>CM074200.1:29391883-30602782 GCA_037179385.1 Holothuria scabra
GAAAAGGCCAAATATTTTCAAAGGAAATTTCCTGGCCTCTCTTCTTAAACCTTTCCCCCCAGGCAGTCGATCACTCAACTTCAGTGCATGGACCCTCTTCAGTGAAAACCGGCATACGCCACTGCATAGCAAACACCCTAGTTTGGAGGTTTCTGAGCAACTCCTTTCCTTTTAGTGGCGGGGGGATATCATTACTAACCTGACACGTCTAAACTTTGTCTTCATAAAGACTTTGCCACGTGTACGTGCTTATAGACAAGTCCGAATGACTCTCGTGTTTAGTGGCTGAAAGGCAGCTATTAGTGGGGTCCATCAGCCTTAAATCGTCTTCTTTTATCGTCTAAGTATAATTTCAAATCCTAATATACAGTGAAATAGAGTGAATCAAGGGGCATTTCAGTGTACAGTCACCAATGGTACAGGTAAGCGAAGATTTTGACAGATTAAAAGGTGATAGGCCCTAGTTAAACTCAGATTAAAATTAGATCATCACTTACCTGTCCAGATTCGTCTATACGTAGAATACAAGTACAATTTTACACTTGCACTGGATTTCTTTTTAATAGCGACCCCTATTTTTACCTCTGTGTTAGTCTAAAGTCCCATATAACAGTGCACATGTAGTCTCCCTATCGTGCAGGATAATGTATGTAGTTTTCGACCGCACAAGAATGTAGCCCGAAATCTAACGACGTGTAGGACTAAAAGCAAAAAACGAAAACTAAGTTTTCGGAGAAGACCATAGTTATAAATTAGCTGCTCATTCTAAATGTCGCAATTTGTTCATCTGAAAGATATAAAAGAAGTAAGTTCCATCGTGCCGTTTGGTAAATTTCTGATGATCGTGGGTTTGATCTGATTATCACCTAGTAAATTAACCGCATAGATGACGTTATTCATCCATCACATTATACAACACCAACTTTCATTTGGTGTTATTCGAACGTTGGTCTTTACCGAGGTGTATTGCTTCCCATATGACCTTGTGTAAAAAATTACATTAAATAAATTCAAGACCTTCTGAAAAATACACTTTAAAAGCGTATAATTTTTCTTTAATTAAAAGTGATTCGTCTTTCTAACCCATGGTAGAATGTTTGTAGCAATCATGCACGTTTAATGGAAATTGTAAAACGATTGCACACACATATATACTTTTTCGTCCACCATGGGTGTTATTCGATCAATGGCAGATAAATTCGACCGTTGGCATGTTTATTCGACTGACAGTGGTTGTGTTCGATCCGTGCTGGTTAAATCTCACGACCAACGTCGAGTTTTCTCAACCTTATGCAGTATTTTCAAACATTGTTTTTACCTCGTTATTGTTTTTAATCCCCATCGTGTGCTTGGTATAAGCTGCAGGTCTAATTTGCTAATTTGCTAATGTAACTGTGTCGGTGCATGGGCCTGATGTCCAAACTCTACACTATTTACTTGGCTAATATGAATAATGTTTTATCCGTTTGTTGATAAGCATTGTCAGCTGCAGCATTGATGTTGGATAATAGAGGTCCATATGCTACTTCACTAATTGGAGGGGTGGAGGAGGTTTCTCCCATTTTGCTTCTTCAAACCCATTTCATAAACATTAAATATTAGTCCGTTGAATATTCAGGCACGGATCCAGAGTGGGGTGGGCTTTTCGCCACATCAACAATATAAAACCTACGGGAAATAAGCAGTGCAACTCCCTCACACCCCTGTTTTCTCTTACGTCGGCCAAGCCCCCCCCCCCCCCCCTTTTTGGAATGTCTCGATCCGCTCCTGACATTGGACATTAAAAATGAGAGTTGTCGTCCTGAAGACTGACGGAGTCACGATTTCACATTTTCATGGTCTCATGCATAAATCTTGATATACAATTAGTTGTCGCACGTTTCCGGGCAATGCACTTTCCAGTGCAACGATCACGCTGTTTGCTGAACAATGTGTACAGTCAACTCTTAACTACTTTATATTGTTCAATTAAGAGCACTCTCAGAGGAAGGATATCAAGCAAAGCATGATTTGATATTCCCGTAGTAAATGAAAGATGAAGCAATTTGTTTCTTTATATTTCAACTTTTTTCCGGGAGTTTTAAATTTTCCCTAGTTGGGTGTGGTTGCAAAATAAAATGTAGTTTAAGTGTGCGCTGCTGTATGCGTTAAGCTTAGCATGAGAAAAGACAAATGGCGACCAGTATTGTGGTCAGTTTGCCTACAGGTTTTGAGGCATATGCAACACCATCGGAAATGAATGGTCACACCAACAATTCCGAACTTGATGAGGTCTTGATTCGTTCACATTAAATAGCAATAACATTAGCACATGTTATTCTGTTCGGTATTATCTATGCAGAGGTCGGGTGATGCCATGATCTGCCCTATTGATAGGTGGTATTACTTCTCAACAAGTCGTTGACGGGAAAGGGATGAAATTTCTAACAGCAACCACCCTTAATGCTGTAAGTTTGTGGTCACTGCTACAGGTCTGACCAGGGAGATTGTAACGGTACCACCAGATGGGTACAGTCTCTAAGGGTAGGTTACCATTTTTGTATTAGAGTCACGGTCTCTGTCAATTGCAAGACGCTATTGTTATATCAATTTGCCACCTACCCTTATGACATTTTGAAGAAAGCAAAGGTCATTGATTCCAAAATGTTTCTACATGTTTAATTGTTAAATTTGATTTTTCTTTTAAAATAGGTCCTAACTTGCTTCATTCTACTACGGTGCGTGTCAGGTGTACTAAATAAAAAGATGTTATTGTGGACTCTTACACATGGGGTTGGGATCTGTTAAATCTAATGCAAACGATTTCCAAATTAGCCCGCCACGTTTAGATTCCTCTTGAAGTATGATGTGATTATCACACAAAAGAACAATCCTAGAGCGCCAAGCAATGAAAGTGCAGAATTAGGAACTTTTGAAGGCAACTTTTAACTTACAAATTAATTTTATTATCTACGGCAATTTTGGACAATATTAAGGACAAAAGGCATTCAAACTGAAAAGAAACAAATGTTGAATCTCCACCCCCCCCCCCTTCTGGTTTTAATGTCCCTAGTATAGTGAAATATTCTTGCATATGTTGTTTTCACTGAAATTTTGCGTACACGACGACACCATTTGGGGTTCTGAAATCCGTCGAATGAGTCATGTGTGAACGAAGCGTGCTATGTTTGCTGTTCGTTGCACGGCTCATGTGAAAGGCCCGGATGTTATCATGTGTCATCCCAATTCCAACGAGTGATTATAAAACTGATAACTGTTAAACAAAATGGTTTGACAGTAGGTCATGGTAGAAGGTTTTTCCATTCAGCTGTGATAAACTATTGTTACTCTATTAAAGGGGCAATCAGAGTAAATGTAAATGAATATCACCCTCGTGTTCCAGCGTCTCATTTTTGACTTGTGAACCCATTGTTTAGCAGAATATAGAAACATTGAAGAAGTCTTTCAGGTTAGAAGAAACGTTAAGTTCGTGTTAATTACTGTGGAATGAAAAACTGAATAGTTATCAGGTAAATAAAACCACACAGATGCAGGACTAGATAGCTTCCACTGTAATATAAACAATCACAGCATTAGACCGTGATCACGGATAATTTTTGCTAGTTTTAAGTCAATATGCAAGTGTACTGCAGAATTCAAGAGGTGAAAAATTTGTAACATTAAACTCTGATTTAAGGGGCCAAACCTCTCACCCAAAACTACAATTTTGGTACGGGTGTACGAAAATTCTCATTTAGCTCAGCTCTTTGATTGACAGCTAAATCAAACAATACAGAGTACCAAAGCATATATTACACAGCATGAAGGGTACTGGTAGTGTTTTGATTATATACATTGAGTTTTTCTACACTCACCTTGAAGCAATAAACTGAGATTGTGTCTGGATGAGGATGAATTTCAGAGAATTGTTGGAGGGGTTTAAGTAAGAAGGTTACGAGAATTGGTACTGTTTGGGGTGAGAGAACTGGGC
This sequence comes from Holothuria scabra, assembly GCA_037179385.1. Classification (NCBI taxonomy): domain Eukaryota; kingdom Metazoa; phylum Echinodermata; class Holothuroidea; order Aspidochirotida; family Holothuriidae; genus Holothuria; species Holothuria scabra. The sequence continues at coordinate 29,395,854 of CM074200.1, forward strand.
CTTTAATATCAGTGGATGCTGCCGTATCCTTACCCTATTACAAAGAGTGCTGCAGTTGTGGTATTCAAGTATCACTCACGAGAAGTTCATCGGAAAACACAATTCAAGAGAAAATGATACTTGAACAATTCTTCCCACCACTGAACGGGAGGCCTCGTGGAAGCCGTGTAAGGCACCGGACACTAAAATCCTAGTCCAAAGGTACAAGGCCGAGACTTGGGCTTTGTCTCCAAGGGATAGGCTTCGTGGCGATACCTGGTTTCGTGACCTGATATGAGGTCACTTGCAGTTTAAATTTTTTGCCATTTAATAACCTTTGATATGACGGACAACCCTTGTAACAATATCTGTGAACTTCTTCAGTAGGGTTCGTGGATCGCTTATTACAATAAATATGGCAGTATATTAAAAACTGACCACTTTTAATATTGCTCTTAAGCAAGTGCCATTGATATTCAAAGAAAGACTTTTTGTTCTCAAAGGAAAACGAAACAAAGATAATGCCAATTTCAAAAGCATTTACGCACGTGATAAATGAAAACTTCAGTAGTGATTGTTTGTTTAACCACAACACAGAATTTTGAATTTTGATTGCGTAACTATTTAGCCTTAATCAGAGTAGAAAGGCTTGTGCTCACAAAGTGGATGGTCCTTAAAGCCTCCTACCATTGCAGGGACCGCTGAAACTGGGGAGAGGGATGGCGCGGCTAAAGTTCTACCTTACTTTTTCTGCCGTAGGCATTTTTGACCGTCTTTCATTGATTTTTAGTGTTGAACATACTGGAACGCGTTGGTGATGCACCTCAAACTTCGCTCTGGGGCCCCCGCATTGAAGTTTTATTTATTTCCATTATTAATCTCACTATACAAAATATTGGACACCGTTTTCTCAATAAAAAGCTCGCTATTTTTGCTACCATGTTACCAAGTAGTACAATTCCAAGATGCAAAAAATGCGGCAAGAGTCATGGCAAACTTCCAAGCGCCTTTAAACCAAACTTTTACTTAGAGGGTCTGTTCAATTTATTTTCTATGTGAATTTGTTTATTTAGTGCTTTTTGATTAGAAACTTCACTCTCTGGTAGCGCAAGCAGAATCTTACCTTATTTATCCGATCAAAACAAGATATAATTGGAAGAGGAAAAATACATAGCCCACTGAAGAGGGATGCACCTATCTCATATGGTGCCAATTCTGGAGAAACACTTTGATACTGTATTGATGTATTTGATGTACCCAAACGCATGTGTGCATTTGATATTGCCTTAGTGTAAACCATTCCATGCGTACGATTTGCAGCTCATAAAGCATTTGTATTTGATATAAAAACAGTTGAATTGCGATTCATAAAAATTCATTACAGAAAATTCTTTACACTTTTAAAATGAATATAAATAAAATCTCTCATCGTGTTACTTGCGACGAATCCTGCAGCTACGATTCTATGCTAATTAATTAGTACCGTATGCATGAAAGCATGCAAAAGTTTGAAAACTTTTTCATTTTCTTCTTAAGAAGTTGAAATTTTTAGCAGTTTCAGGATAAAAATTCCTTTTTAAGGGATCTTTTGTTTACTTCAAAACCAGTGCCACCAAAGGTGTTTCTGTCCTATGACAATGTCACACTTACAAATGCATCATATAATAAGGACCACGGATACGAAATACATTATGGACAAAATAATACGTATGTTGCGGCGAACAAGACAGTAAATGTCACGTGTCTTGTTGAAGGAGCTAAACCTCAAGCAGACATTACTTGGATGATAAATGGAGAGATTGTTGACGATGTACCTCCTACGAAGACGGAACGTAACTTACATGAGAACAAAACGTTTGATTCTATGTCGACTTTAGAATTTAAACCTACAGGAGTGGAAGTCACCGTGACATGTAATGTTAGCCTGAATGGGACAGATATTGGAACAACTGCAAATGCAACATTCCTCACATATGGTAAGTATTTGTTTGCTATATAAATACGCTGTAAACGGACCCAAACAGTCACGTAATGTTCGAATTAAGTTGGCCATAACTTGAGAATTTTAACTCATCTTTCGAATATTTCTTTTTTGTGTATCATAAATGACTGCATTTTGCAAACTACTCTTAGGAGATTTGTTCAAGCTTTTCATTCATTTTTTTCATAATCAGTTCTCGTGATAATAGAAAATTTCAGTTGACACACCTGAAGCAAGCAGGTGTGGGGTTTTTTGGGGAGGATCCTGTTAATTTGACATTGGATTGATTAGGAATGTCATCGTGCTCTTAGCCATGTATAGTGTTTAAAGTGCCATGACCAAGGACGCACTGATGACATCAAAACAGTTTATTAACATAAAATTGGTGGTAATCTATAAAGAAAAACAAAAAAATAGCTAACAATGTGAATCCGTGACATCATGCCTGCTTGCTTCAAGTTCGTTCTATATAGGAAAACTTGTCACCTTTAATTGCCAAAACCTCGAGTATACCAAACATCGAAAATAAATAAAATGTCACCAGAATGCTTAGAATATGTTCCTTTCTTACATATCAAAAATAAATGTGGGTCTGGACTATATTCTAAGTCGTAAGCAAAAGTGGATTTGAATAATTCAATTTTGACGATGTCACAGACAAAGAAAAAATATTTATGTTAACTACAAAGATGTTCGAAGTTTTACGAGACGTTGTTTGTGTGAAGCAAACATATAACAGTCCTATATCTGGTCATTTATTATTATATATAGATATATAGACTGTAAAAGGAATATAGCGCGTATTGGAGTAAAATATGTTGGTAATAGATATGGAATTTTGAACAAATTAAAGATCTTCCAAAATTTTAATTTGAACCTATAATACGTGAAGGTATTCAGATTAAGGAGTATTTCCAGTCTTAATACTGAAATGATTGTAATAAAATTACATACGATATCATCAAAAATGCAACCAAATTAAAATTAATTTTTTATGTGAAATATTATCGTGATTTATTGATTTGGAGTTGTTAAAGCTCAGTTTCCTTGACGTTTTTATTGCAGTTTTACCAAATGTATTTCTTTTGCACAATGGAATTAAATTATTAATTGATGAAGTATACGTAGAGAAGAATAAGACTGTTAATATTACTTGCTATGCGGAAGGATCCAGACCTCCAGCAAATCTTTCATGGGAAGACATTTATGATCATTTAGCAACATTTCCACAAGAAAAACAAAATGTAAAGAATTCAACGTTCGATACTCTAACATCTTTGATTATTTCACCCAAAAAAGACGTTGAGCCAATCAGCTGCAAAAGTTCAGTTTTAGAGATTGATGAAATTATTACGTTTGATTTGACCATTCGTACTTACGGTAAGTTTAAGACCATGTACTTCGATACATTAGCAAACAAAAAGTTAACGGAATGTATCTCCTGACTTTCAGAAGTTATTCCTTCCTTTTGGATTACATGAAAGACATATAATTGAAACTTATTTGATAAACTCTACAAATAAACACCTTTGACAATCTTGACCATCGCTTTGATGAAATTATTTCAGAGTAATATATTATGCATAATTAACCTAATTTAATAACTTATAAAATTCAAGTATTATATAATTTTTAGCATAGACGTGTTTAAAGGTTTAAACAAAAGGTTACATTTTGAATACAATTGTCTTCAATTTGCAAAATACGATGATCATTATAAAATAGTCGTCAAGATGTCACGTAGGATAATCACCAAACAAATTGAATTGAAAAGATATTCCAATGCAATATTATCCTGTTTCGTAAATAGAAATAGGAAATGTTGCTTGAAGTTTTAATGCAGCATGAAAGAAAATTAGAAATATTTTGTGGAATGTTTAGAACGAATATCAGAGTTGATAATTTCTTTTACTTTTCTCAGTGTTAGGAAAGCCGTCCATAACTTTCAACGGTGAATCATTGGACATCATATACATCAACAGAAACGATACTGTTACCCTAGTTTGCAGCGATGGCGACTCTATACCAATACCAACCTTATCTTGGAAAATAAACCGAACAGTACCAAAATCCGAGGTTTTTCAATCAATTGGCTCATCCAATTTGGTGTTTCAACCCAAACACAATGACTTCGTTGAGTGTTTTAGCTACCTTAACGGACCAAACATCACTCTCGCTTCAAATGTTAGCTTTCATTGTGGTAATATACAGTATTATATTCCTTGCGTGAAATTGTGCAATTCCCATATAACTTATTAGTAACTTCTGTAAAAAGTAGTTGATTGTCTGCACAATGTAAATCGCAAAAGATATTTTTTAAGTTTTCACCTGTAAAGTATATCTTCATGGTATGTGTTTTTAGAAGCTTTCAATATATTTTTGATATACCTAATATTAGTCATTCAATGTAATTTCACAACGACTTCGTCGAGTGTTTTAAGCTACGTACCTTTATGGACCAAACATCACTCTCGTGGCTTATGTTAGCTTTTGCATTTATGAGATTGGTAAGATAGAATACGTCTTTTCCGTGTGAGTTTATATAAATGCATTGTTATTGTATTTTCACAGAAAATCAAAATAAACTTAAAATTTACAAATATGTTAAGTTTAATCTAAGAGTGAAAGGAGTAACTCTACCGTACATCGTTGGAAAATTTAGGGAGGATAACTTTATTTAAGGAAAGCTATTTAAAAATATTTCAGTACAAAAACATTTTACAAAGAAGATACTACAATTAAAAGTTAACCGTTACAAATGTGACCTACCAATATAACCTATTAATATAGCTTTGTTACTAAAAATTTTAACTATAAAAAGAACTGCAATCTTGCCTCATTTGAAATTTGTGCTTTCACGCTTTTCCGTGATCTAAGGACAATACTCCTTGAAAACAAATCCAACACCCACTTACTTTAAACACGCTATATTTCCCTGTGGGCTGAGGTTGTAGAATATGTCCATGGTATTCCCTGCCTGTCGTAAGAGGCGACTAAATGGGAGGACTTGAACAGTATGTGAACATAACTAACTAATTTAACCACGCTATCATTTTGTACCTTAATACCTCGCATTACTTTATGAGAATATTCTCTACAACAACTTTAACTATTTCCATTGGGTAGAAACTGTTATTTGTGTGTGGGGGGGGAAACGCATGCGTGCGAAAATATAGTAATAATCTTTTGGTAAAGAAGATTTAAAGAAGGAAATGTTTAATAATATTGCGTTGTTAACGGACTTCACCAACCAATGTTTTCACTCCATTTTAGCAGTAAGGAATTTTTAATTATAGGTGATACAATGCATCATTACATTTATCATACAGAAAATCATACAGATAATCCATACTCCTCCAACATCATCTTAACCGTGGTCGTTCCTTGTGCAGCAGCGGTAATTTTGACCGTTCTTGTAGTTATTTGTGTTTACATTGCGGCTAAACGATTAAAGGGTGAGTACAGTATCGTTTGTTATCCATAGAGTGTAATTTGCGGTGTTTACATCCAGAGAAGCCCTTTAAGTATTGGCTTAATCGTTTCAGATCTTGAGCTTATAGGGTTTTTCTCGTTTCCCTGGTTGTTGCAGGATCACAGTCGACGAGTATATCAGCGTAAGTTGACATCACCTCAGTGTTGTTATCATAAGTTGCGAAAATTTATATTGACTTGTTTGGATCTGGTTTTAACACTAGTTATTTCTAAAACAAATTTTCTTATCCGAACGACTGATATTATAAATCTTTCGTTGGTTAAATGAACATCGTCTAAGGAACCAAACTTTCATTGTCATCTCTTCAATTCATATACATATATCATTGTATATATTTATAAAAGTATTTAAAAACGGTATTCGATACTACAAGTCCAATGATATTGCTCGCAGAGATTTGGATATACCTATGGAAGAGACGTCTAATGTCACATCATCAAAACCTCTACAGAAGGAATATGTCGTGGGTGAGTTACTTAGATTCCCCTTTGTTTGAACAGTTTAATGCACTTTACATCTCAGTGCCTTTCAAGAGCATGAGCAGTCGTCCAAACTTGATGTTGTGTATTAGACTAATCTGTTTCATGATTGGTTGTTAAAAGTCATGTGACAACATTCTCTCTAAAAGAACTTACTCTTGGTTTACCCCTTGAAGTATACAATTACTTTTAAGAGAACTTTAGAAGGAAAATTATAGGATTTGGCTGATTCTTCAGGGTAAATTGAGGGGGGGGCTGCTCTTGACCTTTACAATAGAGTCATCCTATAACACTTCAATCACTCTTCTACTCAATGTTATATTTTTACAATTCATACTCTGAAAATGGTCTTATTTTCTTATTTCTTTAGCTGGGACAGATAAATCTTTTCCGAAACCACCAGAGTAAGTATGTGTCCAGCATAACAATTGAGTGAAATAATAATTTCCAGTTAGAGAGAATTTGTGTAAAGTAAATGTTTCTCCACGAACAACAAGGTTTTGATACAACGACATTTCTTCTTTCTTCAGTTTAGTGTTGCCACGAATACCAGGTGTTTCGGAAGTGCCATATTATTCAGAATTTCCACTGAGGGAGAATTTGTGTAAAAATAAATGTTTCTCCACAAACAACAAGGTTTTGATACAACGACATTTCTTCTTTCTTTAGTTTAGAGTTGCCAAAAATACCGGGTGGTTCGGAAGTGCCATATTATTCGGAACTGCCAGAACAAGAAAACGGTAACTTATTGGTTTGTATTACTTAATACGTTGTGGAATTTAATGTTTAAATTTATCTTTAAAATAACCTTTCATTTAAATTGAAACAATTGCGTTTTACAATTTTTCTACGCTACCCTTTATCTGCAAGAGGAATCAAATATATCTAGAAGAGTGATTTTATTCATCACGTTTTTTAAGAGTGAAATCAGTACTGCTCCAGGAATGCAAAATGTTGATGGTGGTCAGTCTCACAAATGAGAGCAAGAGCAAACTTAAATTGAGAGGATTGTTTGTTAAACATATCTCAACAAGACTGGGTGCCGGTGTCAATCGACACTTTAACGTTAACCTTCCATTAAAGACAGTTATTCAACACCTCAAACAGTTCTAAGTCTCCTAACCTGTATACCCCTCCAACGACTGTTTTAAACTGAACCTAATCAAGAAATAGTTTCAGTTTATCATTCCAGGGTTATACAAGACGCTAATGTGTAACCGGAACCGTAGAAATAATTGTGTCTAATAGGAGCTACATTAATCTGAATGTTCTGGATTTGATGCCAACCAAAGATGTGTCCCAATTGAAAAGTTCTGTACATATCACTCTAAAAACGTCCGGTTCAGATTTGAACCCGAAATGGATCAAATGGGCTCTTAACCGAAAAGGATCAAATATTTGACTAGATTTGGTTCACTTTGAACAGAAAATGGTTAGTTTTGAACCGGAACAAGGCAAATATTTGTAGTTTGCGGTGAGAATTGACTAACTTTAAAGGTTGCGGTTTACTTTCAAAGGTTGCAGATATCACACGAAAGAACAGACTTTTAATGAAATAGATGTAACCAACATTTATTGAAAGTATCAATCTCTTACAGCTTATGAACTTAACTTTCACACCGAATACTATTCTGCAATGGGTAAAAGCGGAGCAAGGGGAAAGATGTTTTCAGGAAAAGATATCTGTTTTATTCTCAACATGAAAATGGGACATATCTATGATAGATGGATGGGTACAATTGATGTCAATCAAGTGGAAAAGTGTGTTATACTTTCAACCGTCTCAGGTAATGTTTTTCTTGGCTCGTCGAGATCTATCAAATATAAGAGCATCACAACGTAATCTTTCGGTTCATACCTATTGTTCAAACACAACGTCCTATCTTTATCTTTGTTGGTAGGCCAATCAATATTCAAGTTAAACTAAGTTTCTATTTTTCTACAGAGAAACTTCGAAAAAAGGAAATTCATTGGCATAAATTTGTAAAGCAGGCACTTGAGATTCCTGAAGCAACCAGTCTTACTATTTTTGAAGGAATTGGAATTTATGAAGGTAAAAGTGTTTAACACATTTGCATACCCTTAATTAAAATGATTTATTCAGCAGTTATTTAATGATGGTGTTGTAGACAAAATTAGGAAGAAACGGTAATTGACATCGTTGTAACTTTAGATATGATTTTATTGGATGATATGGAAATATATATGTATATGCGAGCATAGGCATAGGAAGCGGGGGGAGGCTGCGGGGACAACAGTCCCCAGTGAAAAATGAGGGGCCGAAACATGTTTCCGCCGCTCACTTTCCGGGTAAAATACCCCCTTTTTCATTAATGTGATTTTCACAACTCGTCCTTCTTATGAAATTCCAAGTTTTCTTCAATACAGGCGCCAATTTGCAATTAATTGTTTCAAAAAAGCAAACTTTTCCTCACGCTTCGTGCCCTTCAACGTGCAATTCCTAATACATAAGTGCTGTCTCATGAATCAATTTGATAAACCTTGTCAAGCTCTGGAAATGACAAAATCGAAATTTGCCATTTGTGACACCAAATCATCAAGTGACACCGGCAACGTCTGTGCTATTTCTGTAAATTCTTCGATCAGTAATCCCCCAACTTTTCTGATTTCCCCATACAAGAAACCCAGAATCCAAAAATGTCTGTAATACAGTCTCCATAGCCACAAATATTTATTTCAAAAGGGAGAAAATTTTGGCGCGCGCGTCTCCAATTCAGTGGTGTTTACACTTAAAAGAAAACTCGGAAAATTTGGGTGCTTATCCCTTTTCCGTGGAGAAGTCTTTTTACCTCCCTGATGCCTACCTACTACTTACAAGCCTGAGAAATGCCATTTCCGACTGTCTGAGGGGTCCGATTTTTCAAAATTTCCTATAAGTTCCGCGCCAACTGACGGTGGCGCTCCTTTTAAATAGTCTTTCAGGCACCACTTCAGGCAGTGAACCATTTGCCTACCGTAAGTGCTCTCATGTATACCTATCATCAATTACCTTTCAACCCTGCCAGATGAATAACATGTGATTAGATGGATTCTTTATTAACTTGAAGAATTAAAATGCTATCAATGTTCCTCAGTTTGGCAAAGATGTACTTGAATTGTTGTCCACAGTAGCATGGCTGGAAAAAAACGAAGAATTCTACCTTCTCCAGTATCCAGTTTCATTTGAAAAAAAATAATTTGTAGCATACAATTTTTTATTTAAAAAAAATTGTTCTTCCTGGTAGAAAAAGGAAAAATTTTGGCATAAAAAATGCACCATTTGGTCAATGGAGTAGAGTGAGGTTCATAGTCCAAAATTATTGTTCCGCCCCCCCCCCCCCACCCCACTTTCAAGTTGCTTCCTACGCCACTATATGCGAGATAAAGGTAATACACACTGCACTGACCAGACTTTGACCCAGATGGGCTGGAAATCCAATCAATATAAGTCATATCTTTTAACTGCGCGTTATAAACATATCGAACATGTTTTACAAGATATTTTTATGCGTTTTAGAGGCAGCTGAGTTGCAGTCGTCGCTGTGTCCGGCCAGGAGGCTGTAAGCAGTTCCCTTACCGAATTAGTACGGTCCCAATCAGCCTTCTGCGACCGATTATTTTCATAGACCTTAAAGAAATGTTTTAAAATCCTTTGACCATATAGAAAGTCAAGGTGGTGGATAGTGGTAGCTAAGTACCTACAGTGAGTAGGGTTCCCGTTGGGTCTTTGTCACCATATTAAGAAATTGTACTTCACGTGATTACAGTTGCCTCCAGCGTAGCCTGGAAGAGTAGTTTGGGAAAGCTGCATCCGGTTCAGTCCTTCTCGGAGCAGTATGTACCCTGTCAGACAATAAATTTGCTGTGGTCGAATAGTTGCCTTTTATATACAGTCAATACTAGATATATTTCATTAGCAGGATACGTTTCTTCACATAGTTACTTTTCATTTTTATGACAGGTAAACTCTATTTAATACAAGAACACATGGATTGTGAAACACTAGATGTTCGTATTTCTGTCCCATTCTTTCGGCCGGAAGTTATGGAACATTTGATTGGAATTCTTGGAGGTCTAGAACTTATCCAGTCTTATGGGGTAAAATAAATTACTGGCCTTTAATACGTCTAGACCTTGAGTTTCAAAATAATACAAAACTTGAACAGGATACCACCTCGCATATTTTTGCTTAGTTACCAAAATATGAGTCACAACTACATCGCGTACACTCTAAAAAAAACTATTGAAATTTCAACAGATTCCGTGTCGGTATAGCACCCACACAATCCTGGTTTATTTAACTAGGAATTTAAATTCAAATTAACGAAGAAACTGGTTAAAATGTAGAAGTATAGCGAGTTATTTAGTTTAACTCACATGTGTAATGGTAAATGTGATCATGAATGCCTGTTAAAAAAAGCAGGATTGTGCATGTGCCATATCAACATAGATCCTGGTGAAGTTTCACTAGACGTTTTTTTAGAGTGTATGAACGATGATTGCTCTGTCAGTTGCAAAGGGATGTTCAAAACAGCCGATTCTCATAGCATGTAGGAGGAATGGTTGCTCAAGCAGATATCCTAGAATTTTTATAACAGATAACTTTTCATTGGATCTTTCAAATATTCTGCATCGGTTTCGGACAAACTTTTACTAACTCTATTACTTTTTCCTTTCATTTGACATTGTTCTTGTTTCAGCTTCTTCATCCAGGATTATCAACAAGGAAAATATTATTAACGAATAAAGGAATATGCAAGTTGTATGACTTTTGTCTATCTGAAGATGCTTCAAACACAGTAAGGATTAGGAAATCAAGAGTAAGTCTCACAAACTCTAAGCTAAACTAGTTTTTATTGCGCTACAGTTTCTTCAAGTTTCAGTTCACAATGGATATTTCCTTTTTTGCAGATTACATGTACTCTCAATGAATTAGCTCCTGAAGCTCTTTTACGAGATAAATATAGTAAAGCAAGCGATGTGTGGTCAGTGGCTGTCGTAATTTGGCAAATATTGTCATGTGGTAAGTTATTAATTCAAGTTTGCCCAAATTTAATGCAATAAGTTGAATATTTTTATTAATTGTGTATCTCAACATATCTTAAAACATTCTCCCTGAATTCTTGAAAATTCTGAGCGAATTCTTCGCAAATGTTGTTTATTAGAAGTAGAATATTTCCATTGATTTTGAGTTGCATCATATATTAAACCAGATTTGTCTTCATTTTATTGTTCGTATTGGAATCATTTGAGAATGATAGGATGAGACAAGCTATCATAACTTCATGCCATCAATGAGATTTTGTCGAATCAGCAGAGAGCCAGATAAAGACATAATACACAAATAATGAAACCACTAAATATTTAATGATACCAGAATAAACACTTCAAAAAATAACCAAATGTAAAACACACTCGTAATGCATATACATGCTGTTATATTTAATTATTATTATTATTTTTTTTTCAAAATTCGTCTGCAGGTGTTCTTCCATTTCCTAATGAAGAACAATCACCAGCGAGTGAAACTGCGGTGTACAAAATACCTGAAACATGGCCAACAAATTATAAAGTCTTAAGGTACAATACATGATTAGTAGCTAGCTTGATACTCAATATGTAAAATTTCTGGTTGTATTTGATACAGAAAAAACAAGTTGAAATTTCTCCCTCTTTGTTTCAAAGAAATGAGCATCTACTTAAGAGCTGGAGTCAAGAAACATCACTCCGTCCCACTCTGTCTCAACTTAAATCAGCTTTTGTAAAGGTAGATAAAGTTGAAAATAATTCATTTGGATATTTTCCTTCATTTAAGCAAATCTTTTTTGTAATGTAAACCACTGTGTGGTTAATGTTTTTATCGGTGCATATTATCAAAATGCAAATTGGCAAGATCCTTTGGCAAGTGGTAACTTCATTAATGTTCCTTACTGATTTTCACAGAATTTTGAAGCACTGGACACATATGGTCCATCTAATACGTCAACAGATGATCTTGCCTCTTCGTATGTACATATGAGAGGAACTGAAAAGTCTGTAGATGAAAGCTAGCATGGTAATCACGGTTCCAGATTTACCTTTTATCGGAAAATTGTTTAATGAATGTACTATCCGAGATACTAAATCAGAAAAAATAGACTATGAGCTATATACATTGTGGAGAAATCAGAAAATACTGATCTCTTGAACTAAAAACTTTCATAAATATGTCAAGACATGCCCTACCATAATTATGCGGTTTTGTTGTTTATGTCCGAATAACACCACCTAAAACACAAAAATTGTGTTCTTTACTACTTAGGAAACAGCATGCTGTGTTATTCTTACAAAAAATTGCTTTAGTATTAAACGTTACAAGAACATTGAAATGCTTGGATGAAGTCTAATGATTTTACCTCATCAACAATATTTCAGCTGTAAAAAGGACTCACCTAGGCTAATATCTAAAAATTACTCAGTCCCTTTACAGATAAAAATCATTAATTGTAACTTTCATATTTTGACTCCTTCACGATTCCCAGCAAATATCGTCATTCTTGAAAGAACAGTTTTATTTGCCGTGGACCACCTGTGTGTGTCTTTATTGCCATATTGAAACGTGCACGTGAATGCTGAGCTCTGAGGCAAGTCACACAATGCAAATAACGCAGTGGAAGTTAACGTTAAAACGTGTTATAATACAATCTTCGAATAAACCTTATGGCTATATAAAAATCACAATTCGATGGTGGGAGGTAATTAGTATGTTAAGTTGTATTTAATTCCAACAAATGCAGAAGGCTGATCGGTGTACAGATGGGAGACCGGCATATTCATTCCAATTTAAGGTATATAAAATTTACGTAAAGGATGCATTGCTCTTCTTTGTTTACTCTTCAAAATGACTGCGCGTGACGTCAATCAATAAGGTTTATATGGGACCCAACATTAGTCTTACAATATGAGAGATTTGAAAGCAAGTGATCATCGCAGTCAGCAGAGCGAAAAAATCTTCTTGGTAATCTTTGTGGCAATGGTATCATTAATAGTTTGACAATGTTGTGTAAGCTCATATTACTGCACTTTACATACCATACATTGCTAACAATGTACCTTCGGTATGATAGTGTTGTTTATGTACAAGAACAGGAAATGTATGGTTCAATGACCTAAGTTCATTTCAAGTTGGGTTAATAATAGAGAAGGGTCAACCAATTGCACTCTATACATTTTACTTGTGCATCACTGCTACGGTTATCATACCAAAGTTAACATATTCAAATGCCTATCAACTAAATAGCAGTAAGATTACACAAAACAGCAAACTGCATGTGTGTAAAACAAGGAAGTAACGTTAATTGATTGAAATATTGTAATATCCTATAGAGAGCCTCTCAAATTCAATACTATTATAATGAAAGCATCTGAATGGCAACAAAGTGATACTTCGTTTTGGTTTCGATTGCATTGAATTCTGTACCGTAGTGTTTTTGTAGCACACCGCCAGCAGTAAACACTGAAACTTGCGTTATTTTGTACTTAATCAAAGCTGACTAAAGCACGTAGTCATTGATACATATACGTCAGGCTTCAGTGTGCAAATTACACATTGGAGATAATTTTCTGGTAAACAAAAAACATAAGGCAACTGATGGAAAGATCGTTACGACCTTAAATTTCAGTACTGAACTCAATCTAGCGGGTTGCTGAAAATATCAGCTGCACATTTTTATGGCATACACCCTTCCTTCAAAAAGGCAATAGTTTATCCATGTTTCGCCAACACCAGCTGCCATAAATATGCAATCTTTGTCCCAAATTGGTCCTATATTTAATGTTAAAACTTGAAATAGGATCTCACAAACTAGACAGTACGTATAAGAATTTTAAATCCAACTGTGATAAGACTTGCACCTCTTGTCGTCATTTTGTATTAAATACATCCAATGTTCCAATCTTTCATAATTTATTGTTCTGTAAATACAAATGGAATAAAACTTTGGTAAGAAATTTCGAAACAAAAATTTTGATATTATTGTTAAGTTATTACTTCTATCTTCTATTGTTCTTCTTTGTTTATTTGACATATGAACTATATTGAAGATCACCACCGATATGACACAGTTGTCTTCTCTGAATATACTTCACCGCACCTTAAGAATTTGTAATTTGCCTGGGAAACGTCCCTACTATTACAGTCCGTTTACTTCATTTAGATACACTATGCAAAACATTCAGTAAAGCAGGCTCAAAACCTCATGTGTGAGAAGAATGCACAGAACTATACCACGTTACTTACCTGAAGGGCAAAGCCTTCTTCTAACTATGTCATTAGATTTCTCGTTACATTCGTTATAACGTAACAACTCCAACTTTATATTGAATTTCGAGGACAAATTGTCCTTCGTGAATTATCTGGACTTAAAACGGCAAAAGGGACTCGAGTTTTTATCATTCAGGCCGGTTTCCAACATAGTGGTTCATGTTGGACCGGCCACGTTTTTTTTTTCTTGGTTGTGGCTCACAGTATTACTTTCTCTACCCCATTGCTTATGCTGAGCACCAAGAACAATGATAATACGTTCCATTTTTAAGGTCTTCGGTATATCGGACTTTGTCAGGAGTCGAACTTCAGACCTTTTGGCAGGACATAAAGGTGTAAATTTCTCTCACTCTATGCCTACTGCCATTAATGTGTTTGGTGCTCAGGATATTTGAGTAGGGAAAACAATCCGTTGAGCCATAACTGAAAAGCCCTTGGCCTGCTCGGCCTAAACCAATCAGTTAGAAAACGGGCCGTAAAACTCATCTAACCTAACCTCACTCCATACAAACAATAAAAAATTGTCGATTCAAACTTACCTCGAAAACACGTAAGTCCACACGATAAATGTAAAAGACTCCTTTCCCATAGAAGTCCATCTAATATACACTGTGCAATGTCGCTGCTCTGGCACGTAGTAGTGACTATGCATGAAGTTTATCAGGCCAAACTATGAACGATTGACAGCGTAGCTGGACATAGAACTGCAAGAATAAACAACAACAAAACACAAAACGCAACCTACTCTGAACAATAAACTGTCAAACATGATTCATTCGACTTCAAAATTTGTTCCATAATATTATCATGACACAATGTGGAGACACACTCTTATTGTTAATGATCTGGCAATTTTCAAAAAGTACCGTAAGGCAACAAAATGGTTTAAAATAGCTAAAATTGATTTCCATACACGATATTTGTCGATTTGCTGTGTATTTATTGAAATAAAAGACTTAAAAAATACACAAATTTAAAATTGAGGTGGTCAAATACCACTCGATGATCGAATACGGCCCATTTTACCCTTCATTTGGTTAATAATATTCTTTAGATCCATTTCGTTGTACTGCCACAACAAATTGTACTGTTCGGGCATGTCGTGGTCTGTTTGTTACAGACATTCTATACACAGGCAGAGCACCTAACGCATAGCCTACTAAACGAGCTGTAATTATGCTTTTAAAAAGGTTTCAAAGATGTGAGGGCGTTAATGTATTAGTTTATAATTTCACTAAAAGTATTTTGATGGACGAGCCCTAAGGGTTAGGGTTATACATTTAAGAAACCTTAACAATATATACCATTTTATAGAACACCTTTTTTTTTTTTTTTTGTCTATCTGATTGGAGGATATAGTGATGGCTCCATGCCCTGAGTTACGGAGCAATAACCAATGATTACGGTTTAGCCCTGATTAATCGACGGCGGTGACTTCAACTATTATGTTAATACCTACAATAAAATTTAGACCAAAAAGTATGTTTATTTGGTTAGGTGTTACGTTAAAAAAGCAATGACTATATTCAAGTTCATTTGCATTATCGTATGAAATTTATTCGTTGAAAAATTGAACCTTTTGTTCGGCAACCCGCCTTTGAAAGCCGATAATGTAGGAGATGGGTTTGTGTTTTGTGTTTAGGAATTGACTGGTATTGTTGTTTGTATGTCAGGTCTAATTTGTACTATTGTGTTTCACATGTGAAGGAGTGTATTAAATGTTTTGTATTGATATTTTAAGTTGCACTTTTGGATATATGTCTTTAATTAGTTAGGGAAGGATACATCAGTCCACTGACGTCTAGCTCCGCACTAAACCTGCTATTGGTTCGAGTTCTCTTTTTCCCACGAGTATGAATATTGCGAAGGGCCCGAAAACCAAGGCTCGGTCCACGTTACTATAAGATCATGCCATATTTCAGTTCATTTAATACTTCATACGACCGCAAAAGTGGAAAAACCAATTTTTGTTTAACAACGTACTATGTCAGAGATATCATTCACTTCAAACTATTGATTTGCAAAGTATAAGGATACATGCACACTTGTTTACAAGTTAATATTCAAATCTAGGTGAGGCATTGAGTTTTGTTACTCCTAAATTAAGACCAGTGCGGTGCTCCGGTGGGGGAAGAGGGGGCCTTGCTCCTCAGATTTCTTCTTGGTCCCCCACTTGTCCCCCTTTGGTCAGTTAGGAGTTAGGTTTCATCTCTCATGAGTCTTAATTTTTCATCTAGAGATATGTTTTACCACAAAGTTTCCGGGGTTTCGCCTCATGGACCCCACCCAGAACGATGCGCAATTCCGACTCGGTTTCTCGCTGCGCCAGAAAATTGTTTACGCCAAAATTTTCCCTTTCTGTTGATTTTCCTCCCAATTTTGAAATTCTGGCGCTGCCACTGGTAAAGACATTACTCTCACAATAAATAAATAAATAAATAAATTAATAAATAAATAAATAAATAAATAAATAAATAAATAAATAAATAAATAAATAAATAAATAAATAAATAAATAAATAAATAAATAAATAAATAAATAAATAATTTTTTTCTTTTTCCAACTCTTTTATGGATTTCTGTGATATTTTCTCACGTTCTGGTTCATAACCATTTTTTTTTCTTCCCCGCAGTGTAATCGAATATACAATAGTTAAGGTTATCTACATAATTATACAAGTTACATATAACCAAAGAAAAAAAAAAGTAGAAATAAATGCACAATGTAGATCAACAAATATAGTAGAATAAAGATTTAGTATTAACATGTAGGTTGAATGCCACGATAGATTACACCACTTCTTAAATACCTATCTGTGATAAATCTAATCGGCTACAATGGAGGGATATAGCAGGCGTCTTTTAAAAGGGCAACAGAGAGCAGGACAAAGCAAGCAACGGAGCAAGGCTAATTCATGAGTTGCGGCAATGAATAGGAGAAGCATTTTTTAAGAACGTTAAATCTAGTGCGAAAAGATACGGGGGAATTTCTTTTCAGTGCAATACACTTTTCTACATTAAAAATAAATTTAAACTTGTAAAAGAACTCATTCGCATCGGGTTTTCTGTCATCGAGCTTACAACTAAAGATATAATATTTAATGTGAAAAATGTAGAAATTAAATGGATGAAAACTGGTCGTCAGTTTACCAAAAAAATAATCTTGCCTTGACAACTTAAATTGTGAACCAAAAAAAAGTTGCTCGCAATCTAACAAAAACGAAGAGGTAACATGACATGACCAAAAGAGATGTTCAATTGACTCTGTCTCATTAACACAAAATGTACAAACAGGGGAATCTTTCTTACGCATTAAGTGCAATAACTTATTAGTACCTAATATACGATGGAGAAACCTGAACTGGAAATAATGAACTTTAGCTTCAAGACGAGTACGAGAGGGGCTAGTAAAAATTAGTGCCCACTCATCCTCACTAAAATCAAATGAAACTGCCCATTTCTTACAAGCAATTGGAAAATGAGAAATTTTATTAACAAGGTGAGGGTAGAGTAAACGAGAGACTGAGGTTATCGAAAAAATCGCCTCACTAAAATCTATATCCTCACTTGTTTCCTTGGGATCATTAAATAATTCATTCTTCCAAGACCTAGGAATTGCAGAGCAAATTCCGTAAAATTTTGTAAAAGGGTATCTAACCTTATATTTCTGAATGAAAGTCTCATATGAAATGCGGTTACCATTACGCATATACAATTGTCTAACATATGATAAACCTGCTTGGTGAAGCATTTTATGGTATAATATAACATTATCGACTTTAATGAAACTATTATTCCAGATCAACTGATCCCCAAACTTACGAGTAGGTGGCTTAAAAGTGACATGACTCCAAGCAATACAAATTTGTCTTATAAAAGTATTACAGATAGATGATACATCATTCTCCTGAAAATTACATTTAAATAAAAACTCATTACCAAAAGACGCGAGTGAGTTATCAAAGAAGATCTTCCAGTACCCTGTTTGATTGGGATCACAATATCTCCTAACCCAAGATGTTTTGAGTGCATCGGCAAAAGATGGAATGTGAACAATTTTTAACCCCCCTCTTTGAACTGGATTTATCATTGTTAAGCGTCTAACTTTATCAGGATTGCCGCTCCAAATAAACTCAAAAATAGCACTCTGAACCAGGTTTAGAAATGAGGTAGGAGGGGTTGGCAACACTTGGAAAAGAAAAACCAACTGACTAATTGCAAAAGATTTCACAATTGTGTTCCTGCCAATGGGTGTAAGATCCCTGCTATTCCAGACTTTCAATTGATGTTTAAGTCGTGACAATTTCTTCTCATAATTCAATCGAAAAAGGTCGTCGCCATGATGTGAGAAGGTAATACCCAAGTAGGTTACTGGTTCCCTCGAAATAATCAAATTAAGTTTGTCGATATAACGAGGATAATTTGTGACAAAGGGGCCCAGGGGGAAAAGTTTACTCTTATCATAATTAATTTTAAGACCAGATGAACCTTTAAATTTCTTAAGACAATTAATTAAAGCACGCATACTATCCTCGTCTCCATTTAAGAAAAACACTGTATCATCAGCATACTGAAGTAGCTTATATTCATTACCCAAAATATTAATACCTCTTATTTGCCTGTCATATAAAACATATCTAGCAAGAATATCAGCGCAAATTATAAACAAATAAGGACTTAGAGGACATCCCTGTTTCACTCCCCTCTCGATAGGAAAAAAACCAGTGGCAAAACCGTTATTGAGAACACAGGCAGTGCTTCCCCCATAAAGAACGCCGACCCACCGGCGAAAGCTCTCATTAAAATTACAATAAATTAGACTGTTATGAATAAAATCCCAGTTCAGGCTATCAAAAGCCTTTTCATAGTCAATGAAGAAGAGAAAGCCCGGAACCCTATGATGAGATGTAAAATCAATTAAATCAAGTATGAAACGGATATTCTCACCTATAAAACGACCTTTTCTAAATCCAGTCTGGTTGTCTCCAATAATATTTGTAAGCACAGGTTTTAATCTAGAAGCCAGGACCTTTGCAGCAATCTTATAATCAGTATTGAGGAGACTGATAGGCCTGTAATTAGTAAGAAATTTATGATCTTTGTCGGGTTTAGGAATTAGTGTAATGATACTTCTACTTTGCTCAGAAGAAAGAGAGAATCGATTGTAGGCATAATTAAGAGAATCAACTACACATTTTCCAATTAAAGGCCAAAAGTGTTTGTAGAAGTCTATCGAAAGACCATCACTGCCCGGGGATTTTCCACTCGGCATGGACTTTAACGCATTCCAACATTCGTCAACGGTTAAAAGGCCATCACAAACACTGGGATCGTATTCACTTCCTAAAGGATTGAAGGCTGGAATAGTACTAAAAAAAGAAGAACCTGTGCTAGGTTTGTACCTATAGAGATTACGGAAAAAAATTAAAATTTCATGGAGAATATCCTTTTGATTTGTGATGTCGGAATCACCGTTGCCTTTCAGACAAGAAATACTGTTGTTTGCTTTGTTCCTACGTTCCAAGTTGAAAAAATACTTAGAGCTCTTCTCACCATTTTCTACCCAACGGGCTTTCGATCTGATAATAAAACCTTTAAATTTGTCATCGTACAACTTAAGTAATTTATTACGAGCGTCCCTTAACTTATGTTGAAGATCCTCAGAGTTATTTTCATACATCTGCCTCTCAAGTCCTGAGATTGTACTTAGAATAGTTTTCTCATAAAAACGTGCATCTTTCGCCTTCTCCTTGGAGAAAGCAATAATCTTGGAACGAATAACAAACTTAAGATGTTCCCATTTTTCAGAGGGACTTAACAATCTAACATTTTCAAGCTCACCATTGATACAATCATTAATTAAATCGTTAAATTTCGGATCATCCAACAATGAATTATTAAACTTCCAATAACCTGGACCTCGCTTGTCCTTAACAAAGCGGATAGAGAGGACCACTAAAGAGTGGTCAGATTGTAGAGGTGGCAGAAATTCAACATTTAGAACATTGGGGGTTACGTTCCTAGATATAAGAAAAAATCAAGTCGGCAATGAATATCACTGATATTCGAATGCCAAGTATAATCCTTTAGCAATGGATTTAGCTCACGCCAAATGTCTACAAGGTTATGAAAATCCATAATACTTAAACACATATCACGAGCGTTAAAATTAGTTCTTGCAATCCCACCAATTTTGTCTAGGGCTAGATTAAACACAAAATTAAAATCCCCACCCCAGATAATGTTACTGCAGTCAAAACTTTTCAGAGCGTTTGAAACTTCACTGTAAAACATAGCATTGTCTAAATTAGGCCCGTAAATACAGGCAAGGGTCAAAGTGAAACCCTCGAGTGAGATATCAATAATGATACACCTCCCGTGGTTATCACGGTAAGACTTAAGAATTGCACAGGAGATGATTGGATTAAACAAAATTGCCACACCTTTACTTAAAGCAGTACCATGTGAAAACAAAATTTTACCACCCCATTCGTTTTGCCATATACGTTCGTCTTCTAAAGTACTATGGGTTTCCTGAACAAATACTATATGAGAGTGATTACGGTGTAAATAAGCAAACTGCTGTCTCCTTTTCTTATTCTGCCTTAGACCTCTTACATTGTAGGAACAAATTTTAAGGTTATCAGTGGCCATCATTCAACCAAATAAATAATAATAATAATAATAATAATAATAATAATAAAAACACAAGTCAATGAAAGACCTACACTGCACTTCCATTTTTCATAGAAAAACAAAATTATCTTACTTACGGTTGGTCTAAAAAAAGAGTTGGATTGGTAAACCACAAAAGACACACATACACAAGAAAAACAGATAAACACAAAAGTCAAAGGAGAAGATAACATGTCAAAGCCAACTACTGTAGGCAAACTTCAGCTGATGAATACCTCCTCAGAAATAACAGGACGGCGAAGGGTTCAGAAATAGTACATGTTACTGGGCAAATTACAAACATCCTTGCACGATGAACACCAGGTTACCCGATCATGAAACCAGTGGGCCATCAAGGAACCCTCGGGTGGTGGAAAGTCTCTCAGGTGACAGGAATAAATTCCGATTAAAAAACTAAATGGCCTTCCGTCTCCTGATCTCCAACAGGCTGGCAGAAAATCTCAACCTAGTATCACCTTGAAAGAGTTCCTGAATATGTAGTCCCCAAACCCTTTTCACACGGAGATCCGACAAAGTTAAGTCTCAAAGAAGAAGATAATATGTCAAAGTCAAATACTGTGGGCAAACTCCAATTGGTGAATAACTCCTCAGAAAAAGCAGGAAGGTGAAGGGTTCAGAAATGTACATGAAACTGTTCAAATTACAAGAAACATCCATCATACGATTAACACCAGCTTACCCGATCATGAAGCCCGGGGCCATCAAGGAATCCTCAGGGGGAAGAAAGTTCCTCATGTACTAGGAATAAGTGCCAATTCAAAAACTGTATGGCCTTCCGTCTCCTGATCTCCAACAACCGGCAGAAAATCTCAACTTAGTACCACTTTGAAAGAGTTCCTGAACTCGTGGACCCCATTTCCTTTTCTCACGGAGATCCGGCAAGGTTAAGTCGTCAACAATATAGTACTCCCGGGAGGCAAGGGCTTGTCTAGCATTTCGAAGTATGGAGAGTTTGTCCTGGTAAAACGAAACCTTAACAAGAATGTGTCTGTCTCTCCCTCTAGCAAATAAATAAATAAATAAATAAATAAATAAATAGAAGAAATAGAAGAAATGGCGGCCCAAAGTAAACGAACTGTTTCAGGAAGGGGTAAGACTTCGCTTCTATGCGGGATGCTGGAGATCCAGAGGGGGCAAGCCCTACGAGTTTGACGCAGCGGCTAGAGGTTAAAGAGGGTCAACTCTTCTTTCGATTCATTAGTGGCTTTTCGTTGCCTTGGAAAATGTCTTGTGTTCAGTGATGCTGTTTTTATTTATTACGTTGGACCCTTCCTTTCACTATACTTGTTTTGTCAGCTCCGAGAGACTTTTCTCACTCTCATTTAACCTTTGAAAGTTCTTTTGGTTACCGATTGACCATCGAAAATCTCTTCTTTGTCTCACTGAGGATATTTCACTGGATTCTTCCAAGGAGGTAATTTTTCGCTTTTCTTAAATTGATGATCAACCCAACCGGCTATACAATTTTATGTTAAGTTTAAAATTTTATGAAAACGGACCGGTGGCTATTTGCAATGGAAAGTTGACATTGTTGAACACGTTTTATATAGCCCCAAATCTTTATCATTTCAGGTCTACGGGCCATGACTTCGGACGTGTCCTTTTTTGGGACCTTAACGAGTAGTTCTACTCGTTTTCTTAGCTTCTTAAGTTTTTTTTCTAATTTTTTCCCTATCATCCATCCTCAATTTTTCACGATAAATCAGTGTTATGTAGTGTTTCCGTGTATCATGGTACTTATTCTGGTTTCCCGACTCTGTCTTGTTTCATTAGGATTGTTTCTAGTGTATTTTATCATGTATATTTTCTCTGAGTTTAAATGACGGAAGTTAAATTTTGTACATACAATGCAAGAGGTCTTAGACAGAGTAAAAAGAGGAGACAGGTTTTTACTTATCTGCATAAGCATAATAAAGATATTTACTTTATTCAAGAGACCCACAGTGCTCAGGTTGACGAACGTTACTGGAAAGCTGAATGGGGTGGGCATATTGTTTTTTGCCACGGCTCGACAATTAGTCGCGGGGTTTGCATTCTTTTTAATCGAACTCTAAATTACACAATCTGTCGAACGGTCGTCTGCGATAATGGACGTTTACTCCTCCTTCAAGTAACTATTAGGCAGAAGATGTTTACTCTTGTTTGTCTATATGGACCGAATTTAGATGACCCTGGCTTTTTTGAGTTATTATATCGTAAATTAGAGGATTTTCAATGGGACTCTTTGGTGGTAGGTGGAGATTTTAATTTTGTATTTAATCTTGATTTAGATAAAGCAGGGGGTAATCCCCGTACTAACTTTAAGGGCAGGGATAAATGCATGGAGATCATGTCTTCTTTAAATTTAGTTGACATTTGGAGGGAGAGAAACCCACACGAAAAGCATTTTACTTGGTCCTCAAACATCACTACAGGTATACACTGCAGGCTCGACTTTTTTCTTACAGCCCGAAATTTAAGCCATTTAGTAGTAAAAACTAGTTTTACCCCGGGACTGAATTCCGACCATTCATTGGTTCATTTAGATATTAAGACTTGTAAAGAAGACAGAGGACCAGGTCATTGGAAATTTAATAACTCTTTACTCTTTGACCCAGAGTACATTACCTTGATTTCTGATTTAATTGCGGACATAACAAATAATTATACTGCCGAGAATCCTCCCTTACAATGGGAGTATTTGAAATATTGTATCCGAAAAACATCGATTGATTATAGTAAGAAGAGAGCAAGGGAAAGGAGGAAAACTGAAACTAACTTAATTAAGGAAATTTCACATTTGGAGCAAAAGTACTATTCATCAAATTTAGCAGAAGATGCCCATAAGTTAGCTGAAGCTCGAATGAAATTGCAATGTATTTACGATCATAAAGTTCAAGGTATAATCATACGATCAAGAGCACGATGGGTCGAGAAAGGAGAGAGAAACACAAAGTACTTCCTAAATTTAGAGAGTCGTAACAAAAGCTTTAACGTAATTCGCAAACTTAAGTCCGACGATGGAACCGATATCTGTAACAGTGTAGCAATTATTCGTACTTTGGCAACTTTCTATAGATCTTTGTATACTAGTGAAGGGTGCAATCCTTCTACTATATTTGGTAATAAATGTTGTAGCAATCCTTTATCCGAAGAGGAGGCTGAGAGTTGTGAAGGTAAATTTACTCTTAAAGAATGTTGGGAAGCTCTTAACTCTTCTAGCAAAGGAAAAAGTCCAGGGAGTGATGGCCTTACAGTTGAGTTCTATAAGACTTTCTGGCATAAGATTGGGAATCATGTACTTAATTCTCTTAATTACTCTTATGACAAGATTGAACTTTCACACGAGCAGGGGCGGGGGTTGATTACCTTAATTCCGAAGCCACAGAAAGATCATACTTTAGTCAAGAACTACCGACCTATATCATTATTAAACGTAGATTACAAAATTGCCGCAAAGGCTTTAGCTACTAGACTTAAAAAAGTAATCCCGTCTATTATTAACTCAAATCAAACTGGTTTTATTAAAAACAGATTCATTGGGGAAAATATTCGTTTAATACTTGATTGTCTCGATTACTGCCAGGACTTTAACGTGTCTGGTTTTTTACTATTTGTAGATTTTGAAAAAGCCTTTGATCGCCTGGAATGGGCTTTTATTTTTAAATGCCTTAGCTATTTTGGTTTTAAGGAAGGTTTTACTCAGTGGCTTCGCACACTATATTCCAATGCTTCAGCTTGCGTTTGTAATAATGGCTATTCATCCCCATATTTCCATATATCTAGAGGCGTTAGACAGGGGTGTCCCCTTAGCCCTTACATTTTTATAATATGTGCCGAAATTTTGGCTATCAGCATTAATGATTCCCCTTTGTTAACAGGATTATCTGTTATGGAAAAGGAAATTAGAATAACCCAATATGCTGATGATACCACCATTTTTATCGATGGTACCTACAATAGCTTACGTGCTGTAACCGAAATCTTTCATTTACTAGAGGAATCCTCCGGTTTAAAAGTTAACTATGAAAAAACTAGTATTTTTCCTTTAGGCCCATTAGCTGGTAATAAGCCACTTTTCCTAGACGAGTTCAATTTTGCTTGGACTCTTGGCCCTGTTACGGTTTTGGGTATTACCTTTGACAATAACAGAGATAATTTATTCCATCTGAATTACACCCCCAAGCTTTCTCGCCTTAAAAATAAGTTAAATCTGTGGTCAACGAGGGATTTAACACCTATAGGTAGAATTACTATTATTAAGACTTTTGCCCTCTCACAATTAGTGTTCCTATTTCAAGTACTACCTGACCCCCCTAGAAATTTCATTAAAGAAGTGGAAACCCGTTTGTTCCGTTTTATCTGGGGTGGTAAACCAGATAAAATAAAAAGAACTACTTTGATCTGCCCAATAGATCAAGGTGGCTTGGGTGCCACTCACATTACTTCTTTTATTTGTGCATTAAAATGCACATGGGTTAAACGATATACTGATGATACTTCTGCTACCTGGAAACTCTTTTTTGATTTTTACCTGCATAAATATGGGAAACAATTATTATTTCACTGTAATTACCAGGCGAAAGATTTAGTAATTAATAATCATTTTATTTACGATGTTTGTGCTGCATGGTCAAACTACTCATTTCGAAATCCAGCAGAAAATTATGGTAACGAAATAATATGGAATAATTCATCGATAAGAATTAATAATGAAATTGTATTTTACGATTTTATGTATGCAAAAGGTGTCTTAAGGGTTAATGATCTTTATGACAATAACAAAAGACCTCTAAGCTTTGAATCCTTTAAACAAAAATATTCATTGGATGTTTTCCCTTTCACCGTTTTTTATGGTATTTTATCCGCTATTCCTAGAGTTTGGATTGAAAGTCTGGATGTGTTAAATCATGAAAATTTAAATGACTTAGCAGATAATCTTCATGATATTTTGTATGTATCCCGTTATATCTATAGGCAATTAATTGAAACTGTCACTACACCTTCTGTTGCTTTTTCAAAGTGGAACGAAGTTTTTCAGTTCAACCAATCCCAATGGCAAACCATTTGTAAAATTCCTTTCACCTCATGCAAAGAAAGCAAGATTCGCTACTTTCAATACCGTTTTATTCATCGTATTCTAGGCACTAATGCCCGCCTTTATCGTATGAATATCGTAGGCAGCCCACTTTGTACCTTTTGTAAAGAACAGAACGAATCTATAGAACACTTCTTTTGGGAATGTAACATCACTTCAAATTTTATTTTAGACGTTGAACAAAGCATGTTGGGCAGACAGTTTACTTTCTCCAAGGAAGACTTATTTTTTGGGTATAAGTTCTACTTAAGACATCCATATAACTTTTTGATTTTTCATCTAAAATTTTATTTGTTCAACAAGAAACTGAATTTTGAGTTACCCAACTTAAATGAGTTTTTATATAAATTCAAATTTAGTATACAAGTCGAAAAGAAAATCGGGAATTCAAGAGTAAGTCCCACAATAACATATGATAGTCTTCAGCTGGCATTTAGAAACTGTCCGCTCCTTTTTCAATAAACATTAATTTTAAGAGGGACGTTGATGAATTTTATTGGTGGGGTCCTTGTGTTGGAAGTTAAATAGCCGATGTTTATTGTAAATGTATATTCTGTAAGCGAAATGCTTGATTTTTGTTGGAGAGATTTCTAACTGTACGTTTATAGTATCCCTATACGTTAATATGCAGATAAATTGTAAATTGTTAATTATTGTTCTGTTAACGTGTACCATATTCGATGCAAACACTGAATAAAAGAGGATGGGAAAAATAAATAAATAAATAAATAAATAAATAAATAAATAAATAAATAAATAAATAAATAAATAAATAAATAAATAAATAAATAAATAAATTTTTTTTTTTTTTTTTTTCCTCCGTGTATTTCATTCTTTTGTTTCATTTTTTAACACGATTGAACTCAAAAACATGATATGATTTTCCATATATACAATATTTACATTCTATTACATATTTCTGCTAAAACCCACAGATCTTGCAACAAAAAGACGTAAGGGGTCAGCTGTTAAACAGAAATATATCCTCAAATAATAAGGATCTTATTAAAATTAATTTCATAAAAAACAAATAAATAAAAAGAGGTCAACATTTATTCCTTCAATTGAAAATACTTATACAAAAACCCACATTTTTTCAGCATACATACATTATCTTTGGAACATGCAAATTATTCCAGATAAGTGTATAAAACGCACAGAAAATCTTACATAGGGAAAACATAATTATCTCCTCGGAACAAACAAAAATCACGTGAACAAATCTGAGCATGGGGAGAACGCTTGATAGAGATCACTAAAACTAACTCTATTTTTCTTGTTAGGAAGAATCCTAGCATCATTAAATTTTTCAATACTTAGGGCAAACTTAAACTTAAAAACAAATTCTCCAACTATGGGTTTCTTCTCATTTCTTTTACAATCATAAATGTAATATTTCATGTGGAGAATTAAAAAATTATAAGGATGGCAATGTCTATCGCTGTAGCAAAAAAGATATCTCTTTTAGAAAAGCAAAATTGTTTTTTAAGCACACATGCTTCAACATCCAAAATGAAAGAAGCAGTAAAATTACACTCCCAAAAAAGATGCTCAAGGGTCTCCACTTTCGTACCACAAAAGGAACACAAATCTGAATCAGTTTTTTTCATTAAGTAAAGTAGTCTGTTTGTAGCAATAATCCTATGTAAGAATTTAAATTGAAAATATCTGAGTTTAGCCTCTGAAACAGTGAGATGGGGCATTCTGAAAATTCTAAACCAATCATTATCCGTTAAAGTATTAAATTGACTCTGCCATTTAATCCTAGATGTTGGGGTTTTAGTGAATCGGTTTATGAGCCTGGAGTAAATGACTTGAGAGGCTGAGGTACACTGACAAACTTTATCAAGAAAATCGATAGTTCCATTCAGTGACATACTTCCTACACAATGGGATCTTTTCCAAGTTTGCAGAATTGCATTAATCAATCCATGATAAAGTGTGAATGGAAAGGACTCAACCCCAAAGGCATTTTTGAATTGCTCAAACGTTAAAGGTATATTATCATGGTCAAATAAGTCACTAACATATATGACATTTTTAGCAAAAAGATTCTTATACATAACAAGATTATTATCGATACGAATGAAGTGATTATTCCAAATGATTTGGCTACCTAAATTATCAACCGGTCTTGTAAACACTGTCTCACTCCATGCTTCTAACACTTGTCGGATGAAAACATTATTAACTACTTGGATATCCTTACTGTGGTAATTGCATTGGAATATGAAACTGTTGCCAAATGGTTTTAAATACCGATCAAAAAATAATTTCCAGTTACCTGGAGTCTCACTGCAATAACGTTTGATCCAAGTACATTTTAAACTTTTAATGAAAGATGGCACATGTGTAACTTTCAAACCTCCGTCACTGATGGTATTAATAATAGTAGAACGTTTAATTTTGTCAGGATTACCTCCCCAAATAAAATTATAAATTATTTTTTCTAGCTCTTTAATAAAGTGATGTGGTGGATTTGGCAAGACCTGAAAAAGATAAACAAGTTGAGACAGGGCAAAAGTCTTAAGAATAATAGTACGGCCAATTGGCGTCAAGTCTCTGGTAGCCCATGCATTCAAACAACTTTTGAGCCGGGACAATTTGGGCATATAGTTTAATCTGAACAGATCATTACCTCCCTCACTTGTAAAAGAAATACCAAGGACTTGGACTGGTCCATAAGTAATATTGATGTTTAAGTCATCGATAGAAAAAGGAATAGCTCTAATGTATGAGCCTAAAGGAAATAAATTCGACTTGCCCAGATTAATGGATAAGCCGGAAGCCTCCTTTAATAACTTAAAAGTACATAGAGTTTGAATCACAGAAGTTCTACTACCATCAAGAAATATAGTTGTGTCGTCAGCATATTGCATTAGTTTTATTTCCTGGTTACATATTTTAATTCCTTTAATATTGTCATTCACCTTAATTTTCAAAGCCAGAATCTCGGCAACAAGAAGAAATAGGTACGGGCTCAGAGGACACCCTTGACGTACTCCCCTATAAGTGGGGAAAAATCCTGTAGAATACCCATTATTACAAATGGCAGTAGTACTCTTATTGTAAAAAATTTTAATCCAATTTTTAAAACTTACCCCGAACTTAAAGAAATCAAGGGTTCTATGAATAAAAGACCATTCAATTCTATCAAACGCTTTCTCGAAGTCCACTAGCAGTAGAAAGCCGGGAATATCCTTTTGCCTAAAAAAGTCAATGAGATCCAATACGAACCTTATATTCTCACCAATAAATCTGTTTTTCAAAAAATCCCGTTTGTTGGGGGCCAATAAGTTTTTGAATGATATTTTTAAGTCTTGTGGCGATCGCCTTTGCTCCAATTTTATAGTCCGTATTCAGAAGAGTAATGGGGCGGTAATTTTGTAGCAATGTACGATCCTTGTTTGGCTTTAAAATTAAGGTAACAATACCTCTAGTTTGTTCAGGTGAAAGTTCCCTCTAAAATAACCATAATTTAACGAATCTAACACGATCTTACCAATAGAGTGCCAAAAAGTTTTATAAAAGTTAACGGAGAGGCCATCGCAGCCTGGGGACTTATCATTTTTCATTGAAGAAAGAGCATTATTGCATTCCGTCAATGTAAGTTCACCCTCACAGGACTCAAAATCAACATCATCAGTATCAGTACTTGGGATATCAGTAAAAAAGGGATCGGGGACACAATCGTTGGACCTATAAAGGCCCTCATAAAAAGTTTTTATCTCCAAGAGAATCTTATCACTAGATGAAATCAAAAAAGGACTATCTGTTTTCTGGAGAGCTTGAATTGAATTGAAAGATTTGTTTCTTTTTTCCAAATTTAAAAAATATTTTGTATTTTTCTCACCTTCCTCTACCCACCTCGCACGAGACCTAATGATTGTGCCTTGAAGTTTATAATTATAATACAGTAAGAGCAGGGGAACGAGCCTGTGATGGCGGCGTAACAACATCCTTTGTCGTTGGGCTCCAGATTTTTCATCTAAAATTCGACCTTCAGATATTCAGTTGAGATTGCAGGTTAGTGCCACTTATTTTTGGACCCTCGTTCTACACCTTTAATTGTGAAAATGCCTGCTGGCAGGCCTAAAGGCAGTCTAGGAAAGAAAAAACGAGGAGAGATGGCTTCGCAAGGAACCTTACGTAGGCTAGGCTCTAGCCTAACAAATACTCGACGTGGCAGTAGGGAATCTGCTAATGAGGAAAGCGGTGATAGCGAGGAAGAATACATTACTGAGACTCTGGCTACATCCCTCGATAATGCGATGGCTGAAATCAACAAACAGCTCCAGAAAATCAGAAAAGATTTTGCTAAAGCCATCGCCGACCACGATAAAATACTGGAAGGCCTAAAAAAGGAGAATTTAGAACTGAAAGCCAAATGTGAAAATCTGGAAACCAGGGTTGCAACCTTAGAAGAATCCCAGGTAACTCATTCTGACTTAATAAACAAGCAAGAACGTTTTTCACGACGGAATAATTTTCGTATTGTTGGCCTGAAAACGGAAAGTGATGAAGACCCGATAAAGTTGGCCTCAGAGGTGATTACCAAAATTGGAATTCCCAATTGTAAAATAGAAAGGGCC
This sequence comes from Holothuria scabra, assembly GCA_037179385.1. Classification (NCBI taxonomy): domain Eukaryota; kingdom Metazoa; phylum Echinodermata; class Holothuroidea; order Aspidochirotida; family Holothuriidae; genus Holothuria; species Holothuria scabra. Next base: position 29,426,452 of record CM074200.1, read on the forward strand.
CATCGGGATGGCAAAAATGTGTCAGGAAGAGACAGACACCTTCTAGTTAAACTCTCTTACTACCAAGATAAGGTAACAATTATGAAAAACGCCAGACAAAGTCTTTCAAATGAGAGTTTTTATGTGATTGATGACCTAACTAAGATGGACTTAAAAGAAAAGAGAAAATGGTCTCAGATGGTCGGTCAATTATTTCATCAAGGAACTAAGTTAAGATTTTTTGGAGGTTGCTGGAGACAAGCGAATGGCAAGCCCTACGCATTCCCAGCATTGTGAGATCTGTCTGTCTTTCGGATTGCCTAATTTTTCCTGATTTCCATTTTTCATCTCTTTTGGACTATGGCCGCTTGACAACTCAGAAAGGTCGCTTTTTTCTAGTACTTTTCAGTATGAGCCTATACACAGCTCCATCATGCCCGACGTTTTCGACATGCTTGTATGCCGAACTGTTTCATCGGATAACCTTTTTATTGTCTTCTTTTTTTGGATTTGTCTTTCTTTATCCGATTGGATTGACTTTTCTTTTCTTTCTTTGTTAACCTCCGTGCGAAGATTTTATGTCTTTTTGTCTGCGATATCTGTCATCAGAACGTGTTTTAATCACTCATTTGTCAATGGCCCTAAACTTTGTTATCCTGTGCACTGTCAGTTTTATTCATGTCAACAGACTTGAAAGTAATCTCATTTAATGCAAGAGGGCTAAGACAGGCAAAGAAGAGGAGACAGTTATTCACTTATTTGCACAAACGCAATGCTGACATAGTCTTACTGCAGGAAACCCACAGCTGTTTAGAGGATATAAAGTACTGGACTTATGAATGGGGGGGATCGATCATCTTTTCTCATGGATCAACTACTAGTCGAGGGGTATGCGTACTCCTCAATCCTAGATTAACGTTCAAAATACTTAAACAGGATATTTGTCCACATGGACGCTACATTGTAATGGATATTAGCATTCAGCAACATATTCTTACCGTTGTTTGCATTTATGCCCCTAACATGGACAGCCCAGGTTTTTTATTGACATATCAAATAAGCTAAATCGTTTTGATTGTGAAATTATAATCTGTGGAGGAGATTTGAACTTAGTTTTCAACTTGGATATCGACAAAATCGGCGGTAATGCAAGAACCAACTTCAGAGCAAGAGAAGCATGCCTAGACCTAATGAATACCCATGATCTTGTTGACATTTGGAGGGAGAAAAACCCACTGGTTAAAAACTTCACTTGGAGTTCTAATATAACGCCCGGAATTCACTGCCGTTTGGATTATTTTCTTATTTCAAGACATATCGACCATTGTGTAGAGGACGTTGTGTTCTCGCCAGGTTTACAGTCAGACCATTCCTTTATTTCTTTTTCTTTTCGTACTTATTCTGTAAAAAGGGGCCCTGGCTTCTGGAAAATTAATAATTCTCTTATGAATGATTCAAGTTACATTCAACTAATAAATGATCTGATCCTTCAGGAAGTAGACAGCACTGGTACATTAAATCCCTCTGCTCGTTGGGAACTGCTCAAGTATAACATTCGTGCTGCTACTATTAAGTATTCTAAATTGTTAGCGAATCAAAAACGTGCCAAGGAAAAGGAACTTATCAATAGGATCGCGAAACTCGAACAAATGTTATATGTAAATGAATGTGCGGTCACAAGAAGCTTGCTCAAAGAGGCTCAAAATGAGCTCTTACTGTATTATAAATAAATAAATAAATAAATAAATAAATAAATAAATAAATAAATAAATAAATAAATAAATAAATAAATAAATAAATAAATAAATAAATAAATAAATAAATAAATAAATAAATAAATAAATAAATAAATAAATAAATAAATAAATAAATAAATAAATAAATAAATAAATAAATAAATAAATAAATAAATAAATAAATAAATAAATAAATAAATAAATAAATAAATAAATAAATAAATAAATAAATAAATAAATAAATAAATAAATAAATAAATAAATAAATAAATAAATAAATAAATAAATAAATAAATAAATAAATAAATAAATAAATAAATAAATAAATAAATAAATAAATAAATAAATAAATAAATAAATAAATACGTATGTAAATACATAAATAAATACATAAATACATAAATACATAAATACATAAATACATAAATACATAAATACATAAATACATAAATACATAAATACATAAATACATAAATACATAAATACATAAATACATAAATACATAAATACATAAATACATAAATACATAAATACATAAATACATAAATACATAAATACATAAATACATAAATACATAAATACATAAATACATAAATACATAAATACATAAATACATAAATACATAAATACATAAATACATAAATACATAAATACATAAATACATAAATACATAAATACATAAATACATAAATACATAAATACATAAATACATAAATACATAAATACATAAATACATAAATACATAAATACATAAATACATAAATACATAAATACATAAATACATAAATACATAAATACATAAATACATAAATACATAAATACATAAATACATAAATACATAAATACATAAATACATAAATACATAAATACATAAATACATAAATACATAAATACATAAATACATAAATACATAAATACATAAATACATAAATACATAAATACATAAATACATAAATACATAAATACATAAATACATAAATACATAAATACATAAATACATAAATACATAAATACATAAATACATAAATACATAAATACATAAATAAATAAATAAATAAATATTTTTTTTTTCCATCTCATTTATTGAGCTAAATCATTTTTTTTTACATATGTACAATCTTTGAAACAAAAATGACAGTTGGTGTTACACTTGCTTTTGTAAATTAACTTATAAACTTAAGAGCGGAAAACAAGACGCTCTGTTTTTACTTCTGCTAAGGCTGAAAATACATTGTGAAATCATACCGAAAAAGTACAAATAACTAGTAGAAATTTATAACAATGATATATACAATATATACATGCATTCATCTCATTATCATTGTAAGGACATTCAAAGTTAAAGTAAAACAATTAATTATTGAAATGTATCCTCAAAACATAGGGCTCTCACCTCATTTTTGTTTTTGTTCGCAATATGAAGCTCAACTTTTAACAGAAATCTGAATTTTTTATGAAAACTTCTAGCATCAGGTTTGATATTCTCAAATTTACAACTAAAAATGTAATATTTAGCATTCAATAAAAAAAAGTTGAAAGGATGCCTCAAGTCATCCAGATAACCAAACTTCACAAGTTCCCAATCAACGAGAGGTGCATTTTTGAAACACAGCTGTAAAATGTTTTGCCAAAATTGCATAATTAAAGAACAAGACCAAAACAGATGTTCTAATGTTTCTGGCTCGCCTTCACAAAAAGTACATAGAGGGGAGTCCCTAAACTTGATTCTGTGCAAAAAAACATTTGTAGCTACTAATCTATGAATGAAACGGAATTGAAAGAACTGAAGTTTTGCCTCACGAACTGCCAGGAAGGGAAGGCTGAATATTCTGGTCCAATTATAATCAATATCAGTAGACTGCTCCCATTTCCTAATGGCACTGGGGGTCTGCAGCTTCCCGGTAATGAAATAGTCATAAGCTGCTTTAACAGGTCTTTTACAAGATGTGTAATAGATCAAACGAGAGTAGTTCTCAGCCAAATCAGAATTTGGTTTAATGTTCTGTCTCCAACTTTGGGGTATTGCAGAGAGTATACCATAGTAACGCATGAAAGGGAATCCAATATCAATATCAAACTTTCTGATAAAATCATTAAACTGTAAAGCGTTACCAGCATCATCAAAGAAGTTTTTAACATGATAAGCATTTTTTGCGTGTAAAACAGATGAATAAATAAGCTTTTTGTCGATCTTAATAAAGGAGTTATTCAACACGCTTTGATTCCCATAATTATCAAGATCTAATGAACGAAAATTAAAATCTGACCATACATTACAAACTCCTTGAATGAACCTGTTAGTCAAAGTGATATCATTTTTCCGAAAATTACTTTCAAACAGCAGTTTTCCTCCATATTTCTTTAGAGCAAACTCAAATAAGATTTTCCATGGACTTCGACTATCATCAAAAAATAATTTAACCCATTTGCACTGTAAACTTTTTGCCTTAAGCTCAATATCAATCATATTCAAACCACCGTTAGCATTTTTGTTTAATAGTACTGATCGTTTTATTTTATCTGGTTTCTTCGACCAAATAAATTTATAAAATATCGTGTCTAAATCACGAAAGAAGTTTTTAGGTGGTAGAGGCAGAACAGTGAAAAGATACACAAGCTGAGACAGGGCAAATGTCTTAATAATCAAAATCTTTCCAATTGGTGTGAGGTCTCTACAAGACCAAAGATTAAGTAAACTTTTGATTCTAGAAAGTTTAGGCAAGTAGTTAAGATGAAAGAAATCATCATGATGGTGAGTAAAACTGATCCCTAAGTAGGCAATAGGCTTATCGCTGGAGTCAAAGGGAAGTCTGCTAAAGTGACAGGGTTTGTTATTATAGAGAGGTCCTAGAGGAAATAAATGGCTTTTTGTGAGATTAATATTTAATCCAGACATTTCAGAAAAAGTCTTCAAGACTCTAACCACTTCATGAATGGAATTTGCAGAGCCATCGGTGATAATGACCGTGTCGTCAGCATAATTAGATATTTTGATACATTCACCTAAAACATTGATACCACAAATATTATTATTTGAATTAATTAACAAATTTAACACTTCAGTACAAGTGATAAAAAGGTACGGGCTTAGAGGGCAGCCTTGCCGTACACCTCTAGTTACCCTGAAATAATTTGTAGCATAACCATTGTTAAGAACACAAGTGGACATGTTACAGTAAAGAGTACGAATCCAGGTGAGAAAATCCTTTCCAAAATTAAAGAAAGTGAGAGCATTGTTTAAAAATTCCCAGTCTAAACAGTCAAATGCCTTTTCAAAATCTATAAATAAGAGAGCACCGGGAACAGATTCTGTTTCACAAAAGCTGATAAGGTCCAATACAAGTCTAATGTTTTCTCCAATGTAACGCCCCTTTAAATAACCTGTTTGCTCATGACTTATTAAATCTGGGAGAACAGCCTTCATACGACTGGCTAAACACTTCGTCAAAATTTTGTAGTCTGTATTAAGTAAAGCAATAGGGCGCCAATTTTTTATATAACGAGGATCCTTAGATTGTTTCGGAATTAAAGTAATACATGCTCTGCCCTGCTCATCGGAAATACGTCCACACTGAAAAGCATAGTTAAAAGAATTTACCACAAGATCACCTATGTCATCCCAGAAAACCTTATAGAACTCAATGGGCAAACCATCTGAGCCTGGAGACTTTTGAGAAGGCATAGATTGTAAGACACGGCTGCATTCATCCAAAGTAACTAAGCCCTCACAACTAACTTGTTGCTCCATTGAAAGCTTAGTATGATTAAGAATAGTGTTACGAAAAAAGCTCTGACGTAACCTCATCTCTCTTAGTATATAAGTTCTTATAAAAACTCTCTAATTTACCCAAAATTTCAGTTGGGTTCGTTATAAACTCATCATTGTCTGAGAATAATTCGTTTACTGAGTTTGAAGATTTATTTCTTTTTTCGAGATTTAGAAAGTAATGAGTGCTTTTTTCCCCCTCTTCAGTCCAACGAGCTCGAGAGCGAATGATTATACCTTGAAGCTTGTAGTCATATATGTTATTTAATGCACATCTAGCTTCCAGAAGATTGGATTTGACAAGTTCAGAGGAGAACTTGCTTGCAGTTGTTCAAAATACGAAATACGGTCAATTAAATAGCGTTCATAACAATTACGTTGGGTGGAAGCATAGTTAGAGAAGGCAATCGAAACAGACCTTATACTCAATTTACATGCCTCCCACAGAAAGCATGGATCCTTTTCACTGCAACTAATAACAGTATTATGAATTACGCTTCTAATAGTTTCAATGTAAGAAGCATCATCTAACAAAGCAGTATTCAACTTCCACAGACCTTTACCCCGAGTTACTCCCAAACACAAATCTAAAGAAACACCTGAGTGATCCGAACCTAAAAGGGAAAGAATGTTGCTATCACTAATCGAGGTCCTAAGGTGTCGAGAGACGACAAAAAAATCTAGTCTACAGTGTATAGCCTGGTCAATGTTGGAGTGCCAGGTGTACATTTTGCCTTTCGGATTCCGATCGCGCCAAATGTCCACTAGATCAAATTCTTCCATTACACTAAGCAGTTTTTCCCTTGCTCTGAAGTTTGTATGCTGTACACCTCCAACTTTATCTAAATCAAGATTGAAAACCAAGTTAAAATCACCGCCCCAAATGACAGAGTCCCACCTGTGATTGCGGACGAAATTACCGATTTTTGAGATTAAGTCAACTCTGTCTAAATTATGACAATAAATGCTGATCAGTTCTAAAACATCATTCTCAACAGTAACATTCACAATGACATACCGACCATCCGTATCAATAACAACATGATTAACCAGATGAGAAATCGAAGGCTTGCAAAGTATTGCAACACCCCTGCTTAACTTTGTACCATGAGAAAAATAAGCATTCCCTCCCCATTCGTTTAACCAGTATCTACAGTCACTTGCAATGGAGTGAGTTTCTTGTAAAAATATAAAATCGTACCTTCTGTTATGAAGTAGAGTGAATAGTTTTCTGCGTTTGGAGTGATTCCTAATACCTCTAGTATTAAATGATAAGAATCTACAGGTCGGCATCAAATACCTAGACAGTGGAACATGAATACTGTAATATGATGGAAGTAATGCAGAGGATAATAAAAGTAACTTACGTTATAGTGGGAAAGGGCTAGAGTAGAGAGGTTATCCACGCAAAACATGAATTCCGCAGCCTGGCCTTTACACTCAAAAGTGAATGTAAGGCACGATGATTTTGCAAACACACATACAACACATGTCTTATGTAAAAGAGATCCTTTCGAGATGGATGAAAAAGGACCGAACGGTCCAGTCAAAAACACGAAAAAGAAAAAGGAAAGTCGAAACAACTTCCGTGTACGGGAGTTGAAATGGTCATAAGCAGTAAACAGTATGACCATAGGGCTGGCCTGAATTAAACAAGTCATTTTCATCGCCGCTGGCGTCGCCCGTCCCTCCACAAAAAGGAAATTATTTTATGTCGCTCCGGGGTATGTATAACTATGATGAGAGCTGTGGCGTAAATTCGAAAGGCTTTCCTAATGAGTCTCTCCATCTTCCCGCTGAAAAACGTAGTTTGGTACCTTCACCATACAATCGTGCAACCTGAGAGCCCCATTTGCGCTTTTCCTGCAGGTCCTCTTTGGTGAGATCATCCGTTATGAAGTAAGACTCTTCCTGTAGGGCACGACGTTGATGCTTTAAAGCGACTACCTTATCTTGATAAAAAGATAGTTTTGCTAAGATATGTCTGGGTCTCCCTGGTATTAATCTGCCATCTCTGTGGGCCCTCTCTATTTTGACATTTGCGACCCCTACCTTCTCCATAACAGATTTTACAATGTCCTCGCACTTTTCGTGATCAGTGACAGGAAAACCAACGATTCTTATATTGTTTCTTCTTGAAAATCTCTCTTGCACATTTAATTTGGCGGCTTGATCGGAATCATTTTTCTTCAGTTTTGATAGTTCCTCTTCCAAGGCCTTAATCTTTTCTGCGTTACGTTTCTCCCGATTTTCAAGTTCGTCGACTCGTTTAGTAAGAAACTCAATCGCTTCGTCAAAGTTGTTCTCCAATGATTTGAGATCAGAATGGATGCGTGAGAGGTCCTTTTCAAGTTTTTTCATACCTCTTTGAAAAGAGGCCTGGAGAGATACAAGAGGATTCTCCTCGTCGCTTTCGTCATCTGTGCTGACATCATTATGTGAGGTATGCTTGGAGCGCGTGCTCATCTGAGACAGCGTTGGCTGGTCACTTTTGGGCTTGTTTTTGCCTCCTAATTTGCGCCCCATCGAAACAAAAAGACTTCCGAAACTATCTTGAAATGATTAATAACACTTACAGTTCTGCTTGAACGACAAAAATCCTCGGAGCTGTTTTAAAAGGTGCAATATGACAGAGCGACGTGACTTGCGAACCTTACTAGGCGGCCATGATGTTGCCAGATGAAATAAATAAATAAATAAATAAATAAATAAATAAATAAATAAATAAATAAATAAATAAATAAATAAATAAATAAATAAATAAATAAATAAATAAATAAATAAATAAATAAATAAATAAATAAATAAATAAATAAATAAATAAATAAATAAATAAATAAATAAATAAATAAATAAATAAATAAATAAATAAATAAATAAATAAATAAATAAATAAATAAATAAATAAATAAATAAATAAATAAATAAATAAATAAATAAATAAATAAATAAATAAATAAATAAATAAATAAATAAATAAATAAATAAATAAATAAATAAATAAATAAATAAATAAATAAATAAATAAATAAATAAATAAATAAATAAATAAATAAATAAATAAATAAATAAATAAATAAATAAATAAATAAATAAATAAATAAATAAATAAATATTTTTTTTTTTTTTGCTCCATCTTTATTGTTCTCTCATGTTCGTTTGTTTTGAAAGCATTGAATTATATACATTTTATTTACATAACATATACTAATCTATGTATAAATATTGTACACTATAATTACATAATAAATTTTTTACATATACGGTACCATGTTAATATTTCTTTTGAAAATGCGCACTTAATTAATACTTGACGTATTCATATATATATATACATATACATATACACACATACTTATACACAACTACATATATAAGCATTCATATATACACATAACGCAGTTTTTGACAAAAACCATGCCTTGATTCATGCACTCGTTCCTTTTCACATAAATGCATGATGATAATTATCTTACTCCCTCTATTTCAATTTGTGCATAAATTCATGATGATAATTATAATACTCCCTCTATTAATCATCCCAATACATGAAAAAATATCACAAGCATGTCAGTTTGCTCCCAACAAATATGCTTAGCTAAAGAGAAAGGGACATTCACTAAATGCATCTCTAAACTCGTTTATAGTTAAACCTTTTCGAAAACTTTTACTTGAAATATACTTTTCCACTCTAAAATGAAACTTCAATTTGTGCATAAATTCATTAAGGACAGGAGAACCCCTATTGATCTTTTTCTCGAAAATATAGTACTTCATGTAAAATATCAAAAAGTTATAGGGATGCTTAAGTAAAAGAGAGTACCCAAAGAAAATATCCCGTTTTGTGAAACAAAATTGTCTGCCTAAAACCTTCTGTTCAACATCCAGAATAAATTCCGATGTAACCTCACATTCCCAAAATAAATGCTCTATACTTTCATCCTGGTTCCCGCAAAATGTACAAGAGGGGCTTTCAGTAAGATTCATGCGGTGCAGAAGGGTATTAGTACCTATGATTCTATGTAAAAATCTATACTGAAAATATTGGATTTTGGTTTCCCGAACAGAGGTAAAGGGGATCCTAAAAATAGTGTTCCAGTGATTGGAAATATCTGCGAAGCTCTGGTTCCACTTAGAACAGGACGTAGGAGCAGTACATACTGTAGAGATAATCTGCTTGTAAATAACCCGAGACATATTGGGGGAATTTAAAGTAGTCTCATAGCCATGACCATAATCTAAGTCAATTGTTTCGTTTGCAAACCCTTGCTTCCAGTGAACCGGGATAGCATGAATAATTCCATAAAACTTAGTAAAAGGGAGCACAACAATATTAAATTTTCTAACAAAACAGTTATAAGAAAGTATTTGATTGTTATCATCAAAGAAATCTTTTACATAGATCACATTCTGATCATATAAGTGATTGTAGAATATTGTCTTGTTATTTACCTTAATGTGACTGTTGTTCCAAATGATTTGGTACCCGTAGTTTTCAGACCGTTTCCTAAAAGAATATAGTGCCCAGGCAGTGCACACTTCATTAATAAATGAATTAGTCGTTCTAATTTCTTTTGTATCAAAATTACATTGGAATAGAAAGGATTTTCCTTTACCATGTAAATGCAAATCAAAAAAAGTTTTCCATGAACCCTTAGATTCGTTACAATATCGCTTAACCCAAGAACACTTTAAGCTACTAAGAAAGGTTGAAATGTGAATAGCATTAAGCCCCCCTTCCGAAACGGGGGCAACTAGCGTACTCCTTTTGACCTTGTCCCTCTTACCTGACCAAATAAATTTAAATATATAAGTTTCTAATTCCTTAATAAAATTATGGGGAGGATTTGGGAGAACTTGAAAGAGATATACTAACTGCGACAAACCAAATGATTTTACAAGAGTTACTCTCCCAATAGGGGTAAGGTCCCGTTGCGCCCATAAGTTAAGAGTACCTTTGAGTCTAGAAAGTTTTGGAGGGTAATTAAGGCGAAACAGATTATCCTTGCAATGATCAAAAGTGATCCCCAGAGCAGTGACAGGGCCTGTCGTCCATTTAAAATTAAAATCGCTAAGAAAACGGGGTTTATTATACCTCAACGGACCTAATGGGAAAATATTAGATTTTTCGAAATTGACTTTGAGGCCAGATGACACCTGGAGAGCCTGAAAAATATCCACGACTGACTTCAGAGAAGAATAAGAACCATCAAGAAAAATACAGGTGTCATCGGCGTACTGAATAATTTTGGTCTCGTGATTAAAAATTGTAAGCCCTCTCAGTAAGGGTGAAGAGTTAATACGGAGGGCAAGGAGTTCGGCACAAATTATGAAAAGGTAGGGACTGATTGGGCAACCCTGTCTTACTCCTCTGGAAACTTTAAAAAAGCCCGTAGAGAAACCATTGTTGCAAACACATGAAGAAACAGAGTACAGAGTAGAAATCCATTGGTGTAAATCCTTATTAAAGTTGAAAAATTGTAAACACTTGTGAATAAACCCCCATTCCAGTCTATCAAATGCTTTTTCAAAATCAACTAAGAGTAGGAAGCCTGGTATACCTCTGTCATTACAATAATTGATAGAATCTAAGATATATCTTATGTTTTCACCTATGAACCTGTCCTTTATAAAACCTGTTTGATTATCATTAATAATATTTGGAATAACATTTTTAATTCTAGTAGCCAACGCCTTTGAACAAATTTTGTAATCCACGTTTAACAATGAAATAGGTCGATAGTTTTTAATAAATGTGTGATCTTTATTTGGCTTTGGTATTAAAACAATGACTCCCCTACCTTGCTCTTCGGATAAGCTAACTTTATCATAGGCAGCGTTGAGAGAGTTGGTTACTATATCGCCTATTAAGGGCCAGAAATGTTTGTAAAATTCTGTGGAAAGCCCGTCGCTGCCAGGACTCTTACTGTTACTAAGAGAGAACAAAGCACGTTTACACTCATCCAAAGTTAACCTGCCGTCACAGGCAGCGGCGTTTTCATCACTAAGCTTCTTAGGATTAAGAATGTTGTTACAAAAGGAAGAGGGAAAGCAATCCTCGCTATTGTAAAGAGACGTGTAAAATTCTTTGAGTTCCCTAAGAATATCAGCACCAGACTCAATATGCCTCCCATCCCTTGCTATAAGTTTACGAATAACATTACAACTTTTATTTCTTTTCTCAAGATTCAAAAAATACTTAGTGTTTCTCTCCCCTTCCTCAACCCATCGAGCCCTCGATCGAATAATAATACCCTGAATTTTAACATCATAAATTGACTGTAATCTATTACGAGCATCTCTTAGCCTATCAAGAATAACATCGGAATTAGAGTGACATAACATTTGTTCCAAATGAGCAATTTCCTTTAATAGGTCCTTTTCAATGTTGCGAGTTTCCTTAGCTTTAGCCTTACTGTAAGAAATTGTCGACTTACGAATTGAATATTTCAAGTATTCCCAAGTGAAAGAAGCATCGTGATTAATATCCGTACGTACATAAATAAATAAATAAATAAATAAATAAATAAATAAATAAATAAATAAATAAATAAATAAATAAATAAATAAATAAATAAATAAATAAATAAATAAATAAATAAATAAATAAATAAATAAATAAATAAATAAATAAATAAATAAATAAATAAATAAATAAATTAAATAAATGACACCATCTTTCTAGATAAGGTATTTTAATAGGTATGCATACACATAACATATTTCCTTTTACTCAACTCAGCATAATTGTCAAAGTAAAATATAAAGTAGGTATCGTGCGTCAAAAATTTATTTTGTAAAAATCTTATTTGCATGGAACTATTTCCATATTGTGAATTGGAGGATCGAGTTAGTAAGTTAGATGGGGTTCTGTGGCCTAGTTTCCAACGTATTGTTTCAAGTCGAACCGGCCACTGCCTTTTTTCCAGTTGTGGCTCACTGGCTTGTTTTCCCTACTGGGTTGCTGATGCGGAGCATCACGCACAACTGCAGTACTATATGTTCCATTTTTAGAGTCTTTGGTATGGCTCGACCTGGGAATCGAACCGCGTGGGAGGCGAATGTTCTACCGTTAGACCAAACATGCGGAGGATTGACTCCTATGTGAAGGTAATATTGCTAAGGTGTATGTCAGGATATGTGAGACTGGTTTCTACTGAGGAACCTCTCACAATATAATCGAATCCTGTTGTTTTCAGTAGTACACTCAGACCAATGGATGGAGATGCATATAATATAAATGGTAAAGGTAGTATTTATCATGATATTTTCTGTTGATTCTTCCTCGTTATAATTAAAAGGAATTTTTAGCTGATCTAGTAAGTAAATTGAAACGTTTTAATTTTACTCCCGCAACCAAATGGTGCGGATGATGAAGAGTACTTCCTAACAATTGAGTTGTCATGGATGAATAGACCAGTTTCGCTCCCAAGGGCACATATTCTCAGCTAGTTCCGTGCTGAAATAAAATTCGGTTTCATAATAGCTTAGCACAGGCACCTAACCAAGTCTCTTTCAGTGGATCCATCGTCCTGATGGGGATTACTTTAAGCCTTATGAAAACTAATATTGATTCGGCTCCAATATGCCTGATGTGAAATATTCAATGGAATTTATCCCAATACTACACAGACCTTTCGAAGCACAGTCCAAAATGCTATTGGTGATTGTAGTATTATACTTCCATGTATCTGACAAAAGGGATAACTTTTTTGTAAATGATGATATACTGACAGTCGAAAGTAACAACGAATTCAAGAATTTCAAAGAGCAACTAAACGGATGTAATCATGACAATCAAATACATGAAGTACGCCACATATTAGGGGTTTCTTTGAAAATGATATTAAGAACAATAATTCAATTTGAAAGAGCGCCGCCACTGACTTGAAACCTGTGTAATCATAGCACGGAACTGACATATTTTCTGAAAAAATATAAAAGGTATAATGCACGTAAAATGGAAAGAAACGTTACAGTCGAGGTGAAATTTTAATGGAAAGTTATTAAGATTTCAAAAGTTCTCTACACATTCTGACATCCGGGCAGCGCAAAAAGCTATTATTCGTGAGTTTCCCTACACAGTCTTCCACAACACAATGCCCAAAATGGTCAAATATCCACATTCTTTCAAGCGTTTGCCTGAAAAATAACAAGTATCATAGTCAGGATAACATATTTAAGAAAAATCAAAGATACAAAAATCGCGACACAGTTGGGAAGTCTGTCGCTTAAAAGGAACAATCATTCTTCCTGAGCCTGTTTTTACACCTTGTGCAATATAATGCCCAAAATGGTCGATTATTTCAATACTATCAAATCTTTGCTCCAAAAACAGAAAATATTCAAAATAAAATTTACATGAAAATTAAAAAAAGAAAAGAAAGATACACATTCGGGAAGCTTGTGAAAAAAGTTTTTTTCTCATCAGCCCCACTTCATTCTGTAGTATTGCATAGCTTTGCCTGAAATTGTAAAATATTGAGGCAAAGGTTGGAAACGCTGGGACGTTTACAATTGCCAAATTAATCACACGGACAGACGGGGGAGTCTTCAGGGGCAAAGCTCAATAGTTTGCCGTCTATCCTGCCTCTAGAGCCGAATTCGGGCAAATGTAATGAAATTCGGGTAATTTGTTTTCCAATACTATAATGATACAGTGTGGGAATGTCTTCCCATAAGTCTGACTGAAAATTCATTTAAACTCACCTCGTAGTGTGATTATTTTTTCAAAAGGTAATAGCAACGGAAGTAAAATATTTATATTCGGAATTTCGGACAGTCTCATGGACAATTTCAACTATTCAATATATACTGAATGTAGCCAAAGGTAACAATAGAGTAAATATAGTATGTTTTCAATTTCCTTGTATGGTTTTTCCGAAAAGATGTGTACAAGACTATTTCATTCAATGGTAGTACAAACGCTTCTTCACATTTCAACCTCATTCTGAATTCAATGATCCAGCCAGCATCTTGCAATCAGATAACTCACTATTGGATGTGATTTTGATCACGTGACATAAACGAACAGTAGGGTAGCACTAGGGGAATTCGACCTCACAAGAAAGTGTACTTCGTCTCACTTAACGAGAGAATCAAAACAATTTGGAAGAAAGCTGTCACGTTTGTTTACATTACCACTTAAAATAAATGTTTTTATTATTTAGAAATTTTGTTTCTCAGTCATTTTTAAAAGCCTCATTCAAACCTTTACAAAGACGTATATTACGATCTCCTTGGGTAATATTTGACCAGTTCTCCCTAAATTCGACTTATCCATGGTATTTTCGTCCGTTTTAATTATAGTCGTACGAGGTCACGCGATTTTAAGTGGATTGTGACGCATTTAGTTTATTCACAATTTTCTGCAGAGCATATATGTGTGGTTCTTAGGAACACCAACTGCAAGATTTCCCAGGCCTATATCTCAAGTTCACTGAATTACAACCATCGTATCTGCTATTCGTTTTTGTTTTCTCAAAGTTAACAGATTTTGTAATTTAATACCAAAACAATCGATACATGTTTTCATTTTCTTTACTTTTCCAATGTTTTATTGCTTTGTTTTTTTCCTCTCTTATTTGAAATGATATTATGAATAATGGATCCTTCTTATAATGTTGTAATTTGTGGGAACTCGATAGCCTTTTTGGTCGAGACAGCTATTCAATAAAGTCCCGCCTTCTCCAGAATGTCTTTGCTTCTTTTTCGGTATGATTCCATTATGCAAGCAAAGTTTGCGAAATTACATCTCTTTCTACGTGAAATGTAAACGTTTATTTGTATATATTACACGCAGTAAAAATTTTGTTGTTCTTGATAGACGTTTTTGAGTGAAAATCTTTTATACCTTCTTTGTGTATCAACTTGGCTGAACATATACTGTTGATTAATGCTTTTTGAACATCTTGTATCCATGACTAGTACCACCAGTAGTATCTCTGAAGTATGGAAATACCATGCTTACCAATGCCTCATATCATAAGGATCAGGGGTATACAATATTTTACGGACAAAATAATACCTACATCGAGGAGAAGAAGACAATAAATGTCACGTGTCTTGCTGAAGGAGCTAAACCCCAAGCAAACATAACGTGGATGATAAATGGAGAGATTGTTGAAGATGTCCCTCCTCAGGTGACAAGATATAACTTACAAGAAAACAGGACGTTTGACTCACTCTCAACTTTACAATTCAGTCTTATCGGGGAAGAAGTCAACGTCACGTGTCATGTTAGCCTCAATGGGACAGATACTGAAACATCTGCAAGTACAACATTTCTCACATACGGTAAGATAATTGCTGTTACGAATTCACATGCTGGATACAATCAATTGTTTGAGAACCCTCCTTGCATTACCGTGTATTCATACCAATGTTACAACCGCTTAAAACTTTTTATAACTGAAAAAGTTCGCATTTCAGTGAATTTTCACCGTTATTAACAGGGGCGTCGATACCGGGGGCGGGGGGACGATTGCCCCACCAATGAAAATATTGGGGCCAACATATCGTTTTGCCGCGTTAAAAGTTCAGACAAATAATACAACAACAGGTAAATTCAACAAAATCTAACATTGTGCTAAACAGATGACTTTGGGCTTCGAGAAAACGTGAAATTGAGCCTATTAAAGTATTTAATAAAGTAATACTGCATTTATAATACAAACTCTATGTTTTGTGTATGATTGTCGATGTGGTTAGATGGAGCTTTATGGCCCAGTTTCCAACCAACTGGTTTTAGTCCAACCTGCCATGGCGTTTTTTTCAGTTGTGCCTCCCTGGCTTGTTTTCCCTACTTCGTTGTTCATGCAGAGCTCCAAGAACAATAGCAGTAGGTTCCCTTTTAAAGACTTCGGACAGTCGGTATGACCCCGCCAGGTGTCGAACTCCCGACCTGTAAGTGTGAGTGTGTATGCGTGTTTGTTTATGTTTTCTTGTAGCTCGCGTTCATGTAGGTGGATTGCTTATAGAAGCGTCCTGTCATGAACACAATGCATGGTTCCGGCTGTTGAAATATTTTGCCCCCTTCCTATCCACAAACGAATTCAACGCTCCGGTTATTTACGACAAATTTATCAAATTTTATGGCTTAACACGTGGTCAGTGGTGCTTCATAGATGTTTACATTCATGTTTAGTAATTAGTAAAATACGTGCCATTTTATTTTTGTTAACTACTAATTATAATTCTACCTTTGCATTCAAATTGTCAACTCGAACGTCTTGCTGACCAAACCAGGAAACTCTTGCATTAGCAAGAATACACTTGCTTAAAGGCATGGGTCTAAGAAAATCCTCTCTCTTGCATTTATTTAAAGTTAATAATATTCTGTATGTTGAAGACACAAAATGAAACAAAAATGCTACGTTCAATTCATATCTAACTTCGATTATTTCTCTTGATAATAAGTCGGAACAGAAAATAACTTGTAATGGATCTATAGCTGAAGTTGAGTTCACAAGAACAGTTTATTTGATTTTAAAATTTCAAAGTAAGTTGAAAATACGTGTTGATAATAACGATTGCTGGCAAATTAGCAGTCGAAGTTGTGTAAAAGAAAATGAATATACAATTTTATTCTTAAACGTTCTTCCTGACATCTTACGTAAGGAGCATTATTAACATTAAAGAAATGCGTAACGATCCCGTTGCTTCATGTTTTGAAGGTAGTGTAATAGCTGGCTCACCACACAAGTAATCATTGTACTATAAAAAAGATGCATACACGGTTTTTCTAAACACTTTTCTGCCACTTTCTTTTAAGAATTAGCCTGTTTAAAGAAAGTTATTAGGTTATTATTTAAAAAATTTAAACATTTTGTTAGTTTAATTGACGGTGTTTAACAGTTTGGTTGTTTGTAATTTAAAAAAACATTTAGTGAATCTTTGGTTAATATGTGGTTGTTGAAAAAAAATAAAAAAAAAACTTGACATGTTTAGTTTTGTTAAACAGGGTGTAAACACGTACAAAACAATGTCACGTATTGAATCCCAAAACATTTTGCATGTAAACACGTTCAACTGGTAACCGTCGAGTATTTAACAGCTAGACATGTTCAGAATTTAAATTTGTTTACAAAGTGAGGTAATATAAGTGTTTAACTGTTTTACGCACTCTTATAGTGTGGAGGCATACGCGGGAAAAGCCTATTTCACCAAATTAAATTTCTCGAGAAAGGTCTCACAGAAAGTCTTTTTTCAATATGCCAGTGGACGGGGGGTCTGCCGCTCAATTTTAACCACTGCTACTTACATACCTCAATCTTCCTAACGCAGTCGGTTTTAGCAGTGTTACTGGTGGAATGCAAAATACAACACTAAAGTATATTTACTGCCGCCATAACAGCTCCATGTAGCAACGTTCGATATTTCCTCATAAATAATTTTACTTAAGAATGATTGCTGAAAATATCAAATTTCTCGCAGTATTACGCGAACCTTCTATCACATTCGACGGTAAATCTGGCAACACCATACAAATAGAGGAAAACGACAGAGTGACTTTAATTTGCGAATCGAGTAACTCTACACCCAAATCAGCTTTAACGTGGGGAATTAATGGAAAGTCACCTCGGGAACCAGTCTCCAAAGTTATTCTGTCATTTGATTCAGCCAGTCTTATGTTCCAACCGGAGGATAACGACTTTGTGGAATGTTTCAGTCACCTAAGTGGACCGAACGTTACAAAGGCGGCCAATGTTACATTTCATGTTCGTGGTAGGTTCATACTTTGTCTCATTCGTTTAGAACTAGCCAAAGCCTTAAAAGCCATTCTAAACAGTTGAACCGAGAGGTTGCCTAATGTAGATGCGAAATAAAAAAAGAAAGAAAAATGGAGCAATATGACAAGATGTAGTAATGTCATATTTCACACTTTTTTCATCTTATTTATTTTCTTTTTGTAAATATGGAATATGCATACATTATACACATACATTATATACCGTCCGTTATATTTTATACTGATTTTACTATTCTGAATGTTTGCTACTAAAAGTGTCACAAAAATAATTTGTCTCTCGCAATTCAAAATTTTTCATTTTTGTACCCTGATAAATAGTCATATCTCTTTCATATTCTGAGAGTCAAAGTGGTCGTCAAGTTTAAAAAGGTTTAGAAGCGCTAGCCTTTTATATTTTACAGTTTAAATTATAAAGTAAAAGTAAAATGCGACAATAACGTGAATGTTAATGTTTTTTTTTTTTTTTTTTGAAAAAGGCAGGAATTCCTCCATTTCTTCCATTCTCATAGCTACCTCTGTGTATATCAGGACCAGATTGACTTTTTAAATGTTAGTGAAATTTTGAAATGGTGACTGAAATTTTTCCAGCATTTTGTTTCTATATCGCATTTGATCATGTAATGTACCGTACGGTATTAGTTGTAGTTTTGTAGTCCTTCAGTTTAAGAGGGAGATGGTTATTATGAACGGAAATCATTGAACGGTTACATTGTCATACTGTCAAGTATGCCGTAAGTAATTTTGACATAACATTAAAAATCCATGCTTGGTCCCATACTAAGAAAGTTTATAGTTCCACTATAAGCCTACTTAACACGGAAAAGATGTTTTATTTATGAACAGAACCTGAATCATATGACTTCAGTTCTTTGCTGAAAGTGGTCGTAGGTCCTTTAGTAGCTGCAATTGTAACCATTCTTCTAGTCATCTGCGTTTATTTCGTAACCAAGAGATTCAAAGGTAAATGAAACGATTTTTTTTTCATGGAAATTAGTTATGAATTTTATTCAAGGACATAACCAACATGTCGCTTTTACGTACTATATTTATTTAGAAAATGTGTAAATAAATTTATGGCACAAACGTGTTACTGTTATTTCCACAGGTACTGGTACACAAACTGCAGATTTGTCAGCGTAAGTAAATTAACACTGCACTTCATTACAATAGTTCCTTCACATACTAGTGCTTGTTATTGCAACCCAACGAAAAAACTCAAATAACTTTTTTCAAAACATTTGCTATTTTCGTTTAACCATTAATCAAATCGTGCATATACACGTACACACTCACGTTTACATAAAAAACCTCGATAGGAAAACAAAAAGAAACTGTAACGAACTGTGTTCCTTGTTCTACCATATAAAGCAAGTCATTTTCTTGCAAGAATTATTTCATTCATCTTTATTTTTCAGAAGTCTTCAATTGGCATTACGAGATCGACCACTTAATGGCGTTAGAAACGTGTCAGGAGATTTGCCGCCAGTTCGTAGTCCAAGTAAGCATTTCACCTAACAATCGAAAGCGTTCCGCCTATACAAAGAAAGTTCGTAAGGGGATGGATGAGTTTTAAATGGAATTACCCCACACTCTAAGCAATTTTTAATTAAGTCCCCCCCATTTAGCTTGAAATTTACAATATTATGGGGGTTGCCTTTGAACCCCGCTTCATGTGCTTGTAAGTAGAGGCAGTGTGACCGTAACAGATCCTGGTAGACGCAGTGCGCAGTTTTATTTTTTAAATTAAAATTTACAAATTTGATGAGATTTCATTGCCGACTTCACTTTATGGTAAAAAGAATAGGAGAAGACTAATACCGTTTGTTTTAAATTTACTATTAAGTTAAAAAAAATGCCACCTCCTTGTAAGATCTCTCTTAAAATTTACAGTAATATGACGATTTAGCAACCAAGTTACATTTTTAAATTTGAGAAAGAGGATTCCGATAGAAAGCGATTTTCCTATCATTGTTTTGCTGAGAGGAATGTATTACACGCATTTTACACAAAATTTGCGTAAACTAATATATTGTTTCATTGAAGAAATGGCTACATAAACGTGCAATGAATGATTTCTGTATTGCATTCTGTCAAGTTATAATAAGCACTGATGACGAAAATGTTGATATAAACCCCGATGATGAAGTTAAATGTCCAACGGTAACCAATGTTGAGCTGGGAGTACATCTTCCTGGAGAAGGAACGTTCCAATATTGGACTGCCAGCGCTTCGTATAAGAACGGCTATAACAAGAAGATAATAGCAAAATGTGTTTCAGGTACACTGGTAAAAGATAATTTAAAAGTAATACTGGCAGCTGGGATTCCAGTCCTGATATTTTACAGTTGTGCGCAAAACCAATAGTAACAGCACCGGTAACTTCATAATATATGAAGCTACTTTTATCTACTCAGAACACTTAAATGACCTTTAAATGTAGTATTTAAGGAAAGTTTACATACGTGCACACTCTATAAGATCTGGATGTCTGATACAAACCTGTAAAATAACGTACTCCACCCGGAATCCTAGCTGGCTGCAGTATTTTTACTGTTGAAATACATTCCTTTATTAAAGTGTAAAAATTTAGGTAAATGTATGTTATTAAACTTATCTCGCTTCGTGAATGAATTTGGATGAAATTCATTGACAACTGTGCAAAAACTGTTCAATTAAACATTAAGACATTAAATTTTTGTGCTACATTCAAAGAAATGAAGAAAGTTTGATATTGATAGTGATGAGTTTGGCTTCAAGTTTATTCCTTTCTATTCTCAATTGTTATTTATAAACCTTTTATGGTATCTACATCTCTGTTGGAGTGGTAAATTAAACAAAATCCAGTCTCAAGCTACTTCTTGTGTAGTTAATATTTTCCTTAATGAATTATATTAACACAGATAGCGTTCAGATGAAGGAGCATATAAATTTCCGGACGTTAGCCGAGAATCTAGGAGGTATTAAAACCCATCGAAGTGTCATCGAAATTCTTGGTGTCTCCATCACAAGTGGTAATGGAATCAAATTCCTACTGCTTTTCACAATTTCTTTCATCTAAGAAACATTCTACTGTTTTCTTTCTCATAAAGAGCTGGGATCCCAGTAATGGCTTGCCAACTCTTGCTACTCCTTTCGACCTAATAAGGTTACCTAGTTTGAGAACATTTGCTCATTAGCTGGTCATACAGAGAGGAAGCAAGGTTTTTCAACCTGCATAAAACTTTCCACTCTCTAATGACCGTGGGTACAACCTCGTTTGAGCTCTTCCGACCCACTACGAACAAACTCGCTTTGACTGGGAGACTCAGATAGTAATCGCAGAAAAGCAGCGAGGAATCGGAAGGGCCGGTAAGATTTGGTCGAAAGTTTGAAGATTGGCTTTTCTTTTTTCTCGCCAACTTACATCACAATAACTCAATTATTTTAAACCAGTAGCGTTAAACATCACTTAAAAATTACATGTGTAACAAATTTAATAAAAGTTAAGTAAATGTTAAGTTCATGACATTGCCCCCAAAACATCATGCTCGTCCTATTAGGAGTGAAGATACTAGTAGATCGTGCTACTAAATCACTAACATTGACATACATTTGGAATAAATGAAAATTCGTTTGCTTTTCTTTGTCTTTTTTCGTATTTAGTTCCATACTACATATACATGGAGTATCTTGAATATGGAACACTTAGAGATTTCCTTATGAGGAATTATCAGCAGTCACGTGATTCAAAGAGTAACATCGCTCAAACTTTAGATGAGAGAGCTATCCATCTGACTGGGTTTGCCTTGGACGTAGCTGATGGTTTAATATATCTTACGGGCAGAGATGTAAAGTATTTCATAGTTTTGTTCAAACGCGTTGTTATGATTGTTTATCTTTTTGTGGCTAAAGATTTTGTCCATTCTAAAAGGTCTTTTCACTACAGCATTGTTATTTAATTAAAATTGACAACTGACGCTTTTTATTTCCTTGTATTGAATTTCAGTATCATCATCCTGCCCTTTGCACTAGGAAAATTCTCCTCACAAAATCAGGCACTTGTAAATTGTACGATTTTTGGCCCAAATCCTTATCAACAGAGAGATTAAACCAAATTTTTCAAAAGGTAATTTATATTTTAATTTTATTTTTCAAATTTTCTAAAAAATGTTACACGCATTTTATCTAGACTATGATGTAAATGTAAACACAGCAAGAGAAAGGTCACATGACTCAGTTTTATCTATGCACTTCTCGAGCATAAGGAGCCGCATTTTATCTAAAAGCTGTACAGTTGTATAAGTCACGTACGTTCTGGTAGGCTATAAAAGTGATATTATTAACAAATGTTTAAACCAATGTTCTAGACCAAAATTAATGAATAAGCGATCTAGCAGATGATATAACTAATGTGAGAAAGAAGTATTTAGTATCAGCTTCGATAGGAGTTATATCGAAGTACTAGGTGTTTGGTGGAAAAGAGAATACAACTAGTCAAGAGAAACATTGTTTTTAATATTCGTCTAAACGAAAAGCAAAAGGCAGCAAAGGACTTAGAAAGAACGGTTAAAAATTGTATTGCCATGATATGTTAAATTATCATAATTTTTGTCGTTTCTACACTCTGGTTAAACATCCTGTTAAAAAAACATTTGTTGGAATTCTGAACGTGAACGTAACTCGTAGATTTCTGGGTTCACCCTATTTTACAGTCTCATCCTCCCGTTGCTTGGCTTTCACCGGAAACTATATTCTTGCGACAGTACTCAAAACAATCCGATGTCTGGAACTTTGGGGTGGTTCTATGGGAAATATATTCTCTTGGTATGTTAATGTTCATATTATATTTGGATTACGTTTCTGATAGTTGCGTGGACTTGATTTAATCGTAGAGACATTATACAGATCAACAACTAAGGATGACCTATAACTTGTCTTAATGTGAGATTTTACAATAACAACGTCCAAACTGGTTAAACGAGCGAAGACTGCATGAGAAAAGTAAAGTAATTTCCTCGAATATTTTCAATTACAGGTGAAATTCCGTACAGTGGATTGAGTTGTGAGGAAATCGAACAAAAGATACGCAGAATGAATTACCTAGATCAACCTCTGACATGTCCAGGTGGAATGTAAGTATCATCAGGGAGGTGTTCAGACCTCCCTGGTATCATTCAAGGACATGCATGCGTTAGCCGTGGTCACACCGACTGATCTTGTATTCAAGTCGACCGATTTAAGTCGGCTGATTTTATCAGGCGATCCCACGTATAAGTATACGGTTGTGGGTACACTACACTATTTATCGTCCAGACAGTACCGTCTGCCACAGTGAAATATGAATGGCTTCGTTCAGTGAAGAGAGTGATGATGAACTGGATGAGGATTTCAGTAAAAATGAAAGTTGTCTACAACAATATATTTTGGCAATGTAGTGAATAAGATTTGGGAAGAGATGAAGAAAACAAAGATGTTGGGTAATACCGCCATGGTCGCCATTTTCATATTGCGATCATGATATTTGGGATGTTACGTATTACACGAAGTTGGACTGGCCTCATGGGCGTCTGCAGAAAAAAGTCATGGGGGAAAAATTTCTAGGGGGGAAATCTCCAAGTTACCATGAATTGACACAAAGCATGAGAAAATTTCAGCCCAAAATGCCTCCCAGATCGCCGGAAATGGCATTTCTAAAGCCTATTTTTCGCATAGAAACTTGGAAAACACGTTTTGTTCGGGTTTTTGCTTTGATGTTTATACATTTTTTTCAAATTTTTGATTTTCCGGGGGGGGGTGAAAGGGGCAAGTGCCCCCGCTCGTCCATACCTGCGTTCGCCCATGACTAGCCTGTAACATTTCTATCACTTTCATTGTTTGCCTATCAGGCCACGCGTACCGGTACGCTCCCCATCTTCACACATAGACTCTGCACAATGTGAGACGTTAACACGCATGTGAGCGCAAGTTTTCGGCCAACCACAATAATATGACGTTTCCTTAGGAGATTACTTGGCCGGATCAGAGTTTGCACTAGCAGGCTTTTGTCGGCTGCCAATTCTGTTGGAGAATGGGTCAAAAAAGTGTTCAAGTAGACCGACAAGCAGTCGGCCGACATCATCGGTTTGTTTGGCCACGGCTTTAGTCATTTTCTTTGGAGAATATGTCATATTTTTAAGTTTAAATGTGTAATAAATATGTTGTCGACTAAAGTGCAATGAATTTAATTGATTTGGTTTCTAATGCTGATTACAAAATAGAGCAAATAGTATTTTGGAGGAAACGTTAAAACTAAGGCTAAAACTTGTCGTTTTTGCAATGTTTTGAGCTAAGGCGTAAGAGGCAGGGATGCGGGGGGGGGGCAATCGCCCTCCCTAAGGGGGAATACAGTTAGCCCATTGGGGCAAAACATGATAAAAGGTGCCATTATTCGAACAAAATTTGCTCTTGTCCTCCCCGCAAAAATTACCTTAATACGCCTATGGTTTTGAGTGGTCGGGCTAAGGTGCAAGAGTGGGTATCCCCTCTAGATTTTAACCTATCCAACTCGACTCGATCAGTTAGAAATTGGGTTGACGGAAAAAAATATATATATATCTCTCTGCATACTTAATTTTTCATCCAGAGATGTGATAAAACCTCAGAGCTTCCGGGAACTTCTCCCCCTGGATCCCTACCCAAAGGAACGTGCTCTTTGAGCTCGGTTTCGCATTGCGCCCGAACATATTTGCCACTATGATAGTTTGCATCAATCAGCTAGTACAGAGCACTAATATAGGTTAGAATCTTTGCCCACTAACCTGATAATACCCTTTCAAACTGGAGAAACATACAATTTGTAAATATTTTATGGTAAGCTTTGATATTAATACAGAGATATAGAAAGAGTAACAAAGGAATGATCCCGTGGTAAATTACAATAACGAGTTAAGTTCTTGCAAACTGCGAAAAGGATAGCTGTTGTTTGATAAACGCATTTTTATAAACATGTATTGCACTAACATGACCAGTTTGACGATCTCAAAAACTTATCTCTAGATTCAGCATGATGCTTGCTTCGTGGAATACGGCGGTAGAGGAAAGACCAGACCTTAATGAATGGAAACAGAAGTTAGTCTGTCTTTTACAAAGTGCAAAACAGGTAGGTAAATCAAATACTGGTAAGAATTCGGAACAGTTGACAATAAAGTGCATGGGAAAATCTGCAGAAGAAATAGGAGATTCTTTTGATGTTCTTTTGCTCTGTTTTAAGGACTTCTCCAGTAGCTCAGCCAGGATTGTGTCATGAAGGGGGGGGGGGAGCACGAAATGAAGGAAAGGTCTAAGGGGAGAGAGAGAAAACGGCTATTATAGGTGTTCTGCAATTATTTTTTCAAGGTTGTGTCATGGGGGTTTCAAACCCCATCCCCACCCACCCTCCGTTGCTACGCCACTGGACTTCTCAAGACTGACTTGTACTGGGTGTATTATAGCACACACGTTTCTTTAAAATGCATTTAGCCAAAATTCTACTAAACAATCAAATTCAATGGAAAAGTTAGGGCATTCTTGATGTAACTTGCTGGGCAAATTTAAGTTCCCAGTATGTTGAAAATTAAAGAACAAACTTTGAAGTCAAAACAGTGTTACACCTGTTGTATTAGATTAATGATTAAACCTGATGGATTTTTATGGTTTGGTACCACCGTGTGTTACGTAGGATCAACTTCTAATAGATCAGTCTTCCACAATTTTAAATAAAAGGCTTAGTAACTCAATAGCAGTTTTAACAGGAGAATGAAGTTTACGTTGTTATGACGTAAGAGATTAATTTACCGTTAACATTCTTTTTCATGTTTTTGTTATTCTACACCAAGGAGTTAGAAGGAAAAAATGGTACAGGCGGAACTGGAGACCAAAGCTACTTTACCCTTGAGAGCGACATTTGTGACTATGAAGATGGTTACATAGAGCAATAGACCTTATACATTGACGTCACAACAAGTCTATGTCGAAGGCAAAAAATGGTGCTAACTCTGTTCCCATGAAGTACGGTACCAGAGGAGACAAACGCAGGAAATCTATCTTTATTTAGGTTAGGTTTAAGTCTGCGTTTGTGTCGGTGTAAGATGTAACATTAATATGATTACACACTTATTTCAACGAGGACATGCTTTTTCGGCTCTCTGGGGTAACTTGCGTAAGGCCTTTCAAAGTTACGGCTTTTTGTAAGGAGTTGGTGAAAGGACGTCGTAAATTCAACGCGACATTTAAAGAAGAATCGTTTACTCGTTAAGAGATTTCAGCTATATTACATTCAGCTCTTCTTTGCAGGAATTTCGAACTCGATAATTCATATTATTCGCATCGTGTTCGATTTGAACAAAATTAAACGCATTCGTTTTAAAATCTAAATAGTTTGTCTAGTATTTGACAGTCACACGTCTAAGAAGGGATCAATCTGCATCAATATGAGACAAGATTTGTTCAAACCATTGCCCTATAGCTACAACTTAACAATTTGCCGAGCTCATTATCAACACGTACTACGTAGAAAAAATGAAATGTAAAGAATATAATAAGATACTACTAGTTATTTATGTGTAAGAAAATGAAGCAATAATTTAGCCCTCTAATACCGTTTATGGAATGCTGTACTTTTCTCTAATAGGTGAAAGTATTACAGCCTATTTTTTTTTCTCGTAAAGTTGTCGAATTTAACATGGAAAGTTAACGTCATAATAACTGTCAATAAGGATTATTTGACGTGCTTTAAATGTTTTTTTCTTTTCATAAATAAACCATGTAAATTCTGTCACTTTTGAAATGATAGGAAGGATTAATTCAGCGTTTAGAAATTGTTTTATTTCTATGGAATTCATTTCATTTGCAAGTTACATTGTTTCAAGAGATAATCAATTAAAGACGAGGAAGTCAAAGTTAACCTGAATTTCTATTATTAATCTATTCTTTTGCAATTGAAAACAACGCAGCCGGCTCAATGTACAGATACACTGAGATTTTTCACAATGGCTTTTCCATTCCTATAGAAAGTTTTCAATTAACTTTTTTTCTATTTACTCTTTAAACAATGCACAACTGTATGCACCAGCTATTATCATAAAAAGCTCTAAAATCAAATTTTGCAGCCATGGCATGTTTCGTCTTAATCGAAGCTGGTCAGTATGAGGTCTTCCTATTTGAGAAAGTGAAAGCTGGCGTTATTTAAAGTAAGAGGTGCACAGGGTTACGAAAGTGTTACAAGGAAACAGTGATCCATTTAACGTTTAAGTATTGTTTAAACAACCGCTGCAGACAGTATATTTGTATTTGGTCTCTTTTCTACGAGCGAAATTATGACTGTGGATGTATAAAATGGGTTATGCTTAAATAAAATTTTGGAATGATGTCGTATCAGGACGACAAACTATGAAGGCTGTATTAAAGAAACGTGTGGATTCCTGATGTGAATCATAAAAATTATTTTAACAGAATTAAGATTCTTGATTGCCTTGAAATTACATTTACCCCTCATAAAAAGAGACACAGGAATTGGTTACAAAAGACCATGCAACAACGTTGACTATGGTATTTTATTTTTCTAGAGTCAAAGGCATTATTATTTGGAAAAATATCCAGAGTTGTAGTAGTTCTTATAATGATAACATTTGATATTACAATATGTGTAACTCGATTTCTCACAAAAAGAGGGTAGATTTACCCCTTTCAAGGATTTACAAAAAAAAAAACAAAAGAATGATGCTTGCAAGAATGTCTTTTAACTGTTCTCTTATTCTTTCTTTTACACTTTCACTGATTTAAAAAATGCAAACTTCATTACAAAAAAATTCATTGCATGAGAAATTGAAATTGGAAAAAATAGGAATAATTTCTGTAAATGGAACATTTGAAAATTCGCCTTTAAGTTGGAATTTGGTTACTTATGCACCGGCGTCAATAAAATCAATTTTGAAAGTTATTTTTTCAAAGAGTGAGATGGGGAATAAAATAAAATATCTGTCCATTAGTAAAAACAGAAAGTGCTGTAATACATGAGTCAGATTTCCTGTTGTCTTTGTTATATCACCCTAACCAAATTGACTTATGTAGTTAATGTTTAGATTGCTGTCTGATTTATGGGCACATATTTAGATGAGGAAATGTTATATTGCGCCAAATGAATGTAAGGGTAGATTGACACAGTCAACATACAAAAGCAAAACCAACTTATCACGTGTTATTTTATGCAGTACTAAGTAATTCTATGTGTAATTCCATAGTTAATATGTGTCTGGATTCCAGTTGTGCTTGAGCTTGAGATATTTCTGCCAGAAAAAAAAGAAAATTATTATTCTTACTAAGTAAAGTTCAGATCAGAAGTCTTTGTACAAATGTAATGATTTTTCTTTAAACTTTATCAAGTTTAGTCCTTAGATAGTTAAGTTACATTATTTTCCAAGGCATATTGAGTTTGTGTATTTTTCAACATTTTGCACGCCCAAAGGAATAGAAAAAGTGACAAGTTTAGAACTTTAGCATACTGTAGTACATAAGAGATTTGACATCCTGGTTTAACTTCAATGAAAAAAATGACTGAACGTTAATGACTGGGCCTGGTTATTAAAGTGGATAAATAACTTAATTAAACAAAGGATAAACCATTTTATATTAAAATTTTTCAGTTTTTTTTTTTTTTTTTGTTTGTTTGTTTCATTTATTCCCTTCCATGGGTCTTTGTAGAAAAAATTCCGAGGGACAAACCTTTTCCTTGATCAACTTAGCGAAAATTCTTTACTCTCGGGAAAAAACTTCAAAGTTTAAGAGAGAAGAGGGGTGCTCAGGATTTTCCTCACAAGGGTTGTAAGCTTTAATGGGCAATAACCTAAAGGCCCGACAAAGACAATGGATGAACAGGAAATTATGGAAGCATCAATTATTGAAACGTTTTGACTTGAATTATGAAGAAAAATTTAAAAAATTGTGACTTTTAGGAAAGAAGTTTGGGAAAATGTTTTGGACGAAAATTTGAATATCTGGAGGATTTAAGGAAAATTCGAGCTTTTTATTTAATAAACTGCCCTTACTACGATGGCTGCTCTACTGCATAAGGACTGATGTACTTAACCTTAGCCAATGTTATCCTACCGGTTAAGGCTTCTTAGTGAAATTGGAAGATTTCCACAATTGGGAGGCAGCACTTTCTGACGTGACCAGGAATTCGCTAGAGGGAGAAACCTGCAATTAAACTTCCAAGGTGTAGCGTTTCACAGTTTTGGGCGAATCGCTAGGGAAATGTTGGTCAGCATGGCACCGTCCGGGCCTAATGAGTTGCCTTTAATCATTTTCATTTTGAAATCTTTTGTTCTGAAAATTGTTCAATGACATCTTAATAAAGTGTTGAAGTTGTTTATTCTTGTATTCTTCAAGTTTTTTTTTATTTTTCTGTGGGATGTGCCCCCTTTGTGCCTGTGTGGGCCCATGCTTACTTCATCTTTAACATTACCTAAACCGTGCAGTTGAGTTAGCTAATGTCCATATGCACAAGCATTAACCAAAATACAGTTATTGCACGTCGAATTTACTGCATGAAGTATAACAGAATACATTATTTAATTTGCAAGTCAATCTATATAATCTTCAATCTTCACGAAATGAATACAGTTGCACCTGTGCTAGTTAAAAAGTAGTTAAAATCTAAAGTACAAAAAGGTCCTACACCATACATGAAAATATAGATTGTGAACAGTTTAAGTTCATTTTACAATGCACTGGAAATAAACAGAAATGAAAGCGGATGTATGAAAGACAATGAAGAGAATGTTACTTTCCATTTTCAGTAGAAATAAAATAAAAGTTCTGATTGTTGTGCTCTTCTTGATAAGTTGATAAATGTGTCTTTGTTGCCCATCTTAGGTAACACAATAGTTCAATAAACCTATCCCAGCAACGTTGAACAGATTAGGTATAGTTTATGGCAGCAACAGGTCATTTGCCAACGGATGTAATACAGAAACCGAACAGGAAAGAATCAAATTTAAAAGAAAATGTCCTTTGCAATCTGATTAGTGATTACAAACAGATTTATGCAAGTTGCAATGTAAGTTATATAGGATGGAACAAATTACGAAACAATAGTGATACAAATAAGTACTATACCAATATACAGTAACATTATCCCAGCCATATTCCTCAACATCAAAGAACCTTCACCTCAAGCCCCACCCCTGGAAATAAGAAGGGTATCTATCATAGTAATCCTAACAGCTTTATGAAGTGAACCATTTCAAAATGTTATTCTTCTGACATTTAAAACATTCATTGTTTTCCTTTGTCAAGGGAAACGTAACCGTTCTGGACCAAAGGTCATTGCCCTTCGAATTGTTATCGAACTGATATAAATGCCGCTGGAGTTGAGTAGGAGATCAAGCCAAATTTACCCGACAATAATAATATATTCTCGATTTATAGAGCGCATATATCCATAATGTTCAATGCGCTATACAAAGACCCTTCACAAATATTCTAAACATTCCAGATTTCCTTCTATGCCCCTGGGCTGCCTCTTTGTGGCTCACGGTTTTAACACTCGATATGTATTTATAACCGTGCTCCGATCTTTTATGTTGGGCACCCTTTCCAGGTTTCAATTCATGACTTTGTTTAAAACTGTTATTCAATGATCGAGTTGATCACGCAGTACAACTACAGACCTGTCAAACTTATTAATCTCAAAATAGCTGAACATGTAGAAGATAAAGAGGAAAATTTTTTGATAAATAGTGGTCAATTTGAGATGGTTAAAACTTGGTATACTTTTCTAGCGGCGTCATGATGCACCTTGGACCTTATGCAATAGTGTAAAACTTTGGTTTGGCTTGAGTTAGCCACAATCCACAATCCACGACAAAACTAACTTGAGAAAAAACCCGCTCTCCGCAACAATGTTGAAGTTTCAGGGCGCCTTGGGCTGCCACAACATTGAATGGGGGAGAGGAGGATGGTGATCCATTCATTGCATGCCAATTTTTCATCATTTTTGTCGAGGACTGTAGTTATACATGGGATTAATGACACACAAACAGGAATGAATTGCATAGTGCCAGCTAGATAAGAAGGTAAAATTCAAATACTGTTCAAGTGCGTTTTCATATAGGGTGCAAACACAGCTCAAGTCATTTCATTTAGTCGCACCTTACGTCAGGCGAGGAATAGGCTACTGTGGGCATATTCTACAAACCACAACCCTCGGAGGGGGAGGGATACCTGATCTTTAGTACTTGGATACCACGAGTTCATTTTCCATGCAACTCTGAAAGAGTATGATATGTAAAAGAAAATAACTGTTAAATGTATGTGACTTAAATTGTTGCATACGTTCACGCAAAGCTGACCTAAATGAAATTTGGGGCACAATGAAAGAAACGTTTTACAACCATAAGAATCAATTTACGAAAACTTAAAAAATGTAAAACACTTCATTTTTTTTTTTTTTTTTTAGATTACTGTTGTGAAGTGTAGAAACCCCATACCATACTACTTCACTGGTTTACATTTCATTCCATTTCACATAACACGTTTCAAACATTTAGTTTGGATATGTCGCTTATTTGGAAGTTTGATCTTCAGTTAATTAAATCATCAATTACGTCCAGTACTTCCAAGACTAGGGGCTCGTTCCACAAAGGGTTACGCACGATCTTAAGTATGATTTACTGTTGGCTTAAGTATGGTGAATCAAACTTAAGATTGTGCGTAACTCTTTGTGGAACGGCCCCTGTTCAGTTTTATACTTACCAAACGTCCGAAAAAACATTGGAAAAATTTGCAAAACCTCATTGGTTAAAGTCTGTACGGCAGTGCGTGATACTGGAGAAGGAGAAGAGGGCGCTCTTTCTAGAATGCGTTTTTTCTCTAAAGTCAAGGATTAGATGAACTAAAATCTTGTAGCAAAAACAGGTTCAAATAACAGTATTTTTCGTTAATTAACTACGCACAAATAATGACAACGGAACATTTTACGAATGAACATATCAAGAACAAAATGAGGACTCTTAATCTTTAATATTTCACTAATATAGTCGGGAAAAATATATGATTTTGTAGTTGCGCATTTGAAATACTCCTGTGGCAAATTGGCATTGATATATCCCACGCTAAGAACACTAAATCTTGAGATATTTTGAGTGGTCGAATACCCATAGGTGGACGAATACCGCTGGCTAGACCATAACCCATACGACTTTACATAACAACATCATTGCCACGCAACATGAAGTATTACAATGATGTATCTGTCATTTAAGGAAACTTAAATGCACCAAAATGGCATGAAAATCAGTCAGATATTTTCAAACCATTTACTGCTTTTTAGCAATTAACTCTTTCAAATTCTTCATCTCCTGATAACATCATATTTAATAAGAGTTATAAAACTTGCATCTTTTAAATGATTGAAAGTTTTTGTATGCCGACACGTTTTCTCACAAGATGGTTATTGTATTGCGTTTTCATTTTTTCAACACTCTGTGTTTACAAATAATGATAAAAAAACGAATCTTTTATGCGTGATAAATGCAAAGTCTTCCTTCAGGCTTTATTTGCTCCACTTTTAAAATGCAAATGAAAAAGTTGCCCTTTTTATTTTAGTACAAATATAGATAAAAATACTTTCAAAACCTGTTCAATTTTATACTTACCAAACATCCGCCATGACAATGATTAATCAACCCTTTCAACAGTTCTATTTAAAATTCGAAAGTTACAGTGTTAAAGTTACTCTTTCTATAGTTCCCTAAATCTGTGAAGAGAAATGAAAAAGCTAATGGTTGAGCTCATACTACACGCCTATTAACATTAAATATTGCCATTCAATGTACGTTACACATGCAGAGTGAATAAGTCTTGGTTTTCGAGTATATACGGCTAGAAGTGCTCTGGTCTAAAGTTTTCCAAACTACGCTTCAATCTACCGAAATAAAAAACAGTTTCTCTGGCAAAGATTCCAACTTCTAAGTGATCTTATTAAAAGGCACGTGAAAACGTACGTTACGTTAGCTTTGGATAAATTATTAGATCAACACCCACACAGAAATGACTTACATAGTTACTGTGACATAAGCAAATATTTCAAGTGAAAACGAAGGCGCTCTATAGAAACGAATAAGTTACTAAACAGTACTGACACTTCGCACGCGCACACGTTATATAATTATCTAAAAATCCTGCTATTTTGATGGTTTAATGACAGTTTTGAAACGTTCCGTGTCTGCTTTCATTGTGGCTGCACCTTGGAGAGGAGGTTATTCCTACATTATTACCAGGAAGTTTCGACTAATAAGCTATACACACTGCCAAAGGCATGTATTTTGAAGTGATCAAAATTTAAGGTCAAAGACATACATGATAAACTGGTTTTGCGATCTGGGACAAAATCCCCAATGTTGAACCCAGGAAGTAGACGTTAGATTCGAGTAACAAAGGTCTTGTGGGAGGTGATATGCTAAATACCTATTATATATAATATATTCTGGGTTGTCTTGTCATCAACTGAAATTATACATTCATGGGTGTATGAGGTGACATATAGAGACTGTTCTTCCTTTGACAAACAATGAAATACAAAGAGGTTAAGAAACGCAGCCATTTTGCAGTATTGACGAATCGGTAAGATCCGATTTTTACGCATCTGTGATGTTTTCACTTTCGCATATTGACAAATGTACTCACAGTTGGAGGTTACTCAGAAAATAATTACTTGTTTGAAATATCGATGAACAATATATGTTACCAGAAGTGATTACTTGTTTTAATAACATGCACGTTTTTTTTTTCAATACGTCAACGTGATCACATTAAACACATTTATCACTTTTTCTATTTTCGAGCACAAAATACTAGGAAAAGTGAAAGCACAAAATATTTTTCCGGGCCAAAATTATTCCATGCTTGTTTATCACGGGGTGGGAGGAGGACCAGGATGGCGACTTTCTCACTGTTGAAACAAGTGAACTTACTGGAATCGAGTCGACTCAAACCGCGCTTTTGTAACTTTTAATATTTTAGCCAAATCAAGGAAAGGCTTAAACTTAGTTGTCGTGGATTTCCAAGGGGTTTTCATGCAGCAACCTAAGCCCTTGGGTTTCATATGTAACTTGATAACTGCATGCATGCATACGAAAC
Organism: Holothuria scabra; assembly: GCA_037179385.1. Classification (NCBI taxonomy): domain Eukaryota; kingdom Metazoa; phylum Echinodermata; class Holothuroidea; order Aspidochirotida; family Holothuriidae; genus Holothuria; species Holothuria scabra. Next base: position 29,460,818 of record CM074200.1, read on the forward strand.
AAACTTTACGCGTACCAGGGAGCTTTTAAAAACAGCTCCCTGCTCATAACACAAGTTTACTCTTAACTTCACTTTTTCTTTTCATGAGAAAATTTTCGCGTGCAACCGATGTCGCTAAGTTGTGTATGGTAGACTTGAAATATTATCTTCCTTAGTTGCCCCAAACTGATCACGCGTCCGCAGGTCCAGCGAAGAGGCAACCCTGTGAAATGAAAAACGTGAAAAAAAAATTGAGAGAACAATACCATCAATATATTTTGAAGAGATAACTAGAAAATGTTTAGAACATAAGATTCCAAAATAGAAAATAGTTTTATGTGACTAGCATGGCACGGAGGTGACGTTTCCATTGATAAAGGCAACATTCTGACCAATATTTTATTGGAGTTTCGCGACAAAATTCATGATGACGTTATTCATATATATGTTATTCATGCATATGTCGTCCCTCTGGAAAAAAACTCTAGCTAAAACCTTGTAAAAGGCGCCAACATTTGGCAAATAAGCTTTTTCCTGAAAGAAACGATTATTTTTGTTTTCATCATTAAAACATTTCGCCCACTTGAACTCATTTCTTCGGACGTCCATGAAACAGATCATCACATGTATCTTATACAAGCAGTGAGTTGCTGGGGTGCTCTAGCAACTTCCTGGTCTGAGCCCCTTACATTAGAATTCTCTCAAACTATTATAGTTAACTTGAGCTTAGAACCGATAGATGGATACCTTATCCATTGAGCTGAACAATCAATTTAATCTTTTTCTATTTTTGGGTGGGGAGGAGCAGCACATTGTTATTGGTGAATTTTCTCGAATATTCCTACAAGTTGTAAACATCATGTCTCATGTATTCCTGTCATGCCAAGGAGAAAAGCTCAGAGAAAACTTGACATTTGCCTATAAAACAATCATGTCATTTATCGGAAGAAATATTCCATGTACGCACAGAGATCTAAATTTGCCCTATTGGTCTCAATGGTGACTCACGTTGACTTGAAAATATATTCAACTTGACCTGACTTGGCTTCTGTTATGACTTGACAAGACTTGAAAAAGTGTCCGACTTGACAGCTTGACTTAGTGACCAGAGGAATGAAAAGTATGGCTTGATTGCGACATGACCTCATCTGCAGTGGTGGCCCCAGCATGTCAAAATGGTGGGGGGTAAACTAAGGGCAAAAAAATAATGTTGGGGGCAAAAAAATTTCGGGCGAAGGGCAAAACCGTGCCCAAAGCACCACCAGTTCATGAAGGTGGGGTCAAGGGCGAAGCCCCAAAGCTCCGAGGGTAATTAGCATATCTCTAGAAGAACTAAAATTTAGTCTTTGAAGAGGTATATTACCATTTAATCTGTTTACCACATTCCTTACTGATCTTACTTGAGGAATGTGGAGAAAGGACAAAATCTGGGGGGGGGGGGTGGGAGATTTGCCTCCTCTTGCCCTAACGTAGCGCTTCCACTGCTCATTTGACTTGACTTGCCTTAACTTGACTTGAGTTTCGAAGCAAACGTGACTCGTTACAACACTGGAGTTCTTTCCCTTGGAGAAATGTATTTCACATCCCCATACCCGGTCCCTCTTTCAAGTCGAACCCCCTCGTAAAATCTATTAGACCTATTAGACCAGACTTCGCCTGACTTTCTGTTTAAATCTTCTTTTCTCTAAAATGTATTTATGATCAGGTACTGTAGCTTTAGCCTATGTGAGTATAGGGACCAAGAAACAGATCAGATTTAGGCGCGGATCTAGAAATTCCAAAAAGAGGGGGCTGACTGAAGTGAAAGCAGGAAGTGAGGGAGTTGCATTGCTAATTCCCCGTATATTTTATTGCTGATCTGGCGAAGAAGGGAGGGCAGAGGCCCTAAAAGCCCCTCGCCGTCTACCATCCGCGCCTGAGATTTAGTAAGTATTTCAGTGAAGAAATGATCACGGTATTAAACCAGACTGAAGTTCACATGGTAATTTTGTTTATGTAAGGCAATTTGGCAGAGTGCAAGTCAAAACAAATCCATACTACCAGTAGCGTATCCGGAAGTATCATTGAACAGAGTATATTCTGCCTGGTGGACACACATGGTGAGCAATTGGTATCATATCATGGGAACTCCACACATATTTTATCAATTTTAATCGACACATGCCAATTTAAATCGATACATACCAATTAATTCGACATATTCTAATTTCATTCGACATATTCCAACTTAATTTGAATTTTACTGATTTTAACTGACATATACCAAGTTAAATTGACAAATAACAAGTGAAATTGAAAAAAAAAAAAAGTTTAAATCGACGTATAGGCTAGCAGTTTAAATAGATATTTACCGTGTTATCTTACTGGCACTATTCCATATTCATATATTTCGATTATTTTAATATCTGGATCCCTAGTCTATGGAGCCGTACATCCTACCGATGGATTATGAACCAGAATATACTTCCTGTGACTTATTTTTTGACTCAGAGATAGACTATAGTAGAACCATAGGGCCTTCGGGGATTTTCTACTGGAACCTACACTTTTCATCAATTTTACAAAAAATAACAATTAAAAGCCCCCTTTCTTTTGAATATCATCTTATAGGAGTGTTGTTTTAGGCATAGAATGAAGAATACGAAGCTTTGTGCAAGCACTTGGCATGTACAACAGATGACAGCATTGTGGGAAAAGATGCGATCAGATTAACACAAAACGGCCTTATGTTAGTTAAATTAACCGGACGTTGGCACCGTGGAAACGTGTTGGATTAACAGATTGAAGAATATTGAAGGATGGTTTGTTTTTTCTCGGATATAGTAATGCAGCTTTAACAACCGAAGCCTAGCTGGGCTCCAGCTGGACTTCAGTTGGTAAAAGCTAACCCAATTGGCCTGACCCCACGCTGGAACACCTGACAAACACAATTGGCTCCCAGTTGGGGCCAACTGGGCATGTTGACTGGATTTTGAGTGATAGATAGCTTACGAGTCGTTGCTTCTTTTAGTACCATATTCAATTCAAAGAGGATTCAAAGAAAAGTATATGCTTTAAATATCATACCAGATAGTTGTCATCTTCCTGACAACTCCCTGATTTGAAAAATGTAGATGTGATATAATTTTAAATAAAAAAAGAAAAAAGTTGAAGTGCGCCCTCTCATCCTGTTCGAATGCTAAAAGAACCAATGCAACAATTTTTAAGAGCGCCGTAGTTTCTTTGGTTTTCAGTGTAAGACAGCATGCTAACCCTTATTCAAACAGTTTTGAATGTGTATACGCTCATGACTAACATAAATTATTTGAAATGATTGGACTAGAGTTCACGCAACATAGGCGGTTTCTTTATGGACAGAAATGTCTGCAATAAAAAGCAAAAAAGTAATTCGATTAAAAGGGAAAAAATGGGTAGTTGCTGAAACCAAATAACTGGTTATCTGTATATGTAGCAATATCAGCGGTTGAATACCTAACTATGTTTAAAACTTAAACTTAACACAGCTTATTAAATTGAAAAGTTAAGCAGATGTTATGACATTGTTGGTGTTTAGTCGTTTGGATGTGTTTGGATTAACCAGTAGAATAATCAACTACGCAAAGACCCCTTTTCAGTGAATGACTTCACTGACTTGGCTGTAGAGTTTAAATAGGGTTTGACGTTGCTAGTAAGAAACGTTACCTAACTTTAACTTCAATTTCAAACCAAATGTATGTCCCTTCATCGGTAGTTTAAAGTTTAATTCTGAAACTGCAATTAAAGAGCAACGAAAGTTTTTTTCCTCACATTTGTGAACATTGAACAAATCTGACCTTTACAGCTATTTTGATAGTAATAGCATGCTATGTCTAAGGTCATGGCAGGTTTTGGAAATGATAAAGTTATTAAGTACTAAATTAACTCATGAAAATGTTTAATTTCAATGTATGGACCACCGCCTAAACGTATCAAGACAATTGAAAGATAAATTGTCAACCCAATTTACGCTCATTATGCAGTTGTTCAGTGCTGTGATCAGGTGATGAGCAAGTAGGGTAGGGTAGGACAAGTGGAATTCGACCGCACTAGAAATTGTTATTCGTTAAGTATTACAAGGAAATCTTAGCAAATTTAACCGAGCTCATTCAATTTGTGCAGTTTTCGGACTTCACTTTAGTATTTTTGAACGAACAAATTTTACCGTAGCCTTTGCTTTAGAAGGATTGTAATTGATCTCATAGGTGTGCAGATTTCGATCGTGCTAAGCAATATTCGATCATGGCTAGGTTAACTTCGACCAAGCTATGGTGTTTTCGATCTTTCTATTTTTAGTTACATACATCACGTGCTTTTAGACACATTGTGACGTAACTCTTTCATTTACTGATGTTGATTACGTAGACTTAGCACGCCGGCGGGAATCGTTTGTTAAGATGTATCACGTAACCAACTTAAACGACTCGAAGGGTTTATCAATGAGAAAGATAATCATTTAAAATATTGGTCCTTTGATATGTTTCGAGTCTGAATGTTGAGAAAATTGAACTACCGTGGGTTGTTCGTCTAGTAAAGAGAAAACAGGATAGCAAGACCAACATAATTCAGACTTATTGGAAATTTTAGGTGTCATTGAAAAGCCTTTATCCTTTCCCCAATCTTGTTATTCCTTACTAGAAGTTTTTAGTTGAAACTTCGATAAATTTATCTTTTGATTTTTATTTTATTTTGAAAATTCCGAGTTCCTTCCTATAAGAAGCGTTTCTTCTGATCAAAGATTTAAGTTTAGTCATTCCAAAATTTGGCCTATTAAAAGATACTACGTCGCGGACTTTAAATACTTTAATTGGTCGCGGTCAAGGGCTACAATACCTCACTGCATATTTCAAATTTAATTCATCTTACTTCAATATGTTTTTCTTTTTGTTAATGCCCCCCCCCCCCCTACATAATTCAATCAGCTTTCAGTCACATACAACAATATTGACATCTATTTCCATATCATTATTTGTACCGAAAGCAACTAAGTATAAAGCGGATGTACTTGGTAGACAATGTCAAAGGGTTGTGAGGGTTCAGGCCGAGAGGAAGTGTAAACCGACCCTGAGCTGATGTATGCAAAGTCTCACTCTTGTCACGTGTTTCCCTATGGTGGTTGAAGGAGTTGTTTGAAAATGGTTGGTCCTCTAGCTCTGTTGACCCTTGCACGAAAGTTTTTTTTTACTTCTTTGCCTTGAGATTGCATTTCTGTAAGGGTTTTATTGACCTATCTCTTTTCTTTGTTCAAACCCAGTGCCACCAAAGGTGTCCCTGTCCTATGACAATGTCACCCTTACAAATGCATCATATAATAAGGACCATGGATATGAAATACATTATGGACAAAATAATACGTATGTTGCGGCGAACAAGACAGTAAATGTCACGTGTCTTGCTGAAGGAGCTAAACCTCAAGCAGACATTACTTGGATGATAAATGGAGAGATTGTTGACGATGTACCTTCTCCGAAGACAGAACGAAACTTACACGAGAACAGAACGTTCGACTGTACGTCGACTTTAGAATTTAAACCGACAGGAGAGCAAGTTAACGTGACCTGTAGTGTTAGCCTGAATGGGACAGATATTGGAACAACCGCAAACGCAACATTCCTCACTTATGGTTAGCAAATTTAAATATAATTTAATTAAGTAAAATACGTAAGAACTTTTATCATTTTTCACAAACCAAAGGTTTTCACAGTGTCACTTTTTTGCTTTTTCTTTTAATAAAAAAAAATGCATCACTTCAATATTACAGCTTAAATTGAACTAAATAGCAAACCAATGTAAAATCATTGAGTAAAATCCGCACCGTGACAAGGATTATAAATAACAGTGTACAAAGTGGTCCTGGGTAAACCTTAGTATGAAAATAAAGGGAGCACAACAACATACATAATAATAGGGGCGGAGACTTTTTGCCAGATTTGGTGGGAGGACTCAGCTCAAGCTGGAACGGTCCACTTTAAATCAAAAGAGTGAACCTTGTCACTCTCTAACAGGATGAGATGTACCTCCGAAAGAGCAAAGTGTCACTCTTGATGGAGTGCCTACAGTGATTATATCATGCACTCTTGGAAAAGTGAATTTTCACTCTTCCTGGAGTAAATGCCACTCTTCTAGGAGTCAGTTACAATCTTCTAAGGGTTAATTCACACTTTTCACTCTATTAGAGAGTGACTCACTTCACTGCTTGATTTCAGAATTTCAAAACTGATCCACTGTGTATACATTCTGATTTAGCATGTCAGCTGAATTCTAAAAAGAAGTGAGCGGATTTTCACTTTGGTGGGGATTTATACGATCCGAATTTTTGAATGCTTGTCTAGTCGTATAAGTAACTTTCACGACGATACCCTAACGGGCGTTTCAACTTTGTTTTCAATTTTGACCTCGGCTAAAAGGGAGGGAATTTAAGAACCAATTTTATAGCTCGTGATTAATGCTTAGAATGAACGCATACCTTTGACCTGGCTGATAATTGGAGAGCACGTAATTCTTACTTAAAGATCATTACTTGGGCCTCTTAAATTCTAATGTCACCCCTAGGTTATACTGTAAGTTAAGCTAGCCGCACACTTTAAACGACTTTGCAGTGCAACTCAACTCGATCGTCGGATCTCCAACAGTCGTGTAATGTGCGTGAGTTTATAACTGCGATCGGCAGTTGCAAGATCAGTTTTAAGTCGCGCCGACTTCATTCGGGAAGAACCAACATGTTGGATCTTCCCGACTGAAGTCGTTGCGACTTAAAACAAAAGGAGCGGAGCGCCGTAAAAAGAAAAAGAGCGGATCGCCGTAAAAAAGAAAAAGATCTCTGACCAAATCGCTGTGCTTGAACAACGGCTTTATATTTATGTGGATCAAGCTACGAGAGATGAATTAAGAAAGATCCAAAAACGATTAACTGGTTTATTATAATTAAATATTACAGTATACAATATAGTAATAATTACAATAATACGCTCTCGTGCTAGGTGGATAGAGGGAGAGGAAAAATCCTAGTACTTTCCAAATTTAGTAAAAGGGAATAAATCTCTTAGTGAAATTTACAAATCAGTGAATGAGAACAAACATGTTTTCGAAAGTAATGCAGATACAATTAATTAATTCAGAAGCTTTCACGTATCCAAGAGCCCTGTTATTGATGATCTTTACTGTTTACCAGACAGAGCGAAAAACATACCAGCTAGTAATGGTAGCTTTACTTTTCTGGTAGTGATGGATTGTCTAGTAATTTTTTTAGAAAAAAATTGACATTCGATTGGAAAACAAGTAGTCGATTCCCTCAACTTTGGTTATAGTGTGGTCAGTTTGACGAAAAAACAAACAAAGGGTGTTATTACGCTACTATTGAATTCCCGGAGACAAAATTCATTAACGTCAAAATATGCAGAATTTTTTTTTTCTCTTTTAAGAGGTAAAAACTGTATCTCAATAGGATAAAGTATTTGGAAGATATTAATTTCTTTAGTAATGCAATTTTTTCTTGGGATTTGATGCAACATGGGAAATCTGTGATGCATATGTCTGCATTCAATTTATATATAATTATGATGCTGCTGCAGGCAATGTTAAGCCGCATTGTTGATTGTACTCCACAAATTGTAAAGGGAAATGCAATAGGGCTATGGGAAAAGATATTCAAACATTCCAACAGTATCAAATTTCAAGGACAAACAGGATGTTCAATTATAAAGAAAAACAAAAGGAATCTGAGGCAATTTTCCCACATTACACACCTCTCTGTGGCTTTGTTGAAAAACAAAGGTATATTTTAACAAAAAAAAAAATAACCAGTCTTTAAAGTTAGATATCTCTTGAGTTAGGAAAAGAGTATATGCGATAGGGTTTGAAGGACATGGTGTGGAATATTATTGTTTTCCTTAAAAGATAGGGGTGAAAAGCCACTATAATATGCCTATAAAACTAAATAAGGTCTATTTCATCTATTACATGAATTGCTTATTTAAGTTGTCATGAATTATTTTGGAAAGTGTACTTGAAAACTGGGGCTAAATTTTGTTGACAGATTTATTTGTCCAAAATTGGAGGACATTATCCCCCCATTTCTCCCACTGATAGTTACAATTATTTACGTGTTAGTGAAAGAAAGTATTAGCCCCCTGATTTTCCACTATTTATAATTATGGTTAAAGCATTGGTGAAGGCAACATTCAAATGTAATCTACACTAAACAGGAGTTATATTTAGCAAATGCTACGAATCTAAGCTTCGAGAACAAAACATGTCGGTGTTCAGCCTAGACTTCAGGATGTTCTCTCTTTTACTAATCTTGTCCTTTTGTTCAACGCACTCTCATTGGTGCCGTAAAGTTACAATGAAATAAAGTTGGTGTTTTTCCAACGTAACTCGGAAGCGGATCCAAACATTTACTAAAGGAGGGGGGGGGGGCTGAAAGTCCTATTAAATTTGTTCACGATTAACATTTTGCCAATTGCGCTTGTTTGTTATGAAGAAAAAAGGGTGTGTGGCCGGTTGAGTAGCCACAAGTAACAAAAAATTGTCAGATGTTTCGTTTTCGTAGTTTAATCAATACGTTTCCTTCATTAATAACTACAGAATTTAAGAAGTTTAGTAATTGCTTCATTTGCTTGGAATAAGAGTATGCCGTAATTTTGGAGAAAAAAAATAATTTAGGTCAATTCCATAATGATGCAATAAATATTACGGTTCTTTTAAACAAAAATCTAATAATTTTTTTCTTACGTCCCTTTATTGCAGTTTTACCGAGTGTCTTTCTTTTGCACAATGGAAGTAAATTATTAATTGATGAAGTATACGTAGAGAAGAACAAGACTGTTAATATTACTTGCTATGCGGAAGGATCCAGACCTCCAGCAAATGTTTCATGGGAAGACATTTATGATCATTTAGCAACATCTCCACAAGAAAAACAAAATGTAAAGAATTCAACGTTCGATACTTTAACATCTTTGATTATTTCACCCAAAAAAGACGTTGAGACAATCAGCTGCAATAGTTCAGTCATTGAGATTAATGAAATTCGTACGGTTGATTTGACCATTCGTACTTACGGTAAGTTCAAGACAACGTACTTCGATACATTAGCAAACAAAAAGGTAACGAAATATATCTCCTGACTTTCAGAACTTATTCCTTCCTTTTGAATTAATTGAAATACATATAATTGACACTTATTTGATAAACTCTACAAACAGACTCCTTTGACAATCCGGACCATCGCTTTGATGAAATTAGTTCAAAGAAAAATATTATGCATAATTAAGCTAATTTATTAACTTTTCAAATTCAAGAATTATACAATTTTCTAGCATAGGTTCAAAGGTTTAAAGAAAAAGTTTCATTCTGAAAACAATTTCTTCAATTTTCAGAATACGATGATCATTATAAGACAGTCGTGAAGATGTCATGTAGCATAATTACCACACGATTTGAAAAGATGTCCCAATGCAATATTATCCCGTGTCGTAAATAGAAATGGAAAATGTTTCTTGAAGGTTTCTTGCAAAATAAAAGAAATTAGAAATATTGTGTAAATGTTTCTAACGAATCAGAGTTGATAATATCTTTAACTGTTCTCAGTGTTGGGAAAGCCATCCATAACTTTTAACGGTAAGTCATTGGACATCATAGACATCAACAGAACCGATAGTGTCATACTAGTTTGCAGCGATGGCGACTCTAAACCAGAACCAACCTTATCGTGGAAAATTAACGGAATCGCACCAAAATTCGGGGTTTCTCAATCAATTGGCTCATCCAATTTGGTGTTTCAACCCAAACACAATGACTTCGTTGAGTGTTTTAGCTACCTGAACGGACCAAACATCACTCTCGTGGCAAATGTCAGCTTTCATTCTGGTAATATACATTATTCTATTCCTTGCGTGAAATAGCAGTGCGTGAATTCCACATAAGTAACTTCTGTAAAAAGCATTTAATTGTCTGAACAATGTACAGCTCAAAAGATTTTTTTTTATTTTTTCACCTGTAAAGTTTATTTCTTAGTATGTGCTTTTAGAAAGCTTTAAATATATTTTTGATATATCTAATGTAGATCATTTCATTAAAGTTCTTTTAAGATATGGATTTAATTATATACCTTGCAAGACTTATTTCTTGGGTTTATTTTCCTAATGTTCAAGGTTGCATTACTATCATATACAACAGATTGCATGAAGCGCTTGAAAATTTATCCTTATACAAGGGACTGTTGGCCAATATTCCTGAAAACGTTGATTAGTTTTCAAGTTGTGTTATGTAATCATTGGATCATTTTAACATCAGTGTTGTAAAAGGTCAATTGGTTATAGGAATGGGAAATCGACCTTAAAGGTGCATGATGGGAGCCTAACTACCCAAAGACGAAAACGGCCTTGCAATAGTGGGCTGTGCAATGCAGGGCAATACAGGTTTTTGCAAATGAAATTCGTATTTCTATCTCCCATGATAGCGAATAGTTTTGCATTTCTGAACTTTGCACGCAAAGACTAGGAAGTATGTACTACATAAATTTTATTCACATGAAATCTCAACCCCCGAGACACTACTATTACCTTTCTAACTTTAGAATGTGTATGTCTCATTTATTTCAGCTCCTAACATCACCGTAACTGTAGTAGTGCCATGTATCGCAGGAATTGCAACTATTATTTTGGTGATCTGCGTTTATATTGCAGCCAGGAGGATCAAAGGTAAATGTTGCTTACACACTACAATTTGTTGCAATAAGTAAAAAATCTAATAAAAACCCTGTTTCACAACAAAAAAAAAATATCATAAGAAAATTTGAAAATATATTTATTAAAGCCTTCATATTTTTTTTATTTTTACAGGTGGAGAACCAACGAGTTTTTCAGCGTAAGCATTATCAAAGTACAAACAAAGTGACAGGGCATTATTCTTGAATGAGAAAATAATTAGAAAACCTTTCTTGAATTTATTTGAAAGAGAATCTTAAACTATAGAAGGTATAGTGCAAAGAATTAAAAAAAACCTTTTTCCGAACAGAAATACTTAAAAGATTATTTTCGTTTTCAGAAGTCTTCAAATGGCATTACGAGATCGACCAGTAAATGGTGTTAGTAACATATCAAGAGATTTGCCGCCAATACGTCGCTCGGGTATGCACATTTCGACTTCTAATAATTTGGTGTTAACCTTCTGAAGAATCTTACAACATACTTTTACACGTGTACTATTTGTAAATTGTTTGATGTGTTGCACAATTCTTTTCTTTCATTGTTGTCTTGCACTTTTGTAAAAATGTTTTTCATTTATACTGGATTTAATAAATGAAATGGAATGAAATTAAAAGGTGCATACTCTTATATGGTTATAAGCTTCTGTGTTCACTATTGTCAACTGTATTATTTCTTATTGTCAAGTGGTCGCATCACCGGATGACGATAACATTGAAATATCTTGTTATGAAGATAAAACGTCTACAGTAACTAATGTACAATTGGGAGTGCATCTTCCTGGAGAAGGGACGTTCCAGTATTGGACCGCTGATGCGTCGTTTAAAAATGAAAACAATAGGAAAATTATAGCAAAATGTGTTTCAGGTAAGATAAGTTTGTAATAACAGCTACTCTACCAAAATTAATCCTTGCTTATATTTTAATTTCTTCTTTTTGCCCCGTCATCAAAATGAACAACATGAAAGTCCTCGTCTGTCAGACTATCCATTTATCTTGCATTTATTGAAGTTTGAATGTGCAATCATCGAATATTTAACCGAAGACAAGATTGATTTTATTTCAATATTGGGGGACAAAACCTCCTTTTCGAAAAAAATTGTTTTGTGAAAAGTCAAGATTACTCGAATATTGGGGGAAATGTCCCTCTTCCCTTCGCGGTGTTCTCCAATTGAATTAAGTCACGTTACATTTTTTAAATAGTACTTGCACTGATTTCTATTTATTTAATACTTCCCTATTGACTTTTGCAACGCAGAGAGTGTTCAGATGAAGGAGCACATGAATTTCCGAACTTTAGCTGAAAACCTCCGAAATATAACGACTCATCGAAATATCGTCGAAATTCTTGGGGTTTCTATCACAAGTGGTAAAAAATAAGCATTATTGAAGAGTCTTAAATGTTTTGTAATTTAACATGGCTTTCCTAAAAAACATTCCATAGAACAGACAGTGTTTTTCATGTTGAAAAGGGATAACATGATCGGCTAAAAGGGCCCTACCCCTTAAGGACGGGTTTGTGATTGGGGGCGTAATGTGATCTTCTCAAACTCAATTTTTTGATTCAATTTTTATTAGATCAATTTGTACTTGAAATCAATCATTATCAATTAATCAACAAAAATGATTGCACGAGACTTAAATGGAAAAAGTAAAGTAAGATCTAAAATGATTCTTGTGCTGGTTAACTAGCTGATGAAACGTTAACTTTAACCCAAGCATTGAGCAATTGGTACTAAAGTATGTTTTATTTCTCTTTCATTTTTACAAGTTCCATACTACATATACATGGAGTATCTTGAATATGGAACACTTAGAGATTTCCTTATGAGGAATTATCAGCAGTCACGTGATTCACACAGCAACATCGCCCAAACTTTAGATGAGAGAGCAATTCATCTGACTGGGTTTGCTTTGGACGTAGCTGACGGTTTAATATATCTTACGGACAGAGATGTAAAGTATTTTATCTTTATAATATTTTAGCATGCTATGTGTTATTTAAACTTTATTTTTCTCATCACAGTGTTTTATTTCGTAACATATTATTAAAGTAATTAGTCTCTTAATACTAATATATATAATAGCATATTTTACTGTTTGCTTTTTCAGTATCGTCACCCTGCCCTCTGCACTAGGAAAATACTTTTAAGCAAGACTGGCACATGTAAATTATACGACTTTTGGCCGAAAGCTTTATCAACAGAGAGGATCAACCAAATTTTTCAAAAGGTATCAGACTGGTGTCCTTTTATTTTTAATGGTAGCCTGTATTAAGTGATTTTTTATTTTGTGTGGAGTTGTATTATGACATTATTTTACCTAACCTTTATTTTTTCCATGCAAACAAGGATGTTCTATTCGCAAATAAGAGAGAATGTGGTATTTTAATCTTAAAATTTCACCTCAATTGGTGTTGTTAAAGTGAATTAGTGACTTAGTGGTAATTGTATGAAGAATAACATAAATTCTTCTGTCATCATTGTATAAATTAAGTTTCTTTCTGAGATATTTTATGACCACTGTTCCGTGAAATAAACCAATTTATTCTGTCATAGACCCTTTTCAATATACCACTACAAATTATTGTGGGATAGGTTTTTGGTAAGTGTCAGTTTTGTCAATGGCATCTCACAGGAACAAAAAAAGATGGAGACCATCATTTTGTCCCATGCATGATTCTTTACAAGATACCTCTTGGAAAAAAACCTCGTGCATTGACGACACACTGACGTCATCCTTTGGGCTAAACAGTGGAACAAGTGGCCACACGCATAAGAATTTGTCCTGCATGTATATTAGAAAATGCGCTTAGTCGACCGATTGACAAATCAGCTGTCGGCATTTGTCCGTCTTTGTTTGTTTTTTTGTTTGTTTTTTGGCCCCCAAAGGAGTGCGTACTTTCCGCACTTTGACATCATATGCACAAGGTCTATAAGTCTATATAAACTATTGTTAACTCTTTGCAACATTTTGAACTGTCTAATTTTCCATGCAGTCACATCCACCCATTGCATGGCTTTCACCGGAAACTATATTCTTACGTCATTACTCAGAGAAGTCTGATGTGTGGAATTTTGGTGTTGTAGTTTGGGAAGTTTATTCTCTGGGTATGTTTTTTGAAATATTGCTTGTGAATAGTTGAACAGTTTATAATGTTTAGAGATGCCAACTTTACATATTCAGATAATTTGTCAAAATGTCGTTCACGTGGGAACAAAACGACAAAATCGTCAATTGCAAATAAGATATAACATTGTGTGTTTCTAAGTACATTGCAATTAAATCAGGCGTTGTGTTCCAACATATACACACATTTTATCATGTTTCAATAATAAGATCACATGTGCAATTTCAGGTGAAATTCCGTACAGTGGTTTAACCTGTGAGGAAATTGAACAAGAAATAAGAAAAATGAACTACCTTGAACAGCCGCTAACGTGTCCAGGAGGAATGTAAGTATTGAAGAATAACTTCGGTTTTGGAGCAAATTATTTTTTGCAAAGGGTGATTTCATATGATCTTAAATCATTCCCAAAGGGAAAAAATTATCGGTACTTGGATTTTAAAAAAGTCGTTTTTAATAGGTTAACTCAAACACGTCAATCATCGGTGAAAGGTCAAATGAATGGCATGAAAGCAACCTTTCATGAAAAAAGACTCATTCATGTTTACAAACAATTGACGTCATGGCTGCTTGATAACAGAGTTGATGAGGTGCGCTTACATTTTCGTCACGTTGCAATGTCTCATTTTGTCTGCAATTGCAAGATCTTTGCAATCGCAAAACCTTAAAGAGCCTAATGTTCCTGCACATGGGGGCATCCCCCCTAGTCAGAACCATTAGCGCCCAGCTACCCCCCCCCCCCAGTCAGCTACGGAATAATAGTGGCCTCTAGACTCCACCCGTTTTAGCTTGCGTTCCGTGCTCGATTTTGCGCTTCGCTCGAAATTTTTTTGCCCCTAGCATTTTCTTTTGCCCTCCATTCCCCCCCCCCCCCACTTTTTTGATCCTGGTGCCGCCACTGCCCTCTGCCAACCAGTGCCAACTAGGAAGGTAACCATGAATGGTCTTATAAGTGGAACATTGGAAACTAGGAACAGTCACGACCAAAATAATCAATTCAATTGACAACTTCGTTTAAATTTATGCATATTTAGTACCTGTTACATGTAACATAGGTTATAAAAAATGTCCTCGTCAAATCAAATCATTCACACCCACCGCACGAAGCAAATTCTTTCAGGCAAGGTACAGGTTGTTTGGTACATTTCTAGGAAATGCTTCAATTATCACTGATTAATGTGAGTTCACACCAAAGTCGAAATCTACTGCATTGTTGCGAAACTCGTGTCTTAATCATAGGGTATATGAGGGGAACATCTTTTATAAAGGAAATTTCCCCAAAATCGTCCCTATTTGTACTAAAATAAAACCCGTGCGACCCGGCTCCAAAACAACAGATTCCAACTGTAGTGTGACTGCACAGTCACAGTCCTTCAGAGATGATAATAGAAAGTGTGAATAAGGTTTCATGTTACATAAGTTTTGGCAAAAACAAATTTATTTGAAATATTCAAAGTTAAATATGCAGAGACTATAAAACTTGATGCCTGTGTATCTAATTTTTTGCTTGTTCCGTTTTGTAGATTCAGCATGATGCTTGCATCATGGGATACGACGGTAGATGAAAGGCCAGATCTTAGTGAATGGAAACAAACGTTAGTTTGTCTTTTACAAAGTGCAAGACAGGTTAGTGACATCAACTAAGTTATATTTACCCTACAGTATCAATAAAGTCGATTTGGGGAATTTGGTACTTTGGTCACAAGATCAGAAGGCGTACATTGGCGCACGTTACGCACAGTATCGTCACTATTTTCTCAAATGTGAGAGAAGTGTGGCCACTTCCCTCGAAAAACTTTCGGCTTAAAAATTACCGAAAAGTTAAGTAGTGTATTTTCAAAATGAAGGGGGACGTGTCCCCTGCTCCCTCCTAGGATTATAGTCCATGGTTACACCTGCGGTGCATATCTGCAGGTAAATCTTCAGCACCACCTCTCGCGAGGCTAATAGGACACTTAATGTCTTTTGATACCTGAACTACCGCAGAAGTATTTCCGATTATTTTTATTTTGCGAAAATGTAATGAAAGGTGATTTTTTATATGTAGTACCAGACTTTTCAAACGAGATGGCTTTTATGCTCTACCAGTGGCTTTGCGGCATAACTGAAAACTGTTAGTGTTTAGAAGTCTAATATACGTGTCAGTGCTAAACTTTTCATCATTCAATAAAAAATAACGCACAAAAATGGTGTAGTGTATAGTATATGTTAGATTTGGTACACGTTTATTTAAAAAACAATAGTTACAACGTTTTTTCTCTTTCTCTCCCTCTTTTTCTTTTGTAAAATAAAATATAGGATTTAGCCGACAAAAACGGCACAGGTGGAACTGGAGACCAAAGTTATTTTACTCTTGAAAACAATATTAGTGAATACGAAGATGATTATATAGAACAATAATATCAACACTATCAAATAGATAAAGAACAAAGAACATTTCTTTCTTCTCAAGAAGATGAATTTTGATGAAGTAATGTCAGTATCAAAAGGATTTCGCTTTTGCATTAATAACGGATGACAATACTTCTTTCTAAGACATATTAGATTTTGAAGTAAACCAGTTTTGCTTGCAGTTAAAAGTTTTTCATTATATTATCCAATGATTCAGATATCTGATGATTTTCTCATTTTTTTTTCAAAACTTTGTAAAGCATAGAACATATGGAGGTCAATACCTTTCAATTCGGTTTTTGGCCTTCATGCCACTGCCTTAGAGCAAAAGGAACGTTATTTTTTTAGATCTGATGCCCTGACGTCATTTGGAATCATCTTGACGGAAAGACAACGTAGACCACTCCATAAACCATAAGGACTTCTTACACGTAATAGCCTAACACGCATATCTCAGGGGGACTAAACCAGTTACCTATAGATTAATCCGGACAGATTGTGATGGTCTGATTTTAGTCTGCCATTACTGGGGTCCATCACCTTTAATCTTTAAATTTCATTCCTTACCCGTTCCATGGATGGTTTTACACTGAATTGTATCTTGATTTTCTCAACTTCACTGAATATGAAGATTTGAAATTCACGTAGACAATAAATGAAGACAATTAAAGGCTGATTGACCCCTCTTATGGCCTCCAACAGTCACTAAAAACAAGCGCGTATAGGATTCGTCTATATAGAGCGCTTTCAACATACATCACAACTAGTGAGCCACTGCCCCGCAAAAAATAACCAGTGTTTCAATGCAACAGTCACATGTGCGTTGTAAGTTGCTTCTTAGATAGCTAAACTAGCAAGCTTACTACAAAACTTTTTTGCCCGTTAAAAAGGGGGCTTTTGATGTATCGTAAGTGAAAGCAATTTATATAGACCTTATGCATTGGCGTCACCACTGACGTCATTTTGGAGGAATAGCAGTGTGTACCTGGCTGCCCCCCCCCCCCTGATCTTTGTGTAGGATATATAGATTGGGCAGAAGGCAAGAGAATTCCCCCAATTGTGTGTAAAATTACACGCATATTCAATTGGTTGATCAATCAGCTGTCTGCATTTGTTTGTTATTCCTTCAAAAAAGTGCGCGCACCTGTAAATTTAACCAAGGACCATACGGAGTGGAGAAAAGCGTTTACATTGACACATTTGCACCAGTATGTGCTGAGCAAATGTTGTTTCAGCTAATCAACATTGCCGAAGTGCCGACAATAGCCGGTTTAAGTTTAACATGTCAGTAAATAGAAAACTATGAGAAAATGAAGAAATGCTTCTATAATGTTATGTAACTGTAAAGGAAAGTGCAAAAAACGCCCTGTCGTACAAACATGATTACATTTCGTATGTGATACGCCAGTGACATTGAATATTTCTTAAGTTGTATCCAACTGGCATGTTTTATCCATTTAGGTCTTTTCCTTGTCACTTTATTATTTTATTGTGCAAAAATATTGACATATCTTCTGCCTTCGTAACATTATTGCAAATTTATAAAATAAAGATAACTTTAATATAGCAGGGTATTGTATGAATATCATATCCAGTACACCTTTTCAACTTAAAGTTAAGTCACCTTATATTAATGAACCTTGCTTTGACACAATGCACAGTATTTTATGCACAATTTAATTCTCATGAAATCCCCTGTAATGATAACTTGCAACAATCAAACTTTTCTTTGTTGTTGAATTTCTTTTTGGATTATCTGTGGAAAGTGAAAGTTTCAAGGTACTTAGTAGGTGAAAAAGATAAGAAGTATTTTGAAACTGTTACAAGGAAGTACGATTATTAGACATAACTTTTTTAATTAGGACAAAAGCTCTCTTCAGTGTCTTTGTATTACGTATATACAACAGTATGAACTAGGAACGATAGCCAGGGTGGATTGTTGAGAAAAAAATCTGTAGAGTGAACTTTTGCAAGGTTTCGTTTTGATTTGTTCATGATGTATTCATAAAAGTTTGAGATGAAACTTTTCGTCATTCAAGCACAACTTCGTGATTTTTCCAAACTGACATAATAACCAGAATGTTAAAACAATCATGTCGCAACCATTTCTCATGCACAATAGGAACACAAGGACTGTATCGGCAAAATTATGGGGAACAGGGGACGTTCGTCAGTGGTAATAGGGAAGTTTGTCCTCTGTCAGAGTCTTTGTCCCCAACCCCCTAATCTTGAACAAACTATACCTATTCCGAGACATAACTTTTTACACCCACAAATAAGCTAAAACCTCAGAGCTTTTGTGGTCTGCAGCATTTTCCTTTACCCTCCAACCCCCACCCCTTCCCCACCAAATTTGGTGTCGTTACTGGAGGACTGACGAAAAACTAGATTCCCGATTTCTTTTCGAGTTCCGCTCATTGTTACATTGTTATTGCAATATTTTCTAGTTCTTACAATCAGCTGGCATGGTAGAAATTCACGGGTTATACTCTTTCCCACAATTCTTTTCTCTATATAAAATTCATTGTGGTAGCATCTACATTAACATTATTTTTCTTTTAATTTTTGCCCCAATAAACCATGAAAAGCTTAAGTGGCGACTAATAACTATCTCACATCTTTTAAAGTGTTTCGGTTTTTTTATTTGGTTCAATCCTTTTTTGTACGTGTCTACCGCCCCCCCCCCCATTTTAAAGTCCTTCCCCCTCTCTAGCTTACAATATATCACTTGAGAGAAACATTAAAATAGATTTGTATATTATTGATGCACAATAGAATCTCCCGTAATGTGCACTCTTTCTAGATAAACTGTGAATTCAAATATTTTGTATAAGGACGCACAGTACTACAATACTTTACTATTGGACTATGTCAGCTCTAAATACTAAACAATCAAAAGAGCTTAACAAGATCTAGGAAATTGTATCGAACGATACTTAACTAATATGCAAGTGTGGCGTGTACATTATTAATAGGGAATCTGATTTTACTCAGTTGCTGTTCCAACAAAGGAAAAACGGATATCGGAAAGAAAAGTGTAAAGAACTAGTATCATTTTGATAGCAATATATCAATGAAGTGAAAGTAATAATGCCACATCACTTCGTCTATTTTGGGTGTAATATGTATACATGGATAGTTGCATATTGCCCTTTATGTTAAAGGGGACAATATTAACAATATTAACCCAGGACGTATGCTTGTACATGTTTCAGGTACATAATACTAGTAACCGGTAACTTTATTGAAAATATGATATCATTTGGAACATTTATGTATAACAAAATTATATAAAAATTACAATTTGTTTCGCGTAAACGAATCTTTGTTCCACAAATGAATGATTCATTAAGAGATCTGAGCAAATGCTATAAAGAAGTTAACTGTGTCTTTGTTAACATTTCAAAATTATTGGAAGTAAGTGTAAGTGATGTTCCGGTTACAAAAAAAATTCCACCTTGCCCTTCAGTATATGAGGACTTGTTAGGAGCCCCCCCGAATGACCAGCCCAGGGTGAGATCACATTTTGTAGAGGGATACCTTAAAGGAATCTTCCTCAATGGATTTTCCTGGGAGTAGTACGATAGACTTGACTTCTCAAAATAATGATCAGTGCTGGCCGGTTGCTTCAGAATAAATGGAAGAGGTGCGAAGAGGTCGGTACCTTCCTGAGTCAAATTTTCTGGTAGTGGTGGTCGCCAAGGACGGCAGGACAGTTTAGGAGTACTTAAAGGAATCTTTATGAGTAGATTTTCCTGCCAGTATATTAGTCTTCCAGGAATGTTTGTTGTTTCATAAACGGAAAGGTTTACATTCAAACTAGTTCCCTAATTTAAACGTCTCATCAAAACAACAGATCACTTATTCAACATGGTCCAAACCATGGTTGAAAATGACTTAAATCGCCCAAAATCCAATACCACCTTTAAATATACAAACGACACCCCAAAGTATAGTCCACCTTCGATCGGACCAAAGGTTGATACTTATTAGTTGCATATGAATGTCATTACTCCAGACAGCATCAACCGTGTAGTTATTTGTCCAGAAAAACAGGATTCACTCGTTACGAGTATTCCATTAGTCTCATCAAACGAACATTTTGTAATATTTTTAAGTGAAGCGTTCAGCAGACATGATCCAAACTGGTTATTAGATACGTAGTTTCACCCCAGTCTTCGTTTTTTCAAGTATCATAAAATTTATCTAAGTTTGATTGCTAAATGTCGGTAAATAAAGTTGATCACTGCCTCATAGCCTGGTACTTTTGAACTTCTGAATGCTCTTACGTGTGCCCCGAGTCCTTGTGAAATCAGCGCTCCGTACCCGTTCATTCAAAACAGTTGAAATACCACATTCCATCATACACAACCCCTTCTTCATTCTAAAAGAGAATATAGAAATAACCGTTCAAAGATTTGATTACAAATATCTCTTTTGTAATTTATTTTACAATTTGGATTTGGATCATACAATATGATTTTTCAGCTGTCAGATGTGATGTGGGACTTTTGTTACATGTATAATAAATATTGGTATTTATAGCCCACTGCGCCTAATGTCAATAATCACTGGAGGGCGCTCTTCCTAGAACGTTTTCAATGTAACGGTTCTTGTTTACCGTTTTTTGTTAATTTTGTGTTGAATACTGATGTAATAAATATAATTTTAGTGCGCAATATTGTTTGAAAACGTTTAAGGTTGTTATGTTACTAAGAAAACATGAAAAGTTGAGTTTTATGAGAAGAAGTTTTTTCGATGAAAAAAGAAAGCAAAAAGACTTAAAATTGCAACGAGTCGAAACATAAGAATGATGAAAATAACTCTTAAGAGATCTAATTATCCGTATCAAATAATGCAAATTAAATTAATTTATTTTCAAACATTGTAATTATGATATCTTTGCAATGGTCGAATACTCTAAAAGGTTCGAATACCACCAGCTCGACCCTAACGTATTCTTATTTAAGTGCATACAACCGATTTTGTTGTATAAAATGTGTAATACAGAAGTTGTGTTTAAAAAAAGTCGTCGTTTTCTCATTTTCTAAATGTGACAAAATTATGAATCGGCTCCGATGTTGAAAGACTGAACTAACCAATAATGGCACGTTTTTTTTTTTTTAGTAAATGACCAGCTTTGCAGTCGACTTCAAGGAGACAGTTCCACAGTCATGGTTTTCACTGTCAACTTCAGTAGGCTAAACTCTTTTTTAAATTAGGTTACACAATATATCAGAGTCTCTTCCGTCAATTCGAGATGAAAAAATCGCCTAGAAATTATTCTTTGTTTAAATAAAGCTGGTCGATTGCAATGTGAATCTGTAGAAATGTGTAGAAATCAGTTTCGAGCCATTCTAGGCAATGGTCTTTACGGTATGCAAATATACGATACATGTATCGCCTATAGTACTTCACCTGTTTTTCACATGACTGTGTCAAGGCAGTTTAGCAGTTCTTTGGTTCTTTTTTGCTCAGATAAGATGTCCTGCATCTTCAAACCTACTACTTTAATCCATAAAAATGTTAGTTCCTTCTTTATGTCCAAAAGTCTTCATATGCACGACGACAGTGAACTTAACTACATATGCAAATATAACCAGTCAGAAACAATAAAGGTGGTGATAATAGTCATAATACGTTCATGTGATTACTTCTTTTTCCAAATTCTTCTCTCCAGAAGCAGCCAATACAATAGACTTGCCAATTTTCCGTTCAGTTACACAAAACGCATCATCTGGTTGACCAGTATTTCCAGGTTTAGCTAAAAATACTGTCACGTTTATTCTGTTACGATATGAAAGACGAGCTTTGGCAATAAAAACGAATACTTCGGCTCGTTACATCCGCGATGACTTTGCAGGCTACTGTTCACAGCTGTATCCGTCTGTGGTCTCTCGTGCTCAGCTTTTCAACATCAATCTGTTAGTTAATGATTCACTTTGGCCGTACCGAACGTGAAGGGTAGGGGTAGCTGCCGTCCCATCTCAACGATTTGCCAAAATCTTGTTGAATCGGGCAGAGTTCGGTACCTCAGTCGAGCAAAGAACGGGGGAAGGTGAGGGAAAAAGTAACCGCCACCCCTGAGAGACAGAGTCCCGTACGGTTATGAGCTTAAGTGGCGCAATATTATGTATTGTCATATGGATAACTGTCATGCAGTTTCACCATGACTCAGGTGTGGATTGCTAGGATTGTGTCATACGTGACGGGTTGTTGGAGTGTGATGGGCCAGGGGACGGTCTCTTACGAGAGGAAAAATCAGTTCCCAGGGGCGAAATGGTGCAATGTTTGTGCCTCCAAAGTAACAAAGTTGACAGAGGTAGGTAATTTAATTAATTTAATTAATTTGTTTCGCCATTGTGTGTGTGTGTGTTTCAAGGTGAGACCTTGTAACGG
This sequence comes from Holothuria scabra, assembly GCA_037179385.1. Lineage (NCBI taxonomy): Eukaryota > Metazoa > Echinodermata > Holothuroidea > Aspidochirotida > Holothuriidae > Holothuria > Holothuria scabra. Next base: position 29,483,438 of record CM074200.1, read on the forward strand.
GTGTCAACTAACCAAATCCCTCAGCTACACACTTGCATATGGTTACATACACATACATATATGTGGCTAGGCAATTCACTCAGTGCGTTGGCATTATATGAAATATTGTATACGTGCTTTGGCCCTTGTGCTTACTCTTTTGAAGACTGTGATGGAAAATTGTAGTGATTTTATGTAAAAACTAATGATTGTGCTAAAGTTATTTGAGACAAATCGAACCAATAGGAAACGAATTGAATTCAGATTGAATTATAATAAACATGAAAACCAACACGCCAGTGAACAGCTTGTAACCAAATCTAAGAAAAGGTTCAAAGTTAGTGCCCGTGCATCACCGAAGGGTTTTCTTGTAGTAAACTTAATTATTCCTGAGTAAAATAAGAAATGTAATGATAACATATGAATTTGAAATTAGCATTTATTACTCATACCACGAATTTATTCAAGTATTAAAGTTTTTCTCGTCATGCATTGTTTCTTTCAAAATAAAAAATACGGTAACAGCCTTACGAATTGTGAACCGTGAGGAGGTTGTAGGTGAACTTTAGTGGCATTCGAAGTGCTGCTCAAAGATCCGTGCTGGTGTTTTCATTCGCTATACATATCTGAGATTTCTTTCTGAAACTGATCAAAATCAAACTAGACCACAAAAAACTGCCATATGATCGACGGAGATTCCGTGGTCCCCTCGTCGTTCGCAATTTAATTCCTTAAGTCCTCACAACCTGTTTTTATGTAGGTGACAGAAGAAGTACCATCCATGGGGTCCGAATGCCAGGGAGAGGGCAAAACTTAGCTGATCAACTGAGGTTTAAGTCTTTACTAGCTATGAGCAAACAGTTTAACATAAGTGGCACAAGGATTTGCCTGACAAGAGGGACAAACTACCTGACGAGGAGGGTCAATAGCCTAAAGCCTCGACAATGACAATGAGTCGTCAAACAGATGAGGGTGGAGAAATTTTCCTCAAGTGAAGCTTGCCAAATAGTTTTTTACCTGAATGATAAAAAAACTGAACATTTGAGTTGTGTTGAAGATTTTTTTTTTTTTTTTTAAAGTGATATTTTTCTAGACATATGAGAAATTGGGTCTATTCAAGGAAGATTTGGATTTGCATCTTACTCTAAGTATGTTTTGCTTTGAATAATTGTTTGTCTATTAAGTTATGTTGTGATTCAATACGGCTCTGTTATCCAAAGCGTCAGAACGAGACTGACAAAATTTCCCAACGGAGGCCAACCCTCCCCGACGGGGTAAAGAATTTGCCAGGAAGAGAAACCCTTAGTTGTGTATGCGTAGCCCCATTATGGTTTTGCGCTGAGCGCCGAGAAAATTTCGCTCAAAATGAGTTCCAGGGCGCTGGAAATAGCATTTCCCATTGGTCATATATAAGCTGCATTTAATTACTTTCTATTTGTTATGTTATGGAAATGCTTTTGTGATACGTGAATAAAATATTATTTTATTTAATTTCTTCAGTATATCATCAAGCTTTTGACTTTTTGACGGGGTTAGGTGGAAAGTGCCCTCTGTACCCAGACAGCGGAGCCAATATTTAGGTGTCTGGGGGAGGCTAACAATCGAAGCGGGCCCAACATGGTCAATAAATGCAGTTTAAGGCGGCCCAAAATACGGTTAAAGATGGCTCAAATCCCACAGCAGAGAAAGTGCGGAGACTAAAGCTCCCGCAGCCCCCGTTTTTCCGCAATCCCTTGTACCTCCTTGTTTGTACAAGATGAATTGCAGTGCCGGTGTTTGAGAGGTCTCGATTTTCAAAACGTTTTTTTTTTTTTAATTTTCCGGCAAACTGAAAGTGGCGTTGCGCTAAGATAGTCGTCTGAGCAATCGCACAACATACACTTAGGGCAAAAGTTAAAACTATTCTAACACCGCCGATTTGATCCAATTTAAGTCGAATGAGTCGAACTTTAAAACTCACAGCTAAGCCATCGTCTGCTGCTTCCTGCCCTCCTCTTGATTTTACTTACACGGCAAACAAACAAAAAATTTACAGGCCTTGGGAAAATGAGGGAACATTCGAGCAATGCAATAACATCCCTTGGAGTATAAAATACGACTGCACCAATATTTTAGGATGCTTTTTCTTAAGTCCTCCCGACCCTCTGGCAAAGGGCCGATCGGCGAAACCAAACTTAAACTGCTTCCTGAAGAAGATATAACGTCCACTGAAGGACAACACATGTCCAACATCACGGCCTTCAGACCATTTACATTAATGGTCTGTCATATATAGCTCCATTCCAGACTGGATGAAAAAACAGATATCCCCATTTTCCTTAGCCAAAAGGCCGAGATGGTTAATAAAATGGACGTTTGTTTCAGTTGTCTTTTATACTCTTCTCCGGCACTTTCACTTGTACGTCGTACAGCCACATACTATAGAGTACAAGTTAAACCATTTTCCAACTGATTTCCAACACTGCCGTAAGTCAGTTCTTCGGTTGAATTGAGAAACCTTTTGTCGAATGAGTCGAACTTTAAACACTTCTAGATGTTTGAGAAAATGGAATGAGTCATGAGTGAGCGGTATGCTGTATTCTTTATGTTACTCATGATTTGCTTAGAGTATTTAACTTCTTGCAAGTATTCTGAAATGTTCATGATAAAACAATACTCCAATTGTTTTTTCAAAAGGTATTGCCTTGTTGATGGGTCAAAGAAGTTCAGGTTACTATGGCAGCCGGAGCTTTTGACTGTATTTGTAAAGGCTACTTTCCCAAAGCGGCCCAATTATTTCATCTTTTTCTTTTGGAGATCATAAATTTCTGCTAAGGCTTGCCTGTTCCGTGACCCACCCGGAATGATTGCAGCATTCGGGAGAAGATTTCATTTTAATGGCAAGGGAGACTTACCACACTAATAACAAGGTTTTCATTAATGCATTTTTCAGGAGACCATGCGGAATTTCTCTACCAGGGAACGAAAAATGGGAGAAAGTTTAACTTTGTTAAGTACCATTTGGACACCGAACGGATAATTTCTATCAAGAAAGAGCACACAAGTTGAATGCAAAATTCATATCATGTCATCATTTTATCATCATATTAGGAATGAAACCGTATTCAGGCAATGTGTTTATATGCTAATGTGATCATATAATCAGATTAGATCAGATTGACTCTTACGGAATTGATTCAAGTCGGGCCGGTCACTGGGAATTGATTCAAGTCGGGTCGGTCACTGGGAATTGATTCAAGTCGGGCCGGTCACAGCCTTCTTCCCAGTTGTGTCTCACTGGCTTGTTTCTCTCTTCCATTGTTTTTTATGATGGTGGGATTTGTAGTGTAATGTGCGTCTTCAATTGGAGTGCAGAAACGGCTTGGCTTCATTGCTTTTCATGGAAGCTACAATCCTCGACAAAAATGCTTGGGACAAAGCCCCCTCCCAGTATCAATGTTGAAGTTTCAGGACGCCTTGGGCTGCCAGAACATGGTACTGGGGAGTGGAGCAGGGGATAGTGATCCGTTTATTCATTGCTTTGCTAGCTTTGTCCCACCATTTTGGTCGAGGACTGTAGGTGAATCCAACGGGTGCACCTTTGTTCGAATTGACGAAAGGTTTGAAAAAGACTTGAAAGAGAAAATTGTTACATTCTGAAGTCTAGTCAGAAGGCCTTAATTCAAGCAATCATTCATAAATCAAACTGACACATTAAAACAATTCTAAAACATAAAATTATGATAATTTCATTCTGTATGAGCAGCTCAAAAAATGGTTTGGTATAAAACAAATCTCATGATACAATTACTTCCCACTAAAATTCATTTTCGTCTATAAATCAATCTCTTCAACACTCGATCCTGTCCAATAACTCTTACACACCATGTAAAGTAACCACCAATGAATACGGTATACTACAACCCTTAGCTTTACATAAGGCCCAATCAGACAAATTTCTTTCATTGAAACACAAGAATGGTGAAGTTTGACCACACATTTGTAACCCTCTGGTGTTTTATTTTCTATTTTTCCTGTACCAGATACTAAAAAGAATCTTTTGCAAAAGCAAGATACTGTAAAAGAGGCTTGAAAGAATTTTATAGCACAGACTATGATTAGAACACATTTGATCAAGCAATACATGGAGGTTACTTAAGATTTACACTTTCCTAAAGGGTAAATAATCAAGACTTCAACTGCATCCGTCCTTGATGGTTATACTTTTATACAGTCATGCAACATGTTTATCTACAGGTACTTATCAGTACAAATGCATTATAACAAGAGCATTCGCAATGCTATTATAGCAGCTTGAAGCAATATCTGCCTACAATGAAACCTTTATTTTAAAGTTTTCATTTGTTTGGTGTCTCATTGTAACACATACAGTATAAACTCTTTTAAAGGTGCAATTAAAATACCTTTCAAAGTAAACAGCAAACTTTCTTTTGGGGAAACTTTTTATTGCATCAAGTTCCCATCAGTTTGTAGCCTAATTGTTATGCTTCACAAAAATGCCACCGTAAGAGGTGCAACTGACAAAATGTCACACTTAATTGTTTGGAACAAAGGTTACTTTCAAGGAAAATTTTCTCTTCCATAGAACTTTGGTGACTGATTACAACACAACAAATACATGTCCCTTTTAGGGATGCAATGAAAAAGAAATTTTAACAGCGCAAAGCAAAATTTGCTTTGGCAGAAACTGTTTACACTACACTTTCAAAGGGTAGAGTTTGATTGTTATACATAAGTTACATATTCATTCTCAATGGAAAAAGAGGCAATGAATTTGTTACAGTTATGAGCTAAAATTGGAGGTTGAAATAAGCGTGATTATGGTACACAAAATCTTCTAGTATAGTAAATACAAAATACTTGATATAGTTCAGAGCGGTTACCGGTCGTTTCGCCCCCTTGCCAGTTCGCCCCCAACCAGTTCGCCCCAGTCGTTTCGCCCCCTTGCCAGTTCACCCCGTAGTGGAAGTCGTTTCGCCCCCAACGAGGAGGTCGTTTCGCCCCCAAATACTTATGAGTATGACATCGAATAAACTGACCTTTAAATGCAGTTTTTTGTAGTTGTCATAACAGAAACTTTAAAAAAGTTACGACAGTTGGCCAGAATGTGACAAAAACCAAGTCAAGTAAGGATGGGTGACGCACCAACCAGTCACTGTGTTAAGTTGATCTGGTATTCTCTTGCACGGTCCAGAATTAAGTTTCACAGGCAAGTTAAGCATTTTTTTAAATCATTTTCAGTTTTTGCGCCATTTATTGGAAATTTTAAATAGAACTAAACAAAACAACCACGAAATATGATGTGCGAACGTTTACACAATGAAGCAAACGAACGATGTAGCAACGATAACGCAGATAGAAAGCGTACATCAGTACAATCAATCATAATCAACACAATTAACACTCAACAATTACGAGCGTACGGTAACGTTATGAGTTGGTACAAATGAACAACTTGTTTCACCTTTAAAAATGAACTCAATCTCATCTGAAAAAGAGAATTTAATGAGAAACTTCACTTCGTGGACTTCGTTTGTTCTAAAACATTCACTTGTTTTAAAGGAACCTGCTTCAGAAAGATTAGGGGGCGAACCGGTAGGTCTTTGGGGGCGAACTGGCAGGTCTTAGGGGCGAACAGGTTTATTCTTGGGGGCGAACTGGTATTTAGGGGGCGAACTGGTTGGGGGCGAACTGCCAAGGGGGCGAAACGACCGGCTACCCTCAGAGCCATGCTTGGCTTTTATGAAATCTTTGGTACTACAGTTTCAATTATTGTGGAATCTGATTATGACACAATAGGTACATGTGACCTTGGAGCAATGGTCATACATTTGTAGCAGCTTATGTAATCTTGCCTTACAAGAGACATTCACTATTGTTTTGATTATACAAAGTAACCTAAGTACTAAACACCAATACCAGTTTGGCCATTTAACCCCTTCGCTATGCATGGTTTCGCCGCAAACCACAATTTACAGTAATATTACTACATCGCTGCCAAACCACAGCACTTATCTGCATCCTGGAATAGCTTATTACAAACCTACAATGTCTAATCATGTTTTGGACATGGAGTAGGCTTGAAGAGGAGATACTTTGCACATAGGCATCCTCTTGGGGCATAGGAAGCCCAAACGTGGGGGCATCCATAGAAAAGCTTAGTATTTCACAGAAATTGTACATATATTCCTCATATACATGATATACAAAGCTAAGTATGGCGGGATGGACCTTCCATAGTGTAAGGGTCGAGAAACAATCCCTGTTTTTTAAAGTAGAATACACCTTTTCCTTGTAGGTCTTTCAAACGTTGGGAACCAATTTAATGTTGTCAAACACCAAAAGTTTACTCCATAGCCGATCCATCCAGACAGAGAATGTTTAACTATTTTTGGTCAAACTAACAGGATACATTAGAGTAAAATAAACATACAACACTCTCACCAAAAAGATCTTAGTAGTAAGCAGTAAAACAATCTTTGGCAATCTAATCATCTGTCCAATTATCTCTTTGGCAATCACACCTGTATCCCTTCCATATACTTGTTTAAATACAGTCCACTGCTTCATATCAAGATTGGATTGTCATTTCAATTTTCCATATCAATTGCCAATTAGTTTATTTCATATATGAATAACACTAGTACTGTAAGAATACTGCCTCTTGCTGTCCCAACGGATATCTACTGCAGCCAATTGTAGAAGTATATCTGCTGTCATTTTGGAAGATAATCAGTCAGGGATTCTGAAAAGCCAAGAAAAAAGAAAAAAAATGCAATTTTCCTGGCATGTAAAATAAAAACATATAGATTAGCTACAAATACAGGAAAAATTTGCCATAATAAGTCTTAACCTTTAAAGAAATAGGTAGCTACCACAAATAATTTCAAAACAACAATTAAATTTCACAAATCCTCTTATTTCACTTTCAATTATGATCTTGATATGTTAGATCACAAACATATTGTAGTATAATTAAGTTAAACCAGAGGATTATTGCGTTCATGCAATGGAGAGTTAAAGGAAAATATTGTATATTAAATGCAGTAACATGGGTATACAAAGAAAACAGTCTCAAGTCCCATCCACATTACTTGACTTAATTGGATGCAACTCACTGCAAAGGGATTATTCAGATGCATCAAAAAGTGTGAAAGTCTTTCAAGTGAAAGTCTACTCACAAGCAGCTGTGCAACCAAGTGTCATGACAAACATGTTGGGGTTGCATATGCAACTAAAACATGCAACTGAAAACATTGGCGGACTTCCGGAACGAGGCTCATGACAATCAGTTTATCAAAGTGTAGAGAATGTGCTCTTATCACTTCAACCAAAAACTAAGGAGTTTATTTAACATCAGAATTTCAGAGAAATCATATATCTGCATCTAGTTGCACTGTGTGGACACCTTGCTTTTAAAAATTGGTTAGCACAGGCTGGTTGTCAGTCCCTCACTATGATTACACAGTCTTATCGCAGTAAGTCTCATTGCATAGTGTGGACGGGCCTTTAACCATTATGAAACCATTCACTCTCAACATTAAATCTTGGCAATAGCTCAAAAAATTATGACATAAAAGAGATATGGAAGTTGCACAATTTGATTTTAAATTTTGGTAAACAAATTAATCTTGAGCAACAAATGGCTAAATTTCTACAAAAGAGATTCTCATATCTTGAAAAGAGGGCTACAGTACTGTACTGCATTATCTTGTAAAATTTGTCATTCTGTTTCTATTTATACAGGTTTTAAAAATATGAGTGTTTTGTGTTCAATGTATAATTTTGGTATATTTCAATCAACTTATTATCTTCATTTCTTCTGCATTCCTCATGAGTGATGACTTTAAACCACACTACTGCAGTGTACAGTAGAGCAAATGCAATTCTTTGAGCTACGAATATTAAAAGAAGGGTAAATGGTCATTACAGGATTTGGAATGTCAGAGGGGTACTTATTGCAAGCATTTTGGTGAAATTTGCATTGAAATCCGATGGGTAGTTCTCAAAATATCAGCACGTAAAGTTTTCACATTTTCAACAAAAAGTGAACTCGAAGCAAGCACACGTGACATCATATCCCCTCATTAGTGCACAGTCTTTTGTTTTTCTTTAAACTTTAGAGTTGATTTTCTCCTAAAACCCACATGATTAAAATGTGATTGCCTAATTGGGATGAGAACTTTACAAACTTTGCATCCCCACAGGGAGGTCCTATTCCAGTTAACTGCAAGGTCAACACAACAGTCTGATAAAACAAAGCGAAGCAAAGCATTCCTTGTCAATGTGAGGAAGTGATATAAGCTCTGCTGCCCTCAAACTCACTTTGGAACACAAACCTGCTAACTTCATTTACTGGTATCTAGAGAACTACATGTCAGATTTGAATGGAACTTTCAGCACACTGTGTAGTTTTCGTTTCCCCTTTCACATATGAAAATTAAATTTTTGCTTAAACCTTCCCTCTAAGCAATGCCAATACTTTGTGAGCATGACTTTTTAACTACGTCCTTACCCCCCTCCCCCATTCCCCACTCCACTCATGATTTCAAAATCACTACCTCTTAAGCCAACATGTCCAACGTTTCACTTGAAATACCAAGTTCTACAAATAGCTTTCCAAGCAACTCATGAGCCATGTATTAACACAAACTAGGTGATAAAGTTTCCATTACCATCTGCAGGTTACTACTTACTTGATATTGTTTGCAATCCCCATATTCTGCCAGTTATTCCAAGAAATGATAGAACCTTCTCCCTTAAAATCAAACATTCCATATTATTTATGTTTGAGCAATTGCTACAAAATTAAGACATCCGCATAGAATATACTGTTGTACTTTGTCAGGTGTAAACGTAGCTACCACATTCACCTTCTCTCCCAGCAGTTATGTTAAAGATAAGGCACAAACTAGGAATATTTAGTCCCATTTTTACATTCTTCACACTATGAAAAACAAAAATTTTACATACCCAAGCATTCTCATATTAAATGAACTATACTTGAAAAGTATGTTCCTATATCCGAGTTCTATATTCGCCAAAAATACAATGACATGCCAGAACTTAAAACTTTAGTTTTACAAAAGATTTTTCCCTTCTTCCAGACTTTCTCAAGAAAAGTAAGCTTCATAGATGACCCTGCATTTGCTTTTACATTTTAATGGAAATTGACCCCATTTTTTACTCTTTCTACGTGATTTTACGCAACATTGTACCATTTTCTGTTCTATAGATGACTTTATACAGCTCATATTGGTGTGTTACATAATTCCATCTAGCTGACCTATATCTAAGGTCATCTAGTTAACTTGCACACAGTGAGCTTAGATTACACTTTAGACTGAATGAGAAACAAGCAGCATCCTAAATTTAGTGTTTAATCTCCTACATAGTTGCACCCTACTCCTAATCCATCCCACATGGCTTAATAACACAGTCACATATTAACTGTTGTACTATGAGTGACTTCTGTCTCTTCCAAAGCTTTGCTCTTCAAATTAGAGCTTGCCCTATCCCTGCTTCTATATGACTAAATAGACTGGCTTCTCCTTTGGAGATAGAACAGGCAGTCTCTTGAAACAAATCAGCCAGAGGCCCATACTACACCTTCCACAGGTGAGACGCCTGCAAACGACTTAAATTTGCGTCTAGAATCCACTTGTTAAACAGTACTTTAAAAGCATTACATTACAACCATGGTTTAGCAACATGTCATAACTAATATACTGCCACTATAAAAGTTCTTGATGGCAAGGAAGTTGCCATCCAGCAACTGAGATGTATCCATCACTTTGGTATACTTTTCTAGCGTCATGATGCACCTTAGGCCTTATGCAATAGTGTGAAACTTTTGTAGGCTCGTTAGTTTGGCTTGAGTTAGCCACAATCCTCGACAAAACATACTTGGGAAAACCCCGCTCTCCGCAACAATGTTGAAGTTTCAGGGCGCCTTGGACTGCCGCAACATTGAATGGGGGAGAGGAGGATGGTGATCCATTCATTGCATGCCAATTTTTCATCATTTTTGTCGATGATTGTATTTATACATGGTACTAAATGAGACACAATCAGGAATGGATTACATGGTACCAGCTAGATACGAAGGTAAAGTTCAAGTACTGTTCAAGTCCGGTTTCAAATACGATACAAAAACAGTTCAAGTCCTTTCATTTAGTCGCACCATACGTCAGGCGAGGAATAGGCTACTGTGGGCATATTCTACAAACCACAACCCTCGAGGGGGAGGGATACCTGATCTTGAGTACTTGGATACCACGACTTCATTTTCCAGGCAACTCTGAAAGAGTACGATATGTAAAAGCAAATAACTTAAATGTATGTTGCTTATTAATCCTTGTATTTTCTGTAAAAAAAAAGACACTATAATACATGGAAATAAGGGGAACCGTTTCTCTGCTATCATTGCGTATTTTGCTTATATAGTTACAATAAGGTGGTGCTTATACCACATACCTCGCTTCCTTTCATTTTGAATATCAAGTTGTTGCATACGTTCACGCAACGCTGAACTAAATGGAGTTTTAGGAATACTGTTGTGAAATATAGAAACCCCATACTATACTTGTTCACTGGTTTTCATTTCATTCCATTTCACATAACAAGTTCAAATATCAGTTTGGATATGTCACTTATTTGGAAGTTTGATCTTCAATCAATTAAATCATCAATCCAGTTTTATACTTACCAAACTAACGAAAAAAAAAATATTGGAAAAATCTACAAAACCTCTTTGGTTAAAGTCTGTATGGCAGTACGTGATATTGGAGAAGAAGAGGGCGCTCTTTCTAGAATGCGTTTATTCCCCAAAGTCAAGGATGAGGTGAACTAAACTATTGTAACAAAAACAGCTTCATATAACATGATTTTTCATATGACTTGTTGAATGAAGTATTTTTCGTTAATTAACTATGCACAAATAATGACAACGGAACATTTTACGAATAAACATATCAAGAACAAAATGAGGACCTTAATCTTTAATATTTCACTAATATAGTCCGGTAAAAATATATGATTTTGTAATTGCGCATTTGAAATACTTCTGTGACAAATTGACATTGATATATCCCACGCTAAGAAAACTAAATCTTGAGATATTTGGAGTAGTCGAATACCCATAGGTGGTAGAATACCCTAACCCATCATGACTATACGTGGCCACATCATTGCCATGCAAAATGAAGTATTATAATGATTTATCCATCCTTTTAGAAAACTTAAATGCACCAAAATGGCATGAAAATCAGTCAGATATTATCGAACCATTTTCTGCTTTTTAGCAATTAAATATTTCAAATTCTTCATCTCCTGATAACATCATAATTTATAAGAGTTATAAAACTTGTATCTTTTAAATGTTTGAAAGTTTTTGTAGTATGCCGACACGTTAACTCACAAGATGGTTATTGTATTGCTTTTTTATATCTTTTAATACTCTTGTTTACAAATAATGATTAAAAACGAATCTTTTATGCGTGATAAATGCAAAGTCTTCCTTCAGGCTTTGTTTGCTCTGACATTTAAAATGCAATTGAAAGAACTGCCATTTTATTTTAGTACAAATGTATATAATAAAACTTTCAAAATCTGATCAATTTTATTCTTACCGAACATCCGCAATGACAGTGATTAATCAACCCTTTCAACAGGTTTACTTAAAAGTCGAAAGTTAGGGTGTTTTAATTACTCTTTCTATATTTCCCTAAAGAGAAGTGAAAACCTAATGGCTTAGCTCACACAACAGGTCTATTAACATTACATATTTCCGTTCAATGTACATTACACATGCAGAGTGAATAATTCTTGGCTTTCGAGTATATACGGCTAATAGTTTTTTGGTCTAAAAATTTTCAAACTACCCTTCGATCTACCGAAATGAAAACGTTCAGTTTCTGTGACAAAGATTCCAACTTCTAAGTAGTCTCACTAACAAAGTTTCTAACTTCTAAGTAGTCTTACTAAAAGGCACGTGAAAACGTACGTTACGTTAACTTTGGATAAATTATTAGATCAACACCCACACAGAAATGAACATAAGCACGTATTCCAACTGAAAACGAAGGCGCTCTACAGAAACGAATAAGTTATTAAATAGTACTGACAATGCGCACGCACACACGTTATAAATTATCTACAAATCCTGGTATTTTGATGGTTTAATGACAGTTTTGAAACGTTCCGTGTCTGCTTTCAGTTTGGCTTCACACCGGAGGGAAAGTTATCTCTTTATTATTACCAGGAAGTTTCGACTAAGCTACACACTGCCAAAGGCGTGTATTCTGAAGTAACTAAAGGTCAAAAACATACATGATAAACTGGTTTTGCGATCTGCAACAATGTTGAACCCAGTAGGTAGACGTTTTATTCGAGTAACAAAGGTCTTGTGGGAGATATGCTTAAGAGCTGTCGTATAATATATGTTCTTGGTTGTGTTATCATCACTGAAATAATACATTCATAGGTGTATGAGGTGATATATAGAGACTGTTCTTCCTTGTTCTGAAAAAATGAAATACAAAGAGGTAAAGAAACGCAGCCGTTTTGGATTATTGACGAATCGGCAAGATCCGATTTTTACGTATATGTGATGTTTTACTTTCGCATATTGACAAATGCACTAACATTTAAAGGTTCGTTATCGTGACTCAGATAATAATTACTTGTTTGAAACATCGATGAGCATTATGTCACAATAAGTTATTACTTTATTTCATAATAGGATGCACATTTTGACAATATTTCAACGTAATTACATTAAACACATTCATCACTGATTCTGTTTTCGAGCACAAAATACTGGGAAAAGTGAAAGCACAAAATATTTTTCCGGGCCAAAATTATTCCATGCTTGTTTATCATGAGGTGGGGGAGGTCCAGGATGGCGACTTTCTCAGTATGAAACAAGTGAACTAATTACTGGAATCGAGTCGACGGGAACCGCGCTTTTGTAACTTTTAATATTTTAGACAAATCAAGGAGAGGCTAAAACTTAGTTTACTCTTAACTTCACCGTTTCTCGTCATGAGAAAATTTTCGCCTTCAACCGATGTCGCTAACTTGTGCGTGGTAGACTTGAAACATTTTCTTCCTTCATTGCCGCAGACTGATCACGTGCGTCCGAAGGTCCAGCGAAGAGGCAACCCTATAAAATGGAAAACATGAAAAAAAAACTTGAAAGAACAATACCATCAAAATATTTTAAAGAGATAACTAGAAAATTTTTAGAACATAAATTCCAAAATAGAAAATAGTTGAATGTGACTAACATGGCACGGAAGTGACGCTTTCATTGATATGTGCAACATTCTTACCAATATTTTATTGGAGTTTCGCGACAAACTTCATGATGACGTTACACATAGATAGTTTAACAACATTTATCGTCCCTCTGGAAAAAAATCTTGCTGCACCTTTTTAAAACTGAAGCACCAAAATTTGGCAAGGAAGGAACGATTTTTTCTGCTTTCATCATTAAAACGATTTTCCCACTTGAGCTAATTTCTTCGGACTCCCATGAAACTGATCATCACATGTATCTTATACAAGCAGCGAGTTGCTGGAGGTGCTCCAGCAACTCCCTGGTCTGAGCCCTTTACATAAGAATTCTCTCAAACTATTATAGTTTACTTGAGCTTAGAACCGATAGATGGGTACTGTCACAAGGTTCTTTGAAAGGCAGGTGAACCAGTTTCTGTTCGAGACCACAGATCCCACCGGAAACAACAACAAGACTACGGGACTCACAAATTTAGTTTAGTCGGCATCTGTTATTATTTACAAATTATATTTACAAACGTTTGGCAAGCGCATGGATCCATCTAAAGCCGTACCACCTTAACTTACTTACCTAAAGTACCCTAATTAAACCTAACTACTTACAATAGCTACCTTAAAAATGACGCTGGGTCAGGAACGGCTTCCACTCTTGTCAGGCGGCTCTTTTAGCTTTGGTAGTGGGAATGGCTTCGCTTATTATCAGTGTGTTTAATTCGCGGGCGTAAACGGTCCTTCCGGTGAACGGTAGGTATCACCTCCTTAAACTAGCGATCCAATACAGTTGCGGCAAAAAGTCATAGAGTCTGGACGAGCTTAAAAGGGGGGTAGTAGCGGTAACCCCAGTCGAACTCCAGTTAAGGCAATAGCGACATATCTAAATCTTTATCGGCAGGATAAAAGGTGGGGTATATCGGCACACTGTCTCCTCACTGTACATGTGTAGGCCTAGGTGAAATTATCGGCACCCTCAACTGACTTCAAATAGCCTAAGTTCTCGGCACCCTGGCTTCGGGTGAACACGGTGACCATAACTGTGTGAGCATATCAATATTTCGGTCTAATTTAGTGACGATGACATCTTAAAAATCTGAAGTTCTCACGCCACCACTGAATTAGAAAATAAATAAAGACTTTCTCACCAGGAAGACTCGTAAACGGCAAGTCATCAGTCAGTTAATAGTCCACATGACGGCTACATTAGCGATAGTACGCAGACCATAGTTCACGTAAATGAGTATATATTCCACCGACTCACACAATAAGCCACATTATTGCCAGAACTTTGAAATAGGAATTGTCCACACTATCAGATTCAACGTTGGCTACATGTTTTTTCCTCAGCAAAATCAGTCCAAGAAATTTTCACATTTGTGCTCTCCTCTGCAGCACTCACTGTACCAACCACTTTTCCCACCAGAGTCTCTCTGTCCCAGTTTCAAATCTCCCCCGCGTCACACCTATCTTTCCTCTTCCAGACCCATAACTCCCCAGCCAAACCCTTTGTCACCCTTTACATAGGTAAATCAAATCTTAATTCTTCTAAACATAGGCAAATTAAATTTTCCCGCCGTACGATCACTGGTGTGACGTCGCAACTCCTGCAGACTTGCATGCCTTGAAAAGCTCAGTCAAGCGTGCAATGCACACGGTAGGACAAGCTTTTGTCTACTACAAACAAATAAACAACAGACCTGATTGTGAGGGCGGTATATACGGTGCGGTAACTTTGTGCCAAGAATATTCCTAAATTTGGTACCTGTGACACTACCCCCCTCTAAAAGATATCTCCGATATCTCAACACCACAGGTAACAAAAACTTAATCAACCTTAACACTTAATAAATCGTATCCTTCGGACACCTACTTAAGAAATCAGCTCCAACGTTCTCAATGCCTTTTATTGCCTTCACTACATATCGATAGGGCTGTAAACTAAGTGCCCATCTCATCACTCTTGCATTGTTCAACTTAGCTTTTGATATATAAGAAAGGGAGTGATGGTCAGTTTCCAATACAAATTCTTTACCATATAGATAAACACAGAACTTATTTACGGCCCATACAAGAGCCAGACATTCCCTTTCCACCACGGAGTATGCCCTTTCACGTGGTTGCAATTTCTTGCTTGCAAAACATATCGGAAATTTTGTATCCCCGTGTTCTTGCATTAGCACTGCACATTGACCAACGTCAGAGTCGTCGGTTCTTAAAATAAATGTTTCTCGCAAATCTGGGAGGTGTAGGATTGGGGCAGAGGAAATTCGTGACTTAAGTGTACTGTAAGCCTTTTCCTGAGCTTCTCCCCATTTAACCCTTTCGGGATTTCCCTTTCTCGTCTGGTCACTCAAAGGAGCTGCAATACTAGCGTAATTTGGAATAAATTTTTGGTAATAACCAACCATTCCAAGGAACGACCTAACCTGTCTCTTAGTCATCGGCCTACTGGCTTCCAGGATTTTGGATACGTTTTCCTGATTTGGTTGTAGAATGCCTTTGCCCACTACATGGCCTAAAAACTCTAACGATTTAAACCCAACGAAACACTTTGAGGGCCTCGCCGTGAGTCCAACCTCTCTGAGCCTCCTAAGAACGCACTCCATCACCTTTAGGTGTTTTTCAAATGTCTCTGTGTATATCAATATATCGTCTATATAATTCAAAGTGTGTTCAATCTCACCTAATACCCTTCGCATCATGCGTGAAAAAACTGCCGGTGCATTAACCAGCCCGAACGGCAAAACAGTGAACTGAAATAGACCCTCCACTGTTACAAAAGCTGTTTTCTCTTTGTCCTCTTTAGCTAAAGGGACCTGCCAGTAGCCCTTAGTCAAATCAAATTTCGAAAAGTACTGGCCGGCAGCTATCTTGACCATGATACTATCAATATTTGGGATAGGTTCGGGGTCAAAAACGGTAATCCTGTTCAGTTTTCGATAGTCTACACAAAATCGTATGCTCTTGTCCTTTTTCTCTACAAGAACCACAGGTGATGCATAGGGTGAAGTCGAGGTCTCAATTACCCCCATTTTAAGCATACTCTGAATTTCACTCTTTACACTTTCCACCATGGCATGAGGTACCTGGTAAGGTTTGCTTCGGATTGGTTCTTGTGAGGTGAGATGAATTGTATGTTGAATTATATTTGTCCTACCAGGTATATCTGTAAGAACATCTTGAAACTCATTCAACAATTCCTTAACTTCACTGACCTGATGTAAATTCAAATCATCCCCAATATGAACATCATTAACACACTCCTTAGATTCAATGGATGGAAAATCAACAAGTACTTTCTCACTCAATTTGACAATTTCTGCTTTCTCATAATTACTCACATCATTGTCACTTACAATTCCATTGTCTTCTCTGCATTCATCATCAGTTGAAATTAAACATGAGCAAACTCTTTGCAGCTGTAATACAGAGGCATTGGCATCATCACTTTCTCTACTAATATACTTCTTTAACAGGTTTGCATGTATGGTTTTGATCTTTGAACCCATTTTATCCTTGTAGTCATGCTTAGCAACTTTCATCATAACATCATATGGCCCTTTCCATTGCATCAAAAGCTTATTTGATTCTGTAGGTAGCAGAACCAATACCTTGTCACCAAGGGAAAATTTTCTATCCCTGGTACGCGCATCGTAATATTTTTATATACCTTTTAGATGCCTTACTCAACTCTTCCTGTGCCATTTGACAAGTCTTATCCAAACGCTCTCTTAAGTCTACCACATATTGATAAGTATTCTTAACCTCCTCTTGGTCCAATTCACCTGACCAAAGCTCCTTAAGAATGGTTAGGGGCCCCTCACGGTTCTACCATACAACAGTTCAAATGGGGCGAACCCAAGGCTTTCCTGAGTTGCCTCTCGATAAGCAAACAGGAGGGCGGGAAGATAGCGATCCCAGTCAGAGGGGCGTTCGGCACACATTCGACGTAACATTTTCTTTAAGGTCCCGTTAAACCGCTCGACGAGCCCATTACAAATCGGGTGGTAGGGTGTGGTGGTCAGCTGCTTAACAGCAAGTAATCTACCAACTTCTCGCATAACCTCGGACGTAAATTGCGTCCCCATGTCACTAAGTACTTCTTGAGGAACACCTACTCTAGTGTAAATCTCAAACAAAGCTTCAGCTACTCTTTCACTCTCAATTTTCGGCAGAGCTACCGCTTCTGGGTAACGCGTAGCATAATCGACTAGGGTTAGTATGTATCTATTCCCTCTTTCTGTGATTGGTGCAATGGGACCGACTATGTCAACTGCTACCCTTCTAAAAGGTGTGTCTATCAATGGCATGGACCCAAGGGGTACTCGCCCAACGCTCCCTTTTGACACTGTTCTTTGACATATTTCGCATGACAAACAATATCTACGAATGTCCTCATGCATACCCGGCCAGTAAAAACTGGACAAAATACGATCAGTTGTTTTCTTTGTTCCCAAGTGACCAGCTAAGGGCGTGTCATGTGCCAATCTCAAAACTTCTTTCCGAAATATACTCGGAACCACTAACTGATTGAAAATGTTACCATGTTCCACTTTTGGAGACTTAAACTTTCTGTATAACATACCATCCTTATTTACAAAAGTAACCTCGCTCCCACTTAGAGTGACTTTTGTTGACCCAGATTTAGCTAGTTCCCATAACTTTGCTAACTCTTGATCATCCTTTTGTGCACTTCGCACCTGTTCTTTCGAAACATTACCGGACTCTGTTCCCACCTTGAGTGGTAAGTAGGGCTTTTGCTTCCTAGCATGCTGACCTCGTGTTTCAACAGCCGCTCCCTCAGGAGTAAAAACCCTATCTGTCTCCATTGGGACCCAATCCGGATTCGGTGAGCTTGGCTCTCTTACATTAGGAATGTTCCCAACAATCAAGTCATAAATAGGACTAGCCATCACAAGAGCTTGCACTTGACCAACATAAAAAGGTGTATCAATTGAAACCGTAGCCACGGGCACATCTAGAATTGTACCGTCTAACAATACACACCTCTTGGTCGTGCCATCATACTCGTCAGGCTTAACAAACGTTCTTCTTACAACAACGGTACTGCAACCACTATCTCTCAGAACGCTAACTCTTCGCTTACCAACTAACCCAGGCGTGACTGGCATATTATCATTCGTACTAACAGCGCTTATAACTGGCAGTTCAGGACCTTTTGCCTGCTGAAAATATCTGCCAGGGGGTCTGAAATAATCATACCTTTCACTCTGAATCCCAACACACATTCCAACAATCTGTTGACCTGTGTTTGACCCATCAGGACCTTTCTGAGATTCTGAAACTCGTAACCCAGCGGTCTTATTTCTAGTTTCTGTTTTAGGGGAAGGACAATCTCTGGCCAAATGGCCCCTTCCATTACAATTGTAGCATCTCACACCCTTTTGCCCCTTCGCTTTCATATCTGAATCACTAGAGTCTGGAAAACTAGCTTTCATGTCAGGGTGTGGCTTGTGTTTGTCCTCTTCAGTACCAAGAACTTTACTGTGACCTCTTTTATGAGCCTCTTGATACTTATCCGCCAGGTCAACCATCACCTTAACCGAACTAGGTTTTCTCTCCTTCAAATATACGGTAAGGTCTTTATGACACACGTTTAGTATCTGTTCACGTGTAAATAAGTCAACAACACCTTCGTAATCCTTAGCAGTGGATGACATTTCAATCCATCTAGTGAAATACCTTCCTATTCGCTCAGCAAATTGCGAAAAAGTTTCGTTCTTGTCCAATTTTGAATTTCTAAATTTCTGTCTAAAACCTTCTTCATTCAATTCGTACCTATTTAACAAAGCAGCTTTTAGCTTGTCGTAATTATTCGCAAGATCGTCAGGTAATCTAGAATACACTTCTAAAGCTTTAGCCGTTAAGAGAGTGCTCAGGGGCACCGCCCATTTTTCTTTCTTCCACCCCATTATAGTGGCATATCTCTCAAATCTTTTCAAATACGAATCTATGTCATCTCTGACCTCATTGAATACAGGTAACTTAGGGATTTTTCCCCACTCCTTTTTCAATTGACTCTTTGGCTCTTTCTCCTCTGAACCAGCCGCTTGCGCAATTTGAAGGTCATATTCCTTCATTTCCCTTTCATGCTGCCTTTGCTTCTGACGTTCATCCCTATCCTCTCTTTCTTTAATGAACTTTCGTAATTCTTCTCCCTCATAATCCATTGCCTTTCCCTGCTTTAAATACTCGTCAAAATCCATACTTGAAGTGGTAACTGTTTTGTCAGATATTACATACAACGTGCAATAGTTGATACAGCAACCTAAATAGCATATCAGTAAAACAAGCAACAGGCCTCTTCGAGAAAGCATAATCATTCATTCAATAGGCCGGTTACGAAAACACAAAACCACCAATCTTATTGCCACCTCAGTAGTTACTGTAATCTCGAGAAACTGGGGTCACTAAGAAAGTAAAATTTGCCAAAATACAGCTCAAATTAAGCACTTTCAATCCTTTCCAGGATAGGCCCCCAAATTGTCACAAGGTTCTTTGAAAGGCAGGTGAACCAGTTTCTGTTCGAGACCACAGATCCCACCGGAAACAACAACAAGACTACGGGACTCACAAATTTAGTTTAGTCGGCATCTGTTATTATTTACAAATTATATTTACAAACGTTTGGCAAGCGCATGGATCCATCTAAAGCCGTACCACCTTAACTTACTTACCTAAAGTACCCTAATTAAACCTAACTACTTACAATAGCTACCTTAAAAATGACGCTGGGTCAGGAACGGCTTCCACTCTTGTCAGGCGGCTCTTTTAGCTTTGGTAGTGGGAATGGCTTCGCTTATTATCAGTGTGTTTAATTCGCGGGCGTAAACGGTCCTTCCGGTGAACGGTAGGTATCACCTCCTTAAACTAGCGATCCAATACAGTTGCGGCAAAAAGTCAAAGAGTCTGGACGAGCTTAAAAGGGGGGTAGTAGCGGTAACCCCAGTCGAACTCCAGTTAAGGCAATAGCGACATATCTAAATCTTTATCGGCAGGATAAAAGGTGGGGTATATCGGCACACTGTCTCCTCACTGTACATGTGTAGGCCTAGGTGAAATTATCGGCACCCTCAACTGACTTCAAATAGCCTAAGTTCTCGGCACCCTGGCTTCGGGTGAACACGGTGACCATAACTGTGTGAGCATATCAATATTTCGGTCTAATTTAGTGACGATGACATCTTAAAAATCTGAAGTTCTCACGCCACCACTGAATTAGAAAATAAATAAAGACTTTCTCACCAGGAAGACTCGTAAACGGCAAGTCATCAGTCAGTTAATAGTCCACATGACGGCTACATTAGCGATAGTACGCAGACCATAGTTCACGTAAATGAGTATATATTCCACCGACTCACACAATAAGCCACATTATTGCCAGAACTTTGAGAAATAGGAATTGTCCACACTATCAGATTCAACGTTGGCTACATGTTTTTTCCTCAGCAAAATCAGTCCAAGAAATTTTCACATTTGTGCTCTCCTCTGCAGCACTCACTGTACCAACCACTTTTCCCACCAGAGTCTCTCTGTCCCAGTTTCAAATCTGCGCCGCGTCACACCTATCTTTCCTCTTCCAGACCCATAACTCCCCAGCCAAACCCTTTGTCACCCTTTACATAGGTAAATCAAATCTTAATTCTTCTAAACATAGGCAAATTAAATTTTCCCGCCGTACGATCACTGGTGTGACGTCGCAACTCCTGCAGACTTGCATGCCTTGAAAAGCTCAGTCAAGCGTGCAATGCACACGGTAGGACAAGCTTTTGTCTACTACAAACAAATAAACAACAGACCTGATTGTGAGGGCGGTATATACGGTGCGGTAACTTTGTGCCAAGAATATTCCTAAATTTGGTACCTGTGACACTACCCCCCTCTAAAAGATATCTCCGATATCTCAACACCACAGGTAACAAAAACTTAATCAACCTTAACACTTAATAAATCGTATCCTTCGGACACCTACTTAAGAAATCAGCTCCAACGTTCTCAATGCCTTTTATTGCCTTCACTACATATCGATAGGGCTGTAAACTAAGTGCCCATCTCATCACTCTTGCATTGTTCAACTTAGCTTTTGATATATAAGAAAGGGAGTGATGGTCAGTTTCCAATACAAATTCTTTACCATATAGATAAACACAGAACTTATTTACGGCCCATACAAGAGCCAGACATTCCCTTTCCACCACGGAGTATGCCCTTTCACGTGGTTGCAATTTCTTGCTTGCAAAACATATCGGAAATTTTGTATCCCCGTGTTCTTGCATTAGCACTGCACATTGACCAACGTCAGAGTCGTCGGTTCTTAAAATAAATGTTTCTCGCAAATCTGGGAGGTGTAGGATTGGGGCAGAGGAAATTCGTGACTTAAGTGTACTGTAAGCCTTTTCCTGAGCTTCTCCCCATTTAACCCTTTCGGGATTTCCCTTTCTCGTCTGGTCACTCAAAGGAGCTGCAATACTAGCGTAATTTGGAATAAATTTTTGGTAATAACCAACCATTCCAAGGAACGACCTAACCTGTCTCTTAGTCATCGGCCTACTGGCTTCCAGGATTTTGGATACGTTTTCCTGATTTGGTTGTAGAATGCCTTTGCCCACTACATGGCCTAAAAACTCTAACGATTTAAACCCAACGAAACACTTTGAGGGCCTCGCCGTGAGTCCAACCTCTCTGAGCCTCCTAAGAACGCACTCCATCACCTTTAGGTGTTTTTCAAATGTCTCTGTGTATATCAATATATCGTCTATATAATTCAAAGTGTGTTCAATCTCACCTAATACCCTTCGCATCATGCGTGAAAAACTGCCGGTGCATTAACCAGCCCGAACGGCAAAACAGTGAACTGAAATAGACCCTCCACTGTTACAAAAGCTGTTTTCTCTTTGTCCTCTTTAGCTAAAGGGACCTGCCAGTAGCCCTTAGTCAAATCAAATTTCGAAAAGTACTGGCCGGCAGCTATCTTGACCATGATACTATCAATATTTGGGATAGGTTCGGGGTCAAAAACGGTAATCCTGTTCAGTTTTCGATAGTCTACACAAAATCGTATGCTCTTGTCCTTTTTCTCTACAAGAACCACAGGTGATGCATAGGGTGAAGTCGAGGTCTCAATTACCCCCATTTTAAGCATACTCTGAATTTCACTCTTTACACTTTCCACCATGGCATGAGGTACCTGGTAAGGTTTGCTTCGGATTGGTTCTTGTGAGGTGAGATGAATTGTATGTTGAATTATATTTGTCCTACCAGGTATATCTGTAAGAACATCTTGAAACTCATTCAACAATTCCTTAACTTCACTGACCTGATGTAAATTCAAATCATCCCCAATATGAACATCATTAACACACTCCTTAGATTCAATGGATGGAAAATCAACAAGTACTTTCTCACTCAATTTGACAATTTCTGCTTTCTCATAATTACTCACATCATTGTCACTTACAATTCCATTGTCTTCTCTGCATTCATCATCAGTTGAAATTAAACATGAGCAAACTCTTTGCAGCTGTAATACAGAGGCATTGGCATCATCACTTTCTCTACTAATATACTTCTTTAACAGGTTTGCATGTATGGTTTTGATCTTTGAACCCATTTTATCCTTGTAGTCATGCTTAGCAACTTTCATCATAACATCATATGGCCCTTTCCATTGCATCAAAAGCTTATTTGATTCTGTAGGTAGCAGAACCAATACCTTGTCACCAAGGGAAAATTTTCTATCCCTGGTACGCGCATCGTAATATTTTTTATACCTTTTAGATGCCTTACTCAACTCTTCCTGTGCCATTTGACAAGTCTTATCCAAACGCTCTCTTAAGTCTACCACATATTGATAAGTATTCTTAACCTCCTCTTGGTCCAATTCACCTGACCAAAGCTCCTTAAGAATGGTTAGGGGCCCCCTCACGGTTCTACCATACAACAGTTCAAATGGGGCGAACCCAAGGCTTTCCTGAGTTGCCTCTCGATAAGCAAACAGGAGGGCGGGAAGATAGCGATCCCAGTCAGAGGGGCGTTCGGCACACATTCGACGTAACATTTTCTTTAAGGTCCCGTTAAACCGCTCGACGAGCCCATTACAAATCGGGTGGTAGGGTGTGGTGGTCAGCTGCTTAACAGCAAGTAATCTACCAACTTCTCGCATAACCTCGGACGTAAATTGCGTCCCCATGTCACTAAGTACTTCTTGAGGAACACCTACTCTAGTGTAAATCTCAAACAAAGCTTCAGCTACTCTTTCACTCTCAATTTTCGGCAGAGCTACCGCTTCTGGGTAACGCGTAGCATAATCGACTAGGGTTAGTATGTATCTATTCCCTCTTTCTGTGATTGGTGCAATGGGACCGACTATGTCAACTGCTACCCTTCTAAAAGGTGTGTCTATCAATGGCATGGACCCAAGGGGTACTCGCCCAACGCTCCCTTTTGACACTGTTCTTTGACATATTTCGCATGACAAACAATATCTACGAATGTCCTCATGCATACCCGGCCAGTAAAAACTGGACAAAATACGATCAGTTGTTTTCTTTGTTCCCAAGTGACCAGCTAAGGGCGTGTCATGTGCCAATCTCAAAACTTCTTTCCGAAATATACTCGGAACCACTAACTGATTGAAAATGTTACCATGTTCCACTTTTGGAGACTTAAACTTTCTGTATAACATACCATCCTTATTTACAAAAGTAACCTCGCTCCCACTTAGAGTGACTTTTGTTGACCCAGATTTAGCTAGTTCCCATAACTTTGCTAACTCTTGATCATCCTTTGTGCACTTCGCACCTGTTCTTTCGAAACATTACCGGACTCTGTTCCCACCTTGAGTGGTAAGTAGGGCTTTTGCTTCCTAGCATGCTGACCTCGTGTTTCAACAGCCGCTCCCTCAGGAGTAAAAACCCTATCTGTCTCCATTGGGACCCAATCCGGATTCGGTGAGCTTGGCTCTCTTACATTAGGAATGTTCCCAACAATCAAGTCATAAATAGGACTAGCCATCACAAGAGCTTGCACTTGACCAACATAAAAAGGTGTATCAATTGAAACCGTAGCCACGGGCACATCTAGAATTGTACCGTCTAACAATACACACCTCTTGGTCGTGCCATCATACTCGTCAGGCTTAACAAACGTTCTTCTTACAACAACGGTACTGCAACCACTATCTCTCAGAACGCTAACTCTTCGCTTACCAACTAACCCAGGCGTGACTGGCATATTATCATTCGTACTAACAGCGCTTATAACTGGCAGTTCAGGACCTTTTGCCTGCTGAAAATATCTGCCAGGGGTCTGAAATAATCATACCTTTCACTCTGAATCCCAACACACATTCCAACAATCTGTTGACCTGTGTTTGACCCATCAGGACCTTTCTGAGATTCTGAAACTCGTAACCCAGCGGTCTTATTTCTAGTTTCTGTTTTAGGGGAAGGACAATCTCTGGCCAAATGGCCCCTTCCATTACAATTGTAGCATCTCACACCCTTTTGCCCCTTCGCTTTCATATCTGAATCACTAGAGTCTGGAAAACTAGCTTTCATGTCAGGGTGTGGCTTGTGTTTGTCCTCTTCAGTACCAAGAACTTTACTGTGACCTCTTTTATGAGCCTCTTGATACTTATCCGCCAGGTCAACCATCACCTTAACCGAACTAGGTTTTCTCTCCTTCAAATATACGGTAAGGTCTTTATGACACACGTTTAGTATCTGTTCACGTGTAAATAAGTCAACAACACCTTCGTAATCCTTAGCAGTGGATGACATTTCAATCCATCTAGTGAAATACCTTCCTATTCGCTCAGCAAATTGCGAAAAAGTTTCGTTCTTGTCCAATTTTGAATTTCTAAATTTCTGTCTAAAACCTTCTTCATTCAATTCGTACCTATTTAACAAAGCAGCTTTTAGCTTGTCGTAATTATTCGCAAGATCGTCAGGTAATCTAGAATACACTTCTAAAGCTTTAGCCGTTAAGAGAGTGCTCAGGGGCACCGCCCATTTTTCTTTCTTCCACCCCATTATAGTGGCATATCTCTCAAATCTTTTTCAAATACGAATCTATGTCATCTCTGACCTCATTGAATACAGGTAACTTAGGATTTTTCCCCACTCCTTTTTCAATTGACTCTTTGGCTCTTTCTCCTCTGAACCAGCCGCTTGCGCAATTTGAAGGTCATATTCCTTCATTTCCCTTTCATGCTGCCTTTGCTTCTGACGTTCATCCCTATCCTCTCTTTCTTTAATGAACTTTCGTAATTCTTCTCCCTCATAATCCATTGCCTTTCCCTGCTTTAAATACTCGTCAAAATCCATACTTGAAGTGGTAACTGTTTTGTCAGATATTACATACAACGTGCAATAGTTGATACAGCAACCTAAATAGCATATCAGTAAAACAAGCAACAGGCCTCTTCGAGAAAGCATAATCATTCATTCAATAGGCCGGTTACGAAAACACAAAACCACCAATCTTATTGCCACCTCAGTAGTTACTGTAATCTCGAGAAACTGGGGTCACTAAGAAAGTAAAATTTGCCAAAATACAGCTCAAATTAAGCACTTTCAATCCTTTCCAGGATAGGCCCCCAAATTGTCACAAGGTTCTTTGAAAGGCAGGTGAACCAGTTTCTGTTCGAGACCACAGATCCCACCGGAAACAACAACAAGACTACGGGACTCACAAATTTAGTTTAGTCGGCATCTGTTATTATTTACAAATTATATTTACAAACGTTTGGCAAGCGCATGGATCCATCTAAAGCCGTACCACCTTAACTTACTTACCTAAAGTACCCTAATTAAACCTAACTACTTACAATAGCTACCTTAAAAATGACGCTGGGTCAGGAACGGCTTCCACTCTTGTCAGGCGGCTCTTTTAGCTTTGGTAGTGGGAATGGCTTCGCTTATTATCAGTGTGTTTAATTCGCGGGCGTAAACGGTCCTTCCGGTGAACGGTAGGTATCACCTCCTTAAACTAGCGATCCAATACAGTTGCGGCAAAAAGTCATAGAGTCTGGACGAGCTTAAAAGGGGGGTAGTAGCGGTAACCCCAGTCGAACTCCAGTTAAGGCAATAGCGACATATCTAAATCTTTATCGGCAGGATAAAAGGTGGGGTATATCGGCACACTGTCTCCTCACTGTACATGTGTAGGCCTAGGTGAAATTATCGGCACCCTCAACTGACTTCAAATAGCCTAAGTTCTCGGCACCCTGGCTTCGGGTGAACACGGTGACCATAACTGTGTGAGCATATCAATATTTCGGTCTAATTTAGTGACGATGACATCTTAAAAATCTGAAGTTCTCACGCCACCACTGAATTAGAAAATAAATAAAGACTTTCTCACCAGGAAGACTCGTAAACGGCAAGTCATCAGTCAGTTAATAGTCCACATGACGGCTACATTAGCGATAGTACGCAGACCATAGTTCACGTAAATGAGTATATATTCCACCGACTCACACAATAAGCCACATTATTGCCAGAACTTTGAGAAATAGGAATTGTCCACACTATCAGATTCAACGTTGGCTACATGTTTTTTCCTCAGCAAAATCAGTCCAAGAAATTTTCACATTTGTGCTCTCCTCTGCAGCACTCACTGTACCAACCACTTTTCCCACCAGAGTCTCTCTGTCCCAGTTTCAAATCTCGCCGCCTCACATCTATCTTTCCTCTTCCAGACCCATAACTCCCCAGCCAAACCCTTTGTCACCCTTTACATAGGTAAATCAAATCTTAATTCTTCTAAACATAGGCAAATTAAATTTTCCCGCCGTACGATCACTGGTGTGACGTCGCAACTCCTGCAGACTTGCATGCCTTGAAAAGCTCAGTCAAGCGTGCAATGCACACGGTAGGACAAGCTTTTGTCTACTACAAACAAATAAACAACAGACCTGATTGTAAGGGCGGTATATACGGTGCGGTAACTTTGTGCCAAGAATATTCCTAAATTTGGTACCTGTGACACTACCCCCCTCTAAAAGATATCTCCGATATCTCAACACCACAGGTAACAAAAACTTAATCAACCTTAACACTTAATAAATCGTATCCTTCGGACACCTACTTAAGAAATCAGCTCCAACGTTCTCAATGCCTTTTATTGCCTTCACTACATATCGATAGGGCTGTAAACTAAGTGCCCATCTCATCACTCTTGCATTGTTCAACTTAGCTTTTGATATATAAGAAAGGGAGTGATGGTCAGTTTCCAATACAAATTCTTTACCATATAGATAAACACAGAACTTATTTACGGCCCATACAAGAGCCAGACATTCCCTTTCCACCACGGAGTATGCCCTTTCACGTGGTTGCAATTTCTTGCTTGCAAAACATATCGGAAATTTTGTATCCCCGTGTTCTTGCATTAGCACTGCACATTGACCAACGTCAGAGTCGTCGGTTCTTAAAATAAATGTTTCTCGCAAATCTGGGAGGTGTAGGATTGGGGCAGAGGAAATTCGTGACTTAAGTGTACTGTAAGCCTTTTCCTGAGCTTCTCCCCATTTAACCCTTTCGGGATTTCCCTTTCTCGTCTGGTCACTCAAAGGAGCTGCAATACTAGCGTAATTTGGAATAAATTTTTGGTAATAACCAACCATTCCAAGGAACGACCTAACCTGTCTCTTAGTCATCGGCCTACTGGCTTCCAGGATTTTGGATACGTTTTCCTGATTTGGTTGTAGAATGCCTTTGCCCACTACATGGCCTAAAAACTCTAACGATTTAAACCCAACGAAACACTTTGAGGGCCTCGCCGTGAGTCCAACCTCTCTGAGCCTCTTAAGAACGCACTCCATCACCTTTAGGTGTTTTTCAAATGTCTCTGTGTATATCAATATATCGTCTATATAATTCAAAGTGTGTTCAATCTCACCTAATACCCTTCGCATCATGCGTGAAAAAACTGCCGGTGCATTAACCAGCCCGAACGGCAAAACAGTGAACTGAAATAGACCCTCCACTGTTACAAAAGCTGTTTTCTCTTTGTCCTCTTTAGCTAAAGGGACCTGCCAGTAGCCCTTAGTCAAATCAAATTTCGAAACGTACTGGCCGGCAGCTATCTTGACCATGATACTATCAATATTTGGGATAGGTTCGGGGTCAAAAACGGTAATCCTGTTCAGTTTTCGATAGTCTACACAAAATCGTATGCTCTTGTCCTTTTTCTCTACAAGAACCACAGGTGATGCATAGGGTGAAGTCGAGGTCTCAATTACCCCCATTTTAAGCATACTCTGAATTTCACTCTTTACACTTTCCACCATGGCATGAGGTACCTGGTAAGGTTTGCTTCGGATTGGTTCTTGTGAGGTGAGATGAATTGTATGTTGAATTATATTTGTCCTACCAGGTATATCTGTAAGAACATCTTGAAACTCATTCAACAATTCCTTAACTTCACTGACCTGATGTAAATTCAAATCATCCCCAATATGAACATCATTAACACACTCCTTAGATTCAATGGATGGAAAATCAACAAGTACTTTCTCACTCAATTTGACAATTTCTGCTTTCTCATAATTACTCACATCATTGTCACTTACAATTCCATTGTCTTCTCTGCATTCATCATCAGTTGAAATTAAACATGAGCAAACTCTTTGCAGCTGTAATACAGAGGCATTGGCATCATCACTTTCTCTACTAATATACTTCTTTAACAGGTTTGCATGTACGGTTTTGATCTTTGAACCCATTTTATCCTTGTAGTCATGCTTAGCAACTTTCATCATAACATCATATGGCCCTTTCCATTGCATCAAAAGCTTATTTGATTCTGTAGGTAGCAGAACCAATACCTTGTCACCAAGGGAAAATTTTCTATCCCTGGTACGCGCATCGTAATATTTTTATACCTTTTAGATGCCTTACTCAACTCTTCCTGTGCCATTTGACAAGTCTTATCCAAACGCTCTCTTAAGTCTACCACATATTGATAAGTATTCTTAACCTCCTCTTGGTCCAATTCACCTGACCAAAGCTCCTTAAGAATGGTTAGGGGCCCCCTCACGGTTCTACCATACAACAGTTCAAATGGGGCGAACCCAAGGCTTTCCTGAGTTGCCTCTCGATAAGCAAACAGGAGGGCGGGAAGATAGCGATCCCAGTCAGAGGGGCGTTCGGCACACATTCGACGTAACATTTTCTTTAAGGTCCCGTTAAACCGCTCGACGAGCCCATTACAAATCGGGTGGTAGGGTGTGGTGGTCAGCTGCTTAACAGCAAGTAATCTACCAACTTCTCGCATAACCTCGGACGTAAATTGCGTCCCCATGTCACTAAGTACTTCTTGAGGAACACCTACTCTAGTGTAAATCTCAAACAAAGCTTCAGCTACTCTTTCACTCTCAATTTTCGGCAGAGCTACCGCTTCTGGGTAACGCGTAGCATAATCGACTAGGGTTAGTTTGTATCTATTCCCTCTTTCTGTGATTGGTGCAATGGGACCGACTATGTCAACTGCTACCCTTCTAAAAGGTGTGTCTATCAATGGCATGGACCCAAGGGGTACTCGCCCAACGCTCCCTTTTGACACTGTTCTTTGACATATTTCGCATGACAAACAATATCTACGAATGTCCTCATGCATACCCGGCCAGTAAAAACTGGACAAAATACGATCAGTTGTTTTCTTTGTTCCCAAGTGACCAGCTAAGGGCGTGTCATGTGCCAATCTCAAAACTTCTTTCCGAAATATACTCGGAACCACTAACTGATTGAAAATGTTACCATGTTCCACTTTTGGAGACTTAAACTTTCTGTATAACATACCATCCTTATTTACAAAAGTAACCTCGCTCCCACTTAGAGTGACTTTTGTTGACCCAGATTTAGCTAGTTCCCATAACTTTGCTAACTCTTGATCATCCTTTTGTGCACTTCGCACCTGTTCTTTCGAAACATTACCGGACTCTGTTCCCACCTTGAGTGGTAAGTAGGGCTTTTGCTTCCTAGCATGCTGACCTCGTGTTTCAACAGCCGCTCCCTCAGGAGTAAAAACCCTATCTGTCTCCATTGGGACCCAATCCGGATTCGGTGAGCTTGGCTCTCTTACATTAGGAATGTTCCCAACAATCAAGTCATAAATAGGACTAGCCATCACAAGAGCTTGCACTTGACCAACATAAAAAGGTGTATCAATTGAAACCGTAGCCACGGGCACATCTAGAATTGTACCGTCTAACAATACACACCTCTTGGTCGTGCCATCATACTCGTCAGGCTTAACAAACGTTCTTCTTACAACAACGGTACTGCAACCACTATCTCTCAGAACGCTAACTCTTCGCTTACCAACTAACCCAGGCGTGACTGGCATATTATCATTCGTACTAACAGCGCTTATAACTGGCAGTTCAGGACCTTTTGCCTGCTGAAAATATCTGCCAGGGGGTCTGAAATAATCATACCTTTCACTCTGAATCCCAACACACATTCCAACAATCTGTTGACCTGTGTTTGACCCATCAGGACCTTTCTGAGATTCTGAAACTCGTAACCCAGCGGTCTTATTTCTAGTTTCTGTTTTAGGGGAAGGACAATCTCTGGCCAAATGGCCCCTTCCATTACAATTGTAGCATCTCACACCCTTTTGCCCCTTCGCTTTCATATCTGAATCACTAGAGTCTGGAAAACTAGCTTTCATGTCAGGGTGTGGCTTGTGTTTGTCCTCTTCAGTACCAAGAACTTTACTGTGACCTCTTTTATGAGCCTCTTGATACTTATCCGCCAGGTCAACCATCACCTTAACCGAACTAGGTTTTCTCTCCTTCAAATATACGGTAAGGTCTTTATGACACACGTTTAGTATCTGTTCACGTGTAAATAAGTCAACAACACCTTCGTAATCCTTAGCAGTGGATGACATTTCAATCCATCTAGTGAAATACCTTCCTATTCGCTCAGCAAATTGCGAAAAAGTTTCGTTCTTGTCCAATTTTGAATTTCTAAATTTCTGTCTAAAACCTTCTTCATTCAATTCGTACCTATTTAACAAAGCAGCTTTTAGCTTGTCGTAATTATTCGCAAGATCGTCAGGTAATCTAGAATACACTTCTAAAGCTTTAGCCGTTAAGAGAGTGCTCAGGGGTACCGCCCATTTTTCTTTCTTCCACCCCATTATAGTGGCATATCTCTCAAATCTTTTCAAATACGAATCTATGTCATCTCTGACCTCATTGAATACAGGTAACTTAGGGATTTTTCCCCACTCCTTTTTCAATTGACTCTTTGGCTCTTTCTCCTCTGAACCAGCCGCTTGCGCAATTTGAAGGTCATATTCCTTCATTTCCCTTTCATGCTGCCTTTGCTTCTGACGTTCATCCCTATCCTCTCTTTCTTTAATGAACTTTCGTAATTCTTCTCCCTCATAATCCATTGCCTTTCCCTGCTTTAAATACTCGTCAAAATCCATACTTGAAGTGGTAACTGTTTTGTCAGATATTACATACAACGTGCAATAGTTGATACAGCAACCTAAATAGCATATCAGTAAAACAAGCAACAGGCCTCTTCGAGAAAGCATAATCATTCATTCAATAGGCCGGTTACGAAAACACAAAACCACCAATCTTATTGCCACCTCAGTAGTTACTGTAATCTCGAGAAACTGGGGTCACTAAGAAAGTAAAATTTGCCAAAATACAGCTCAAATTAAGCACTTTCAATCCTTTCCAGGATAGGCCCCCAAATTGTCACAAGGTTCTTTGAAAGGCAGGTGAACCAGTTTCTGTTCGAGACCACAGATCCCACCGGAAACAACAACAAGACTACGGGACTCACAAATTTAGTTTAGTCGGCATCTGTTATTATTTACAAATTATATTTACAAACGTTTGGCAAGCGCATGGATCCATCTAAAGCCGTACCACCTTAACTTACTTACCTAAAGTACCCTAATTAAACCTAACTACTTACAATAGCTACCTTAAAAATGACGCTGGGTCAGGAACGGCTTCCACTCTTGTCAGGCGGCTCTTTTAGCTTTGGTAGTGGGAATGGCTTCGCTTATTATCAGTGTGTTTAATTCGCGGGCGTAAACGGTCCTTCCGATGAACGGTAGGTATCACCTCCTTAAACTAGCGATCCAATACAGTTGCGGCAAAAAGTCATAGAGTCTGGACGAGCTTAAAAGGGGGGTAGTAGCGGTAACCCCAGTCGAACTCCAGTTAAGGCAATAGCGACATATCTAAATCTTTATCGGCAGGATAAAAGGTGGGGTATATCGGCACACTGTCTCCTCACTGTACATGTGTAGGCCTAGGTGAAATTATCGGCACCCTCAACTGACTTCAAATAGCCTAAGTTCTCGGCACCCTGGCTTCGGGTGAACACGGTGACCATAACTGTGTGAGCATATCAATATTTCGGTCTAATTTAGTGACGATGACATCTTAAAAATCTGAAGTTCTCACGCCATAAACAACATGTCTCATCTATTGCTGTCATGCCAAAGAGAAAAGCTCAGAAAAAAATTGACATTTGCCTATTAAACAATCATGTCAAAGCATTTATCGGAAGAAAAATTTCATGTACGCACAGAGATCTAAATTTACCCTATTGGTCTCAATAAGTGTCCGACTTAGCAGCTTGACTTGACCAGAGGAATGAATAGTATGACTTGACTTGCGACATCACCTCATCTGGAGTGACGGCGCCAAAATGTCAAAATTGGGGGAGGGGTTAAACTAAGGGAAAGGATAATGTTGGGGGCAAAACAATTTTGAGCAAAGGGCAAAACCGGGCCTAAATCACCACCAGTTCATGGAGATAGGGTCCAGGGGCGAAGCCCGAAAGCTCCGAGGGTAATTTGCATATCTCTAGATGAACTAAAATTTAGTCTTTGGAGAGGTATATCATTTATTTTTTCTGTTTACCATATTCCTTACTGATCTTACTTTGGGAAAGTGGATAAAGGACAAAATCGGGGGTGGGGGCGGGGAATTGCCCCCTCTTGCCCCAACGTAGCACTGCCACTGCTCATTTGACTTGACCTGACTTGTGATTCGAAGCAAAGGTGACTCATTACAACACTGGAGTTCCTTCTCATGGGGAAATGTTTTTTTATACCGCGATACCCTGTTCCTCTTTCAATCCGAACCCCCTCGTAAGATCTGTTAGACCTATGAGACCATCACTTCGCCTGACTCTCTGTTTAACTCTACTTTTCTCTGAAATGTATTTAGGATCAGGTAGCTTTAACCCATATGAGTATAAGTACCAAACAGATCAGATTAAGGCGCGGATTCAGACATTCCAAAAACTGAAAAAGAGGGGGCTGACTGAAGAGAAAGCAGGGAAGTGAGGGAGTTGCATTGCTAATTCCCCGTATATTTTATTGTTGATGTGGCGATAAAGAGAGGGCCGAGGCCGTAAAAGTCCCCGTCCCCTTCGATCCGCGCCTGAGATTTAGTGAGTATGTCAGTGAAGAAATGATCATCGTGTTAAACTAGACTGAAGCGCAACTGCTACTTTTGTTTATGTAGTGCAATTTGGCAGAATGCAAGTCAAAACAAATCCGCAGGACCAGTAGCCCCATCTGGAAGTACCAGGGGACACAGCACATTCTTCCTGGTGGACACATATGGTGAGCAATTGGTTTCACATCATGGGAACTTGACACTTAGTTTATCATTTTTAATGGACACATGTCAATTTGAATCGACACATACCAATTAATTCGACATATTCCAATTTTGTTCGATATATTCCAACATAATTTGACATATATATAAATATATATACCGATTTAAACTGACATATACCAATTTAAATTGACACATAACAATTAAAATTGAAAAAAATTTGAATCGACAGATGGGTTACCAGTTTAAATAGATATTTACCGTGTTATCTTATTGGCACTATTACATATTCATATATTTCGATTATTTTAATATCTGGTTCCCTAGTCTATGGAGCCGCACATTCTACCGATTGATTATGAACCAGAATATACCTCCTGTGGCTTAATTTTTGACCCAGAGATAGACTATTGTAGAACCATAAGAGCCTCCGGGGATTTTCTACTGGACTCTTCCAGGGGCCATAAGGTGGGCATTGTGACCCCGCCAGCGCATGCTCGTGGTTTTCGCGAAATTATTTTACTCCGACGGTTTCTCCCGACTTCCATTTGTAATGCACTTTTAAAATCCTGGTGCTGACACTATTTATACACTTTTAATCAATGTTACAAACAAAAGATTATTAAAAGCCCCTTTTCCTTTGAATATCAACGTGTAAGATTGTTGCTTTAGGCTTACAATAAAAAATACGAAGCTTTGTGCAAGCACTTGGCATGTACAACAGATGGCAGCATTGTGGAATAAGATGCGATCAAATGAACCCAAAAATGCCTTATATTAGCTCGAATAACCGGACGTTGGCAGCGTGGAAACGTGTTGGATTAACACATTGAAGAACATTGAAGGGTGGTTTGTTTTTTCTAGGAGATAGTAACTGTAAAACGTTTAATTCGTCCACGATGTTTGTTTATATGTAGTGTTATAAAGCGTAATGCATACCCACTATGCAAAAAGTTAAGTGATAAGTAGCTTGTCAGAAATGAATATGGGATTATAGACACCCGGGACACTTGTGTTTATTGAGCTATGTAGCAACGGAGTGACCGTTATAAACCACTCTTTAACCCTGTTTGCCACAACTGAAAAAATAGCCATGGTCGGCTCGACTTGAACCGATTGGTTGGAAACTGGGTTGTAAAACTCCATTCAGCCTGTAACCTTTAACCCAATGGGTAGAAGCAAGGCTCTGTGTAAAACGTGTTTAGCAAGTCAACATTCATTTCGCACCCACTTTGCACAAGCGTTTAAAATGTAAGCATTTGTAACTATTAAACAAGAAATGTTTAGCAATTAAACGCCATTACCAGCGATATATTAAGGAATGAAACACGTGTGTTAAGACGCATTTAAAACGTGAGGACAAAAGTCTGTTTAGAAAAATGTTAAATTGCTAAACACCAGTATAGTCCGGAATGAAACATGTGATGGGTAGAAGTATTTCCGCGCTATCCTCAAATCTTATTCTTCATGGACATGTCTGGGATGGGGGTTCTCAGCCAACATGTCCAGTTTCGCCCCGACTGGGCTTCAGCTGGGCAACTTGCTTGGCCCCAGCTGGGACCCATTCGTTTTTGTCAGGTGTTCCCACGTGGGGCCCAACTGGGCTCGCCTTTCCCAGCTGATGCCCAGTTAAAACCCAGATGGGGCCAGCTTCAACAACTGAAGCCTAGCTGGACTCCAGCTGGGTTTCAGTTGGTGAAAGCTGACCCAGTTTTGCCCACGTGGAAAAACCTAATAAACACGAATGGGTCCCAGCTGGGGCCCAGCAAGTAGCCCAGCTGGAGCCCAGCCGGGGCCTAATTGGGCATGTTGACTGGGTTTTGGGTGAAAGATAGCACGAGCGGTTGCTTCTTTTGGTACCATATTCAATTCAAAGAGGATTCAAAGATAAGAATGTTTTAAACATTAAACTGTCTGCCTAAAACTCCCGATTTAACAAAATAATGTAGATGTGATATAATTCTAAAAAAAAAGTTGAAGTGCGCCCGCTAATCTTGTTTGAAAGCTAAAAGAACCAATGCAACAATTTGTAAGAGCGCCGTAGTTATCTTGGTTTTCAGTGTAAGACAGCATGTTAACCCTTACTCAAACAGTTTTGAATGTGTATACGTTCATCACTAACATTAATTATTTGAATGATTGAACCAGAGTTCACACAACACAGGAGGTTTCTTTATGGACACAAATGTCTGCAATAAAAAGCAAATTTTAATTTGATTAAAGGAAAAAAATCGTAGTTGCTGAAACCAAATAACTGGTTATCCATATGTATAGCAACATCAGTGGTTGAATACTTAACTACGTTTAAAACTTAAGCTTAACTCAGTTCATTAAATCGAAAACTTAAAGGGCCAAACCTCTAACCTTAAACTACAGTTTTGGTACGGGGGTACCTAAATTTTCAATTCGCTCAGCTCTTTGATTGACAGCTTATTCAAACAATGCAGAGTACCAACGCTTATATTACTTAGCATGAACGGTACTGAGAGTGTTTTGATTAAATAAATTGAGTTATTCTATACTCACTTTGAGGCAATAAACTGAGATTGTATCTGGATGAGGATGATGATTTCAGACAATTGTGGGAGGGGCTTAAGGAAGAAGGTTAGGAGAATTGGTACTGTTTGGGGAGAGAGATCTGGGCCTTTAGGCAGATGTTATGACACTGTTGGTGTTTAGTCACTTTGGATTTTAACCAGTGGAATAATGGACTCCTCAAAGACCCCCTTTCAGTGACTTCTCTGACTTGGCTACAGAGTTGAAACAGGGTTTCACCTTACTGTTAAGGAAACGTTACCTAACTTTGAATTCAAATTTAAACCAAATGTATGTACCGTCATCGGCAGTTTAAAGTTTAATTGTTAAACTGCAATTTTAAAGCAACAAAAGTTTTTAATTCCTCACATTTGTGAACATTGAACAAATCTGACCTTTATAGCTTTTTCGATAGTAATAGCATGCTATGTCTAAGGTCATGGCAGATTTTGGAAATGATAAAGTTATGAAGTACTAAATTAACTCGTGAAAATGTTTAATTTCAATATATGGATTACCGCCTAAACGTATCAAGACAATTGAAAGATAAATTGACAAACCAAGACAAACCAATCAACGCTCATTGTGCAGATGTTCAAGGCTGTGATCACGTGATGATCAAGTAGAGTAGCCTGGTGTTAGTGTTTCAATTTTTACGCAACATTCTAGGTGCAACTGTTTGTGTTATACTTTTATATTTGATGGCTGAAGTATGCACATAGACTAGGTAACGAAAATCCATTTTACTGATTGTGGCGCTGGTCATGAAAAACTCTTCACCTATCAAATCGTCAACTGGCATCCTAAAGATTTTAATGTGATGTCAACTCTAGTAACTACTATGGTCTGCAAAAGTAATAAATTAAAACCAGTTCGAGATAGTTCGTTGTGTCCAGCAAGTTTTGAAATCTAAAGGCTGAAAAATACAAAGTTCTTTATTCAGTCCCTTTTGCCTATAAGGTCTTATGTGTCACAATCGCGATTGTATTACGTTCGGAGTACCCACTGCAAACAGTGTATTTCACTGCACTTTTATTTTCCAATTTTCTTTTTCAAACGAAGAAACCTCAAGAGGAACTGATGTTTAGAAGGTTGCTCCGATTACCCATCAGACCAATTCTCTGTGATCGATTGATTAAAAAGGATTGTAAAAATCATCGGTAACCATGATTGCTCGTACGTTTTGTACTTGTGAAAGAAATATACAGGTGAACCGTATACCTACAATCCAATTTGTGATGTACACGTGATCACAAGAACATTCGACGTTTATTCGATAGACGAGATTTCCCTTACAATTGATTGAACGATGAAGCTATAAACCTCTACACTAACACAATTTTGATAATGCAACGTTGATTAAGGGTTGGGTTGTTGGAGTTTCATGCCTCAATCTCTAATCGTCTGGTTATTCTGAGTCTAGGGGGCACACAACATCGGGTTAACATCTTGTATGGATCATGAAAGTAATAAAGACTAATATAGACTACGCTGGAAGCCATTGGTGTTTTAAAAAAAGTGAAAAGGAGATGAACAGGAAACAAAATGGTGTTTTCAATTCATGTATGATCTTACAAACAGTGCAAATGTGAGGTATTCTTGAACTGTTCACTTGGCGAAAATGACTGTTTTGGTAGGGTTTACTAGACAGGGACTACCTATTTGGGACAAGAGACCCACTAAAGAGTGTTATTGGTGTTTCTACGGCAGCTATTGTTTTGGCCCAATATGTAGAAACCAGTTAAAATATCTCTAAAAGTTACTAAATGGCAACACTACCTCCCTAAGCTGTCTAAATCTTCTTTGGGATTTGGGTCCTTATCTAATGCATTTCAATTCACTGTTAACCCTGTGTTGAAGTCTTTGGCAGAAAACCATTATTTTTGCACTTCCCGGACAACTGCAACTAATTCCAAGTTCAACAAAGTTCATAGGACATCGCAGCCACACATTAATCATCGAGAATGATGTTTGTTTTATTCAAAATTGAAAATTGAAACCAAATTTCTCTGCCATGATGTCATGTTCACCGTATGTGGATGGATGAAAAGTATGTCAATGTTACAAGCATTATGCGTCCAAAAGCTAAAACAATGAACTAAAACAAAACTAGCTCATTAATATGAAGACATTTCATCACTTGTAGTTGTTTAAGTTTCACTGTAACTTACAAATGTAGTAACTGCATTTGATACTTTCCGAATAAGGAAACACAGACACTTATGGACAACAAAAGTGAGAATTATGTTAATTTTTCTGTGACGTAACATTTACGGACAGCTTTTAGTGGATACGTGTTGTCCGATAAGCTGTTTGCCATGGTAACGCCACGATATAATAACTTTACATTACATTTTCATGTTTCTCGCATACATATCATATATTTACACAAGATGACAAAGTTGTTCTTCTTTCCGACAATGGATGAAGGAGATTTTACTTAAATCTCACAAAATTCCGAGCGTAATCCGATCCGATATCGCTGTAGTTTGACCGGCGCTTAAGACCGGGTCTACCTCCTCGCATTCATCCCCTACTAAGTCCCATATATCATTTTCAAACTTTCGCATTTACAAAGTTCCCACGACGTCAGAAATTACCTAAATGACGAAAAGTTATAGAGGTATGTCGTGCGCAAAATTCCTGGTATATTGACACCTTATTAATTCAGGATATTCCAACTAATATTTTAAAATAATTGACATGCATAATACATCGGAAGCAACATCATGTACTTAATCTAATACCATCCTGGAAAAAATTTAAATGAGCATTATCTTAATTCTTACACCATAGTTATTTCAGCTGCATTAATGCCAAATTGTTTCTTTGCCCTCAACCCAATGGCCATCGCATCATTACTGAAAAAGTATTTAAGTAATGACTTACAAGAAGAATATTGAATAATTTAACTTTTTCATAACTTTTCTGGCTAGAACTGTTCTGTGTCAAAAATAGGTACTGTAAATAAATCTAGTACTTCTCACAGACTGACTCCACATACAAACGAGAAAATAATAACGTCCTATTTGTTCTCACAAGAAAGTAAAATCACCGTCACTGTTTACATTTATTAAAGTCGGTGTTATGTTGATTCACCGTTACCGGCCTGGCATGAATTGACAAAAATTGTTAAGCCTGTGAAAAATTTTGGCGAGGAAAATTGAACAAACTTTGAACCATTTTGCATGAAAACCCCTCCCCTTATACCCCTCCCCCAGGACGGCAATCAGTGGCGCATTATATCAGCTACATTTAACAGTGTGGTGCTTCAGAAAATTTAATTGAGGAAGCTTGGCTTAGAACGATGCACCGACTGTTGGAAAAGGACTTATTTTGTTAAATAAATGCGGCAAAGTTGGTCATTTTTAACCTAAAGGATTCATTAATTTTTTCTTATTATTTATATAAACACTTTGTACGTTGGGCCACATGGAAACTGTCAAGTGAAATGAAACATTCTGTCCAGTGTGCGACTACTACAGCTAGTTAGATGGAGTTTTACCGCCCAGTTTTTAACCAATTGGTTGAACTTGATCTGGTCACTGCCTTTTTCAGCTGGGGTAAATATGGTTCTTGGACTGATCAAGTGGAATTTCCGTACTTGCAGTAAAGGAAGAGTGTTGAATATAGAGTTTTGCAAATCCTGAAGGTGCACCACCGGCAGCTAGTCTTGGCTGTTACAGATTAGTTTCAAAAGAGGAGAGTTTTATAGATTTTCATCCTAATGCTCTCTGGCTATTCTTTTTTTCTTTTTTCCTTTTTTTTACTTGTCTTCATTGGAATTTTGACTCACGCATTTTTTGTTAACAATTTTAAGTATGTTAGTCTGAAGGAACTTTGAGTCATCAACAACTTTTGTACACCTTATAGCTTTAAAAAAGTAAAAGTTGATAAATTATCCTGTTTGTAAAATTAAGACATTGGGCTTAATTGCATGTAGCAACCCCATACAAAGCTTTAATTCATGTGGGCCTTGCTGTTACCAGACCACTAATCGAGAAGAAATTGTATGTGCCTGTATCACTGACTTATATACATGGACACAGCATGCAGTGTATACGTCCTATCCGTAGATGGTCGCCACCGACTGGAACAAAAAAGGCGCACCAAGATGGCCGCTGTAGAGCTATGAATCGTCTGATTCGACGACGACTCTGTTATTTTCTAAACAAAAGTTAAACTTGAATGGAAAACAATATTGTACTCCTGCAATGCGTGAAGTGATTTTGACCTTACCTTGCCATATTTAAAAAATATTTCAACATTCTTGCCGAAAATTGTCATATACTTGGGCAAGTCCAAACCGTCACACAAAACCATATCAGACGGCCATCTTGGTGCGCTTTTTTTCACACGTACGGTAGCGACAATGTACCTTGCAGTATGCTCTGATCATGTATAGGAAGTCCGTGGCCTGTACACAGTGGTGATGGCAGATGTATTTTGGAAGAAATATATTTTAAAAAACAAGTTCGACTGGAAGTAATCCTTTCAGCAATGAGATGACAACCGCCCCCCCCCCCCTTTTTTTTAAATGGTAATGGTGCGTTGAAGAATTTCGTTAACATATCTAGGTCAAGAACTTCATTCTTCCAACACACTTTTCCACGCCATAACACTTTCATGGTCGCAGGCTTTGAGCTTAGCTCTGTTTGTAATATTAGTCCATAAAAATATATGGCAAGCTGGTAATTATGAAGCTCTTTTTTAGGACTTTGTGTACATCATTATTCTTACGTTCATACGTTTTTTTTTTCTTTCTTTCTTTTTTCTTTCTTTTTACCATGTCCTAAATAGAGGTTCTTGGGTTATTTCGTTGCTCGTTTTGCAAATTATTTGTGCAATATAAAATACAGTTTCAGCTCTAGTACTTTCCCGCACATTGTAGTGTACATTGTATCATTTGCAGCTTGTTATTAACATTACTTAAAGGGAAAGTTAAAGTTCAAATTTTAATTTTCGTAGGTGGAAGAGAAACAACATCTCTACAGTGTGATAAGATCTCCATTCAAATCGGACATGTATTTCTGAATATATTAGAAAATGAAGGTACTAGATTTGTGTTCCAAAGTAACTTGAGGGCAGCAGAGATTATATGACCTCCCCACATTGACAAGGAATGCCTTTTTTTTTTTTTTTTTTTTTTTGTTTGTTTTGTTTTGTTCAATCCGGTGGTTGCCTTGAAGTTCACAGGGATAGGACCTCCCTGTGAGGAACGCAAAGTTTGAAAAGTTCTAACGTCACTTACGCAATTACATTTTGAAAATGTGGGACTGTTGAAAAGGAAATTGGTTGTACATTTTAAAGAAAAACAAAGGACTGTCCATTAATGTGAAGATATGATGTCATACGTGCTTACTTCAAGTAAAGTTTTGTTGAAAATATAACAAGTTCACCTGCGTATATCTTTTGAACCACAGATCAGATTTCAATGCAAAAAAAAAAATAAGTACCCGTCTACCATGTCAAAACTTGGAGTGAACTTAAACCCTTTCTATCAAACCCTTCCTAACACATCAATTAAAAAGATCTCTTTGACTACTACGCATCTTCTAGCCCCACCCTAATTAAAATCAAGCCACCTGTTTCGTTCACACGCTCCATTTAGACAGAGTCAAAGTAGTCTTCGTTCACACTGCACAGGGGCGTCGATTATGGGGGGACAGTTGGAAAATGTCCCCCACTTTTTTGAGTTAGGGGACACTAACGAAAAGTCCCCCCCCCCCTTACACATTTTGTGACCTGAAACTTAAAAGTTAGGTACTACCAAAAAAAAATATACGTGTAGGTTATGAAAGATGTGCTCTACCGATTACGATCGATTTCTGTATCAATGATTACACGTTCACACTTTGCCCCAAAATTTTCGACCGCTCTGAGCGCTTGCAGTCTCATTGGTGTTTTTTCATTGTCAAATAAAACATTCAATACATTACTTATATGTCTCTATGATTATGTCGATTGTTCGAGTGCATACTAGAGCAGCAGGTGTGGTTATAAAGGAGCACAACATTTAGGAATTTGGACAAGAGGAATCGTCCCCTACTATGTTTTAATGAAATTTGTAATCTTTAGTGAATGTGTTTTTCCTGCAGTAGATGGAAGTGTGCTTTGATCAGGATATGGATTTAATCTTCTTTCATCAAAAATGGTTCTTTACTTTTAGAAATTTTGTACAAATCTTTCACAAAGTATTACAATTTTCGTTGTGATTCTTTTTACTTACAGAGTATACCTGGTATTTAAATTCAAATTGACTGTATAGTCCGTTGAAGTAATTACCCACACTTTCAAAACCATATTTTGGAAACTTTGCAGTTTTCTAGTAACTCAAAATATTGAAACATTCAGCACAATTTTGCATCTGGGCCCCCTTTTCTCGGACACCCAGTGTCGTAGCTACAAGGAGCAGGCGCCTTTAAAGAAATGAAGAATTCAGAAATTTTCCATTCGTGGAACCAGTTTACAATGTGGTTTTGACAACTCATGAACTTCCGAAATTCCAAATTCTCTCTAATAAGAGCTCCATATGCGTCACTATTTGTTTCAAAAAAGCAGAAATTTTCCTCGCGCTTCGCGCGCCGTAAATGACAATTCGTAAGCAGAGGTGCTCGCTCATACCTTCAATT
The DNA here is from genome assembly GCA_037179385.1 of Holothuria scabra. Classification (NCBI taxonomy): domain Eukaryota; kingdom Metazoa; phylum Echinodermata; class Holothuroidea; order Aspidochirotida; family Holothuriidae; genus Holothuria; species Holothuria scabra. The sequence continues at coordinate 29,526,515 of CM074200.1, forward strand.
TGGTGTGAAATAATAAGGCTAATCGCCATGCACTTAAATACCTTCCCTTGACATTCTGCTTTAGGGAGTTTACTTTGGGAATTGAATCAGACAGGTGCTTACAGCTTAGCCCCATTACGTGGACGTTCCTACACAATAAATTCGATGTCCCGTCAGATTCTTGACCCTTATGGTTTTGATGAAGTCCATCCAGTGACATAGTTAGTGTCTTCCCCAAATACAGAAATAGAGGTCGCCAGTTAGCGTCCTACTTCTTACAAACTTTCCTCATTGGTCATTTGTTTGACATGTAAATGACTTGGTCCAATCAGGATTCCCCATCCCATAGTTTGCAAACAACTCTGTCTGGAAACCACCTTAGCACTTTTAGGTAACTCCCTTCCTGAAGAGAGTTGAAAACAGACAGCCAAACAGAAAGGATCAACTTAGGAAACACGCGCATCTCCGCGGCTTTTGCCACTGGGCCAAGCCATCCTATTTTCTTCTAACTTTGGATTAGTTCTATAAGAACAAGTTTTTATATTTAATGGGAAACTTTTATTGTAGAAGAGAACTTCCAATCAGTGAAAGGTATTTCTCTCTGACTTAGAATAAACATTAGTCAACGGTAAAACTCGGTTCGAGTCTTTTTTCTTGAATCTCCTTTATTAACGTACCACCCCTAGCCTTCATGATGTGATCGGCCCAAAACAACGCAACATTGGTAAACTTTTCCGAGCTCTGCAGGTGACGAAATCGGAAATTTGCTACATGTGACACCAGATCATCAAGTGACACCGTTAACTATAGTGCTCTTTTCTTTTTTATAAATTTTCTTTCATAAAATTCCAAATTGTCTCCAATATAAGCTCTTGACTCAAAACATTTTGTTGGAGAGCCTCATTTCGTAGGCGTTTGATAACATTATGTAGCAACAACGATCTTTGGTCGCCGCTCAATTTCAGATTTGCCAACAGGATAAACATATTCTTCAGTAATCCCCCAAATTTTCAAATTTCCTTACAGGGAATTCAGAATCCCAACTTTTCTGCATACAAGCTCAATATTTTCAAATATTCGAAAAGGGACAAAAGTTTCAGCGCGCTTCGAGCGCCGCATATTACGTCCCTAAGCACGGTGTTCACACTTAAAAAATCGTAAAATTTGGATGCTTAACTACCCTCTTCTCACCTTAAAAATGTGTAGCTACGCCGCTTTGGACACCTCACTAGGACAGGAGAAAAAAATTTAGGTCAGATGCCCCCCCCCCCCACTTTGAAAATCAAATCGAAGCCCCGACCCTGCACGGACGTTCGTAGTAACAATGGCGTATTTGGGCCATGGTTCCCTCTCAGAAACCAATTGTTTTTGTTTATATCCTAAAAATACGTACTCTAGTAACACAAATTTTACTTTAAATGGTATGCTTTTCCTCCAAAAAGATTCAAGACCATTTCATCCATTGGTGGTAATACATTTTATGTGGTAATGATTTTCTGATCACTTGGCAATTTGCTTTTCTTTTTTAATATTGCAAACGAAAGATAAAAATAAAGACTGTTTAGATTCTCTTCACAAGACTGCATGAAAAGGCAAATTTCGGTCATCTGAGTGGTCGCGGTTTTTCAAAATTTCCTTACGCTTCGCGCCACTACAAATGGTTGCGCTCCGCTTAGACTGTCTTAATTGAAAAATCACATTTTTCGGGTCAAACTTTTTTAATAATGTTTTGATCACTTTGCAGTTTTCGAATTAATTTTGAAATAAGCATTTCACTGCAAACGACACAAAAGCGTCTGCTTAGATTCTGCTTAAAAATGCTATTTACGGCCATAGGGAGCCGATTTTCAGAAATTTTCTGTACGGCAACTGATGGTGGCGCGCCGCTTAGATAGTCTTATGGCATAATTATGTTTTTTCGGGCAAGAAAAACCAAGAACTGAAATGCTCCCATACGCCTATGATGATCACTGATGCTCTTTAATTTGACTTCTTAATGTACGCAAAATAAGAAACAAGTTTTACTTCAAAGGGTGGTGTGCATAGTATCAACTTGCATGTAGTAAAGACACACAATTTTCGGTTTTATCCACATTTACCACCACAGATCAACTTTCAAGACTATTCCTGTCAAACTAAAAAATCTTGCACCATTTTGCATCTAGGCTCCATGAAAAGACCAAATATTTTCAAAGGAATGGCCTCTTAAACCTTTCCCCAGGCAGTCGATCACTCAATATAGTGCAAGGACCCTCTTCAGAGAAAACCGGCGTACGCCACTGCATAGCAAACACCCTAGTTTGGAGGTTTCGAGCAACTCCTTTCCTTTTAGTGGCGGGGGATATCATTACTAACCTGACACGTCTAAACTTTGTCTTCATCAGGCTTTTTCGACGTGTACGTGCCTATAGACAAGTCCGAATGGCTCTTGTGTTTAGTGGCTGAAGGCAGCTATCAGTGGGGTCCATCTGCCTTAAACCGTCTTCTTTTATCGTCTAAGTATAATTTTAAATCCTAATATGCAGTGAAATAGAGTGAATGAAGGGGCATTTCAGTGTACAGTCACCCATGGTACAGGTAAGCGAAGATTTTGACAGATTAAAAGGTGATAGACCCTAGTTAAACCCAGACTAAAATCAGATCATCACTTATCTGTCCAGATTCGTCTATACGTAGAATACAAGTACAATTTTACACTTGCACTGGATTTCTTGTAATAGCGACCTCTATTTTTTCCTCTGTGTAAGTCTAAAGTCCCATATAACAGTACACATGTAGTCTCCCTATCGTGCAGGATAAGGTATGTAGTTTTCGACCGCACAAGTATGTAGCCTGAAATCTAACAACCTGTAGAACTAAAAAGCAGAAAACGAAAACTAAGTTTTCGGAGAAGACCCTAGCTATAAATTAATGTCATTCCCAAATGTCGCAATTTGTTTATCTGAAAGATATAAAAGAAGTAAGTTCCATCATGTCGTTTGGTAAATTTCGATGATCGTGTGCTTGATTCGATTATCACCGGGTAAATTCGACCTACAGGAGACGTTATTCGACCATCACAGTATAAAATTCGACCTTTCACTTGTGTTATTCGAACGTTGTTCATTACTGAGGTGTATCGTTTCCCATATGACCCTAGTAAAGAATTACATTAAATAAATTCAAGACATTCTGAAAATACGCTTAAAAGGTATAATTTTTCTTTAATTAAAAGTGATTCGTCTTCTAACCCAGTAGAACGTTTGTAACAATCATGCACGTTTAATGGAAATTGTAAAACGATTGCACACACATGTATACTTTTTCGTCCACCATGGGTGTTATTCGATCAATGGTAGATAAATTCGACCGTCGGCATGCTTATTCGACTGACAGTGGTTATGTTCGATCCATGTTGGTTAAATTCGACCAACGCCGAGTCTGCTCAACCTTAGGCAGTATTTTCAAACATTGTTTGACCTCATTATTGTTTTTAACCCCATCGTGTGTTTGGTATAAACTGTAGGTCTAATTTGCCATTCGCTAATGTGAATGTGTCGGTGCATGGGATGTTGTCCAAACTCTAAACTATTTACTTGGCCAATATGAATGTTGTTTTATCTGTTTATTGGTAAGCATATTCGACTGCAGCATTGATAATGGATGACAGAGGTCCATACTACTTTACGAAAGAGAGAAGGTGGAGGACATTTCTCCCATTTAGCCACTTCCAAGTGACGTCCTGAAAACTGACAGTCACAATTTCACATTTTCATGGTCCCATGCTTAAATCTTGATGTACAATTCAGTATCGCGTTTCCGGGCAATGAACTTTCCAGTGCAACGATCACGTTTGCTGACAATGTACAGTCAACTCCTAACTTTATATTGTTGAATTAAGGGCACTCTCAGAGGAAGAGACCGGGCAAAGAAAGATTTGCTATCCCCGTAGTAAATGTAGTTCTAATGTTCTCTATTGTATACGTTGCTAAGCATGAGAAAAGTCGGATGGCAAGTACGCAGTATGGTGATCTGCAGTAGGCCACAGGTTCCAGGGTATAGGCCTACAAGGCGGGGTGCAGGCGTGTGCCCCAATTCGTGCAAAAAGTTGGTATATTCGGGCAAAACATGGGCAAAACATCATAAACGGTGACATTCTAAGGGCAAAAGATGTTCTTGCCCTTTATAAAAAATTATCCCCGTACGCCTATGGTTCAGAGGCCTATGCAACACCCTCGGAAACGGATACCGAGATCAAGGCAACAATTCCGATACTGAGGAGATCTTGATTCGTACATCAAATAGCAATAACATTAGCATATGCTATTCACTTCGATATAATCTTTATAGAGCTGGGTGATGCCAGGATTCGCCTGATTGAGAAGTAGTATTACTGCTCAACAAGTTGTCCTGGTTGGGAAAGGGATGAAATCTTTAACAGTAATAGCACCTAATGATGTAATTTCATGATCACTACTTTATTTGACCAGGGAGGTTTAACGGCACCACCAAATGGTGCAGTCTCTAAGACAAGGTAACCATTTTTGTATGAGAGTCACGGTCTCTGGCAGGATGCTAGTTTTATATCAATTTACCACCTACCCTTTAGATATTTTAAAGAAAACAAAGGACATTGATTTTAAATGTTTCTACATGTTTTACTTCTTGAAATTCGATTTATCTTTTAAAGTAGTCCCTACTTTGCTTCATTCTATAGATAGTTTTCACTGACGTCACAGATATTGGTCAGCAGCTGCAACCGCCATGTTTGAGGGCACGCCTGTACATACATACCGGGGTTGCCCTCAAGCATGGCTGAAATACTCCACGTGGAAAGCGTCTATGACGTCACGTGAGAACTATGTATTGGTGCGTGTCACGTGTACTAAATATAAGACTGAGATGTTGTTGTGGATACTTACACGGGATAGGGTCTGTTGAAATCTAATGCAAACGATTTTCAACGGAGGCCCACCTCATTTAGATTCTTAAAGTAATACATTATTACAAAAAGAATGCCGAAAGCACCAAGCCATGAAACTGCAGAACTAGGGACTTTTGAAGGCAACTTTTAGCTTACAAATTTTGCTTCCTATCTTTGGCAATTTTGGACAATATTAAAGACAAAAGGCATTTAAACTGAAAGGAAACTAATGTTGAATCCCCCCCCCCCCTTCTTCGGGTTTCAATGTCCCTAGTACAGAATAATATTCTTGCATATGTTGATTTCAATGAATTCTCTGCGTATACACGACGAGACCATTTGGGGTTCTGAAATCCGTCGAGTGTGAGCGAGGCGTGCTATGTTTGTCGTGCGTTTCATGGCTCATGTGAAAGGCCCAGATTTTGTGTGTGTGTGTGTGTCATTCCAATCCCAAAGAGTGATTAAAAAACTGATAACTGTTGAAAGAAAATGCTTTGACATTAGGTCATGGTAGAAGGTTTTCCATTCAGGTGTGATAAGCTAATTGTTACTCTATCAGGGAGGCAATCAGATTTCGACAGAGAATATTAACCTGTTGTTCCAGTGCCTCATTTTTAACTTGCGAACTCAATGTTTACCAGAATATAGAAACATTGAAGAAGTCTTTCGGGTTAGAAGAAAAGTTCCTTCGTGTTAATTACTGTGGAATGAAAATTTATCAATATTTATCAAGAAAAAAATCCTTACAGATGCAAGAATAGCTAGCTCTCACTTTACTGTAAACAATCACAGCATTACACCGTGATCACGGATCATTTTTGGTAGTTTTAAGTATTGAGCAAATTAACGTATTGCAGAATTCAAGTTGCGAAAAAATTGGAACATTAAACTTTGATTTAATATCAGTGTATGACGTCGTATCCTTCCCCTATTAAGAAGAGTGCTGCAGTTGCTGTATTTTTATTCAAGTGTAACTCACTGACGACAAAATCATCGGAAAACAATTCAAGAGAAAAATCATACTCGAATAATTCTCCTGGACCACTGAACGGAAGGGCTCGTGGAAGCCGTATGGGATATATGTGCACTGTTTAACAAGGTGTTTCTTGAGGCAATGGACATAAACCCTAGTCCAAAATTACAAGGCAGAGACTGGGCTGTATCTCCAAGAGGCAGGCCTCGTAACGATGCCTGGTTTCGTGACCTGATATGAGGTCACTTGCAGATTGATTTTTTTATTCTGCCATTTATTAACCCTCTATATGATGGACAAACCTTGTAAACAATATATGTGAACTTCTTTAATAGAGTTCGTGGGTCGCTTAAATATAGAAGTACATTAAAAGACCATCCCTTTTTAAACTATTTTTAGGCAAGTGCTTTGGATAATCAAAGAAAGTCTTTTTGTTTTCAAAGGAAAAAGAAACAAAGATCATGCCAATTTCTAAAGCATTCATGCACGTAATAAATGGAAACTTCAACAGTGATTGTTTTTCTAACCACAATACAGGATTTTACATTCAGATTGCGTAACTATTTAGCCATAATTAGAGAAGAAAAGCTTATGCTCACAACGTGGATGGTCCTTAAAGCCTCCTACCATTGCAGGGACCGCGGAAACTGGGGAGTTGTCTGGTCGGGCTAAAGTTCCCCCCCCCCTTACTTTTTCTGTCGTAGGAATTTGTGTTGGCGATTAACCATCCCCACACATATACTTCTTTTTTCTGAGCCCCCCTCCTCCATTAAAGTTTTATTTATTCCCATAATTAATCTCACTATACGAAATATTGGTGACCGTTTCTCACTAAAAAGGTCGCTAATTTTGGTACCAACTAGTCCACTTCCAAGATCATGGAAAAAACGTGAAGAGTCATGGAAACTTTCATTGAAGTGCCTTTAAACCAAACCTTTATTTACAGGGTCGATTCAATTTTATTTATTTTTATATGTAAATTTGTGTATTTAATGCTTTATTTCGTTAGAAATTAAGAAATCCTCCCTTTCATTCTCTGGTAGAGCAGGCAGGTCTCACCTTTATGCATGCGATCAAAGCAAGATATAATTGGGAGAGAAGAAATACCTAGCACATTTAAGGGGGTGCACCTATCTAGTATTTTGTAAATTTTGCACAAACAAGTTGATACCGTATTGATGTCTTTGATGTACACTAACATATGCTTGCATTTATGTATTAGAGCTCAATCTTTATATTACCTTAGTGCAAATCATACCAATGCAACTTCAAGGGCGTATGATTTGCAGCTCATAAAGGAGTTTTATTTGATATAAAAAGAATTGAATTACAATTCATTACATTCAAAATACAAAATTCAGAGCAAGCAAAGTTTGAAAACATTTTTACTTTCTTCTTAAAATTTAAGAATTTTAGCAGTTTTAGGATAGGAATTCCTTTTTAAGGGATCTTTTTGTTTACTTCAAAACCAGTGCCACCAAAGGTGTCCCTGTCCTATGGCAATGTCACACTTTCAAATGCATCCTATCATAATGACCATGGATATGAATTAAATTATGGACAAAATAATACTTATGTTGCGGAGAACCAGACAATAGATGTCACGTGTCTTGCTGAAGGAGCTAAACCTCAAGCAGACATTACTTGGATGATAAACGGAGAGATTGTTGACGATGTGCCTTCTCCGAAAACAGAACGTAACTTACATGAGAACAGAACGTTTGACTCTACGTCGACTTTAGAATTTAAACCGACAGGAGAGCAAGTCACCGTGACCTGTTATGTTATCCTGAACGGGACAGATATTGGAACAAACACAAATGCAACATTCCTCACATACGGTAAATATATGTTTGCTGCAAAAATACGCTTAAAACGGACCCAAACAGTCAATTAAAGGTCAAATTTAGTTGGCCATAACTGCAAATTTTTAATTAATCTTTCCAATATGTCTTTTTGAGTATCATAAATATCTGTATTCACACCAATAATAACCATTTCTAAGAGATGCATGTAGACATCAAAATTAAGAACATCTTAAGTTGATGATCGAATTTACCAGGCTGTTTGAATCGTATGAAAAGTGCCTAGAACTTGCACTGGTCCCTTACCTCTGACGGTAATAAAGCACAATTAAATGCATTTTAAGTGTGCAGATGAATTTTATTTTGATATGCTGATTCAAATGCTGACAGTATCTACTGGTTAAGTCAATTTTAAAGAAGAGTCCATAACAACCTTTATATTTGATATGTCATAGAAAAACGTATTCTAAGCATTCTGGTAAAAATTTCATTCATTTCCCATGTTCGGATATCGTATTAATAATTAAAGTTAACACACTTTCTATAAAAATTGGACTTGAAGCAAGCTGGTGTAATTTCATGGATTAACATTGGTGTTCATGGTTTTTCCCCTTTCATCCTATTAGTTTCATCCTGGATTGATTAGGAATACTATCTTGCCCTTAGCCATGTATAGTGTGTAAAAATCATTACCCATAAAGCACTAATGGCATCAATATATTCTAGTTTAGTTGCATAAAATTTGTGGTAAATTAAAAAGAGAAACAAAATATTGGCCAACAATGTGAATCTACGACATCACGGCTGTTTGCTTCAAGCGTGTTTGATCTAACAGTAGAGCATCCGCCTGTCACGCGGAAGGCCCGGCTTCGATTCCCACGTCGTCAGATCATACCAAAGACTCTAAAAATGGAACCTACTGCCATTGTGGGTGATGCTCCGCATAAGCAATGGAGTAGGGAAAACAAGCCAGTGAGCCACAACTGGGAATAAGGCCGTAGTCGGCTCGACTTGAACCGATAGGTTGGAAACTGGGCCGTAAAAATCTATCTAACTAACTAACTTCAAGTTCATTCTGTATAGAAAAATGTGCCACTTATAATTGCCAATACCTCTAGAAACAAATATGAGAAATGACTTAAAATGTCACCAGAATGTCATAAGAATATGTTCCTCTTTCCTTATGGGTCTAGACTGTTCTTTTAAGTCACCAGCAAAAGTGACTTTGAATTATTTCATTCTTGGCGATATCGCAGACTTCGAAGAAAGTACATTTATAATAACTACAGAGATGTTAAAAGTTTCACGGGACGTTGTCTGTGTAAAGCCAACATATCACAGTGCTATACTGGGCCGTTTATTATTCTATATAAACTGTAACAGGAATGTAGCTCGTATTGGAATGAAATATGTTGGTATTACACATGCGATTTTGATCTAGCTAAAGATGTGTCAAAATTTAAATGTGAACCCGAAATATGTGTAGGGTATTCAGACTTTAGAGTATTTTCAGTCTTAATAAAGAAATGATTGTTATAACATTATATAAGATATCATCAAAAATGCAATCAAATTAAAGTTAATTTTTATGTGAAATATTATCATGATTTTTTTTTTTATTTGCAGTCGTTAAAGCTTAGTTTCCTTAACGTTTTTATTTCAGTTTTACCGAATGTTTTTCTTTTGCACAATGGAAGTAAAGTATTAATTGATGAAGTGTACGTAGAGAAGAACGAGACTGTTAATATTACTTGCTATGCGGAAGGGTCCAGGCCTCCGGCAAATCTTTCATGGGAAGGCATTTATGATCATTTAGCAACATCTACAGAAGAACGACGTAATCTGAACGACGAAACGTTTGATACTCTAACAACTTTGATTATATCACCCAAAAAAGACGTTGAGACAATCAGATGCAAAAGTTTAATCATAGAGATTAATGACCTTATCACGGTTGGTTTGACAATTCGCACTTACGGTAAGTGCAAGACCATGATATTTCGATACATTACCAAACAACAGCTTAAAAGGATATGTCTCGTCTAAGAAATCTGCCTTTCACAGCACTGCAAAACACTCTGGTCAGATTGGCCAATGACTGGGTAAACTATGCACCGAACATAGACTGGTCAAACTGCTTGACTAAAATATAAATAATTATTGTTTATTTTGACCAATGTTGTTTATTTTTGAAATGTGAAATATTTTGTGAAGCGTTTCTTATAAATCACAGTCGATTTCTTTTACTGTTCTCAGTGTTAGGGAAGCCGTTCATAACTTTTAACGGTAAATCATTGGACATCATATACATCAACGGAAACGATAGTGTTACCCTATTTTGCAGCGATGGCGACTCTAAACCAAAACCAACCTTATCGTGGAAAATTAACGGAATCGCAACAAAATTCGGGGTCACTCAATCAATTGGCTCATCCAATTTGGTGTTTCAACCCAAACACAATGACTTAGTTGAGTGTTTAAGCTACCTTAACGGACCAAACATCACTCTCGTTTCAAATGTCAGCTTTCATTCTGGTAATATACAGTATTCTATTCCTTGCGTGAAATTGCGCAAATTCCACATAAGTAACTTCTGTAAAAAGCAGTTACTTGTCTGCACAATGTAAATCGCAAAAGATATTTTTTTACGTTTTCACCTGTCAAGTATATCTTCATGGTATGTGTTTTTAGAAGCTTTCTATATATTTTTGATATTCCTAATGTTAGTCATTCTATGTAATTTCACAACGACGTCGTCGAGTGTTTTAAGCTACCTTTATGGTCCAAACATCACTTTCGTGGCTTATGTTAGCTTTTGCATTTATGAATTGGCAAGACAGAAAACGTCTTTTCCGTGTGAGTTTATATAAATGCATTGTTATTGTATTTTCACAGAAAATCAAAATAAACTTAAAATTTACAAATATGATAAGTTTCATCTAAGAGTGAAAGGAGTAAGTCTACCGTACATCGTTGGAAAATTTAGGGAGGATTTAGGGAAAGCTATTTAAAAATATTTCAATACAAAAACATTTTACAAAGAAGATACTACATTTAATAGTTAAAAGATAACCTATTAATATAGCTGTGTTACTAAAAATTTTAACTATAAAAAGAACTGCCAATCTTGACTCATTCGAAATTTGTGCTTTCACACTTTTTCGTGATCTAAGGACAGTACTCGTTGAAAACAAATCCAACACCCACTTACTTTAAACACGCTATATTTCCCCTTGTGGGCTGGGGGTTGTAGAATATGTCCACGGTATTCCCTGCCTGTCGTAGGAGGCGACTAAATGGGAGGACTTGAACAGTATTTGAACATGATGACAATATTGACACATTCTTGTTGGTGTGTCGTTAAATCCAATTTAACCACGCTATCATTTCGTACCTTTATACCTCGGATTACATTTGGAGAATATTCTCTACAACAAATTTAACTATTTCCATTGGGTAGAAACTGTTATTTGTGTGGGGGAAGGGGGAAACGCATGCGTGCGAAAATAAAGTAATAATATTTTGGTAAAGAAGATTTAAAGAAGGAAATGTTTAAAGATATCGCGTTGTTAACGGACTTCACCAACCCATGTTTTCACTCCATTTTAACAGTAGGGATTTGTATTTCTAAGTGATACAATGAATCATTACATTTATCATACAGAAAACTATATAGATAAAGCAGCCTCCGACATCATCTTAACTGTGGTCGTCCCCTGTGCAGCGGCGGTAATTTTGACCGTTCTTGTAGTTATTTGTGTTTACATTGCGGCTAAACGATTAAAGGGTGAGTACCGTATCGTTTGTTATCCATAGAGTGTAGCATGCTGTGTTTACATCCAGAGAAGCCCTTTAAGTATTGGCTTAATCGTTTCAGATCTTGAGCTAATAGGGTTTTTCTCGTTTCCCTGGTTGTTGCAGGATCACAGTCGACGAGTATATCAGTGTAAGTTGACATCACCTCAGTGTTGCTATCAAAAGTTCAGAAAATTTATATTGACTTGTTTGGATCTGGTTTTAACACTAGTTATTTCTAAAACAAATTTTCTTATCCGAACGACTGATATTATAAATCTTTCGTTGGTTAAATAAACATCCTCTAAGGAACCAAAATTTTATTGTCATCTCTTCAATTCATATACATATATCATTGCATATATTTATAAAAGTATTTAAAAACGATATTCGATACTACAACTCCAATGATATTGCTCGCAGAGATTTAGACATACCTATGGAAGAGACGTCCAATGTCACATCATCAAAACCTCTACAGAAGGAATATGTCATGGGTGAGTTACTTAGGTCCCTTCTGTTTGAACAGTTTAATTCACTTTACATCTCAGTGCCTTTCAAGAGCATGAGCAGTCGTCCAAACTTGATGTTGCAATGTGTATTAGACTAATCGGTTTCATGATTGGTTGTTAAAAGTCATGTGACAACATTTTTTTCTTAAAAGAACTTAAAAGAAGTTACTGCTTGGTTTACCCCTTGAAGTATACAATTACTTTTAAGAGAACTTAGAAGGAAAATTATAGGATTTGGTTGATTCTTCAGGGTAAATTGAGCGGGGGACTGCTCTTGACCTTTACATAAGAGTCATCCTATAACACTTCGATCACTTTTCTACTCAATGTTATATTTTTACAATTCATACTCTGAAAATGGTCTTATTTTCTTATTTCTTTAGCTGGGACAGATAAATCTTTTCCAAAACCACCAGAGTAAGTATGTGTCTAGCATAATAATTGAGTGAAATAATAATTTCCAGTTAGAGAGAATTTGTGTAAAATAAATGTTTCTCCACAAACAACAAAGTTTTGATACAACGACATTTCTTCTTTCTTTAGTTTAGAGTTGCCAAAAATACCGGGTGGTTCGGAAGTGCCATATTATTCGGAACTGCCAGAACAAGAAAACGGTAACTTATTGGTTTGTATTACTTGATATGTTGTAGAATTTAATTTTTAAATTTATCTTTAAAATAACCTTTCATTTAAATTGAAACAACTGCGTTTTACAATTTTTCAACGCTACCCTTTCGCTGCAAGAGGAATCAAATATATCTAGAAGAGTGATTTTATTCAACACGTTTTTAAAGAGTGCAATCAGTACTGCTTCAGGACTGCAAAATGTTGATTATGGTCAGTCTCAAAAATAAAAACAATAGCAAACTTAAATTGAGATAAATGTTTGTTAAATCAAATTTCAACAAGAATGGGTACCGGTGTCAATCGCCATATCAACGTTAACCTTCCTTTAAAGACAGTTATTCAACACCTCAAACAGTTCTAATTCTAACCTAACCCTCCAATGACTGTTTTAAACTGAAACTAATCAAGAAACAGTTTCAGTTTATCACTCCAGGGCTAGTGTACAAGACGCCAATGTGTAACCGGAACCGTAGAATAAATGGTGTTCAATAGGAGCCATATTAATCTGAATGTTCTGGATATGATGTTAGCCAAAGATGTGTCCCAATTGAAAAGTTCTGTTTATCACTCTAAAAAAATGTCCGGTTCAGATTTGAACCGGACATTTTTTAAAGTGATAAAATGGACACTTAACTGAAAATGATCAAATTTTTGACTAGATTCGATTCATTTTGAACAAAAAAAAAAATGGTTAGTTTTGAACCGAAACTAGGCAAATATTTGTAGTTTGCGCTGAGAATTGACTGACTTTAAAGGTTGCGGTATACTTTCAAGGGCTGCAGATATAACACGAAAGAACAGACTTTTAATGAAATAGATGTAACCAACATTTATTGAAAGTATCAATCTCTTACAGCTTATGAACTTAACTTTCACACCGAATACTATTCTGCCATGGGTAAAAGCGAAAAAGGGGGAAAGATGTTTTCAGGAAAAGATATCTGTTTTATTCTCAACATGAAAATGGGACATATCTATGATAGATGGATGGGTACAATTGATGTCAATCAAATGGAAAAGTGTGTTATACTTTCAACCGTCTCAGGTAATGTTTCTCTTGGCTCGTCGAGATATACCAAATACAAGAGCAATATATTGCATAATCTTTCGGTTCAAGACCTATTGTTTAACACAAAGTGCTATCATTATCTTTGTTGGTAGGCCTATCAATATTCAAGTTAAACTAAGTTTCTGTTTTTCTACAGAGAAACTTCGAAAAAAAGAAATTCATTGGCATAAATTTGTAAAGCAGGCACTAGAGATTCCTGAAGCAACCAATCTTACTATTTTTGAAGGAATTGGAATTTATGAAGGTAAAAGTGTTTAACACATTTGCATACCCTTAATTACACAACTCTTCCTTCTCATGAAATTCCAAGTTTTCGTCAATACAGGGGCCAATTTGTAATTCATTGTTTCAAAAAAGCAAAATTTTCAGCGCGTTCCGCGCGCTTCAACATACAATTCTAATACATAAGTGTTGTCTCATGAATCAGTTTGATAAACCTTTTCAAGCTCTGGAAATGACAAAATCGAAATTTGCCATTTGTGACACCACATCATCAAGTGACAGCGGCAACTCCAGTGCTATTTTTTATAAATTTTGTTTTATAAAATTCCAAACTTACTCCAGTATAAGCTCTTGTCTAAAAAAAACAACAAAGTTTCGAAAACTTGTAAAATTTTATTACAGCGCTTCAGTAGACCTTGAAGATAACATTATGTAGCAACAACGATCTTCAGTCGATCACCGTGCAATCATTCTCAGAGTTGCCATCAAAGGAAGTCCAGATTCTTCGATCAGTAATCCCCCAATTTTTCAGATTTCCCTATACAAGAAACCCAGAATCCAAAAATGTCTGCAATACAGTCTCCATAGCCAAAAATATTTGTTTCAAAAAGGCAAAAATTTTGGCGCGCTTTGCGCGGCGCGAAAAAAGTTTCCAATAGAGTGGTGTTCACACTTCAAAGAAAAGTCGGAAAATTTGGGTGCTTATCCCTTTCCCCTGAAGAAGTCTTTTTACCTCCCTGCTGCTTAGCTACTACTAAAAGCCTGAGAAATGCCATTTTTGAATGTCTGAGGGGTCCGATTTTTCAAAATTTCCTCTACGCTTCGCGCCAACTGACGGTGACGCTCCGCTTAAATAGTCTTTTAGGCAAGACTTCAGGCAGTGAATCATTTGCCTACCGTAAGTGCTCTCATGTATACCTATCATCAGCTACCTTTCAACCCTGTCAGTTGAATAGTCTGTGATTAGATGGATTCTTTAGTAACTTGAAGAATGAAAATGCTATCAATGTTCCTCAGTTGGCAAAGATATACTGGGATTGCTGTATACTATAGCATGGCTGGAAAAAAAGAATTCTACCTTCTTAAGTGTCCAGTTTCATTTGAAAAAAATGATTTGTATCATACAAACATTACTTCCTGGTAGTAAAAAGGAAAAAAATTAGCATAAAAAATGTACCATTTGGTCAATGGGGTAGGGTGAGGTGCATAGTCCAAACGTTGTCCCCTTCCCACCCCACCCCAACCCCAACCACCCCCCCCCCCCAACACTTTCAAATTGCTTCCTACGCCACTATATGCTAGATAACGGTAATGCACACTGCACCGACCAGGCTTTGCCCCAGATTGGCTGGAAATTCCTATCAATATAAGTCATATCTTATAACTGCGCGTTATAAACATATCTACCATGTTTTACATAATATTTGTATGCGTTTTAGAGGCAGCCGAGTTGCAGTCGTCGCTGTGTCCGGCCAGGAAGCTGTTGGCAGTTCCCTTACCGAACTTGCACCGTCCCAATCACCCGTCTGTGATCGGTTATCTTCATAGACCCTAAAGAAATGTTTTAAAATCCTTTGACCATATAGAAGGTAAAGGTGGTGGATAATGGTAGCTAATTACCTACAGTGAGTAGGGTTGCCGTTGAGTCTTTGTCAGCAGACTAAGAAATTGTACTTCACGTGATTACAGTTGCCGCCAACGTAGCCTCAAAAAGTAGTTTGGGAAAGCTGTATCCGGTCCAATCCTTCTCGGAGCAGTATGTACCCTGTCAGACAATAAATTTGCTGTGGGTCGAATAATTTCCTTTTAGATACATTCAATGCTAGATATATTTCAGTAGCAGGATGCGTTTCTTCACATAGTTACTTTTCATTTTATGACAGGTAAACTCTATTTAATACAAGAACACATGGATTGTGAAAAACTAGATGTTCGTATTTCTGTCCCATTCTCTCGGCCGGAAGTTATGGAACATCTGATTGGAATTCTTGCAGGTCTAGAATTTATCCAGTCCTATGGGGTAAAATATATTACTAGCCTTTAATACGTCTAGACCTTGAGTTTCAAAATAATGCAAAACTTGAACAGGACACCACCTCGCATATTTTTTCTGAGTTGCCAAAATATGAGTCACAACTACATCGCGTACACTCTAAAAAAAAAAATGTTGAAATTTCAACAGATTCCGTGTCAGTAAAGCAACCACACAATTCTGGTTTATTTTACTAGGAATTTTAATTCAAATTAACGAAGAAACTGGTTAAAATGTAGAAGTATAGCCAGTTATTTAGTTAATTTCACAAGTGTAATGGTAAATGTGATCATGGATGACTGGTAAAAAAAACAGGATTGTGCATGTGCTATATCAACACAGATCCTGGTGAAATTTCACCAGACGTTTTTTTAGAGTGTATGAACGATGATTGCTGTATCAGTTGAAAAGGGATGTTCAAAACAGCCATTTCTCATAGCATGTAGGAGGAATGGTTGCTCAAGCAGATATCCTAGAAATTTTGTAACAGATAACTTTTTCATTGGATCTTTCAAATATTTTGTATCAGTTTCGGACAAACTTTCACTAATTCTATTACTTTTTCCTTTCATTTGACATTGTTCTTGTTTCAGCTTCTTCATCCAGGATTATCAACAAGGAAAATATTATTAACGAATAAAGGAATATGCAAGTTGTATGACTTTTGTCTATCGGAAGATGCTTCAAACACAGTAAGGATTAGGAAATCAAGGGTAAGTTTCACAAAAATTAAGCTAAAGTAGTTTTTATTGTGCTACAGTTTCTTCCAGTTTTCGTTCACAATGAATATTTTCTGACATTTCTTATTTTGCAGATTACATGTACTCTCAATGAATTAGCTCCTGAAGCTCTTTTACGAGATAAATATAGTAAAGCAAGCGATGTGTGGTCAGTGGCTGTCGTAATTTGGCAAATATTGTCTTTTGGTAAGTTATTAATTAAGTTTGCCCAAATTTAATGCAATAAGTTGAATATTTTTTATTGTGTATCTCAACATATATTAAAACATTCTTCCTGAATTCTTGAAAATTCTGAGCGAATTCTTTCTAAATGTTTTCTTATCAGAAGTAGAATATTTCCATTGATTTTGAGTTGAATCATATATTAAACCAGATTTGTCTTCATTTTATTGTTCGTATTGGAATCATTTGAGAATGATAGGATGAGACAAGCTATCATAACTTCATGCCATCGATGAAATTTTGTCGAATCAGCAGAGAGCCAGATAAAGACATAATACACAAATGATGAATCCACTAAATATTGAATGATACCAGAATAAACACTTCAAAAAATAACTAAATGTAAAACACACTCGTAATGCATATACATGAGGGTATATTTAATATTTTTTTTTTTCAAAATTCGTCTGCAGGTGTTCTTCCATTTCCTAATGAAGAACAATCACCAGCGAGTGAAACTGCGGTGTACAAAATACCTGAAACATGGCCAACAAATTATAAAGTCTTAAGGTACAATTCATGATTAATAGCTAGCTTGATACTCAATATGTAAAATTTCTGGTTGTATTTGATACAGAAAAAACAAGTTGAAATTTCTCCCTCTTTGTTTCAAAGAAATGAGCATCTACTTAAGAGCTGGAATCAAGAAACGTCACTCCGTCCCACTCTGTCTCAACTTAAATCAGCTTTTGTAAAGGTAGATAAAGTTGAAAATAATTCATTTGGATATTTTCCTTCATTTTAGCAAATCGTTTTTGTAATGTGAACCACTGTGTGGTTAATGTTTTTATCGGTGCATATGATCAAAATGCAAATTGGCAAGATTCTTTGGCAAGTGGTAACTTCATTAATGTTCCTTACTGATTTTCACAGAATTTTGAAGCACTGGACACATATGGTCCATCCAATACGTCAACAGATGATCTTGCCTCTTCGTATGTACATATGAGAGGAATTGAAAAGTCTGTAGATGAAAGCTAGCATGGTTCCAGAAATACTTTTCATCGGAAGATTGTTTAATGAATGTACTATTCGAGATACTTAATCAGAAAAAATAGACTATGAGCTATATACGTGGAGAAATAAGAAAATATTGATCGTTTGAACTTAAAACTTTCATAAATATGTCAAGACATGCACTACCATAATTATGCGGTTTTGTTGTATATGTCAGAATAACACCACCTAAAACACAAAACTTGTGATCTTTACTACTCAGGAAACAGCATGCCGTGTTATTCTTACAAAAAATTATTTTAGTATTAAACGTTACAAGAACATTGAAATGCTTGGATGAAGTCTAATACTTCATCTCATCAACAATATTTTAGTTGTAAAAAGGACTCATCTAGGCTAATACTCTAAGAAAAACTCAGTCCCTTTACAGATAAAAATCATTAATTGTAACATTCATATTTTGACTTCTTCACAATTCCAAGCAAATATCGTCATTCTTGAAAGAACAGTTTTATTTGCCTTGGGCCACCTGTGTGTGTCTTTATTGCCATATTGAAACGTGCACGTGAATGCTGAGCTCTGAGGCAAGTCACACAATGCAAATAACGCAGTGGAAGTTAACGTTAAAACTTGTTATAATACAATCTTCGAATAAACCTTATTCCTATATAAAAATCACCATTCGAAGGTGGGAGGTAATTAGTATGTTAAGTTGTATTTAATTCCAACAAATGCAGAAAGCTGATCGGTGTACAGATGGAAGACCGGCGTATTCATTCAAGTTTAAGGTATGAAATTTACGTAAAGGATGCATTGCTCTTCTTTGTCTACTCTTCAAAATGACTGCGCGTGACGTCAGTCAATAAGGTTTATATGGGACCCAACATTCGTCGGACAATATGGGAGATTTGAAAGCAAGTGATCAACGCAGCCAGTAGAGCGAAATAATCTTCTTGGTAATCGTTGTGCCAATGGTATCCTTAATAGTTTGACAATGTTGTGTAAGCTGATAGTAGTACTTTACTTTACATACCATACATTGCTAACAATGTACCTTCGGTATGATAGTGTTGTTTATGTACAAGAACAGGAAATGTATAGTTCAATGAACTAAGTTTTGTTTCTACTACCATTTCAAGTTGGATTAATACCCGTCATAGGAAAGGGTCAACCAATTGCACTATATACATTCCACTTAAGCATCACTGCTACTGTTATCATGCAAAAGGAAACATACTCAAATGCCTATCAACTACATCGCAGTAAGATTACACAAAACAGCAATCTGCATGTGTGTAAAACGAGGAAGTAACGTTAATTGATTGAAATATTGTAATATCCTATAGAGAGCCCCTCAAATTCAGTACTATTATAACGAAAGAAGCTGAATGGCAACAAATTGATACTTCGTTTTGCTTTCGATCGCATTGAATTCTGTACCGTAGTGTTTTTGTAGCACACCGCCAACAGTAAACACTGAAACTTGCGTTATTTTGTACTCAATCAAAGCTTACCAAAGCACGTAGTCATTGATACATATACGTCAGGCTTAAGTGTGCAAATTACACATTGGAGATAATTTTCTAGTAAAAAAAGACATAAAGCAACTGATGGAAAGATCGTTACGACCTTTAATTTCAGTACTGTACGCAATCTAGAGGGTTGCAGAAAATACCAGATGCGCATTTTTATGGCATACACCCTTCCTTCATAAAGGCAATAGTTTATCCATGTTTCGCCAACACCAGCTGCCATATATATGCATTCTTTGTCCCAAATTGGTCCTATATTTAGTAATGTTTAAACTTGAAATAGGACCTCACAAACTGGACAGTACGTGTAAGAATTTTAAAATACAACTGTGATAAGACTTGCACTTTTTGTCGTCATTGTGTATTAAATACATCCAATGTTCCAATCTTCCATAATTTATTGTTCTGTAAATACAAATGGAATAAAACTTTGGTAAGAAACTTCAAAACAAAAATTTTGATACTATTGCAAAGAAATTATTTCTATCTTCTATTATTCTTCTTTTTTTACTTGACATGTGAACGGTATTGAAGATCACCACATATCACATGACACATTTGTCTTCTCTTAGTATAGTTCACCGCACCTTAAGAATTTATAATTTGCCTGGGAAACGTCCCTACTATTACAGTCCGTTTACTAAATATATATACACTATGGAAAACACTCAGTTAAGCAGGCTCAAAACCTCATGTGTGAGAAGAATGCACAGAACTATACGACATTTCTTACCTGAAGGGCAAAGCCTTCTTCTTACTATGGTATTAGATATCTCGTTACATTCGTTATAGGCTAACAACTCCAACTTCATATTGAATTTCGAGGACGAATTGTCCTTCATGAATTATCTGGACTTAAAACGGCGAAAAGGACTCAAGTTTTTATCATTCACGCTCAGTTTCCAACCTATTGGTTCATGTTGGACCGGCCACGTTTTTTTTTTTTTTTTTTCTGGTTGGTTGTGGCTCACAGTATTTCTTTCTCTACCCCATTGCTTATGCTAAGCACCAAGAACAATGACAATACGTTCCATTTTTAAGGTCTTCGGTATATCGGACTTGGTCAGGAGTCGCACTTCAGACCCTTTGGCAGGACATAACGGTGTAAATTTCTCTCACTCTATGCCTACTGCCATAATTGTGTTTGGTGCTCAAAATATATAGAGGCTTTTCACATGACGTCATAATACTCTCCGGCGGCCATGTTGGAGTACATGTAACTACGTAGTAAACCACACTGGGTGCGCTTGCTCGTTGAATGTGTACACACCGTGCATACCACAATGCACTCTGTGACTCTATGACGTGGGAACGTTTACACAATGAAGCAAACGAACGATGTAGCAACGATAACGCAGATAGAAAGCGTAAATCAGTACTATCAATCACAATCAACACAATTAACACTGAACAACTGCACACGAGCGTACGGTAACGTTATGAGTTGGTACAAATGAACAACTGGTTCACCTTTAAAAATGAACTCAATCTCATTCTGAAAGAGAATTAAATGAGAAACTTCACTTTGTGGACATCGTTTGTTCTAATTCACTTTTTTTTAAAGGGACCTGCTTCAGAAAGATTAGGGGGCGAACAGGTATGTCTTTGGGGGCGAACTGGCAGGTCTTAGGGGGCGAACTGGTTAATGCTTGGGGGCGAACTGGTATTTAGGGGGCGAACTGGTTGGGGGCGAACTGGCAAGGGGGCGAAACGACCGGCTACCTTCGGCACAAAGCCACGTGTATTTGGCATGAATGTCCTCCAGCATGGCGGTTCCGTGACGTAATTACAAAGCCTCTATATGAGTAGGGAAAACAATCCACTGAGCCGTAACTGAAAAAGCCCTTGGCCGGCTCGGCTTAAACCAATCAGCTAGAAAATGGGCCGCAAAACTCATATAACCTAACCTCACCCCATACAAACAACAAAAATTGTCGATTTAAACTTACCTCGAAAACACATAAGTCCACACGATAAATGTAAAAGACCCCTTTACCATAGAAGTCCATTTCATATACATTGTACAATGTCGCTGCTCCGGCACCTAGTAGTCACTATACATAAAGATTATCAGGCCAAACCTGTGAACGATTGACAGCGTAGCTGGACATAGAACTGCAAGGATAAACGAAAACAAAATACATGACGAAACCTACTCTGAACAATAAACTGTCAAACACGATTAATTCGACTTCAAAATTTTTTCCATAATATTATCATGACACAATGTGGAGACACACTCTTATTGTTAATGATCTTCAATTTTCAAAAATACCGTAAGTCAACAAAAATGGTTGAAAATAGCTAAAATTGATTTCCATGCACGATATTTGTCGATTTGCTGTGTATTTATTGAAATAAAAGACTTAAAAATACACAAATTTAAAATTGAGGTGGTCAAATACCACTCGATGATCGAAAACGGCCCATTTTACCCTTCATTTGGTTTATAATATTCTTTAGCTGCCTTTCGTTGTACTGCCACAGCAAATTGTACGGTTCCGGCATGTCGTGTTCTGTTTGTTACAGACATTCTATACACAGGCAGTGTACCTAACGCAAAGCCTACTAGACGAACTGTAATTATAATTTTAAAATGCTTCAAGGATGTGAGGGCGTTAATGTATTAGTTTATAATTTCACTAAAAGTATTTTGATGGACGAGCCCTAAGGGTTAGGGTTATACATTTAAGAAACCTTTACAATATATACCATTTTATAGAACACCTTATTAATTTCTCTATCTGATTGGAGGATATAGTGATGGCTTCATGCCCTGAGTTACGGAGCAATAAGCCCCAAGATTACGCGTTAGCCCTGATTAATCCACGGCGATGTTAATACCTACAATAAAATTTAGACCAAAAAGTATGTTTATTTGGTTAGGTGTTACGTTAAAAAAGCAATGACTATATTCAAGTTCATTTGCATTATCGTATGAAATTTATTCGTTGAAAAATTGAACCTTTTGTTCGGCAACCCGCCTTTGAGAGCCGATAATGTAGGAGATGGATTTGTGTTTTGTGTTTAGGAATTGACTGGTATTGTTATTTGTATATCAGGTCTAATTTGTACTATTGTGTTTCACCTTTGAATAAGGAGTGTATTAAATGTTTTGTATTGATATGTTAAGTTGTTCTTTTGGATATATGTCTTTAATTAGTTAGGGAAGGGTACGTCAGTCCACTGACCGCCCCTCGAGAGGAATAAACGTTTAGCTCCGCTCTAGACCTGCTATTGGTACGAGTTCTCTTTTTTTCCCCACGAGTATGAATATTGCGAAGGGCCCGAAAACCAAGGCTCGGTCAACGTTTCTATAAGATCATGCCGTATGTCACAGTTCATTTAATACTTCATACGACCGTAAAAGTGGAAAAAACAATTTTTGTTTAACAACATGCTGTGTCAGAGATATCATTCACTTCAAACTATTTCAAAATGAAGGATAAGGACACATGCATACTTGTTTACAAGTTAAGATACAAATTAACGTGGGGCATTGAGTTTTGTAACTCCTAAATAAAGACCAGTGCGGTGCTTCGGTGGGGGAAGAGGGGGCCTTGCCCCTCAGATTCGTTCTTTGTCCCCCACTTGTCCCCCTTTGGTCTGGTAGGAGTTAGATTACATCTCTCATGAGTCTTAATTTTTCATCTAGAGATATGTTTTACCACAAAGTTTCAGGGGTTTCGCCTCATGTACCCCACCCGGAGGGATGCGCGATTCCGACTCGGTAGGCTCGCAGCGCCAGAAAATTGTTTACGCCAAAATTTTCCCTTTCCGTTGATTTTCCTCCCAGTTTTAATATTCTGGCGCTGCCACTGATAAAGACATTACTCTCACAATAAATAAATGACACCATCTTTCTAGACAAGGTATTTTAATAGGTATGCATACACATAACATATTTCCTATCACTCAGCTCAGCATAATTGTCACAGAAAAAAATAAAATAGGTATCGTGCGTCATAAAGCTATTTTGTAAAAGTCTTATCTGCATGGAACTATTTCCATATTGTGAATTGGAGGATTGGGTTAGTTAGCTAGATGCAGTTTTGCGGTCCAGTTTCCAACCTATTGTTTCAAGTCGAACAGGCCACCGCCTTTTTCCAGCTGTGGCTCACTGACTTGTTTTCCCTACTGCATTGCTGATGCGGAGCATCACGCACAACTGCAGTACTATATGTTCCATTTTTAGAGTCTTTGGTGTGACTCGACCTGGGTATCGAACCCGGGCCTACCGCGTGGGAGGCGAATGTTCTACCGTTAGACCAAACATGCGGAGGATTGACTCCTATGTGAAGGTAATATTGCTAAGGTGTATGTCAGGATATGTGAGACTGGTTTCTACTGAGCAACCTCTCACAATACAATCGAATCCTGCTGTTTCCAGTAGTACACCCAGACCAATGGATGGAGATGCATATAATATAAATGGTAAAGGTAGTATTTATCAAGATGTTTTCTTTTGATTCTTCCTCGTTATAATTAAAATGAACTTTTAGTTCATCTAGTAAGTAAATTGAAACGTTTTTATTTTACTTTCGCAACCATATGGTGCGGATGATGAAGAGTACTTCCTTACAATTGAGTTGTCATGGATGATTAGACCGATTTCGCTCCCAAGGGCACATATTGTCAGCTAGTTAGGTGCTGAAATAAAATTCAATTTCATAATAGCTTAGCACAGGCACCTAAACAATTCTCTTTCAGTGGATCCATCGTCCTGATGGGGATTACTTTAAGCCTTATGAAAACTTATATTGATTCGGCTCCAATATGCCTGATGTGAAATATTCAATGGAATTTATCCGAATACTACACAGACCTTTCGAAGCACAGTCCAAAATGCTATTGGTGATTGTAGTATTATACTTCCATGTATCTGACAAAAGGGATAACTTTTTTGTTACTGATGATATACTGACAGTCGAAAGTAACAACGAATTCAAGAATTTCAAAGAGCAACTAAACGGATGTAATCATGACAATCAAATACATAAATTACGCCACATATAAGGGTTTCTTTGGAAATGATATTAAGAACAATAATTCAATTTGAAAGAGCGCCGCCACTCACTTGAAACCTATGTAATCATAGCACGGAACCGACATATTTTCTGAAGAAATATAAAAGGTATCATGCACGTAAAAAGGAAAGAAACGTTACAGTCGAGGTGAAATTTTAATGGAAAATTATTAAGATTTCAAAAGGTCTCTACACATTCTGACATCCGGGCAGCGCAAAAAGCTATTATTCGTGAGTTTCCCTACACAGTCTCCCACAACAAATGCCCAAAATGGTCAAAAATCCACATTCTTTCAAGCATTTGCCCGAAAAATAAAAAGTATCATAGTCAGGGTAACATATTTAAGAAAAATCAAAGATACAAAAATCGCGACACAGTTGGGAAGTCTGTCGCTTAAAAGGAACAATCATTCCTCCTGAGCCTGTTTTTACACCTTGTGCAATATAATGCCCAAAATGGTCGATTATTTCAATACTGTCAAATCTTTGCTCCAAAAACAGAAAATATTCAAATTAAAATTTTCATGAAAAATAAAAATGAAAAGAAAGATACACATTCGGGTAGCCTGTGAAAAAAGTTTTTTTCTCATCAGCCCCACTTCATTCTGTAGTATTGCATAGCTTTGCCTGAAATTGTAAAATATTAAGGCGAAGGATGGAAACGCTGGGACGTTTATAATTGCCAAATTAATTACACGGACAGACGGGGGAGTCTTCAGGGGCAAAGCTCAATAGTTTGTCGTCTATCCTGCCTCTAGAGCCGAATTCGGGCAAATGTTATGAAAGTCGGGTAATTTGTTTTCCAATACTATAATAATACAGTGTGGGAATGTCTTCCCATAAGTCTGACTGAAAATTCATTTAAACTCACCTCGTAGTGTGATTATTTTTTCAAAAGGTAATAGGAATGGAAGTAAAATATTTATATTCGGAAGTTCGGACAGTCTCATGGACAATTTCAACTATTCAATATATATTGAATGTAGCCAAAGGTAACAATAGAGTAAAAATAGTATGTTTTTAATTTCCTTGTATGGTTTTTCCGAAAAGATGTGTATAAGAATATTTCATTCAATGGTAGTACAAACGTTTCTTAACATTTTAACCTTATTCTGAATTCAATGATCCAGCCAGCATCTTGCAATCAGATAATTCACTATTGGATGTGATTTTGATCACGTGACATAAACGAACAGTAGGGTAGCACTAGGGGAATTCGACCTCACAAGAAAGTGTCCTTCGTCTCACTTAACGAGAGAATCAAAACAATTTGGAAGAAAGCTGTCACGTTTGTTTACATTACCACTTAAAATAAATGTTTTTAATATTTAGAAATTTTGTTTCTCAGTCATTTTTAAAAGCCTCATTCAAACCTTTACAAAGACGTATATTACGATCTCCTTGGGTAATATTTGACCAGTTCTCCCTAAATTCGACTTACCCATGGTATTTTCGTTCGTTTTAATTATAGTCGTACGAGGTCACGTGATTTTAAGTGGATTGTGACGCATTTAGTTTATTCACAATTTTCTGCAGAGCATATATGTGTGGTTCTTAGGAACACCAACTGCAAGATTTCCCAGGCCTATATCTCAAGTTCACTGAATTACAACCATCGTATCTGTTATTCGTTTTTGTTTTCTCAAAGTTAACAGATTTTGTAATTTAATACCAAAACAATCGATACATGTTTTCATTTCCCTTACTTTTCTAATGTTTTATTGCTTTGTTTTTTTTTTTTCCTCTCTTATTTGAAATGATATTATGAATAATGGATCCTTCTTATAATGTTGTAATTTGTGGGAACTCGATAGCCTTTTTGGTCGAGACAGCTATTCAATAAAGTCCCGCCTTCTCCAGAATGTCTTTGCTTCTTTTTCGGTATGGTTCCATTATGCAAGCAAAGTTTGCGAAATTACATCTCTTTCTTCGTGAAATGTAAACGTTTATTTGTATATATTATACGCAGTAAAAATTTTGTTGTTCTTGATAGGCGTTTTTGAGTGAAAATTTATTATACCTTCTTTGTGTATCAACTTGGCTGAACATATACTGTTGATTAATGCTTTTTGAACATCTTGTATCCATGACTAGTACCACCAGTAGTATCTCTGAAGTATGGAAATACCATGCTTACCAATGCCTCATATCATAAGGATCAGGGATATACAATATTTTACGGACAAAATAATACCTACATCGAGGAGAATAAGACAATAAATGTCACGTGTCTTGCTGAAGGAGCTAAACCCCAAGCAAACATAACGTGGATGATAAATGGAGAGATTGTTGAAGATGTCCCTCCTCAGGTGACAAGATATAACTTACAAGAAAACAGGACGTTTGACTCACTCTCAACTTTACAATTCAGTCTTATCGGGGAAGAAGTCGACGTCACGTGTCATGTTAGCCTTAATGGGACAGATATTGAAACATCTGCAAGTACAACATTCCTCACATACGGTAAGATAATTGCTATACGAATTCACATGCTGGATACAATCAATTGTTTGAGAACCCTCCTTGCATTACCGTGTATTCATACCAACGTTACAACCGCTTAAAACTTTTTATAACTGAAAAAGTTCGCATTTCAGTGAATTTTCACCGTTATTAACAGGGGCGTCGATACCGGGGGCGGGGGGACGATTGCCCCACCAATGAAAATATTGGGGCCAACTTGCCCCCTTAGTAGTTCAGTCAAATAAAACAGCAACAGGTAAAATAAACAAAATCTAACATTGTGTTAAGCAGATGAATTTGGGCTTCGAGAAAACGTCAAATTGAGCCTATTAAAGTATTTAATAAAGTAATACAAACTCTATCTATGTTTTGTGTATGTGTGTCGATGTGGTTAGATAGAGTTGTACGCCCCAGTTTCCAACCAATTGGTTTAAAGGTAGAGAACAGTCCCCCAAACTTTTTTGAAGAAAAAGCTAAATAGCATAATTTTCGTCTCATTTCTCTTCAAAGTATCTTTCATTACATCTTATGATCTAACTATTGCATATTCAAGGTAAACAATACCTTGAATAAACCAAACAGTTATTACTAGTAAATTTCACATCTGATGAGAAAAAAAATTGTCACGTGACTCCCAACAGCCAATCATGAAACTGGACAGTCTACTATACTACTTTAAGTTGGGAAGACTGCTCCTGCCCTTTAAGTCCAGCCTGCCATGGCCCTTTTTTCAGTTGTGGCTCCCTGGCTTGTTTACCCTACTCCATTGTTCATGCCGAGCACCAAGAACAATAGCAGTAGGTTCCTTGTTAAAGACTTCGGTCAGTCGGTATGACCCGGCCAGGAGTCGAACTCCCGACCTCTAAGTGTGAGTGTGTACGCACGTTTGTTTGTGTATAGTTGTGGCTCGCGTTCATGTAGGTGGATTGCTTATAGAAGAGTCCTGTCAGGAATACAATGCAGGGTTCCGACTGTTGAAAATTTTTTGCCCCCTCCCCATCCACAAACGAGATTAACGCCCCGGTTATTAACAACACATTTTATCAAATTGTATGGCTTAACACGTGGTCAGTGGTGCTTAAGATGTTTACATTCAAGTTTAGTAATTAGTAAAATATGAGCCATTTTCTGAGAGTCAAAGTGGTCCTAGAGTTTAAAAAGGCTGAGAAGCGCTAGCTTTTTATATTTTACAGTTTACATTATAAAGTAAAAGTAAAATGCGACAATCACGTGAATGTTTTTTTTTTTTTTGAAAAAGGCAGAAATTCCTCCATTTCTTCTATTCTCATAGCTACCTCTTTGTACATCAGGACCAGATTGACTTTTCAAATGATACTGAAATTTTGCCAAGTATGCTGTACATAATTTTGAAATAACTTTAAAAATCCATGTTTTGTTCCATAATAAGAACGTTTATCGTTCCACTATAAACCTACTAAACACGGAAATGATGTTTTATTTAAAAACAGGAGCTAAATCACACGACTTCAGTTATTTGCTGAAAGTGGTCGTAGGTCCTTTTGTAGCTGCTGCAATTGTAACCATCCTCCTTGTCACCTGCGTTTACTTTGTAACCAAGAGATTCAAAGGTAAATGAAATGTTTGTTTCATGGAAATTAATGAATTTTATTCATTGACATAACCAATATGTCGCTATTACAAACTACCTTTATCAGAAAATGTATCAATAAATTTATGGCACAAGCGTGTTACTCTCATTTCCACAGGTACCGGTACACAAACTGCAGATTTGTCAGCGTAAGTAAATTTACACTGCACTTCATTGCAATAATTCCTTCACATACTAGTGCTTGTTATTGCAACCCAACGATGGCAAAAACTCAAATAACATTTTTAAAAACATTTGTTATTTTCGTTTAACCATTAATCAAATCGTGCATATATACGTACACACTCATATTGACATAAAAAACCGCTCGATAGGAAAACAAAAAGAAACTGTAACGAACTGTGTTCCCTATTCTACCATATAAAGCAAGTCATTTCCTTGCAAGAAATATTTCATTCATCTTTATTTTTCAGAAGTCTTCAATTGGCATTACGAGATCGACCACTAAATGGCGTTAGAAACGTATCAAGAGATTTGCCGCCAATTCGTAGTCCAAGTAAGCATCTCACCTAACAATCCAGACGCTTCCACGTATACAAAGAAATTTCGTAAGGGGCGGGATGAGTTTTAAATGGAATTACCCCACACTCTAAGCAATTTTTTAATTGAGGTTCCCCCATTTAGCTTGAAATTTACAATATTATGGGGGTTGCCTTTGAGCCCCGCTTCATATGCTTGTGGGTAGACGCAGTGAGCCGTAACAGCTCCCTGGTAGACGTAATGCGTAGTTTTATTTTTTTAAATTAAAATTTACAAATTTGATGAGATTTCATTGCCGACTTCACTTTAAGGAAAAAAGAATAGGAGAAGATTAATACCGTTTGTTTTAAATTCACTATTGAGTTAAAAAATGCTACCTTCTTGTAAGAACTCTCTTCCAATTTACAGTAATACGGTATGACAATTTAGCAACCAAGTTACATTTTTAAATTTGAGAAGAGGATTCCGATGGAAAGCGATTTTCCTCACATCACTTTGCTAAGAGAAGTGTATCATACTCATTTTACACAAAATTTGTGTATACAAATATATTATTACATTAAAGAAATTACTACATAAACGTGTTATGTATGGTTTCTGCATTGTATTCTGTCAAGTGATAACTCGCACTGTTGACGAAAATATTGACATAAACTGTGATGATGAACTTGGTAAATGTTCAACAGTAACCAATGTTGAGCTGGGAGTACATCTGCCTGGAGAAGGAACGTTCCAATATTGGACTGCTAGTGCTTCGTATAAGAATGACCAATGCAAGAAGATTATAGCAAAATGTGTTTCAGGTACACTGGTAAAAGATATTGTAATTTAACAGAAATACTGGCAGCTGGGATTCCAGTCCTGTTATTTTACTAGTTGTGCGTAAATCCAATAGTAACGGTGCCTATGGCGCTACTTTTATTTCTGAACACTGCAAATCATTACAATTGCCTTGAAGTGTAGCATTCAGGGGAAATGGTTAGATATGTACACTCTCTATAAGATCTGGACGTCTAATACAAAAGTGTAAAATAACGTTCTCCATCCGGAATCCTAGCTGGCCGCATTATTTATTTTTACTGTAAAAATACATTCCTTTATTGAAGTGTAAAAATTTAAGTGAATATATGTTATTAAACTTATCTCGCTTCGTGAATTAATTTGGATGGAATTCATTAACAACTGTGCAAACACTGTTGAATTAAACATGAAGATATAACATTGTTGCGCTGCATTCTAAGAAATGAAAACAGTTTGATAATGATGGTGATGAGTTTGGCTTCAAGCTTATTCCTTTCTATCCTCAATGGTTATTTGCAAACATTTAATAGTATCTACATCTCTGTTGGAGTGATAAATTAAACAACTTCCAGTCTCAAGCTACTTCTTGTGTTGTTAATATTTTCCTTTATGATGATATTTACGCAGATAGCGTTCAAATGAAGGAGCACATAAACTTCCGGACGTTAGCCGAAAATCTCAGGGGTATTAAAACCCATCGAAATATCATCGAAATTCTTGGCGTCTCCATCGCAAGTGGTAATGAAATCGAATTCCTATTGCTATTCACAAATTCTTTTATCTGAAAATATCCTATTCTCTTTCTCATAAAAGAGCTGGGATCCCAGCGACGGCTTGCCAACTCTTGCCACTTCTTTCGACCTAATAAGGTTACCTAAATTGATACCATTTGTTCATTAGCTGGTCATGCATGAGATAGCAAGGTTTTTCAACCTGCATAAAACTTTCCACTCTCGTCTAATGACCGTGGGTACAACCTCGTTTGAGCTCTTCCGACCCACTACGAACAAACTTTCTTTGACTGGGAGACCCAGCTAGAAATCGCAGAAAGGTCGCGAGGAATCGGAAGAATTTGCAAGAGTTGGTCGAAATGTTGAAGGTTGGCTTTTCTTTTTTCTAATCAACAGATTTCACAATAACTCAATCATTTCAACCCAGAAGTGTTAACCATCACTTTAAAATTATATTTGTAACAAATTTGATAAAAGTTAAGTAAACGTTAATTTCATGACATTGCGCCCAAAACATCATACACGTCCTATTAGGAGCAAAGATACTAGCAAATCGTGTTACTAAATCATTTACATTTACATTTACATACATTTGGTATTAAATAAAGTTCGTTTGATTTTCTTTATCTATTTTCGTATTTAGTTCCATACTACATATACATGGAGTATCTTGAATATGGAACACTTAGAGATTTCCTTATGAGGAATTATCAGCAGTCACGTGATTCACAGAGTAACATCGCCCAAACTTTAGATGAGAGAGCTATTCATCCGACTGGGTTTGCTTTGGACGTAGCTGATGGTTTGGTATATCTTACGGACAGAGATGTAAATCATTCCATAGTTTTATTTCATTTTCAACATCTTGTTATCTTTGTGTGGCTAAATATTTTGTTCATTCTAAAACATCTTTTCACTAAAGCATCGTTATTTAATTAAAATTGACAACTGATGCTTTTTATTTCTTTGTATTGAATTTCAGTATCATCATCCTGCCCTTTGTACTAGAAAAGTTCTAGTCACAAAATCAGGCACTTGTAAATTGTACGATTTTTGGCCAAAATCCTTATCAACAGAGAGATTAAACCAAATTTTTAAAAAGGTAATTTACATTATAACTTTATTTATCAAATTTTCTAAAGAAATGTTAGAAGCATTTTTATCTAGACTAAGCTGTAAATGTAAAAAAAGCAAGAGTCATTTAAGTGAATGTACTTCTCTTGCATAAGGAGCCGCATTTTATCTAGAAGCTGTACAGTTGTATAAGTCATGCATGTATGCTCTGGTAGGCTGTAAAAGTGATATCATTCACAAATTTTTAAACCAATGTTCCAGACCACAATTAATGAATAAGACATTTAGTAGAAGGTATAATTGATGTGGGAATGATGTATTTAGCATTGGCTGCGGCAAGAATTATATCAAAATACTAGGTCACGCATTGGCGTAGCCGCGGGAAGGGTTCTGGGGGTTAGTATCCCCCCCCCATGACCCAAACTTGCAATGCAAAAAACACCTAAAAATGTGTTTTTTTCTCTTTATCCTTAGACTTTTCCCTCATATCGTGCCCCCCCCCCCCATGACACAATCCTGGCTACGCGCATGAATAGGTGTTTAGTGGAAAAGCGAATATACAACTAGTCGAGAAACATTGGATAGATGCGCACTGTTTAACAAGGTGTTTCTTGATTGGTTGTTTCCATTGTATTGTATCGATTGTATTCTTTGTTAGGGTTAGGGATTAGGGCTATCGTTAGCCAGTAAGGAAATTTCTTGTTAAACAGTGCGCATCGCCCCGAAAAACATTGTTTTAAGCAGTCGTCTTAACAAAAAGCAAAAGGCAGCAAAGGACTAAGAAAGAACTGTAAAAAAAAAAATTATTGCCATGATAAGTTAAATTAACATAATTTTTATCGTTTCTTAACTCTGGTTAAACATCCTGTTAAACAAGCATTTGTTTGAATTCTTAAAGTTAACGTAACTCGTAGTTTTCTGGGTTCACCCTATTTTACAGTCTCATCCTCCCGTTGCTTGGCTTTCACCGGAAACTATATTCTTGCGCCAGTACTTCAAAAAATCTGATGTCTGGAACTTTGGGGTGGTTCTTTGGGAAATTTATTCTCTTGGTATGTTTACGTTAATATTGTATTTGGATTATGTTTCTGATAGTTGCGTGGACTTGATTTAATCTTACAAACATTATATAGATCAACAACTAACGGTGACGTATAACTTCTGCACATACAGGGTGAAATGTTGTGTCTTAATGTGAGATTTTACAATAACAACGTCCAAACTGGTTGAACGAGCGAAAACTGCATAAGACAAGTAATTTCCTCGAATATTTTCAATTACAGGTGAAATTCCGTACAGTGGTTTGAGTTGTGAGGAAATCGAACAAGAAATACGCAAAATGAATTACCTAGATCAACCTCTGACATGTCCAGGTGGAATGTAAGTATCATTCAAGGACAAAATATGCATGTGTTAAGCCGTGGTCACACCGACTGATTTTGTATTCGAGTTGACCGATTTAAGTAGGCTGATTTTGTCAGGCGATCCCACGGTTAAGTATACGGTTGTGGGTACTCTACACGATTTATCGTCCAGACAGTACCGTCTGCCACTGTGAAATATGGCTACGTTCAGTGAAGAAAGTGATGATGAACTGGATGAAGATTTCAATAAAAATGAAAGTTGTTGCAATAATATATTTTGGCAGTGTAGGGAATGTGGTTTGAGAAGAGATGAAGAAAACGAAGATGTTGGGTAAAACCGCCATGGTCGCCCTTTTCATATTGCGGTCATGATATTAAGGATGTTGCGTATTACACGAAATTGGTCTAGCCTGTCACATTTCTATCACTTCCATGGTTTGCCTGTCAAACCTTTTGTCGGGTGCCGATTCTGTTGGTGAATCGGTCAAAAAAGTGTTCATATAGACCGACAAGCAGTCGGCCGACAAAATCGGTTTGTGTGACCACGGCTTTAGTCGTTTTCGTTGGAGAATATGTCATATTTTTAAGTTTAAATGTGTAATAGGTATGTTGTGGACTAAAATGCAATGAATTTAATTGCTTTGGTTCCTAATGCTGCGAAAAGAATACAAAAATAGTCAAGAGTAAATGGTATCTTGGAGGAATCTTTAAAACTGATGCTAAGCCTTGTAGTTTTTGCAATGGTTTGCATTGGCGGTGCTACGGGCAAGAGGTGGTATTTCCCCTCAGATTTTGTCCTTCCCCCCCCCCCCACCACCACAATTCAATCAATTAGGAGTTGGGTTTACCGGAAAAATAAACAATATACCTCTCTAGTGACTAAATTTTTCATCTAGAGATGTGCTAAAACCTCAGAGCTTCCGGGGACTTCGCCCACCCCCACCCCCACCCCAAGGAACGGGCTCTTCGAACTCGGTTTCGCACTTCGCTCAAAAATATTTTCCCCGGACATTATGCTATGCCCTTAGTTTGCCCCCCTCCCCCAGTTTTTACACTGATGGATTGCATCAATTATCAAGTATAGAGCACTAAGATAGGTTAGAAGCTTTGCCAATTAACCTTATAATTACCTTTTCAAACTGGAGATACTTACGACTTTTGAAAATATTTTATGGTAAGTTTTGATGTAAATATACAGATACAGACAGGGTAACAAAAGAATGATCCAGTGGTCAATTACAATAGCAAGTTGCGTTCTTGCAAATTATGAAAAGGATAGCTCTTTGTTTGATAAAGGCATTTTTATAAACATGTATTGCACTAACATAAACAGCTTGAAGATCTCAAAAAATTATCTCTAGATTCAGCATGATGCTTGCTTCATGGAATACGACGGTAGATGAAAGACCAGACCTTCATGAATGGAAACAGAAGTTAGTTTGTCTTTTACAGAGTGAAAAACAGGTAGGTAAATTTAGTAATGGTAAGAATTCCAGTACGCATCTTTAAATAAATGGAAGTAACTAAAGGTAATGTTTTCACAAGATTAAGCTGTAGATTAAGTTAAAAATGTTTGTGTTATGATGTTTTCACTTATTTTATTTTATTTCATATTTCAAATTCGTAAATAGTGTAAATTTGCTCTTGATTGGAAGTACATTTTCCCTTCAAAAAAAATGGTAAGAACCCCGAACAGTTGACAATAAAGTGCACGGGGAAATCTGCAGAAGAAATGGGATATGTGTTCTTTTGTTCTGTTTTATGGAATTCTCCAGTAGCGTAGCCAGGATTGTGTTATGGGGGGGGGGGGTTGGAGCACGAAATGAGGGAAAGGTCTAAGGGGAGAGAGAAAAACGGCTATTTTAGGTGTTTTTGCAATTTTTTTTTCAAGGTTGGGTCATGGGTGGTTTCAACCCCCCCCCCCCCCCCCCTCCGTGGCTACGCCACTGGACTTCTCAAGAATGACTTGTATTGGGTGTAATATGGCACACACGTTTCTTTAAAATAATGCATTCAGCCAAAATTCTACTAAACAATCAGAATCAATAGAAAAGTTAGGGCATTCTTGATGTAACTTGTTGGCCAAGTTTAAGTTCCCCCGGAAAAAAAAATTAAAGAAGAAAATTTGAAGTCAAAACAATATTACACCTGTTAGGCTAGATTAATGATTAAACCTGATGGATTTTTATTGTTCTGTACCACCGTGTGTCACGTGGGATCAACTTCTAATAGATCAGTCTTCCACAATTTTAAATAAAAGGCTTAGTAACTCAATAGCAGTTTTAACAGGAGAATGACGTTTACGTTGTTATGACGTAAGAGATTAATTTACCGTTAACATTCTTTTTCATGTTTTTGTTATTCTACACCAAGGAGTTAGAAGGAAAAAATGGTACAGGCGGAACTGGAGACCAAAGCTACTTTACCCTTGAGAGCGACATTTGTGACTATGAAGATGGTTACATAGAGCAATAGACCTTATACATTGACGTCACAACAAGTTTATGTCTAAGGCAAAAAATGGTGCGAAGTCTGTTTCCATGAAGTACGGTACCCAGGTACCAGAGGAGACAAACGCATGAATTCTATCTTTATATAGATTAGGTGTAAGTCTGCGTTTGTGTCGGTGTAAGATGTAACATGATTACACACTTATTTCACACTTATTTCAAAGAGGACATGCTTTTTGGCTCTCTGGGGTAACTTGCGTAAGGCCCTTCACAGTTACTGCTTTTTTGTAAGGAGTTGATGGAAGGACGTCGTAAATCCAACGCGGTGACATTTAATGAAGAATCTTTTACTCATTATGAGATGTCAGTTGAATTACATTCAGCTGTACTTTGCAGAAAAATTTCGAAATCGATAATTCATATTTCACGCATCGTGATCGATTTGAATAAAATAAAACGCATTCGTAATGTAATCTGAATAGTTTGTCTAGATTTTGACCGTCACATGTCTAAGGAGGGAGAGGACACTTCATCAATCTGAGACAAGATTTGTTCAAACCAGTGCCCTATAGCTAAGAGTTTATCATTTGTCGAGATCATGATGACCACGTACCAGATAGAAACAATGAAATGTAAATTATATTATAAGTTACTACTAGTTACTTACGTTTAAGAAAATAAAGCAATCATTTAACCCTCTAATTCCGTTTATGGCATGCTGTACTTTTCACTAATAGGTGGAAGTATCACAGACTATTTTTACTCGTATAGTTTTGGAATTTAACATGGAAAGTTAACGTCATAGTTAACAACTAAAGGACTATTTGACCCACTTGAAATGGGGTTTTTTTTTCATAAATAAATCATGTAAATTCTGTCGCTTTTGAAATGATAGGAAGGATTAACTCAGCGTTCAGAAACTGCTATATTTCTATGGAATTCATTTGAAAGTTACAATTGTTTCAAGAGGTTATCAGTTAAAGACGAGGAAGTCAAAGTTAACCTGCATTTCTATTATTAATCTGTTCTCAAGTTAAATATTGCATTTAAATCAATACAGCCTACTCAATGTGCACATGCACTGAGATTTCTCACAGTAGCTTTTCCATCCCTATAGAGAGTTTTCAATTAACTTTTTGTATTTACTCTTTAAACAATAAAAAACTGTATGCATCAACTATTATCATAAAAAGTGCTGAAATCAAATTTTGCAACCATGGCATGTTTCGTCTTTATCGAAGCTGGTCAGTGCATGTGATTTATTCCTATTTGAGAAAGTGAAAGCTAGCTTTATTTAAAGAGGTGCACAGGGTTACGAAAACTGTTACAAGGAAACAGTGATCCAATTAACGTTTATTGTTTAAAGAACCTCTGCAGGCAGTATATTTGTATTTGGACTCTTTTCTACGAGCGAAATTATGACTGTGGATGTATAAAATGCTCAAATAAAATGCTTAAATAAAATTTTGGAATGATGTCGTATCAGGACGACAAACTATAAAAGTTGTATCAAAGAAACGTTTGGATTCCTGATGTGAATCATAACAGAATTAAGATTCTTGATTGCCTTGAAATTACATTTACCTCTCATAAAAAGAGACACAGCAATTAGTTATAAAAAACCATGCAACAACGTTGGCTATGGTACTTTATTTCGCTAGAGTCAGAGGCATTATTAGCAAAATACACAAATTTCTAGTAATTCTTTTAGTGATAACATTTGATATTACAATATGTGTATCTCGATTTCTGACAAAAGGAGGGTAGATAGGCCTATACCCCTTTCAAGGGTATACAAGGGGACAAAAGGATGATGCTTACAAGAAAGTCTTTTAACTGTTCTCTTATTTTTTCTTTTATACTTTCATTGATGTCAAAGATGCAAAATTTATTACAAGAAATTTCATTACATGAAAAATTGAAAAATATAGGAATCAATTCTTAAAATTCAACATTTGAAAATTCACCCTTGAGTTGGATTTTGGTTATGCACCGGCGTCTATAAAATCAACTTTGAAATTTATTTTTTAAGAAAAGCGAGCTTGGGAATAAAACGTATGTCTGCCACGGTAAAAAAAGAAAGTCCTGTGATATATGGGTCAGATTCCCTGTTGTCTTTGTTATATTACCCTAACAAATTGCCTTATGTAGTTAATGTTTAGATTGCTGTCTGATTTATGGGCACATTTTAGATGAGGAAATGTTATTTTGCGCCAAATGAATGTAAGGGTAGATTGACACAGCCAACATACAAAAGCAAAACCAATTTATCACGTGTTATTTTATGCAGTACTTAGTAATTCTATGTGTAATCCCATAGTTAATCTGTGTCTGGATTTCAATTGTGCTTGATCTTGAGATATTTCTGGCAGAAAAAAAAAGAAAATTATTATTCTTACTAAGAAAAGTTTAGATCAGAAAAGTCTTGTACAAATGTAATGATTTTTTTTTCAATTTTATCAAGTTTAGTCCTTAGATAGTTAAGTTACATTATTTTCCAAAGCATATTGAGTTTGAGTATTTTTCAACATTTTGCACGCCCAAAGGAATAGAAAGAGTCCCAGGTTTAGAACTTTAGCATATCGTAGTGCATAAGAGATTTTACATCCTGTTTTAACTTCAGTGAAAAAAATGACTGTACATTAATGACTGGGCCTGCTACTTAAAGTGGATAAATATATTAATGAAACAAAGGATAAACCATTTTATATTAAAATTATTCAGTTTTTTTTTTTTTTATTTCTTCACTTCCATGGGTCTTGGTAGAAAAAATTCCGAGGGACAAACTTTTCCTTGATCAAATTATCGAAAATTCTTTACTCTCGGGGAAAAAACTTCAAAGTTAAAGAGAGAAGAGGGGCGCTCAGGATTTTCCTCACAGGGGTTGTAAGCTTTAATGGGCAATAACCTAAAGGCCCGACAAAGACAATGAGTTACCAGGAAGTTATGGAAGCTTTAATTTTTGAAACATTTTGACTTGAATTATGAAGAAAATTTTAAAAAATTGTGACTTTCAGGGAAGAAGTTTGGGAAAATGTTTTGGACGAAAATTTGAAAATCTGAAGGATTTAAGGAAAATTCGAGATTTTTTAATTAATAAACTGCCCTTACAATGATGGCTGTTCTACTGCATAAGGACTGATGTACTTAAAATTAGCCAATGTTATCCTACCGGTTAAGGCTTCTTGGTGAAATTGGAAGATTTCCATAATGGGAGGTAGCACTCTCTGACGTTACCAGGAATTCGCTAGAGGGAGAAACCTGTAATTAAACTTCCAAGCATTTCACAGTTTGGGACAAAGCGCTAAGAAAATGTTGGTCAGCATGGCACCGTCCTGGCCTAATGAGTTGCCTTTAATCATTTTCATTTTAAAATCTTTTGCTCTGAAAATTATTCAATGATATCTTAATAAAGTGTTGAGGTTGTTTCGTTCGTTTATTCTTCAAGTTTTTTTATTTTTCCGTGAGATGTGCCCCTTTTGTACCTAAGTGTGTGGGTCCATGTTTACTTCATCTTTAACATTACCTAAACCGTACAGTTGAGTTACCTGAAGAAATAATAATTTTACATTAGCTAATGTCCATATGCCCAAGCATTAACCAAAATACAGTTATTGCACACCGAATTTTTTGCATGTAGTACAACAGAATACATCATTTAATTTGCAAGTCAATCTTTATAATAATCTTCAGTCTTTACGAAATGAAAACAGTTGCACCTGTGCTAGTTAAAAAGTAGATAAAATCTAAAGTACAAAAAGGTCCTACACCATACATGCAAAATATAGATTGTGAACAGTTTTAGTTCATTTTACAATGTTCTGGAAATAAAAAGAAATGAAAGCGGATGTATGAAAGACAATGAAGAGAATGTTACTTTCCATTTTCAGTAGAAATAAAATGAAAGTTCTAATTGTTGTGCTCTTCTTGACAAGTTTCTAAATGTGTCTTTGTTGCCCATCTTAGGTAACACAATAGTTCAATTAACCTATCCCAGGGACGTTGAACAGATTAGGTATAGTTTATGGCAGCAACAGGTCATTTGCCAACGGATGTAATACAGAAACCGAACAGGAAAGAATCAAATTTAAAAGAAAATGTCCTTTGCAATCTGATTAGTGATTACAAACAGATTTATGCAAGTTGCAATGTAAGTTATATAGGATGGAACAAATTACGAAACAATAGTGATACAAATAAGTACTATACCAATATACAATAACATTATCCCAGCCATATTCCTCAACATCAAAGAACCTTCACCTCAAGCCCCACCCCTGGAAATAAGAAGGGTATCTATCATAGTAATCCTAACAGCTTTATGAAGTGAACCATTTCAAAATGTTATTCTTCTGACATTTAAAACATTCATTGTTTTCCTTTGTCAAGGGAAACGTAACCGTTCTGGACCAAAGGTCATTGCCCTTCGAATTGTTATCGAACTGATATAAATGCCGCTGGAGTTGAGTAGGAGATCAAGCCAAATTTACCCGACAATAATAATAGATCCTCGATTTATAGAACGCATATATCCATAATGTTCAATGCGCTATACAAAGACCCTTCACAAATGTTCTAAACATTCCAGATTTCCTTCTATGCCCCTGGGCTGCCTCTTTGTGGCTCACGGTTTTAACACTCGATATGTATTTATAACCGTGCTCCGATCTTTTATGTTGGGCACCCTTTCCAGGTTTCAATTCATGACTTTGTTTAAAACTGTTATTCAATGATCGAGTTGATCACGCAGTACAACTACAGACCTGTCAAACTTATTAATCTCAAAATAGCTGAACATGTAGAAGATAAAGAGGAAAATTTTTTGATAAATAGTGGTCAATTTGAGATGGTTAAAACTTGGTATACTTTTCTAGCGGCGTCATGATGCACCTTGGACCTTATGCAATAGTGTAAAACTTTGGTTTGGCTTGAGTTAGCCACAATCCACAATCCACGACAAAACTAACTTGAGAAAAAACCCGCTCTCCGCAACAATGTTGAAGTTTCAGGGCGCCTTGGGCTGCCACAACATTGAATGGGGGAGAGGAGGATGGTGATCCATTCATTGCATGCCAATTTTTCATCATTTTTGTCGAGGACTGTAGTTATACATGGGATTAATGACACACAAACAGGAATGAATTGCATAGTGCCAGCTAGATAAGAAGGTAAAATTCAAATACTGTTCAAGTGCGTTTTCATATACGGTGCAAACACAGCTCAAGTAATTTCATTTAGTCGCACCTTACGTCAGGCGAGGAATAGGCTACTGTGGGCATATTCTACAAACCACAACCCTCGGAGGGGGAGGGATACCTGATCTTTAGTACTTGGATACCACGAGTTCATTTTCCAGGCAACTCTGAAAGAGTATGATATGTAAAAGAAAATAACTGTTAAATGTATGTGACTTAAATTGTTGCATACGTTCACGCAAAGCTGACCTAAATGAAATTTGGGGCACAATGAAAGAAACTTTTAACAACCATTAGAATCAATTTACGAAAACTTAAAAAATGTAAAACACTTCATTTTTTTTTTAGATTACTGTTGTGAAGTGTAGAAACCCCATACCATACTAATTCACTGGTTTACATTTCATTCCATTTCACAAAACACGTTTCAAACATTTAGTTTGGATATGTCGCCTATTTGGAAGTTTGATCTTCAGTTAATTAAACCATCAATTACGTCCAGTACTTCCAAGACTAGGGGCTCGTTCCACAAAGGGTTACGCACGATCTTAAGTATGATTTACTGTTGGCTTAAGTATGGTGAATCAAACTTAAGATTGTGCGTAACTCTTTGTGGAACGGCCCCCTGTTCAGTTTTATACTTACCAAACGTCCGAAAAAAACATTGGAAAAATCTGCAAAACCTCATTGGTTAAAGTCTGTACGGCAGTGCGTGATACTGGAGAAGGAGAAGAGGGCGCTCTTTCTAGAATGCGTTTTTTTCTCTAAAGTCAAGGATTAGATCAACTAAAATCTTGTAGCAAAAACAGGTTCAAATAACAGTATTTTTCGTTAATTAACTACGCACAAATAATGACAACGGAACATTTTACGAATGAACATATCAAGAACAAAATGAGGACTCTTAATCTTTAATATTTCACTCATATAGTCGGGAAAAATATATGATTTTGTAGTTGCGCATTTGAAATACTCCTGTGGCAAATTGGCATTGATATATCCCACGCTAAGAACACTAAATCTTGAGATATTTTGAGTGGTCGAATACCCATAGGTGGACGAATACCGCTGGCTAGACCATAACCCATACGACTTTACATAACAACATCATTGCCACGCAACATGAAGTATTACAATGATGTATCCATCATTTAAGTAAACTTAAATGCACCAAAATGGCATGGAAATCAGTCAGATATTTTCAAACCATTTACTGCTTTTTAGCAATTAACTCTTTCAAATTCTTCATCTCCTGATAACATCATAATTAATAAGAGTTATAAAACTTGCATCTTTTAAATGTTTGAAAGTTTTTGTATGCCGACACGTTTTCTCACAAGATGGTTATTGTATTGCGTTTTCATTTTTTCAACACTCTGTGTTTACAAATAATGATAAAAAAACGAATCTTTTATGCGTGATAAATGCAAAGTCTTCCTTCAGGCTTTATTTGCTCCACTTTTAAAATGCAAATGAAAAAATTGCCCTTTTTATTTTAGTACAAATATAGATAAAAATACTTTCAAAACCTGTTCAATTTTATATTTTCCAAACATCCGCCATGACAATGATTAATCAACCCTTTCAACAGTTCTATTTAAAATTCGAAAGTTACAGTGTTAAAGTTACTCTTTCTATAGTTCCCTAAATCTGTGAAGAGAAATGAAAAAGCTAATGGTTGAGCTCATACTACACGCCTATTAACATTAAATATTGCCATTCAATGTACGTTACACATGCAGAGTGAATAAGTCTTGGTTTTCGAGTATATACGGCTAGAAGTGCTCTGGTCTAAAGTTTTCCAAACTACGCTTCAATCTACCGAAATAAAAAACAGTTTCTCTGGCAAAGATTCCAACTTCTAAGTGATCTTATTAAAAGGCACGTGAAAACGTACGTTACGTTAGCTTTGGATAAATTATTAGATCAACACCCACACAGAAATGACTTACATAGTTACTGTGACATAAGCAAATATTTCAAGTGAAAACGAAGGCGCTCTATAGAAACGAATAAGTTACTAAACAGTACTGACACTTCGCACGCGCGCACGTTATATCATTATCTACAAATCCTGCTATTTTGATGGTTTAATGACAGTTTTGAAACGTTCCGTGTCTGCTTTCATTGTGGCTGCACCTTGGAGAGGAGGTTATTCCTACATTATTACCAGGAAGTTTCGACTAATAAGCTATACACACTGCCAAAGGCATGTATTTTGAAGTGATCAAAATTTAAGGTCAAAGACATACATGATAAACTGGTTTTGCGATCTGGGACAAAATCCCCAATGTTGAACCCAGGAAGTAGACGTTAGATTCGAGTAACAAAGGTCTTGTGGGAGGTGATATGCTAAATACCTATTATATATTATATATTCTGGGTTGTCTTGTCATCAACTGAAATTATACATTAATGGGTGTATGAGGTGACATATAGAGACTGTTCTTCCTTTGACAAACAATGAAATACAAAGAGGTTAAGAAACGCAGCCATTTTGCAGTATTGACGAATCGGCAAGATCCGATTTTTACGCATCTGTGATGTTTTCACTTTCGCATTTGACAAATGTACTCACAGTTGGAGGTTACTCAGAAAATAATTACTTGTTTGAAATATCGATGAACAATATATGTTACCAGAAGTGATTACTTTTTTTAATAACATGCACGTTTTTTTTTTTTTTTCAATACGTCAACGTGATCACATTAAACACATTTATCAATTTTTCTATTTTCGAGCACAAAATACTAGGAAAAGTGAAAGCACAAAATATTTTTCCGGGCCAAAATTATTCCATGCTTGTTTATCACGGGGTGGGAGGAGGTCCAGGATGGCGACTTTCTCACTGTTGAAACAAGTGAACTTACTGGAATCGAGTCGACTCAAACCGCGCTTTTGTAACTTTTAATATTTTAGCCAAATCAAGGAAAGGCTTAAACTTAGTTGTCGTGGATTTCCAAGGGGTTTTCATGCAGCAACCTAAGCCCTTGGGTTTCATATGTAACTTGATAACTGCATGCATGCATACGAAACAAACTTTACGCGTACCAGGGAGCTTTTAAAAACAGCTCCCTGCTCATAACACAAGTTTACTCTTAACTTCACTTTTTCTTTTCATGAGAAAATTTTCGCGTGCAACCGATGTCGCTAAGTTGTGTATGGTAGACTTGAAATATTATCTTCCTTAGTTGCCCCAAACTGATCACGCGTCCGCAGGTCCAGCGAAGAGGCAACCCTGTGAAATGAAAAACGTGAAAAAAAATTGAAAGAACAATACCATCAATATATTTTGAAGAGATAACTAGAAAATGTTTAGAACATAAGATTCCAAAATAGAAAATAGTTTTATGTGACTAGCATGGCACGGAGGTGACGTTTCCATTGATAAAGGCAACATTCTGACCAATATTTTATTGGAGTTTCGCGACAAAATTCATGATGACGTTATTCATATATATGTTATTCATGCATATGTCGTCCCTCTGGAAAAAACTCTAGCTACAACCTTGTAAAAGGCGCCAACATTTGGCAAATAAGCTTTTTCCTGAAAGAAACGATTATTTTTGTTTTCATCATTAAAACATTTCGCCCACTTGAACTCATTTCTTCGGACGTCCATGAAACAGATCATCACATGTATCTTATACAA
This sequence comes from Holothuria scabra, assembly GCA_037179385.1. Taxonomy (NCBI): domain Eukaryota; kingdom Metazoa; phylum Echinodermata; class Holothuroidea; order Aspidochirotida; family Holothuriidae; genus Holothuria; species Holothuria scabra. Next base: position 29,570,749 of record CM074200.1, read on the forward strand.
GCAGTGAGTTGCTGGGGGTGCTCTAGCAACTTCCTGGTCTGAGCCCCTTACATTAGAATTCTCTCAAACTATTATAGTTAACTTGAGCTTAGAACCGATAGATGGATACCTTATCCATTGAGCTGAACAATCATTTTAATCTTTTTCTATTTTTGGGTGGGGAGGAGCAGCACATTGTTATTGGTGAATTTTCTCGAATATTCCTACAAGTTGTAAACATCATGTCTCATCTATTCCTGTCATGCCAAGGAGAAAAGCATATCTCTAGAAGAACTAAAATTTAGTCTTTGGAGAGGTATATTACCATTTAATCTGTTTACCACATTCCTTACTGATCTTACTTGAGGAATGTGGAGAAAGGACAAAATCTGGGGGGGGGGGGGGAGATTTGCCTCCTCTTGCCCTAACGTAGCGCTTCCACTGCTCATTTGACTTGACTTGACTTAACTTGACTTGAGTTTCGAAGCAAACGTGACTCGTTACAACACTGGAGTTCTTTCCCTTGGAGAAATGTATTTCACATCCCCATACCCGGTCCCTCTTTCAAGTCGAACCCCCTCGTAAAATCTATTAGACCTATTAGACCAGACTTCGCCTGACTTTCTGTTTAAATCTTCTTTTCTCTAAAATGTATTTATGATCAGGTACTGTAGCTTTAGCCCATGTGAGTATAGGGACCAAGAAACAGATCAGATTTAGGCGCGGATCCAGAAATTCCAAAAAGAGGGGGCTGACTGAAGTGAAAGCAGGGAAGTGAGGGAGTTGCATTGCTAATTCCCCGTATATTTTATTGCTGATCTGGCGAAGAAGGGAGGGCCGAGGCCGTAAAAGCCCCCCCCCCCCCCTCCCGCCGTCTTCCATCCGCGCCTGAGATTTAGTAAGTATGTCAGTGAAGAAATGATCACGGTATTAAACCAGACTGAAGTTCACATGGTAATTTTGTTTACGTAGTGCAACTTGGCAGAGTGCAAGACAAAACAAATCCATACTACCAGTAGCGTATCCGGAAGTATCAGGGAGCAGAGTATATTCTGCCTGGTGGACACACATGTTGAGCAATTGGTATCATATCATGGGAACTCCACACATATTTTATCAATTTTAATCGACACATGCCAATTTAAATCGATACATACCAATTAATTCGACATATTCCAATTTCATTCGACATATTCCAACTTAATTTGAAATTTACCCATTTTAACTGACATATACCAAGTTAAATTGACAAATAACAAGTGAAATTGAAAAAAAAAAAAGTTTAAACCGACGTATAGGCTAGCAGTTTAAATAGATATTTACCGTGTTATCTTACTGGCACTATTCCATATTCATATATTTCGATTATTTTAATATCTGGATCCCTAGTCTATGGAGCCGTACATCCTACCGATGGATTATGAACCAGAATATACTTCCTGTGACTTATTTTTTGACTCAGAGATAGACTATAGTAGAACCATAGAGCCTTCGGGGATTTTCTACTGGAACCTACACTTTTCATCAATTTTACAAAAAATAACAATTAAAAGCCCCCTTTCCTTTGAATATCATCTTATAGGAGTGTTGTTTTAGGCATAGAATGAAGAATACGAAGCTTTGTGCAAGCACTTGTCATGTACAACAGATGACAGCATTGTGGGAAAAGATGCGATCAGATTAACACAAAACGGCCTTATGTTAGTTAAATTAACCGGACGTTGGCACCGTGGAAACGTGTTGGATTAACAGATTGAAGAATATTGAAGGATGGTTTGTTTTTTCTCGGATATAGTAATGCAGCTTTAACAACTGAAGCCTAGCTGGGCTCCAGCTGGACTTCAGTTGGTAAAAGCTAACCCAATTGGCCTGACCCCACGTGGGAACACCTGACAAACACAATTGGCTCCCAGTTGTTGCCCAACTGGGCATGTTGACTGGATTTTGAGTGATAGATAGCTTACGAGTCGTTGCTTCTTTTAGTACCATATTCAATTCAAAGAGGATTCAAAAAAAAGTATATGCTTTAAACATCATACCAGATAGTTGTCATCTCCCTGACAACTCCCTGGTTTGAAAAATGTAGATGTGATATAATTTTAAATAAAAAAGAAAAAAGTTGAAGTGCGCCCGCTCATCCTGTCTGAATGCTAACAGAACCAATGCAACAATTTTTAAGAGCGCCGTAGTTTTGGTTTTCAGTGTAAGACAGCATGCTAACCCTTATTCAAACAGTTTTAAATGTGTATACGCTCATGACTAACATAAACTATTTGAAATGATTGAACTAAAGTTCACGCAACATGGGCGGTTTCTTTATGGACACAAATGTCTGCAATAAAAAGCAAAGTTTAATTTGATTAAAAGAAAAAAATTGTGTAGTTGCTGAAACCAAATTACTGGTTATCTGTATATGTAGCAATATCAGCGGTTGAACACTTAACTCTGTTTAAAACTTAAACTTAACACAGTTTATTAAATCGAAAACTTAAACAGATGTTATGACATTGTTGGTGTTTAGTCGTTTTGGATTAACCAGTAGAATAATCCACTACGCAAAGACCCTTTTCCAGTGAAAGACTTCACTGACTTGACTGTAGAGTTTAAATAGGGTTTGACGTTGCTAGTAAGAAACGTTACCTAACTTTAACTTCAGATTTAAACAAAATGTATATCCCTTCATCGGTAGTTTAAAGTTTAATTGTAAAACTACAATTTAAGAGCATTTTTTTTTTTTTTATTTCTCACATTTGTGAACATTGTACAAATCTGACCTTTATAGCTATTTCGATAGTAATAGCATGCTATGTCTAAGGTCATGGCAGGTTTTGGAAATGATAAAGTTTTCAAGCACTACATTAAATCATGAAAATGTTTAATTTTAATATATGGACCGTCGCCTAAACGTATCATAGACAATTGAAAGATAAATTGACAAACCAACTAACGCTCATTATGCAGTTGTTCAGTGCTGTGATCACGTGATGAGCAAGTAGAGTAGGGTAGGGCAAGTGGAATTCGACCGCACTAGAAATTGTTATTCGTTAACTTTTACAAGGAAATCTTAGCAAATTTAACCGAGCTCATTCTGTTTGTACAGTTTTCGGACTTCATTTTAGTATTTTTGAACTAAAAAACTTTACCGTAGCCTTTGTTTTAGAAGGATTGTAATTAATCTCATGGGTGTGCAGATTTCGATCGTGCGAAGCAATATTCGATCATGGCTAGGTTAACTTCGACCAAGCTATGGTGTTTTCGACCTTTCTATTTTTAGTTACATACATCACGTGCTTTTAGACACATTGTGACGTAGGTCTTTCATTTACTGATGTTGATCACGTAGACTTAGCACGGGAATCGTTTGTTAAGATGTATCACGTAACCAACTTAAACGACTCGAAGGGTTTATCAATGAGAAAGATAATTATTTAAAATATTGGTCCTTTGCTGTGTTTCGAGTCTGCATGTTTAGAAAATATTGAACTACCGTGGGTTGTTCGTCTAGTAAAGAGAAAACAAGATAACAAGACCAACATAAATCAGACTTATTGGAAATTTTAGGTTTCATTGCAAAAGCCTTCATCATTTCCCTAATGTTGTTATTCCCTACTAGAAGTGTTTAGTTGAAACTTCGATAAATATAACTTTTGATTTTTATTTTATTTTGAAAATTCCGAGTTCCTTCCTATCAGAAGCGTCTCTTCTGATCAAAGATTAAAGTTTATCCATTCCAAAATTTGGCTTACTAAAAGATACTATGTCACGGACTTTAAATACGTGAAATGGTCGCGGTCAAGGGCTACAATATCTCACTGCATATTTCAACTTTACTTCAATTTACTTCAATATGTTTTTCTTTTTGTTAATGCCCCCCTCATAATTCAATCAGCTTTCAGTTAGATACAAACATATTGGCAATTATTTCCATATCATTCTTTGTACCGGAAGCAGCTAAGTATAAAGCGGATGTTCTTGGTGGACAATGTCAAAGGGTTGTGAGGGTTCAGGCCGACTCGGAGCTGATGTATGCAAAGTCTCACCCTTGCCATATGTTTCCCCATGGTGATTGGAGGGGTTGGTGGAAAATGGTTGGTCCTCTAGTTCTAGTGGCCATTGCCCGAAAGATATTTTTTACTTCTTTGCCTTGAACTTGCATTTCTGTAAGGGTTTTATTGACCCATTTCTTTTCTTTATTCAAACCCAGTGCCACCAAAGGTGTCCCTGTCCTATGACAATATCACACTTACAAATGCATCCTATCATAAGGACCATGGGTATGAAATACATTATGAACAAAATAATACGTATGTTGCGGATAACAAGACAATAAATGTCACGTGTCTTGCTGAAGGAGCTAAACCTCAAGCAGACGTTACTTGGATGATAAATGGAGAGATTGTTGACGATGTACCTGCTACAAAGACGGAACGTAACTTACATGAGAACAGAACGTTTGACTCTATGTCAACTTTAGAATTTAAACCGACAGGAGAGCAAGTCACCGTGACCTGTAATGTTAGCCTGAATGGGACAGATGTTGGAACACAGGCAAATGCAACATTCCTTACATACGGTTAGCAGATTTAAATATTATTCAATTAAGTAAAATACATAAGAACTTTTATCATATTTCAAAAACTAATGCTTTTCACAGGGTCACTGTTTTGCTTTTTATTTTAATGAAAAAAATTCATCACTTCATATACAATTACTACTTTAATTGTACTAAATAGCCAAACAATGTAAATTCAACGAGTAAAATCTTCATCGAGACAAGGATTATAAATAACAGTCTACAAAGTGGTCCTGAGTAATCCTTGGTATAAAAATTAAGAGATGACAAAAGTACATAGATTTTTGCCAGAGTTGGATGGTTGACTAAATAAGCTGCGAAGGTCCACTCTTAATCAAAGGAGTGAACATAGTCACTCTCTGATAGGGTGAATACTTTAAATTTACCCCATTAGAGTGTTAATTCACCCAAAGACGAGTGGAATTCCCTCTAAAAGGGATAAGTGTCACTGATGGAGTCCCTAAAGTGATTACTGCAGGCATTCTTGGAAAAGTGAGTTTTTACTCTTTCTAGAGTAAATTCCTCTCTTCTTGGAGTGAATTACAATCTTCTAGGAGTGAATTCACACTTTTTACTCTGTTAGAGAGTGACTCAGTTCACTGTTTTGATTTCAGAATTTCAAACCTGATCCACTCATGTATCCACTCATGTATGCATTCTGATTTAGCATGTCAGCTGAGATATAAAAAGAAGTGAACGGATTTTCACTTTGGTGTGGATTTATGTCCCCAATGTGGACGATCCGTTTTTTGAATGCTTGTCTTGTCGTTTTAGTAACTTTCATGACGATACCCTAACATAAGCAGGAATTCCAGCCTTGTTTTCAATTTTGACCTGCATAAAAAGGGAGGTAATTTAAGAATAATTTTAAAGCCCGTGGTAAATGCTTAGAATGAATACATACCTATGACCTGGCTGATCCTTGGAGAGCACGAAACTCTTCCTTAAAGATCTTTACGTGGGTCTCTAAAGTTCTAATGCCACCCCTGGGTTAAACTGTAAGTTAGATTATATTCTTGTTTCTGGGCGTGCTTAAAATGCTGTTAAGGATATTGTGACCTCTCCCGGTATTCAGTTTGATCATTCGTTTGTCCGTTTATCTATATATATATTCTTTCATTTGATCGAGGAAGATGGTATTGGAAGTTAAATAACTCGCTTTTGGATGATCCTAAGAACCTATCTATGATAAATGATCTTATTCTTAAAACTATTGCTGATACATTTGACGACAACCCTTCCACTCGCTGGGAGTTTGTTTAGCTTAGAATTCGAAATAAGAGTATGGTGCACTCAAAACAAATGACAACCGAAAACCGTAAAAAAAGAAAAGGAGCTTATTGACCAAATCGCTTTGCTTGAAAAACGGCTGTATATTTATGTGGATCAAGCTACGAGGGATGAATTAAGAAAGGTCCAAAACGATTTACTGGTTTATTATAATTATATATTACAGTAATACAATAACAATAATACGCTCTCGTGCCAGGTGGTTAGAGTGGGAGGAAAAAATTCCTAATACTGTCCAAACTTAGTAAAAAGGAACAAATCTCTTAGTGGAATTTACAAATTAGTAGATGAGAACAAACATGTTTTCGAAAGTAATGAAGATATTATTCATTACATCAGAAGCTTTAACGCTTCCTTATATACGTCAAAAACATGTATCCAAGACCCCTGTTTTGATGAACTCCCCCCCCCCCCTTAACCAGATAGAAAGAAGAACATACCAGCTAGTGATAGTAGTCTTACTCTTCTGGTAGTGATGGATTATCGAGTAATTTGTATGAAATGTTTTGACCTTCTATTGGACAACTAGTAGTCAATTCCCTAAATTTTGGTTATAAGGTGGGTAGTTTGACGGCAGAACAAATAAGGGATATTATTACGCTAATAATGAAGTCCGGGAAACGAAATTCATTAAGTTCAAAATAAGCAGAATTTTTTTCAAGAAGTGAAAACTACATCTTAATAGGATAAATTATTCGGAAGATACAAATGTCTAAAGTAATGCAATTTTTTTCTTGGGAGGTAAGAAAATCTGTGATGCATCTGTCTGCATTCAATTTATTTATAATTATGATTCCGCTGCAGACAATTGTAAGAACCATTGCCAGTTGTACTCCACACATTTTAAAATAAATGTGAAAGCTATAGGAACAAATATGCAAATATTCGAATAGTGCCACATTTAGGTACCAACAGAATGTTTAGTTATAGAGAAAACAAAAGAAATCTGAGGCAATGAGCCCACTTTACATAACTTTCTGTGGGATTGTTATTGGTATTTTAACAAAAATAACCAATCTTTAAAGTTGGGTATCTTGAGTTAAGAAAAGAGTATTGCGGTAGTCTTTGGAGGACATGGTGTGGAACATTTTTGTTTTTCATAAAAGATAGAGGTAAAAAGCAACCATAATATGCCTCTAAAACTAATTAAGGTCTATTTCATTTATAACATGAATTGCTTATCTAAGTTGCCATGAATTATTTTTGAAAGTGTACTTGATAACTGGGGCTAAATTTTACTGACAGATTTGTTTGTCCAAAACTGAAGGGTATGATCTCCCTGTTTCTCCCCCTGATAGTTATGATTATTTACGTGTTAGTGAAAGAAACAAGCAAATGTTATTTACACTTTGGAGGGTTGAGTATTAGCCCCCCTGATTCTCCACTATTTATAATTATGGTTAAAACATTGGTGAAGGCAACATTCAAATATTATCTACACTAAACAGGAATTAAATTTGGCAAATGCTACGAATCTAAGCTTCAAAGACAAAAAATGTCGGTGTTCAGCCTATACTCCTCAAAGTAAATACAGATATGCATTTTTAAAAATCTTAACAAGCAACTTAAGTCATTGCAGCTGAAATGTGAAGTGTAAGTTATGTGTGTAGAAATTTTCATATTTCAAGGAAATTGATTTATTCAATTTGCACATAGTAGATGTCAATCTGCATTTAAGAGATTGCAAATCTAGTCTACAGGGTGTTCTCCCTTTTACCAATCTTGATCTCTTGTTTAACACACTCTCATTAATGCCGTAAAGTTATAATGAAATATTTTTTTAACGTAAGTCAGACTCGAATCCAAACATTTACTAATGGAGGGGGAGCTGAAAGTCCTATTAAATTCGTTCACGGTTAACATTTTGCCAATTGCGCATGTTTGTTATGAAGAAAAAAGGGTGTGTGGCCGGGTGAGTCCACCTGGACCAGTACTTGTAGCCACAAGTAACAAAAAAAAAATTGTCAGATGTTTCGTTTTTGTAGTTTAATTCACATGTTCCCTTCATTTATGACCATACAGAATGTAAGTAGTTTGGTAAGTGCGTGTAATAAGTGTATCCCATAATTTTGTGAGAAAAATTATTAAGGCTACATCTATAGTATGTACAATATCATCAAGTTTCTTTTAAACAAAAATCTAATCATTCTTCTTTTTACCTCTCTTTATTGCAGTTTTACCGAATGTTTTTCTTTTGCACAATGGAAGTAAAGTATTAATTGATGAAGTGTATGTAGAGAGAAATGAAATTGCTAATATTACTTGCTATGCGGAAGGATCCAGACCTCCGACGAAGCTTTCATGGGAAGGCATTTATGATCATTTAGCATCATCTACACAAGAACGACATAATGTAAAAAACGCAACGTTTGATACTCTAACAACTTTGATTATATCACCCAAGAAAGACGTTGAGACAATCAGATGCAAAAGTTCAATCCTTGAAATTAATGAAAATATTACGGTTGATTTGACGATTCATAGCTACGGTAAGTTGAAGACCATGTATTACGATATATAAGTAAACAAGAGGTAACGGAACATGTGTCGAATTATAGGGTACTGTTTTTCAGAACACAATTCACTCCTTTTGAATTAAGTAAAATATCCTACATGCATACAAATGACACATATTTGATATTTCTGCAAATAAACACTTTCAGCAATCCAGATACCGCTCTGGTGAACTTAAGTCAAAGAAAAGTGTTTTGGCTATAATTAGCTTACTTCATAAGCTTATGTAAGAGTTATATTTTATCTGTAATATTTATTTTAAATAAGGTACGATTGTCTTAAAATTGCAGAACAAAATTTATCCTAATCTGAAAGTCGTAAAAATGTTAGGTAGCATGAATGTCATACAAATTGAATTGAAATGAAATTTCAAGGTAATACTTTCCCTAGTCGTAAATAGAAATGACCAAAACGTTGCTAAAAGGTTTATCATAACATTTAAGAAATATTTTCGTGAAGTGTTTCCAACCATTTTCAGAACTGATAATTTCTTTACTTTCTCAGTGTTAGGAAGGCCGTCTATAACTCTCAACGGTAAATCATTGGATAGTATACCCATCAAAGGAAACGATAGTGTTACCCTAGTTTGTAGTGATGGCGACTCTGAACCAAAACCAACCTTATCGTGGAAAATAAACGGAATCGTACCAAAATCGGAAGTTTTTCAATCAATTGGCTCATCCAATTTGGTGTTTCAACCCAAACACAATGACTTCGTTGAGTGTTTAAGCTACCTTGACAAACCAAACATCACTCTCGTGACTAACGTTAGCTTTCATTCTGGTAATATACAGTATTCTATTCCTTGCGTAAAATTGCGCAAACTCCATATAAGTAACTTCTCTTAAAAGCAATTATTGTCTGCACAATGTAAATCGCAAAAGATATTTTTTTTTACGTTTTCACCTGTCAAGTATATCTTCATGGTATGTGTTTTTAGAAGCTTTCTATATATTTTTGATATTCCTAATGTTAGTCATTCTATGTAATTTCACAACGACTTCGTCGAGTGTTTTAAGCTACCTTTATGGACCAAACATCACTCTCGTGGCTTATTTCAGCTTTTGCATTTATGAATTGGTAAGACAGAATACGTCTTTTCCGTGTTAGTTTATATAAATGCATTGTTATTGTATCATACCTTGAACATGTATTACGTGTGTTTGCTCTTTTAATGTTCAAGGTTGCATTAGTATCATATAAAAAGATTGCGTAAGCCGCATAAATATTTATCATAATTCATGGGACTGTTGGGTAATATTCTTGGGTGTATGAACGTTGGTTTATTTTTGAAGTTTTAATGAAGTCATTACATTATTCTAATATCAGTTACTTGTTGAGCACGGTCAATTGGTTGTGTGAATTTGGGAATCGACCTTAAAGGTGCATTATGGGAGTGTAGCCGCCCAAAGGTGAGAACGGTCTGCAGTACAATGATGTGCATTACAAATGAGGGCATGGTATAGGTTATCTTAAAGAAAGACTTTTGCAACTAAAATTCGTATTTCTATTTCCCATGAAAACAAAGTTTTCTTCATCTGCACTTTGCATGCAAAGACTAGTAAGTTGTCCATATGTAATATACGATTTATCCACATGTGCGCTCAACGTACGAGACAATGGTTTCACCCTTTAAACTTTAGAATGCGAATATCTCATTTATTTCAGAACAAAATGAAGAACACTTTAATGTCATCTTAAACGTAGTAGTTCCATGTATCGCAGGAGTAGCAACCATTCTTTTGATAATCTGCCTTTACATTGCAGCCAGGAAGATTAAAGGTAACTGTTGCTTGCATACTATAATTTGTTGGAATGAATACTTCACACAAATAATAAATACTCTTTAACAATGATGAAAATATAAAATATTTTGAAATATATATGTATAATAACTTTATATTTTTTTTACTTTTACAGGTGGAGAACCAACTAGTTTTTCAGCGTAAGCATAATTAAGTTAGAAACCAAATGACAGTATGCATCTTGAATGAGGAGATTATTAAAAACCCTTTTTTGGAAATTATTAGGAAGAAAATCTTGAATCTTGAATTTGGAAAAAGACCCTTTTTCGATCAAACATACTTTAAAGATTATTTTCTTTTTCAGAAGTCTTCAAATGGCATTACGAGATCGACCAGTAAATGGCCTTAGTAACATATCAAGAGATTTGCCGCCGATACGTCGATCGGGTAAGCTGGGTGAATTTGTTATTACTACAACCAAACAATTTAAATTTAATTTGTACCCCACATTTCGACTATTATTATTCTAGTTTTAACCTTTTGAAGAATCTTACCAATCACTTCCATACACCTTTACTATTTTTAAATTGTTTTATCATTGGTTATAGCATGCTTTTCCTTCCAATTTTGTTACACTCATTTATAAAAAATGTTTTTCATTTATACCGGTACTGCTTTTACGAAGTGAAATGTAATGAAATGAAAAAGGTGTATACACGTACATGTATATTATCTTGTTTATTCACTATCGTCCACTGTATTTGTATTGTCAAGTGGTCGCATCACCGGATGACGATAACATTGAAATATCTGGTAATGAAGATAAAACGTCTACAGTAACTAATGTTCAATTGGGAGTGCATCTTCCTGGAGAAGGGACGTTCCAGTATTGGACCGCTGATGCGTCGTTTAAAAACGAAAACAATAGGAAAATTATAGCCAAATGTGTTTCAGGTAAGATAAGTTTGTAATAATAGCCACTCTACCCAAATTAATCCCCCCTAATATTTTAATTTCTTCTTTTAACGCCGTCATCAAAATGACCAACACTAAAGTCCTCACAAAAACTTTATTCCTCGTTTGCTAGTTTACCTTGTATTTAAGGAAGTTTGAATGTGTAAACATCGAATATTTAAACGAAGAAAAATTGATGATTTGTATTACAGTATTTTGGGACGAAATACCCTTTTCGAAAAAAATTGTTTTGTGAAAAGTCAAGATTACTCGAATATTGGGGGAAATGTCCCTCTTCCCCTAGCGGTCTTCTCCAATTCAATTAAGTCACGTTACTTTTTTTGAATAGTATACTTGCACTAAGTTCTATTAATTTAATACTTCCCTATTGACTTTTGCAACGCAGAGAGTGTTCAGATGAAGGAACATATGAATTTCCGAACTTTAGCAGAAAACCTTCGAAATATAACGACCCATCGCAATATCGTCGAAATTCTTGGAGTTTCTATCACAAGTGGTAAAAAATAAGCATTATTGAAGAGTCTTAAATGTTTTGTAATTTAAAATGACGTTTCTTAAAAACATTCCATAGAACAGACAGTGTTTTTCATGATGAAAAGGGATAACATGATTGGCTAAACGGACGTTACCCCTAAGGAGGGGGTGGTAAATGGGGGCGTAATGTGATCTTCTCAAACTCAATTTTTTGAATCAGTTTTTATTAAATCAATTTGTACCTGAAATCAATCATTTTATCAATCAATCAACATAAATGACTGCACGAGACTTAAAAGAATTGGATGAAGTAAAGTAAGATCTAAAATGATTCTTGTGCTGGTTAACTAGTTGACGAAACGTTAACTTTGACCCCAGCAGTGAGTAATTGGTACTAAAGTACGTTTTTCTTCTTTCATTTTTACAAGTTCCATACTACATTTATATGGAGTATCTTGAATATGGAACACTTAGAGATTTTCTTATGAGGAATTATCAGCAGTCACGTGATTCACAGAGCAACATCGCCCAAACTTTAGATGAGAGAGCTATTCATCTGACTGGGTTTGCTTTGGACGTAGCTGATGGTTTAATATATCTTACAGACAGAGATGTAAAGTATTTTATCTTTTTGATTTTTCCACACTATGTGTTATTTAAACTTTATTTTTTCTCATCACAGTGTTTTATTTCGTGGCATATTATTAAAGTAATTTAATATATATAATAGCAAATGTTACTGTTTGCTTTTCAGTATCGTCACCCTGCCCTCTGCACCAGGAAAATACTTTTAAGCAAGAGTGGCACATGTAAATTATACGACTTTTGGCCGAAAGCTTTATCAACAGAGAGAATAAACCAAATTTTTCAAAAGGTATCAGACTGGAGTTCTTTCATTTTGAGTGGTAGCCCGTGTTTAGTGATTAATGATTTTGTATGGGGTTTCATTATGACATTATGTTACCTAATCTTTATTTTTTACATACAAACAAGGATTTTCTATTCGCAAAGTAAAGAGAAGGTGGTAATTAAAATTTAAAATTTCACCTCAATGGGTGTTGTTAAAGTGAATAAGTGACTTAATAGTAATTGTATGAAGAAAAACATAAATTTTGCTGTCATCATTGTAATTTGCGTAAATTAATTTTCTTTGTGAGATATTTTATGAACACTGTTCAGTGAAATAAACACAACTATTCTGACATAGACCCTTATCCACATACCATTACAAAGGGCCAGGGATGGGGTTTTGATAAGTGTCAGTTTTGCCAATGTCATCTCACACGAAAAAAAGAATGATGGACACCATCAAGATCAGTACCATGCTTTGTAAGATGCTATTTGGAAAAAGACCTTGTGCATTGACGACACACTGACTGACTGACTGACTGACTGACTGACTGACGTCATCCTTTGGGCAGAACAATTGAACACGTGGCCACACGCATAATAGTTTGTCCTGCACGTGTAGTAGACTATTCGCGTAGTCGACCGATTGAAAAATCAGCTGTCGGCATTTTTCAGTGTTGGTTTGTTTTACCTCCAAATGAGGGCGTACTTTTTCCTCTTTGACATCATATGCACAAGGTCTTTAAGTCTATAATTTATTGTTAACTTTTTGAAACATCTTGAATTGTCTAATTTTCCATGCAGTCACATCCACCCGTTGCATGGCTTTCACCGGAAACTATATTCTTACGTCATTACTCAGAGAAGTCTGATGTGTGGAATTTTGGTGTTGTAGTTTGGGAAATTTATTCACTCGGTATGTTCCTTTAAAATATTGCTTGTGAATAGGTGAACAGTTTATAATGTTTGGAGATGCCAACTTCACATATTCAGATAATTCGTTAAAATGTCGTTCACGTGGGAACAAGAAGACAAAATCGTCAATTGCAAGTTAAATATTTCTCCTAGTATTTCTAAGGACATTGCAACTAAATCAGGCGTTGTGTACTGACATGTATACACATTTTATCATGTTTCAATAATAAGATCACACGTGCAATTTCAGGTGAAATTCCGTACAGCGGTTTAACCTGTGAGGAAATTGAACAGGAAATAAGAAAAATGAACTACCTTGATCAACCACTAACGTGTCCAGGAGGAATGTAAGTATTGAAGAGAAATTCGATATTGGAGCAAAGTATTTTTGCTAAGGATGATTCCACGTGATCTTAAGTCATTCCTAAACAGAAAAAATTATCGGTACTTGGATTTTCAAAAAGTCGTTTTTACTAAGTTAAATTCAAACACGTCAATCATAGGTAAAAAGTCAATGAATGGAATGAAAATAACCTCCCATGAAAATAAACTCATTCATGTTTACAAATGACGTTACGGCTGCTTGATAACTGGGTTAATGAAGTACGCATACATTTTCGTCACATTGAAATGTAGATTCTAATTCGTCTACATTTTGTCTGCAATCGCAAGATATTTGCAAGCGCAAAACCTAAAACACAGGAATGTTCCTGCAGATACCCTCTGCCAACCAGTGCCAACCAGGGGCGTAACCATGAATTCTCATACAAGTGTAACATTGCAAACTAGGAACAGTAACGACCAAAATAATTGATTCAATTGACAAATTAGTTTACATTTATGCATATTTAGTACTTGTTACATTTAACATAGGTTATACTAAATACCCTCGTCAAATCAAATCATTCACACCCACCGCACGAAACAAATTGTTTCAGGCAAGGTACAGGTTGTTCGGTACATTCATAGTAAATGTTTTAATTACCACTGATTAAAGTGAGTTCACACCAAAATCGAAATCTGTTGCATTGTTTCGGATCTCGTGTTTTTATCTCAGGGTATGTAGGGGGAAACGTCTTATAAAGAAAATTTCCCCCAAAATGGTCCCTATTTGTACTAAGATAAAACCCGTGCGACCCGCCCTCAAAAAAGCAGATTTCCGCTGTAGTGTGACTTTGCCTTCAGAGATGGTAATGGAAAGTGTGAATAAAGTTTCATGTAACATAAGTTTTGGCAATAACAAATTTATTTGAAATATTCAAAGTTAAATATGCAGAGACTATAGGCTAAAAGTTGATACCTGCGTAACTAATCTTTGCTTGTTCCGTTTTGTAGATTCAGCATGATGCTTGCATCATGGGATACGACTGTAGATGAAAGGCCAGATCTTAGTGAATGGAAACAAAAGTTGGTTTGTCTTTTACAAAGTGCAAGACAGGTGAGTGACATCAACTTAGTTATATTAACCCTACAGTATCAATATAGTTGATTTGGGGAATTTTGTACTTTGGTCACAAGATCAGATGGCGTGCATTGACGTCTATTTCGCCAGTGTGCTCATGTGTAAGTCCTGTACTTGACGCAAGCGCACATTACGCACCATATCGTCACTTTTTTTTCGAATGTGAGAAGAGTATGGCCACTTTCCTCGAAAAATTTACTTTATAAAAATTTAAAGTAAATAAGTGTATTTTGAAAATGAGCTGGGACGTGTCCCCATGCTCCCTCCCACGATTGGTGTCTATATGATTACGCATGCGATGCATTGTCTGCAGGTTAATCTTCAGCACCTCTCGCAAGGCTTATGGACACTTTACCGTTTTATGATACCTAAACTAACACACAAGTATTTCCGGACATTTTTTATTTTACGAAAAAGGAATGAAATGTTGAATTAATTTTCGTGTGTGGTACCAGACTTTTCCAAAGGGATAACTTTTATGCTTTACCAGCGACTTTGTGGTATAACAGTGTTTAGGGCTGCCATTCGTGTCAATGCTAAATGTTTCATTTCAATGAAAAACAACGCAAATAATGTTATAGAGTATGGTATATGTTAGATTTGGTATAAAGCTTATTTGAAAACAATATTCACAAAGTTTTTTTTTCTCTCTCTCTCTCTTTCTCTTTCTCTTGTAACATAAAATATAGGATTTGGACGACAAAACCGGCACAGGCGGAACTGGAGACCAAAGTTATTTTACTCTTGAAAACAATATTTGTGAATACGAAGATGATTATATAGAACAATAATATTAGCATTATCATATAGATAAAGAACAAAGAACATTTCTTTCTTCTCAAGACGATGAATTTTGATGAAGGGATGTCAGTATCAAAAGGATTTGGCTTTTGTATTAATGACAGATGATATTTTTTCTTTCTGAGGAATATTAGATTTTGAAGTAAACCAATTTTGCTTGCAGATAAAAAAGTTTCTCATTATATTATCCGATGATTCAGATATCTGATGATTTTCCCATTGTTTTGCAAAACTTTGTAACGCATAGAACATATGGAGGTCAGTGCCTTTCAATTCGGCTTGTTGGCCTTCATGACACTGCCTTGGAGCAAAAGGGACGTTAAATATTTTTAGATCTGATGTACTGACGTCTTTCGGAACCATCTTGAAGAAAAGGTAGTGTAGACCATTTCATATACCATTCGGACTTCTCACACGTAATAGGAGAACACGCATATCTCACGGGGACTAAATCAGTTCCCTTTAGACGAATGCGGACAGATTGTGATGGTCTGATTTTAGTCGGCCATTACTGGGGTCCATCACCTTTAATCTTTTAATTTCCTTCCTTTCCTGTTACATGGATGGTTTTACGCTGAAGTGTATCTTGATTTTCTCAACTTCACTGAATATGAGGATTTGAAATTCACATAGACAATAAATGAAGACAATTAAAGGCTGATGGACCCCATTATTGGCTGCCTACAGTCACTAAAAACAAGCGCTTATCGAATTCGTCTATATAGAGGGCTTTCACAATATATCACAACTAGTGAGCTACTGCCCGGCAAAAGATCAACAATGTTTCAATGCAACAGTCACATGTTCGCCGTCAGTTGCTCCTCAGATAGCCAAACTAGCTAGCTTACTACAAAAAGTTTCTGCCCCTCAAAAAAAAGGGGGGGGCTTGTGATGTACCGTAAGTAAAAGCAATTTATATAGACCTTATGCATTGGCGTCACCACTGACGTCATTTTGCAGGAATAGCATTGGGTACCTGGCTGCGCCCCTGATCTTTGTGTAGGATATATGGATCGGGGCAGAAGGCAGGAGAATTTGCCCAATTATATGTAAAATTACACGCTTGGTTGACCAATCGGTTGTCTGCATATGTTTTGTTATTCCTTCAAATTTAAAGAGCGTAAATTTAACCGAGGGCCACATGGAGCGGAAAAGGGCCTTTATGAGGACACATTTGCATCAGTAGGTGCTGAGCAAATGTTGTTCCAGCTATAATCAACATTGCTGAAGTACCGAGCATGGCCGGTTTCAGTTGAAAAAAAACCTGTCAGTAAACAGAGAAATATGAGAAAATGGAGAGATGCTTCTTTAATGTTATGTAACTATGAAATAAACTGCAACAAACGCCATGTCGTACAAACATGATTACATTTCGTATGTGATACGCCAGTGATATTGAATATTTCTTAAGTTGTATCCAACTGGCATGTTTTATCCATTTTCCTTGTCACTTTATTATTTTATTGTCCAGAAATCTTGACATGTCTTCTGCCTTTGTAACATTACTGCAAATTTATAAAATAAAAATAAATTTAAAATTAATATAGCAGGGTATTGTATGAATATCATATCCAGTACACCTTTTCAACTTAAAGTTAAGTCACCTTATATTAATGAACCTTGCTTTGACACAATGCACAGCATTTTATTCACAATTTAATTCTCATGAAATCCCCTGTAATGATAACTTGCAACAATCAAACTCTTCTTTGTTGTTGAATTTCTTTTTGGATTATCTGGGGAAAGTGAAAGTTTCAAGGTACGTAGTAGGTGAAAAAGATAAGAAGTATTTTGAAACTGTTACAAGGAAGTACGATTATTAGACATAAATTTTTTAATTAAGACAAAAGCTCTCTTCAGTGTCTTTGTATTACGTATATACAACAGTATGAACTAGGAATGACAACCAGGGTGGATTGTTGAGAAAAAAATCTATACAGAGAATTTTTGTAAGATTTCGTTTTGATTTGTCGATGTATTCATAAAAGTTTGAGATGACACTTTTCGTTATTCAAGCACAACTTCGTGATTTTTCCAAACTGACATACTAACCAGAGAATGATAAACAATCATGTCGCAACCATTTCTCATGCACAATAGGAACACAAGGACTGTAAAGGCGAAATCAGGGGGAATAGGGGACGTTCGTCAGTGGTAATAGGGGAAGTTCGTCCTCGGTCAGAGTCTTTGTCCCAACCCCTAATCTTGAACAAACTATACCTATCCCGAGACATAACTTTTTTACACCCACAGATAAGCTAAAACCTCAGAACTTTCGTGGTCTGCAGTATTTTCCTTTACCCCCCACCCCCACCCCCGGCCCCATCAAATTTGGTGTCGCTACTGGAGGACTGACGAAAAACTAGATTCCCGATTCCTTTTCGAGGTCCACTCATTGCTCACATTGTTATTGCAATATTTTCTAGTTCTTACAATCAGCTGGCATGGCAGAAATTCAAGGGTTATACTTTTTCCCACAACTCTTCTCTCTATATAAAAATTCATTGTGGTAGCATCTGCATTAACATCATTTTTTTATATTTTGTCTCAAGAAATCAGGAGAAGCTAAAGTGGTGCCTTATAACAATCTCACATCTTTTAAAGGGTTTCGTGATTTTTTATTTGATTCAATCATTTTTTGTACGTGTCCACCGCCCCCCCCCCCCATTTTTAAAGACTTTACCCCTTTTTAGTTTACAATATATCCCTTGAGAGAAACATTAAAATAGATTTGTATATTATTGATGCACAATAGAACCTCCCGTAATGTGCACTCTTTCTAGCTAAACTGTGAAATCAAATATTTTGTATAAGGACGTACAGTACTACAATACTTTACTATTGGACTATGCCAGCTCTAAATACTACACAATCAAAAGAGCTTAACAAGATCTAGGAAATTGTATTGAACGTTACTTGCAAGTGTGGCGTGTACATTATTAATAGGGAATCTGATTTTACTCAGTTGCTATTCAAACAAAGGTAAAACGGATATCGGAAAGAAAAGTGTTAAGAGCTAGTTTCATTTTGATAGCAATATATCAATGAAGTGAAAGTAATAATGCCACATCACTTCGTCTATTTTTGGTGTTATATGTGTACATGGATAGTTGCATATTGCCCTTTATGTTAAAGGGGACAATTTGAAAGAATATTAACCCAGGACGTATGCTTGTACATGTTTCAGGTACACAATACTAGTAACCGGTAACTTTATTGAAAATTTGATATCATTTGGAACATTTATGTATAATAAAATTATATAAAAATTACAATTTCTTTCGCGTAAACGAATCTTTGTTCCACAAATGAATACGGTAATTCGTAAAGAGTTCTGAGCAAATGCTATAAAGAAGTAAACTGTGTCTTTTGCACCTTGCCCTTCAGTATAAGAGGACTTTTTTAGACCCCCCCCCCCCCCCGAATGACCAGCTCGGGGTGAGGTCACATTTTGTAGAGGGGTACCTTAAAGGAATCTTCCTCAATGGATTTTCCTGGGAGTAGTACGTTAGACTTGACTTCTCAAAATAATGATCAGTGCGGGCCGGTTGCTTCAGAATAAGTGGAAGGGGTGCGAAGAGGTCGGTATCTTCCTGAGTCAATTTTTCTGGTAGTGGTGGTCGTCAAAGACGGGAGGACTGATTTAATTAATCGGTCTCGGGGTAGGGTCAGGTGTGATGAAAGGAATACTTAACAAAATCTTTATGAGTCGATTTTCCTGCTGGTCTATTACTCTTCCAGAAATGTTTGTTTCGAAATAGACTTGGTTTCATAAACGGGAAAGGTTTACATTCAACTTAGTTCCCTAATTTAAAAGTCTCATCAAAACAACAGATCACTTATTCAACATGCAGAAATGGTCCAAACCATGGTTGAAAATGACTTAAATCGCCCAAAATCCAATACTACCTTTAAATATACAAACGACACCCCAAAGTATAGTCCACCTTCGATCGGACCAAAGGTTGATACTTATTAGTTGCTTATGAATGTCATTACTCCAGACAGCATCAACCGGGTAGTTATTTGTCCAGAAAAATAAGATCCACTCGTTTCAAGTATCCCATTAGTTTCATCAAACGATTATTTTTGTAATATTTGTAAGTGAAGCGTTCAGCAGACATGATCCAAACAGGTTATTAGCTATGTAGTTTCACCCCAGTCTTCGCTTTTTCAAGTATCATAAAATTTATCATAATTTGGATTGCTAAATGTCGGTAAATAAAGTTGATCACTGCCTCTTAGCCTGGTACTTTTGAACGTATATATGCTCTCACGTGTGCCCGAGCCTTTGTGAAATCATCGCTCGTTAATTCAAAACATTTGAAATACCACATTCCATCATACACAACCCCATCTTCTTCATTCTGAAAGAGAAAATAGAAATAACCGTTCAAAGATTTAATTACAAATATCTCTTTTGTAATTTATTTTACAATTTGGATCATACAATATGATTTTTCAGCTCTCAGATGTGAAGCGGGGCTTTTGTTACATATATAATAGGTAACAACATATTGGTATTTATAGCCCACTGCTCCTACTGTCAATAGCCAATAGAGGGCGCTCTTCCTAGAACGTTTTCAATGTAGCGGTTCTTGTTTGCCGTTTTTTGTTAGTTTTGTGTCGAATACTGATGTATAAAATATAAATTTAGTGCGCAAGATTGTTTGAAAACGTTTAGGGTTGTTACGTTACTAAGAAAACATGAAAAGTTGAGTTTTATGAGAAGAAGTTTTTTCGATGAAAAAAGAAAGCAAAAAGACTTAAAATTGTAACGAATTGAAACATAAAAATGATGAAAATAACTCCTAAGAGATCCAAAAATCCGTATCAAATAATGCAAATTTAATTAATTTATTTTCAAACATTGTAATTATGATATCTTTGCAATGGTCGAATACTCTAAAGGGTTCGAATACCACCAGCTCGACCCTAATGTATTCTTATTAAAGTGCATACAACCGATTTTGTTGTATAAAATGTGTAATAGAGAAGTTGTGTTTAAAAAAGTAAAGACAGTCGTTTTCTCATTTTCTAAATTTGACAAAATTATATGAATCGGCTCCGATGTTGATAGAATAAACTAACCAATAATTGCACGTTATTTAAGTAAATGACCATCTTTGCAGTCGACTTCAACGACAGTTCCACTGTCATGATATTCACTGTCAACTTCAGTAGGCTAAACGCTTTTTAAATTACGTTACACAATATATCAGAGTCTCTTCCGTCCATTCGAGATGAAAAAATCGCCTAGATATTATTCTTGGTTTAAATGAAGCGGAGCCATTGCAATATGAATCTGATGTGTGGAAATCATTTCCAGCCATTCTGCGCAATGGTCTTTACGACAGGCAAATAAACAATACATGTATCGCCTATAGTACTTCACCTGTTTTTCACGTGACTGTTTCAAGGCCGGTATTCCCCTTTTAGCAGTTCTTTGGTTCTCTTTTGATCAGATAAGATGTCCTGCATCTTAAAACCTACTACTTTAATCCATAAAAATGTTAGTTCCTTCTCTATGTCTAAAAGCCTTCATATGCACGACGACAGTGAACTTAACTACATATCCAAATATAACCAGTCAGAAACAATAAAGGTGGTGATAATAGTCATAAAACGTTCATGTGATTACTTCTTTTTCCAAATTCTTCTCTCCAGAAGCAGCCAATACAATAGACTTGCCAATTTTCCGTTCAGTTACACAAAACGCATCATCTGGTTGACCAGTATTTCCAAGTTTAGCTAAAAATACTGTCACGTTTATTCTGTTACGATATGAAAGACGAGCTTTGGCAATAAAAACGAATACTTCGGCTCTTTACATCCGCGATGACTTTGCAGGCTTCTGTTCACAGCTGTATCCGTCCGTGGTCTCTCGTGCTCAGCTTTTCAACATCATTCTGTTAGTTAATGATTCACTACGGCCGTACGTAACGGGAGGGGTAGGGCTAGTTGCAGCCCCATCTCAACGATTTGCCAAAACCTTGTTGAATCGGGCAGAGTTCGGTACCTCAGTCGAGCAAAGAACGGGGGAAGGGAGGGAAAAAGTATCCGCCTACCCTGAGAGACAGAGTCCCGTACGGTTATGAGCTTAAGTGCCGCAATATGACGAATTGTCATATGGATAAGTGTCATGCAGTATCACCATGACTCAGGTGTGGATTGCTAGGATTGTGTCATATGTGACGGGTTGTTGGAGTGTGATGGGCCAGGGGACGGTCTCTTATGGGAGGAAAAATCAGTTCCCAGGGGCGAAATGGTGCAATGTTTGTGCCTCAAACGTAACAAAGTTGACAGAGGTAAGTAATTTAATTAATTGGTTTTGCCATTGTGTGTGTGTGCTTCAAGGTGAGGCCTTGTAAGGGGTGTCAACTACTACCCAGATCCCTTAGCTACGCACTTGTATATGGTTACATATACATACATATATGTGGCTAGGCAATTCATTCAGTGCGTTGGCATTATGGGAAATATTGTATACGTGCTTTGGCCCTTGGCTTACTCCTTTGAAGACTGTGATGGAAAAATTGTAGTGATTTTATGTAAAAACTAATGATTTTGCTAAAGTTATTGGGGACAAATCGAACCAAATATAGGAAACGAATCGAACACAGATTGAACTATATAAACATGAAAACCAACACGTCCGAGTGAACAGCTTGTAGCCAAAGCTAAGAAAAGGTTCAGAGTTAGTGTCCGTGCATCACCGAAGGGTTTTCTTGTAATAAATTGGAAGTTAGCATTTATTACACATACCACGAATTTGTTCAAATATTAAAGTTTTTCTCGTCATGCATTATTTGTTTCAAAGTAAAATATACTGTAACAGCCTTACGAATTGTGAACCATGAGGAGGTTGTAGGTGAACTTTAGTGGCATTCGAAGTGCTGCTCAGGATCCGTGTAAGTGTTTTCATTCGCTATACATTGGTGAGATTTCTTTCTGAAACTGACTAAAATCAAACTAGACCACAAAAAGTTCAATTTGAACAACGTAGGTTTCCTGGTCCCCTCGTCGATCGCAGTTTAAGTCCTTTAAGTCCTCATAGCCTGTTGTTATGTAGGTATCAAAAGAAGTACCATCCATGGGGTCCGAATGCCAGGGAGAGGGCAAAACTTAGCTGATCAACTGAGATGAAAGTCTTTACTAGCTATGAGCAAACAGTTTAACATAAGTGGCACAAGGATTTGCCTGACAAGAGGGACAAACTACCTGACGAGGAGGGTCAATAGCCTAAAGCCTCGACAATGACAATGAGTCGTCAAACAGATGAGGATCAGGAAATTTTCCTCAAGCGAAGCTTGCCGAATAATTTTTCACCTGAATTATAAAAAAATGAACATATGAGTTTTTTAAAAAAAATGGTATTTAACTGGACATATGAGAAATTGGGTCTATTCAAGGAAGATCAGGATATTGTTTGGTCTATTAAGGGATGTTGTGATTCAATATAGCTCTGTTACCCTAAGCGTCTGGACGAGACTGACACTGTCCCAGTGTCAGTCTCAGTGGGTTGTCCTCCACTGGGACAGTGTCAGTCTCGTCCAGACGCCAACCCTTCCCGACGGGGTCAAAAATTTGCCAGGAAGAGAAACCTTTAGTTGTCTATGTGTAGCCCCATTACAGTTTGGCGCTGAGCGCCGAGAAAATTTCGGTCAAAATGGGTTCCAGTGCGCTGGAATGGCATTTCCCATTGGTCATATATAAGCTTCATTTAATTATTTTCTATTTGCGCTGGAAATGGCATTTCCCATTGGTCATATATAAGCTTCATTTAATTATTTTCTATTTGTTATGTTATGGAAATGTTCTTGCGATATGTGAATAAGATATTAATTTTTTATTTTCTTCAGTGTTTCATCAAGCTTTTGACTTTTTGACGGGGTAAGGCGTAAGTGCCCTCTGTACCCAGACAATGGAACCAATATTGAAGTGCCTGGGGGAGGCTAACAATCGAAGCGGACCCAACATAGTCAATTAATTCAGTTAAAGGTGGTCCAAAATACGGTTAAAGATGGCTCAAAATCTTACAGCAGAGGAAGTGCGAAGGCTAAAGCTCCAGCAGCCCCAGCGTCTCCGCAATCCCTTGTACCTTCTTGTGTACAAGATAAATTGCAATGCCGGTGTCGGAGAGGTCTCTATTTTCATAACGTTTTTTTAAAGTTTCCCGCCAACTGACAGTGGTGATGCGGTAAGATAGTGGTTTGGGTGATCGCACAACATACACTTACGGCAAAAGTAAAAAAAATATTCTAACACTGCCGATTTGATCCAATTTAAGTCGAATGAGTCGAACTTTAAATACTCGCAGCTAAGTCGTCGTCTGCTGGTTCCTGCAGTCCTCATGATTTTATTAACATGGCAAACAAACAAACATTTACATGCCTTGCGTAAAATGAGGGAAAATTCAAGCAATGCAATAACATCTCTTGGAGTGTAAAATGCGGCTGCACCAATATTTTAGGAGGCTTTTTCTTAAGTCATCCCGACCCTCTGGCAAAGGGCCGATAGACGTAACCAAACTTAAAACTGCTCCCCGAAGAAGCTATAACGTCCACTGAAGGACAGAACATTACCAACCTCACGGTCTTCAGACCATTTACATTAATGGTAGGCTATGTCATGCATGGCTCCATTCCAGACTGGGTGAAAAGAACAGATACTACACATCATCTTAGCCAAAAGGTCGAGATGCTTAATAAAACGGGCGCTTGTTTCAATTGTCTTGTATCCTCTTCTCCCGTACTTTCACTTGTACGTCGTACAGCTGCACACTATAGAGTACACGTTACACTATATTCCAACGGATTTCCAACACTGCCGTAAGTCAGTTCGTCGGTTGAATTGAGAATCTTTATGTCGAACGAGTCGGACTTTTAACACTTGTAGATGTTTGACATACGTGCTACCTACCAAAATAGTACTGTTTAAGGATGATGGAAATAACCCCCTCCCCCCTTCCCAAAAAAGGAATGAGCCATGAGTGAGTGGTACACTATATTCTTTACGTTACTAATGATTTGCTTAGAGAATTTAACTTCTTGTAAGTATTGTTAAAATGTTCATGATAAAACAATACTGCAATTATTTCTTCAATAGGTATTGCCTCTTTGATGCTCTAAGAAGTCTAGGTCACTAAGGCAGCCGGAGCTTTTGATTGTATTGCGACCGAATTAGTAAAGGTTACTTTCCCAAAGCGACTCTCGGTTTTGGTGGAGAGCGCTCTGCGTTCTTAAATATCGTCTAGAGGACCGCCTTGGGTCAATTATTTCATCTTTTTTTTGAAGATCACAAATTCCTGCTAAGGTCTGCCTGTTCCGTGATCCGCCTGGAATGATTGCAGCATTCGGGAGTAGATTTCATTTTAACGGCAAGAGAGATATACTACACTGATAACAAGGCTTTCATTAATGTATTATTCAGGAGACCATGCGAAATTCCCCTACCAGGAAACGAAAAATGGGAGAAAGTTTAACTTTGTTAAGTACCATTTGGACACCGAACGGATAATTTCTGTCCAGACGGAGTACGCGAGTTGACTGCAAAATTCATATAATGTCATTATTTTATCATTATATTGGGAATGAAACCGTATTTAGGCAATGTATTTATACGCTAATGTGATCATATAATCAATGCCACATGAAGAATGACACAGCATTTCTAAATGAATCTGGTGACTGCATTTTGTTATAGTTTCAAACGAACACTCAGCGGTGACTTTTTGTGTAGATTAGGTCAGATGGACTTTTACGGAATTGGTTCAAGTCCTGCCGGTCACAGCCTTCTTCCCAGTGGTGTCTTACTGGCTTGTTCTCGCCCCTCCATTGCTTATGCTGGGACTTGTAGTGTAATGTTTCAATTGCTCACAAACTGTGGAGTGCACAAACGGTTTGACTTCATTGCTTTGCATGGAAGTTACAATACATGGGACAAATCCGCTCCCATTATCAATTTTGAAGTTTCAAGACGCCTTGGGCTCCCGCAACATTGAATAGGGGGGGTGGGGGATATTGATCCGTCTATTTATTGGTTTCCTTACTTTGTCCCACCATTTTTGTTGAGGACTGTAGGTGAATCCAACGTGCACCTTTGTTAGATTTGACGAAAGGTTTGAAAAAGTCTTGAAAGAGAAAATTGCTACATTCTGAAGTCCAGTCAAAGGGCCTTAAAGTCAAGCAATCATAAATCAAAACGACAGATTTAAACAATTTTGAAATATGAAATTATGATAATTTCATTTTATTTGAGCAGCTCAAAAGCGGTTTGGTAAAAAACAATTCTCATGATACAATTACATACCACTAAAATTCATTTTCGTCAATAAATCATTCTCTTTAACACTCGATCCTGTCCAATACCTCTTTCAAACACACCATGTACAGCAACCACCAATGAATACGGTATGCTACAATCCTTAGCTTTACATAAGGCCTGATGAGACAAATTTCTTTCATTGAAAAACAGGAATGGTAAAGTTTGACCACACATTTGTAACCCTCTGGTGTTTTGTTTTCTTTTTTTCCTGTGCCAGATACTTAAAAGAATCTTTTGCAAAAGCACGATGCTGTAAAAGCGGCTTTTAATTTGAAAAGTGACTTATACAGAGAAGAAGGGGAAACAGTAAAAAAAATAAGAAAAACAATGATTTGATGACGTTGTGCCCAAAGTCATCAATCATTAGCCTTGTAGCAAAATGTTTAATTAAATGTTATATCAACCATGAGAATCAGAGTATTTACAGAGTCAATTACTTTCGTGACATGTTTTCAAATTTGCCAATTAAACATGATCTATTATGTATGTCCTCAACACAAAACCAAATATAATTTTGATAGAAATCTATTTTTATGAAAACTTAGATGATCAGATGATATCTTTGGTACAGTATCTACTAATGGTCAATTCCAATGCATACTATATCATGGTATTGGCAGAGAGCTGGTATCAGTCAGTACGGCCACTTCTATCACATTCGCATTTTACACTGACCACTAGCCACACGTACTGGCATCAATTTTCTTTGAGGGTGGAAACACAGTGCCTACCCAATACTTGCAGTAGCTTGAATCAACATTGTGGTTAACTGATTTTATACTGTCCTCATACTTGTAAGTATATGCAAAGGTAGAGCCAAAGGGAGGAGGAGGCGTGGTAGTTTGCATGTCCCCACAATTTTCACAGAATAATGTATTCCGATGGCTTTTCACTCCTACTGAGACTCTCAGGGTAGCAATTCCTGAAGACTATTGTATGCCACCCCTCACTTCTTTTCCACAATCATGGATTCAGTAAGCAATCATGATGCCATTTGTGAAAGATATATACTAAAAAAGCTGAGAGGAAGATGGGTAGGTGGTCTGCACATTTCAGGAAATTTTTGAACCATATTTACAAACCAGTGCATGAAGTAGTTCGTGTAATGTTTCTCTTTTGAGGAATGTTTTTAATCCCTAATGGCAACCCCTATCTTCAATATGTTGGTTTTGCCCCACCCTAAAAGACATAATACAGCTTATTTCATTGAGGAATATCCAATCATGCTTGTTAAAAAAATCATCATTCCTAAATTCTCCCCATGCACTCACTCATGAATTTTATTTGAAATAGTTTCAGTTGTATGTTTCTGCAGCACAGACTATGATTAGCACACATTCAATCAAGCAATACATGGGGGTAACAAGATTTATACTTTTCCTAAAGGGTAAATAATCAAGACTTCAACTGTATCTATTCTTGATAGTTATACTTTATACAGTCATGCAGCATGTTTATCCGCAGGTACTTATCAGTACAAAATACCTTGTAACCAGAGCATTCACAATGCTATTGTAGCAGCTTGAAGCAATATCTGCTTTACAATAAAACCTTTCTTTTAAAGTTTTCATTCGTTTGTTGTCTCATTGTAACACAAGAGGTATAAACCCTTTTCGAGGTGCAATCAAAATACATTTCAAAGCAAACAGCAAACTTTCTTTTGAGGAACCCTTTTATTGCATCGAGTTTCCATCAGTTTGTAGCCTAATTGTTATGCTTCACAAAAATGCCACCGTAAGAGGTGCAACAAAAATGACACACTTAACTATTTAAAACAAGGGTTACTTTCAAGGAAAATTTTCTCTTCCATAGAACTTTGGTGCCTGATTACAACACAACAAATATATATCCCTTTTAGGGATGCAATGAAAAAGGAATTTTAACAACGCAAAGCAGAATCTGCTTTGGCAGAATCTGTTTACACTACACTTTCAAAGGGTTGAGTTTGATTGTTATACATAAGTTACATATTCATTCACAATGGAAAAAGAGGCAAAGAATTTGTTACAGTTACGAGATAAAATTGGAGGTTGGAGTAAGCGTGATTATGGTACACAAAATCTTCTAGTATAGTGAATACAAAATACTTGTTATAGCTCAGAGCCATGCTTGGCTTTTAGGAAACCTTTTATACTACAGTTTCAATTATTATTGAAACTGATTATGACACAATAGGTAAATGTGACTTTGGAGCAATGATCATACATTTGTAGCAGCTCATGATGTCATCTTGCCTTCCTAGAGACATTCACTTTTGCTAACCTAAATGTTAAACACCAATGACGATTAGGCCATTTAACCCCTTTGCTATGCATGATTAGATAGTTAGATGGAGTTTTACAGCCCAGTTTCCAAAACTAATTGCTATGCATGGTTTCACTGCAAAACCATAATTTACTATTACTATATATATATATATGTATGGTTTCACCGCAAACCATAGCACTCAGCCGCATCCTGGAATACTGTAGCTTATTACAAACCTACTGTGTGTAATCGGGTTTTGGACATGGAATAGGCTTCAAGAGGAGATATTTTACACATATGCATCCCCTTGGGG
The DNA here is from genome assembly GCA_037179385.1 of Holothuria scabra. NCBI lineage: Eukaryota > Metazoa > Echinodermata > Holothuroidea > Aspidochirotida > Holothuriidae > Holothuria > Holothuria scabra. The sequence continues at coordinate 29,599,212 of CM074200.1, forward strand.
CATAGCAAGCCTAAATATGGCGTCCTCCACATAAAAGCTTACTATTTCACTGAAATCAAACAAATGTTCTTTGTGTACATGATATAATACTTAGCTCAACTCAGGTGGGATTGACCTTGTCTGGCAAAAGGGTTCAGAACCAATCCCAGTTTTTTCCAAGTAGAATACACCTTTTCCTTGTAGATCTTTCAAACATTGGGAACCAATTTAATGTTGTCAAACACCAAAAGTTTCCTTCATTGCCGATCCATCCAGACAGAGAATGTTTAACTATTTTAAGTCAATCTAACAGGATACTTCAGTGTAAAATCAACATACAACACTCTCCTCATCAAGAGCTAGTACTAAGCAGTAAAACAACCTTTGGCAATCTAATTTGTCCAATTTGTCTCTTTGGCAATCATACCTGTTTCCCTTCCAAACACTTCTTTAAATAAAGTCCACTGCTTCATTTCAAGACTGGATTGTCATTTCGTTTTTCCATGTCAGTTGCCAATTAGTCTATTTCATATATGAATAACAATAGTACTGTAGGAATCCTGCTTCTTGCTGTCACAATGGACATCTACTGCAGCCAATTGTAGAAGTAAATCTGCTGCCATTTTGGAAGATAATCAGTCAGGGATTCTGAAAAGGCAAGAAAAAAAAGAAAAAATGCCATTTTCTCAGCACGTAAAGTGAAAACATTTACATTAACTACAAATAGAGGAAAAATTCGCCATAATAAGTTTTAATCTTAAAGGGCATAGGTAATTGACCTAAATAATTTTAAAACAAAAATTAACTCTCACGAATAACATTCTTACAGTATTTCACTTTCAATTATCTTCTTTACATGTTAGAACACAAACAGGGTATAATAAATTAAAACCAAAGGATTATTGTATTCATGCAATGGTGACTTACAGGGAAATATTGTATTTAAAAATGCAGTAACATGGGTGTACAAAGAAATGTCCTAATAAGTTCCATCCACACCACTTGACTCAATTGGGCACGACTCATTGCAGAGGAATTTTTCAGAGGTGTCAAAAAGTGTGGAAGTCTTTTACGTGAAAGTCTAGTCACAAGCAGCTGTGCAACCCAGTGTCATGACAAACATGTTGGGGTTGCATATGAAACTAAAACATGCAACTGAAAACATTGGCGGACTTCCGGAATGAGGTCCATGAATATCAGTTGATCAAAGTGTAGAGAATGTGCCGTTATAACTTCAACAAAACAAATAAGGAGTTTATTTAACATCAGAATTTCAGAAAAATCATACATCTGCATATAGTTGCACAGTGTGGACACATTAAAGATTGGTTAGCTCAAGCTAGTTGGCAGTCCCTCACTATGATTAGACAGTCTTGTTGCAGTAAGCCTCATTGCATAGTGTGGATGGGGCTTTCAAAGTTATCAAACAATTCACTTTCAACATTAAACCTTGGTAATAGCTCAAAACATTATGACATAAAAGAGATATGGAAGTTGCATAATTTGATTTTAAATTTGGGTAAACAAATTAATCTTGAGCAACAAATGGCTAAATTTCTACAAAAGAGATTCTTATATCTTGAAAAGAGGGCTACAGTTATGCACTGCAATATCTTGAAAAATTTGTAATTCTGTTTCTATAGATATTGGTTTTAAAAAATTTGATTGTTTTGTGTTCAATGTATAATTTTGACATATTTAATCAATCTTCACCTCAACTGTACATCTCATGTACAATGACTTTAAACCACACTATTGCAGTGAACAGTAGAGCAAATGCAAGTCTGAGCTAAGAATATTACGCAATGCCAATGGTTTGTGAGTATGACTTTTTAACTACAATTTCCTCCCCCCCCCCCCCATTCCCCACTCCACTCATGATTTTAAAATCACTACTGTCATGTAGTATAGTGCACTCTCCATGACCTTTAGCAGATGCCATCTTGTTGTTTACGAGCAACTCTCCCTTCCTTTTGTTCTAGATTCCCAGGGCCCTTCCTGTTTCCCGTCACAAGTTACCAGTGAACGGGAGAGATTACATCACCTTAGTTCCACATGCACGCTGTAACCCATATTTTCAAGGTGTGGCCAATTTCACCCTTTACAGCCTCCTCGTTGGTCATTGAGATCAGCACACTCATTTATATTCATTTAATTTTGTGCGTCACAACTTTTGACCAATCAGGGGACTGCAATTTGTATTAGGATGTTCCCACAACCCTCATGACTTGGAAGTGCGAAACGAGCTCCCAGCTCGCAAGCTTGCACTCGTGGAGCACCTCAGACAATGAGCACTTGAGTAACCTGTTGATATTTGATTAATATTAGGCCGACGAATAATTAAATAATTCTTTTTGGAACTCAGTCAACAAATAAAATCATTTTAAATCAACTGAAACTCTCTGAATCATTTTTGTCTGGAGCTACACCTCAAGATCCCGCACGACAACACATTATTTTACACTATCTCTTTAGCCAAAATTTCCAACACTTGTAATACCACTACAAATAGCTTCCCAAGCAACTCATGAGCCAGGTATTAAAACAAACTAGGTGATTAAGTTACTAGCATAACATCTGCAGGTTATACTTACTTGATATTGTTTGCAATCCCCATATTCTGCCAGTTATTCCAAGAAATGATAGAACCTTCTCCCTGAAAAATCAAACCGTCATTCGGATTTAAGATTTAGCAAATGCTACAAAACTAAGTCATCCTTGTAGAATATACTGCTGTACTTTGTCAGGTGTAAACGTAGCTACCACATTTACATACTCTCCCAGCAGTTTTGTTAAAGATAAGGCACAGACTAGGAATATTTAGTCCCATTTTTACATTCTTTAGACTATTTGAAAACAAAAATTTAGCATGCCCCAGCATTCTCACATTAAATGAACCACACTTGAAAAGTATTTTCCTATATCTGAAGTCTATATTCACCAAAAATACAATGACATGCCAGAACTTAAAACTTTAGTTGAGCAGACAGAATTTTCCCCTTCTTCCAGACTTTCTCAAGGAAAGTAAGCTTCACAGATGTTTTTGACATGATCCTGCATTTGCCTATACATTTTAATGGAAATAAACCCCATTTTTTACTCTTTCTAGGTGATTTAACCCAATATTGTACCATTTTCTGTTCTATAGATGATTTTATACAGCTCATATTGGTGTGTTACATAATTCCATTTAACTGACCTAAATCTAAGGTCATCTAGTAACTTGCCCTCAGTGAGTTTAGGTTACACTTTAGGCTGAATGAGAAACAAGCAGCATCTTAAATTTAGTGTTTACTCTCCTACATAGCTGCACCCTACTCCTAATCCATCCCACATGGCTTAATAACACAATCACATATTAACTGTTGTACTATGGGCTTCTGTCTCTTCCAAAGCTTTGTTCTTCAAATTAGAGCTTGCCCTATCCCTGCTTCTATATGACTAAATAGACTGGCTTCTCCATTGGAGATGGGACAGGCAGTCTCTTGAAACAAATCAGCCAGAGGCCCATACTACACCTTCCACAGGTGATATGCCTGCAAATGACTTAAATTGAGTCTAGAATCCACTTGTAAAACAGTACTTTAAAAGCATTACATTACAACCATGGTATAGCAACATGTCATAACTAATATACTGCCACTATGAAAGTTCTTGATGAGAAGGGAGTTGCCATCCAGCAGCTGAAATGTATCCATTACTTTGATTAAATTCACTCAACTCTTGCTGATATGAGAAAATAGCAGGTCAGGAAACCCCTCCCCCACCAAGCTTATGGAAAAACACAGAGCACTGATGACATCCAGTGGGAATGCCTTCATCCTTTCAATGGTTGTTCAGAGGCTGACAAGGCATCACATGCACTCATCACTCACTCCATCCTCATCAGTGACTGCTGAAATTCTGACCCCATTCTTTGATCAAGGGCCAACAGTAAACAAAACTTGAACCATGCAAAGGCCTCAATAGAACAATAATAAGCACCTTCAGTTTTGCACTTTTTTTAAATCCTGTCTGCATTGATTTTACTGAAAGATTTCAATTAAGAAACTTTGTGACTCTGAAAGAATTTTTTTTTTTTTCTTTTTTGCAATAGCTGTGCATCATTTATTCTAAAAGTAGAAGAATTGCAGTGAGTAGTATGTACTTTCATTTACAGTATGCATTAACACACTGAATGTACTTGAACTCTTAAAGATAAATGCCCTTTCTTCTGATGCAAAGCTTGTGCTCATACTTGTGAAAAACAAGTGTCCCCAGCCATTAAAGGGCAGAGAGATTGTGTCATTCCCCAAATATCTCAACAATCTTACAAATTTTAAAATGCCTACCAGAATATCCTGCAATTTTGGGAAAGTTAGCTAGGAAAATCTTTGTGGGGTTGCAACTCATCAAGATTTCTTTCTCTCAAAGTAGATCCTGCACAATATGATTTTTTAGTCTAAGGAAGGGGGGGGGGGAATTCCACACCAAGTATGCCCACTCAAATCTAATGCCACAATCTTGAACAAAACTGTTGTGGCACTTATTTTTAATATCTCTAAATCCACTGACAGCTAACATGACACCACCCCTACCCCTTTAAATGTTGCTTTGAAAGAGTGGCTCTGGGCCGTGAATAGTTGGAAGGGGTGGGAAGGGGGAGTGGTAGGGTGTCCCAATGCCTTTGTCCAAGTTTATAGTGCCAACAGTCAAACTATGGTGCCAAAGATACAAACCACACATTCTACTCACACCTTTGTACTAACACAAGGCAAGTCACTTTCACTTACTTTGAATAATTATCAAAACATGGTGACCTCAAAAGGTAGAGTAGAAGCAGGCCAGACCGACGGTGTATCTCTTGTTCTTCTCTGATGTTCAGTCTGTCCAACTTAGAGAGTAAATATAAACTGGAAAAAGAACATAAATTTGTAACAAGGTATCACCATAAAAGCTCTTCTTCAAATAGCATCTTATTACAGGCCTCGATTTTTAGAAAAATTTATGGTTGTCCTTCAGGCAACCATTTCACTAATTTCAGCTGTCTACAAGTAAAATTTGGTTTTCCGAAACAGAACACTAATTATGTTCATGTTCTTATAGTCTTGAAGAATAAAAAGATGTGATGTTTGAGAGACAAATACTTGAAGTCTGAAATATGGTACGATGTAAAAAGTCAATAAAGTTGGTCAGTCAGCAGTTTTTGTTTCCAGTCCTAGAGAAAAATGGTTGTCCATCGGACAACCAACCTTTAACTTTTGGTTGCCCATATGAAATTTTAGTTGTCCCGGACATTCGGACAACCACGAAAATTGAGCCCTGCTTAACTTATAATATTTAGACAAATTGCCCTAGAACTGAGGAAGGAAAATTTTTCTATCTAACAGTGGTAACAGTTTTCAATTGTGCACTTCCCAGGCTTAAATAAAAGAAATTCTCACATGCTAGGAAAACCCCCTTTGCTACTTTTCAAATTTGGTACCTGCCATAGCAGGCACATGGCAGGAAAGATGGATGAAGTCAATTTCAATGGAGTATTGTGTGTGTGCATTGATCCATGAAGCTACTCAGGAAATGTCCAGTGACCAGCACAACAGAGGCATTGTGATTGTATTCTTCTATGACACTGAACGTAAAAGCAGTGGTAGCTCTCAGGATTTATATTTCTTCTGCTTGGGTACTTCAAATTTTTCAAAAGAGCTAAGGGGAGTTTCCTCTCATGCATATTATTTACCCAGTACTATAGTCAGTTGAGTATGCTATTATTACAAATTAGAGTTTGACTTCCACGAATAATGTTCCATTTTAGAAAAGAAATTTGTGCATTTGACAAATTTAATAGTTTAAAGACATTCATTTCTCACCCCAAACTACAATTTTCATAGTGAGTCCACAAAAATTCTCAACTAGCACAGCTCTTTGATTGACAGCAAATTAAAACATGCAGAGCACTATTGAGCATATAACACAACACATACTGCACTGAGACTGTTTTGATTTCACACATTGGGGTCTTGCATATATACAGTAGTGCTTATACTCAACCATAAGCAACACACTGAGATCGTGTCTGGATGAGGAAGACTTTTTGACAGTTGTGGGAGGAGCTTAAGTAAGTAGGCCTTGGTTAGAAGAATTGAAACTGTTAAGGGTGAGAGGATTAGGCCTTTAATTATCTTTAACTATGGGTATGTTGTTGAATAAATATTGTTGGTTACAGAATATAATTTGAAGGAATATTAAGGCTACTTACTTTGCAAGATCAATTGTTAAAGAGGCAAGCCATGGTTTCCATGACCTTTGACCCCAACGAACAAGGCAAGACACTAATGCAAAAAGTATGTCAAGGTCAACAGATAAATTTGTTAAATTTAAACTCTAAAACATTGGTACAAAGTGTGCAAAAACCAAGAATAACTTGGTCCTTGGTTTTCCATTCAGACTGCATATGATTAATCTTATTAATGTATAACAAGTGTAATAAAGGAAAGTGAAAGTCTACACTCTTTCAAGAAATCTTCAACATGATTCATATACATTTCCTCAAGTTTCATTAAAAATTGATCATAATGTGAACAACATGGTAATAAAGAATGAAAAAAATGATATTTTAAAGGAGATTCCCTGATGTTTTTGACCAATTTGTACTGAACCCTCTATATTTTGACTGATTTTGAACCTAAGGTCTCCCACAGTTCCAATCTCTCAACCATTACAATGTACCTAGCACTATTGTACTATTAGCAAAATGTTATAATACAGTATATATGAAAGGAGCTGTAACCTACATTAAAATAGTAATGTTACTGATTGATTGGTAAACTTCTTGTCTGAAGGAAAATCTTGGAATGCTAAACATTGGGTTTCAATAATCACCAGGGAGAGGGGTTGGAAGAAAAAGGGGTTTCCCATTATTCCAAATCCTCACAAGCACCCAGAAAAATACCCTGCTGCTGAGCTGTTTTGTCAGCTCCTCAGCTTCCAAAAGCTCAGTCAGCTAAAGTGCACAGGACTGCATCCAACTTACGAAGAAAGTTCCATTACCATAATATGCCTTATTCACGTCATGTATGACTCTCTCTCATGGATCATGCAATTGTTTTTAATTGAATGTGTGTATTCCTGTAGTCATTGACTGGGAGGCAAGATTGAAACCTGAGATGTCTCATCATTACTGTGTTGCACAACCACCTGTGCAGTGGGTACCACCAAGGCGTAAGAACTGCAATGACGTACTAACTCGTAGATGGCATGGACTACTTGCATGATTTAAACGGGACTAGAAGTTGTCTTCATCTGAATATTCACTACTGTAACATTAAACCAGTCAGGTGGCCGCATATTTTTATAAATATCCAAAAGAATTTGTTTAGTGTGCTCTTTGTCAGGCATTATGAATATGACTGAACAATGAGTATGCTGTTCAGCCTGCTACACAGGCAATCAGAAAAACAGCAGCTACAGGGAGGATTGGCTACACTAACTGATAAAATTGACATTTGTTAATAGCAGTAGTGGGATGTTACGGAGCTTTTAAGGTGTCATGCAGATGTTGAAATATTATGCCACTTTCTCGACTTTTTGTCAGTAAAATATTTAGATATTGACATCCGAGATCTTTTCATCTCAATATTTTAGCGTAAAATATTGAAAAATTGCTTTACAGGATCTCAATATTTTAATATCTTCACTGAATGATATTAAGATATTGACATCCGAGATCTTTTCATCTCAATATTTTCGTGTAAAATATTTGAAATATTACATTAAAGGATCCCAATATCTTTAAATCTTCACTGAAAGATATTAAGAAATTGACATACCGTATCTCAATATCTTAATATCTCCACTGAGAGATATTAAGATATTGACATACAGGATCTCAATATCTTAATATCTTCACTGAAAGATATTAAGATAAATTTTTATCCGAGATGGTTTCATCTCAATATTTTCGTGTAAAATATTGAAATATTGCATTACATGATCTCAATATCTTAATATCTTCACTGAGAGATATAAGGATGTTGACATACAGGATCTCAATATCTTAGTATCTTCACTACAAGATATTAAGATATTGACATCCGACATCTTTTCATCTCACTATTTTAGCGAAAAATATTGAAATATTTTCTTCACTGTGAGATATTAAGATATTGAGGTACCAGATTTTGTTATCTAGTAGCATAGCCAGTGGGGTAGGGGCAGCCGGTCCCCTGGAAAATCGAGAGGGAAAATCGGAAAGAGGACGGAGGAAAAAGGAAAAAGAACGAGGAGGGAAAGAGGAAAATGAGAGAGAAGAGAAGTGTAGGAACAGAAAAGGGGAAGAAAAATAAATACACCTGTGGCAGCCACTCCTGGTACCGGGTCTCTTCCGAATGCGCCAATTGGCGCCGCCCGGGGGCACGACCCAATCTATCTCTAAAAAAATTGTTTAAATTTGAAAATGATCACAAAAGGTGTTTAAAGACCGACTTCTCTCACCCTAAACAGTATCATTTCTCCTAACCTTCATTCTGAAGTCCCTCCCACAATTGTCTGAAATTTATCGTCATCCAGATACAATCTCATTTTATTGCTTCAAGGTGAGTATAGAAACTCAATTTATATAATCAAAACACTCAGTACCGTTCATGCTGTGTAATATAAGCTTTGGTACTCTGCATTGTTTGAATTAGCTGTCAATCAAAGAACTAATCCAATTGCGAATTTCGGCACCCACGTACCAAAATTGTAGCTTGGGTGAGAGGATTGGCCCTTTAAGCTATAGATTTCTGTAGGGGTAGGGTGAGGAGTGTTTTCGACCAAGTGATAGATCTGCTGTAATTATTTTCTATCACAAATGGTTCTGAAACTATCAGAATTTTCTCAAATACTTTACATACGATAAAAAATTTTGCGCGATCCAAACTCTTATAATCACTTTACGAGGGCAACCCTCGTACGATTGGACAGTAGAAAAAATCGTACTGCACCGTGACATCTTTGAAATCGTACGGGCACCAAAATCGTACGTCTCCGTAGTACTCATGGGGGGAGGCTTTAAAGACACATACGCTCGTGAGTTACGAGTGAACGACCGCATCCACACTTCCTGTATAAAATCTTGCGTGTTTCATAGTTCTGATTATCTCTTGGGGAGGGGGGGGGGGGGTAATGCCTTGACCTGACATTTCAATCTGAGCTCATGAAACTGAAACAAACTCTTTCGTTAGGCGACATTCCTTTCCTTACATCCATCCACAAACAGCTTTTCTAAATGTTAAGATTGTCTACAGTACACACATTATCAATTCAAGGCTTTGCGGAGAATGAAACTATTTTGCACTTAAGCTACCTTAAAGACAAGATACTTCTCACCCTGAGCATGATTTTTACTTGGGGGAAGCAAAAGTCTCAATTAGTGACTGTTCTATGATCGACATCAGAGTTACAAATTCAAAAGATGCAGAGTAGCTCATATTACACAGCGTGTAAGAAGAGTGTTCTGATAACTCATTAGAGCCTTTTGTGCTCACCAGGATATTGCCTTAAGCAATAAACTACGTTTGTTTCTGCACAAGGAGAGGCTAAAGACAGTTGTGTGAGGGACTAGAAGTAACTTAGTGTGGAGAACTTGAACTGTTTGGAATGATGAGTATCTGTATTTAAATACAAACAACATTCACTTTGAACCCTTTCCATAATGACACACAAGCTGAACGGAATTAGAATCAGAACCAGGTTCAAACTGATTCTGTACCCCAAAATACTTCTCCCGTTGCATAGACACTTAAAAGATAAGTGTAGCACAACCAGTTTGCGTATATTCTCTCTTGGGAGCAAGATATTCTCGGGAGGTGGCGCCACCAGGTTTTGTAATGGGGGGAGGGCACAACAGATAATGTCCTTATGCTACCTCAGTTAAACTCCCAAGTCTGCGTAAATCGCAACTTTTTATGCGCCCCTGCGTTTGAATACAGCAGAGGGGATCCTACTTTTGTCACTACATAAAGGTGCTGACCTGGGAGAGGGGTTTGAGAGTAGGGATGAAATTTGTTTTGTTAATTTAAGGTTGCTCAGATGCAAAATGGTGCTATCTTTGGACATTTTTGAATATGATCATATGGCTAAAACCTGTCCATAGTATAGAGAATTCTAATTTTGGGTTGGGTGAAAGAGGAGAGCATGTTGTCTAGGAGAAGGATCCGTTTTCAACAAACCTTCTGAAGCCCCCTTTTGGCTACTTTACTTCCTTCTATTCCGGAAAAGTTTTTACGCAAAAACACATGCGTGGATTCCACAAAAACATTCTTGGACTATTACGAAAAATTTCCTTTCTTCCATCGTGTATTACAAAAAGGCATCCAAGGCTAGCAGACACATGTAAAGGGCCCAATGGAAGTTCTGGATTAATTATGTACCATGGGGCAATGACATAAGGTTTACCTAAAAACCAAATGCTAATATAGATTATGGCGCTGAACACTTCACAACTGTCGTATTTTTACTAATTATGAACGAAAATCCAGATGAACAGCTTCCAGCAATGAAGAATGGGAGGTCGGGAGAGTACAGGTGCAGGGAGGTGATGTAGACCTCCCTGATAGGTAATGCAAAAGGGGTGAAGGGCACGTTTCCGAATGTGTTTTCTTCGTAAGTGTATTAACAACCACCATCCATACCGATAATGGCTGCGCGCATAGCGCTTGGTGAAAATTTTTGAAAAATGTGTAACGCAAATACGTAATTTCAACCTTCCTCATCATGTTACAGATAAGATTAGAAGATCCCATATTGATGCGAGGTCCCTACAGATACTGAAGATGTTACTCTGTTTTTCGGAAAAGTGTCGTGATCAGAATAGCTCCATTGTATTATAACCTTAATAATGGTCACGAGATGGAGCTCAAACCGTGAGGGATGCGCGCGGAGCGCGCAGAATCCTTTTTCGTAAAACAAAATTTCCTCGACAGAACCTGCATTAAGGTTCTGCATCGAATCACTTTCGGTCGCCCCCCCCCCCCCCCCGACGGACCAAAATCGTCTGACGGCGCCCTTTTTAGGTTTTTAACATACGTTGCTCTTGCACCATTATTGGCAAAAGACATAATTTAATAGCGTTGTTCTAAAGCCTAGCTAACAAAATTTTCAAAACCACCAGTAAACTGTATACTATCCGCTGCACTTTATTCTAATGAAAAAGGGTCATCTTCAGTAATATAGGGATAGGTTTTGCCGAAACATATCTTCATGCATTATACGCACTAAATGAATGTTGTCGCTGTGCTAAGTTGCTTCGACACCAAGCGTGATTATAAGCTTACAAAATACATACACTGTAAAATATTACGGTAGATTTGCAGAACAACAAAATAAAGAGATAAATAACGATAATAGAAAAGTTCTGGAAACTTATTAACAAAACGTTTCTGTAATCTTAATGTTTCTCTTTATTTTTTGTTCTGTAAATTTACAGGGTTTTGTACCATTTTTTACAGTGCGTGCTGATATTTAATTCACCCTCCCGGCCAATAAAAGATGTTGCAAGGGGTGCAACATTAAATTGTAGCGCGAATAGCCCTTTTGATAATCGTCAACACAGACAATAAAAAAGTTTATGAAGATACCAAAATAGCTTCCACAACATTTTTCAAAATTATTTAAAGAGAACATTCAGGTTTAAATAAAATAAAACTGTTATCATAGTGGTAATGATTTAAGAGTTTCGTGGTCTCAAAAGCCAGAAATTTGCATCTAATGAGCCTAGGTTTAGGCTACTTTTATTTATTGTGAATTCCATATCTAGAGAGCCAAGCAGACCATTTGTTTTGGCTATTTCTTGCAATGTACTTAATTAATGGCTATTTCAGGGTGATCACATGATCTAAATTACGCAAATTAATGTTTCTTCGTATACTTATCTTGATTTCCAAGTGCCAAAAATGTACACCTACTGTAACGGTGATTAATTTCCATAACTATTTAAACCCATGTAAGATTACTTGCCAGTATTTGGCTCTAACAGGTTCAATCTTTATCTTCACAAAGTAGCTCATTATTACATTAAAATCTTTAATCGAGACCTGACAATCATAACACAAAATAAAATGACCGCCTCCTTACTAGAATGTGAAAGAGAGGAATAGAAACATGGGCATCCACAGGTAGGGGCAAGAGGGAACTTGCCCTCCCCTGGAAAATAAAAAACCTAAAAAACGAAAAAACATAAAGAAAAAGACGAAGAAGAAATTAACATCAACATTTCTAAACAGTTCACACAGTCTTTTTCTCTATATATATGCGGTACATAGGCTTTAGAAAATGTCATTCCCCAGATTTGGGAGGTATTTTAGGCTAAAATTTTCTTGCGCTCCGCGCAAACTCATGGCTGCGCGGAGCTTTCCCCCCTTAAAGAATTTTGTCCCCCCCCCCCCGAATTTTCTTCTGCGGAGGCCCATGGAAAGAAAATTTAAACGTGTTTCCATTGAAAAACTTGCTGAGGAGAAATGTCAAAGTAGTCTTCTACCAGGTGCGGAAAATCAAGTGGAAAGCCTGAAAAGCCGTGGCTTCGATCGTACTGAGGCTCAGGGAAGTTACTTCTTCGAAGCGCCCCTGCAGACCATTTTCGCCCCCTCTGACCGAGATCCCTGGATTGGAGGTCCGCACACGCCTTCACAACACTGTTTTGAATTTCAGAAGCAGAAATTTGCGACAGATAATAATGATAGCCTAAAACTAGTAAGGGTTACATCCCTCAAGTTACAATTAGCACAGTAGGCCTACACAAAGGATATGAGTTGATCCTGCAGAATAGAAGGGTACTGCCTACAAAAGAGTACACAACAGCTTGAGGCTGAGGTCTCACTGAAATTGAAACTCATGTAATGTTGTGTTAAAGAAAATCCAGTCAAAACTCTTTCTTTGGAGTATTTGGAAGATTTAACAACCACGAATCTAAGAAAATGGGTAATAATTCTCCAGAGCTTATTGGGAGTTCAAAGGGAATAGCCTATTAAAGCAAATTTAACAAAAAATGCAAAAACAGACTATTTTAAAAAAGCAGAAAAATTCGAGGGGGGAGGGGTTAAAACCCTAACCCCCTTGGATCCGCCACTGAAATGATTAAGTTATAATAAAGGCTCCCAAGTTTAAGTTCAACACATAGTTGATCGAAATATTGAGCGGCATAACATAATTTACGTTAACCATAACACGGAGGATTTTTTGGCGCTGTTCCTTAATAATAAACACCAGTTCCAACAGAAAATCCAATATGGAACACCTGTATCCATTAAAATACGACTAACATTGATTTTTGTTAACCTGTAACAAACGAACAAATAAATTACCAATTTCCTTCGGCCTAAAAACGTGCCCCCTGGTTACCGATTTTTTTCCTGTCTCCTGATTCTTTTAGACTAATCATAGGCGTAGGAGGCGAGGACTGGGGCGGCAGCCCCCAACCAAAAAAACCTGTGAAAATTCGGGCAATACGAAGGGAATTTTTCAGGCACCAACTGAAAGAAAAATAAATTGCAATGATGTAGCTAAAGGTAAGCAATAAAAATAAAGTTTTGATTTGAATTGCACCAGCACCTATATATTCGGTAATTCACCAGTGTATTTTCCATGGTTAAACTTTTATAATTATTATCAGTGGCGTATTAAGGGCATTGCCATTGAGTCACATCCCCCTCACTCACTGATACTGTTTTTGTTCTTTTTAAGTACCTAAAATACGCAAATTTTTAACACAAATTTTATTTCAAAGGTAGCAAATGTGCACCAGATTGCATGTAAGGACACCTAATTTTCCAAAAATTTTCAGAGGGGAGCGGGAAACCTCTTTCCATTAGTCCCCACCCCAAGACCAACAATCACACAACATATGTCATGGCCCCCGGGCCGTGAGATAAATTCTGGCTATGACACTGATTATTACCATTATTATTGCTGTAAGAACTTTCTCAAAATATATAACGATAATAGAAAACACGGCAAAAGTGATTGAATGGAATTGACATGCGATCATTGCGATGTAATAACCGATGCATGTCTATATAATTCCATGTACATTAACTGGTTGAATGCGCGGAGCGCTGAAAAATTTGGTTACATTTTTCGGGCAAGTCGCTACAGCCTCCCCACCCAAAACGAAAATTGGTTTACGCCCATGACAGTAATGATAACATTAAACATCCATTCCCTACCTCACAAAGCCGTTCTTTTGATACTCAAATGTGAGTAGTAACTAAACCGGTAACCATAAGATGTAACCACAATTCGGGGTCTGGGAAGAGAACACATGGCGCTGTTGTTTGAAAACAAGTAAAACTGCCAAAGTTTAATGAGCAGGGTTGGCGCCGGGGGGGGGGGCAGGGGAGCTACAGCCTAACCCCCATCCCGTTGGGGCAAAAAATGGGCGTCGACGGTGAGCGGGAACCTCGATTTTTTTCCAAAAAAAGGCCAAAGAAAGGTCCTCGAAAACTGGGCCGACGGTGGTCGGTCTCCAAGAACTGAAGTGCAAAACAAGCAAAAAGAAGGTCATAAAAAATTCGGGCTCAACCGGTTCAGCCCCCTGTCGGGGACCCCAGCCCCCCCCCCCCCCCGTAGGACAAATCCTGTCACCACCCCTGTAAACGGGTAAACAGACAGTCTTTCGGCCAAATGTACCACCATTTTCCACTTAGGCATAATCAAATACTGGGCAAAAGCCAAAAATGGTCATCTCCAAACCTAAAATTTGAACGATGTCGAATGGGTTCAATTCACCAATGGTAATTTAGCTTAGCCTACAACCCAAAGTTTGAAATCTGAAGAATAAGTGAAATTGCAGCAAATTGCACATTCAGAGTTTGGTGGGACGGGATTAGGAAAAAGGGACATGTCAACATATATAAAAGAATTTGAATTCCCTTCTTTTTCTGTGTCAAAGTGCTTTAGTAAACACAATTTATGCACTGAAAAAAAGGTAAAAAACTTAAAAGAAGTATGCCCTGACAGATTTACTCATAACTTGACTGTAGCTGCCAGAGTCATGTTTTGAAAGCTTTTGTAAAAAACATGGCATATTTCTCCACCTTGAATTTAGTGTTGAAGGTACATCATGCATACTTCCAAACTTTGGGCCTTAAATACGATCCCCCATGGTTTTTGTCGAGTTTCCTTCTGACTTTTATGTATATTATGCCCCTTCTTCCTCTCTGCTAACCATGAAGGAGATTTAAACCTACTTTGCTTCTTGAAAATATTAAGAGCAAATGTATATCTTTCCACACTGAAAAAGTAAAACCTGTTGGTCATTGCTCATTGGGTCAACAATCTCCTTGTTCGAGGCCCATTTTCCCCATATTTCCCATGAGACCAATTAAGGACCCTATCAACTCAGTCTTTGAAGAACGTTTTTTGGTAATGCTTGCCCACTGCTTATCGCCCTGTAACCAGATAATGCTGAGCAAAATTATGAGAGCCTCGAACCACTTGGTGTAGGGCCCGGATGGGCCAAAAGTTTGAAAAAATCACTTTCGGAAAGTAAAACTGCTCTTTGAAGACCTACATTTTCATAATTATGGTCTTCACTTCAGTTTTTACATTACACACTGTTAATATGGCTATAGCTCCCTAGACATACAAATTTTCAGCCTTTTTCTTATTCCTGTGAATTGTAATGGGCCTGCAAAATCATGCAAAATGACAATGGCAGCTCTCACCTAAAAGAGCAAGATATTGCGCAATACTTTTTAAGAGGACTATAACTATTAAACAGGTCAAGCTGTGGAACAGAAAGTTTCCATTAATTAGTTTTGTCTGTAATGTAAAGTTCTGAGGAAGATTCATGAAAAGCTAAGGGGGTGTCTTTGGAACCCATAAATAATGAACAGGCTTCACTAGGTTCCGTCCCACCACAGTGACACACTTTTGAAAAATTTGCATAGCTCCTTCAAACGAAATGTGATTTATGCGATTGTTTTCATAATAAAAGAAGAATAATCAGACTTCATTTCAATCTTGAAATTTTACCTTATGTCTCACTACTTTTGATAATAATTAAATATTGGTCACATGTTTCCGATTGTGTGAAACTTATCATTCCGTCCCGCCACGTCCATAAATTTGTATTACTATGGTTACACCTTGAAAATTATGTTGCTTTTCATTGTGCCTTGTAATAGTCCGTAACTGACCAGTTTCTATGGAACCAATGAATTATTCACAGAAGCTACATGTAAACAGGCACTATTTAAAAAGGCTATCAAATTACGTCCCACCACAATACGGTAATTTTGGCTCTGGCCCTATACCGAAAAATTTTCCAAAGGGGAGTGGGTATCCTTCGACCCCTCCCCCAAGACACAGGTCAGTCACACGTGATCGAACTCCTTCGCAAAATCCTGCGTACGGGCCTGTAGTTCATAGTTATTACTTTTAAAATGGTCAAGAGATGAAGTTCAAACCGTGACAAATTACGCGCAAAGCGCAATAAATTTTTCTTTGAATAAGATTTGCATGACAAAACCTACATTCGGCTCTGCATCGAGACACTTTCAATCCATCAAACCAACAAGCCACTCTAAAAGCCAGTCTTTTACCTGGGAATTCGTAAATAGCTTATAACTTTTGCTGTTATGCTTCTCCGAAAGTTGTTATCGGAAGATAATGATAATAGGATCAACGCTGAGGAAAGGTTTGAAGGGCGTGGAGCGAGCAAAAATTTTGATAGTTTGCGAACGATTTGCGAAAATTTTGACAGTTTGAGAAACATTTGCGAAATAGAATGATTACAATAGATCCATCAATCGGTCGAAGACACACCTCACCCTACCCCCACTTACACCCCCAAATAGTAGAAAATATTATTATCGCTGACCATACTTCGGGGGACGAAAGGGGGTCCATCCTTTAAACAGATTCTTGGGTGAACATTTTCAGCCCCCTTCCTCCCCGCTAAAATTGTCGTCCTTGTAAGAAGGTCCGATGTTGGGAGACTGGGACTCTTCTGTGTTATTTTATAGGCATCAATATTCATGTCTCGAACTGCAGTCATATGCAGTGGCGTCGTTAAGTGTGGGGCAGGGTGGCACGTTCCCCCAAGAGTGTCTGTACCCCAGTGTGTCCCAACGAGATTTTGGGTATGTAAAAAAATATGCACAATCAAGATGTTATGTTCGAAAGTTCGAGGTGCAGCCACGCACTACATCAGGGATCATAAAGTGGGGATACCTAAACTTAAGAGATGAAAGGACTTGCACAAAATTTTCATAGAGGCTCATATCCAGAATTTTCTGGCCACTTCGCTTGTGCACCTGGGGTCTCAGCAGGTGCTACCCACCCTTTTCCATTTATTGGTAAGGAAAATGCCAAACCATATATTGGTCATAGTTTTAATTTTGAGACATCACAAAGCCCACTGAACTGCGTTCAAGCGGACTTCTTTTCCACATTTTCCCCACTAACCCCTGATCTGTAGCCGTCAGATAATTCGATGTGTCTTGGTTGCTCCAATGGAAGGTTTCACCTCAGTGGTATACCTGGAAGGCAGTTGTCTCAACATCAATTACTATTATGCAGCAAGAGTGGCTTTATTTTTAAACTCAGTGCAAACGTTAACATGAGCCGGTGTCCCCATTCATACCCCCTCCCCATCATAAAATCGTTTGTGCGAGTAAAGCTAACAAATTGGTCGATTCTGATTTCATTTTTTGTGGTCCGTTTTAGTGCGCTGCAATGAAATTTTGGAGATTGTCAAATATTTTATTCTAATGGTTACATTTTTACAAATACGCCAGAGCCTCCGCATGGGCTGCACCCCTGGGAGGAGTATTTTCCCTGGACCCCACTAGGGATCCTGCATTGGGTCCTTGGGGTTTAACGCCTATATCTGAGAGTGCTGCGCGTCACTAAGTGGCTAAGCCTTCAGTGACGTCCAGCTCTTCATTTTGATGTGCCCCTCCGGCGAACAGCTTTCTCCGAGTGCCTCTCCCACACCGAAAAGTCTGGCGGCGCCACTGGTCACATGACTACGCTAAGCAGCCAAAAATATCTCTACAATTGGGTGTCAGACAAAAGTCACAATTTAGATCAAATTAAGATCTAACTTTCTTGTGAAACTTTGAATGTAAGTTTAGATTTGAACCTTTAGACTGATCTTAGGTGAAAACCCCACCTTACTTTAAACAGCTTTAGAGATTCATATGTTTAATGAAGTTTTTTCGTTATACTGGTTTGTGATCGCTGTGTTCTATTTTCGTTGATTGGCATTGGTAAAGAGTATGTTTATTTATGTTTGTATTTTTTTGTAATGTTATGGTTTCATTGTAACGTGCCTTGAGCACCTTTTGAGGTGGATTTGTGCGCACTATAAATCCACATCACCATCGCCATCGCCACCGCCACCGCCACCGCCACCGCCACCGCCACCGCCACCATCACCATCACCACCATCATCATCATCATCATCATCATCATCATCATCATCATCATCATCATCATCATCATCATCATTATTATTATTATTATCTCACAACCTTTCTTGGTTGGCTCTCTCATATTTTTTTTTTTTTTTTGTCCCTTTGACCTCGGGATCCTACCCGGACCCTGGGAGGTTAAGCACACGTCTTAGTATGTGGGCGCTGCCGAGAACCCCTTGCTTAATGAGTTTCCTCATATCATGGGCTCCCGGAATTCTTTGGAGGTGATCTTCTAGATTTGTGCTGACCGCTCCGAGTGCCCCCACCACTACCGGTATCACTTCCGCTTTAACGTTCCATAGTCTTTGTATTTCCAACTTCAGGTCTTGGTATTTTTCCACTTTCTCTGCTTCCTTAGCCCTGACATTCTTGTCCAGTGGGACCGCAACATCTATTATCTTGGCTGTCTTCTCCTGTTTGTCTATCACTATTAGGTCAGGTCTCCTCGCCGTTACGATCCTGTCGGTCCTGACCTCGAAGTCCCAGAGGACTTTCACTTGTTTTGTTTCTGTAACTGCCTCTGGTTTGTGTAGCCATGGTTGTCGTTCTGCAGTGGGAACCTGGTAGTGCTGACAGATTTCTAGGTGTAGGGCCGCTGCCACGCTGTTATGCCTTTTCATGTACTCAGTCCCAGCCAATTTCTGGCAGCCTGCTACGATGTGACTCACTGTCTCATCTGCTTCTCTGCACATTCGGCACTTGCTGTCGTCGGACAGTTTCAGTATCTTGGCCTGGTGATATTTAGTCCACAGTGCTTGGTCTTGTGCGGCCGTGATAAGTGCCTCTGTCTCTATTTTAAGTCCTGTGCAGGATAGCCACTTGTACGCCAATTTTGTGTTGGTAACCTGCTCAACCTGCTGGTGGTATTGTCCATGTACAGGTTTCTCTTTCCATTTACTTTGGTAACTTCGTGACCATCCTGCCTTCCATTCATCTCTTGTAGTCACTTCTTGTTGTTGGCACTTGGCCTGCCAGACGGCTTGCAGTAGGGGCTCAGTTTCTTTCTTTCTTTCGATGTATCCATCGAGCCCAACCTTCTCACCAGTTATCGTAGCTTCCACCTCTTTCAGCCCTCTACCCCCTAGATGTCGTGGGAGGTAGAGCCTGTGCACGTCTGCTCTAGGGTGGAGCCCTCCGTACATGTTCAGGAGCTTTCTTGTCCTGCGATCAAGTTCTTTCATCTCTGTTTTGGTCCACTCGATTATTCCTGCAGTGTAGCTGATGACTGGCATGGCATATGTGTTCAAGGCCTGGATCTTGTTTTGCCCGCTCAGTTTTGTCTTCAGGACTTGTCTGATCCTCTTTCTATAGATCTTTATTGTGTTGGCCTTCACTTTCTCTTGGAGATTCTCCATGCCCTGCAGGATGCCGAGGTACTTGTAACCCTTTTCTACTTCAACGTCCTGTATTCTCCCGATGTCTAGGAGAAGTCCCTGTGTAGTCTCCACTCTCCCTCTTTTGACGATTAATCTGCCACACTTCTCGAGGCCGAACCTCATCCCGATGTCATTGCTGAAGTTTCGGACTGTGTCTATCATCGAGTCGATGTCCCTTTCATTTTTCCCATACAATTTCAGGTCGTCCATGTACAGGAGATGGTGTATTGTTTGACCCGATTTCAGTGTGTAACCACGCCTTGAGTTCTTGAGTATGTGGCTGAGGGGGTTGAGGGCTACACAGAACAGTAGTGGTGACAGTGCATCTCCCTGGAAGATTCCACAGCGGATTGGAATTCTTGCAAGGTGTTGTCCATTTGCTGTTAGATCCGTGGTCCAGTTTGGCATGGTCTGTTCTATCAGATTGCAAATCTTGGGGTCGAATTTGTGCATTCGCATGGCCTCTTTTATCCACGAATGGGGTACTGAGTCGTAGGCCTTTTGATAGTCGATCCATGCTATTGCCAGGTTAGTTCGGCGGGTTCTGGAGTCCTTACACACTGTCTTATCAATTATCAGCTCATCTTTGGTGCCCCGGCTACCGGGTCTAGCCCCTTTCTGTTCTCCTGCCAGGATGTTCTGTCCATCGAGGTGGGCCATCACTTTGTCTGCCAGTATACCTGAGAGGAGTTTCCATGTAGTAGGCAGGCAGGTTATTGGCCTGTAGTTGGCAGGTGTGATGCCCTTGGCAGGATCTTTCTGGATTAGGGTCGTTCTACCATGTGTCAGCCATTTGGGTGTGGTTGTTGGATCATTGACTACCTGCTGAAACTGCGTGGCTATTCTGTGGTGGAGACTCGTCATCTTTTTCAACCAGAACCCCTGCACCTGGTCCGGTCCCGGGGACTTCCAGTTTGACATCTTCTTGGTCTTTCTCCTCACTACTTCCTCCGTTATAGTTATTGGTGGTTGTGGGAGGATGGTCTCGTGACAGGTATTGAAGTTCTTTATCCATTCGGCTTCATTCCTATGTTGTTTCGGCACGCCCCATATTCCACGCCAGAATCTTTCTGTCTCTTCCTTATCTGGTACTGGTGGGGGTTCGTTAGTGCCATTGCTCCGTAGACTCTGGTACACTCGTCCAGGCTGTTCTCTGAACATCTTGTTGATTATGTATTGCTCATTTCTGGCACTGTAGCGTTGGAGTCTGTGGGCCAATGCCGTTAATCTTTGTTTGGCATCTTCAATGGCGTGCTCATACCCTCTTTGTTCCAACCAGTACTTTTGCTTCAGGCCATCTGTAATTTTCATTTTTCCACGTCTCGCAGCTTCCAGCCTACTGACGTCCTTCCTTGTCTCGGTTATTTTGGTTTCTAGCCTCCTTTTCCATGGTGGCATGTGTTTTTTGTTTGATGTTTAGGCGGTCCTTGGAGCCTCCTTGCTATGACTTTGGCTGTGGATTATTATTATTATTATTACTACTACTACTACTACTTTGACACAGCCCTGGGATCAGACCTAGAACCTCCCGACTGTCTGTGCATACTTTTTTCAAAATGTCAGTTCCTACTATCCACTCTATCGCAGCACCTTGATAAACATAGTGAAGATAATTGGTGCAATTTCATTTACACTGAACTAGCTCCAAACTTCCATTTTTTTAATATGTCTAATAGGCTTACAGAAGTACAAAGCTAAATCAAAATGATTTATGAAGTGAACGGGGTGAACACACTAAGACCACTTCATACAGCTTGAAATGATAGGAACATTCTTCACAAAGTTGGCCTAAAATCTGAATATAAACAGCTCCGAGGGATTGTTGGTACACACGTATGAAAATGGGCAGTGGGACTGTCCCCACATTTTTTGGCAAATCAAATTTTTTTGGCAAAACCGTAGAATCAGTACAAAAATACGGTAAAAATTCTTCTGAAAAAGCTTACGAATTTGAGCCAAAAAATAATATAGTGGCCCGCTTTAGTGGCTGCACCAGGGTTTTGAAAGTGAGGAAAGAAATGGACGAAAAAGGAATGTGTTGGGGGGGGGGGGGCAATTTTTGTGCGTACCGCGAAATCGAGTGCAAAGGCGAGTTTTAACAGGTGGGGTTCTAAGTCCCGCCTTAGGGTCCTTGATTGGGTCCATGGGCGCAGCTTCGGAAGCTCTGACGTTTTAGCATATCTCTGGGTGTAGTTCAGGAGCTGAGCGTGGGGCTAACTAAAGGGCAAAGGTACTGACGGAGGGGCTTTCCCCCTGCCTCTGCACCCGGCGTACCCCCTTGGTGTCGCCACTGAACCTCTCAAATCCAAATGATTCTATACGCCTATGATCAGATGATTGTTGGAAAGGGTTTACTATGTAATGTTCTCCCATCAATAATTGTTCTTGAGAAATATCTCTTTTTTTACCACTTTTATATAGTAACAAAAATGAGATCAGGATGGAGGAATACTGAGATTTAAAAAATTTTTAAGTTCTCTGGTTTATGTTAACACCAACTTGCAGACAAGTGTTGGACGCGTTTTGTGATATTTTGAAAGACGCTAAAATAATGATGTTGGATGTCAATATCTTAATATCGTTCGCTGAAGATATTAAGATATTGAGATCCTGTAATGTAATAATTCAATATTGTATGCTAAAATGTTGAGATGGAACGATCCCGTATGTCAATATC
Organism: Holothuria scabra; assembly: GCA_037179385.1. Lineage (NCBI taxonomy): Eukaryota > Metazoa > Echinodermata > Holothuroidea > Aspidochirotida > Holothuriidae > Holothuria > Holothuria scabra. The sequence continues at coordinate 29,621,678 of CM074200.1, forward strand.
TTAATATCTTTCGTGAAGATATTAAAATATTGAGATGTTGTAATGTAATATTTCAATATTGTACGCTAAAATATTGAGATGAAACGATCTCGTATGTCAATATCTTAATATCTTTCAGTGAAGATATTCAGATATTGAGATCCGGTATGTCAATATCTTAATATCTCCCAGTGAAGATATTGAGATATGGAGATCATGTAATGTAATTTTTCAATATTTTACGATAAAATTTTGAGATGCAAAGAGCTCGGATGTCAATATCTAAATATTTCATTGACAAAAAGTCGAGAAAGTCACATAATATTTCAACATCTGCATGACACCTTAAAAGCTCCGTAGGATGTAATCCAAGAAAATGACTTATGAATGTACATCAGAAACCTGCACTTAACCAAAACGTAAGTAGACAATTGAAGACTACAGGAACAGTAAATATAACATGGACAAACGGTGTTTCACAAGAATAACATGATGTTGTTTCAGACATTACTGATATTTAGAGAGGATTTTACTGATATCCACTCTGATGTGATTTAAGCAGTTTCTTTTCTATAGAAGGGTTGAATGTTAAGGACTGCCACACCAGATAGGGGCAAGTAAAATTTTAAAAAGGGCAAGTGAATTCTGGATGCCTATTGCCCCAATGGACAAGTTGCTTTCTAAATTGATGTTCTACAGACATCTCTCAATCAGATTTGAGTGCATAGCCATGAGGTAGGATATAGCATTTGCTGACTCCCTCCTTAATTGTGACCCCTCACACTCACTCTGGTCTCCAATCATTTGGATGCTACAATTAATGTCAACCTAATGTAATACCAAACAAAACCCAATCATTTTAAGTTACCAGGAAAGTTTAAGTTTTCTTGCTTTTATTTCCTGTCATTTTAGGGCATGAAAAAATTAATCTGTTCAAGAGAATTCTGAAAGTCACTTGTCCAACTTGACAAGTTGTTTTTAAAGTTAATGTTCAGCCCTGCTCTATAAGCATGAGATTCATCTCCATGCCTGGAACAAAGTTAGAAAGCTGAGAGGCTCCTTCCCTGGCAAATTGGGTATTACAGTAGGAGGGAAATTTGGCATCTGAGTGAGATTTCCCTTTTTTACACATGGAAAAACAGAAAATTGAGTCCTGAAAAATTATTTCCTTCATGAAAAATAAATTTTAAATTTTCCAGCCCTGATTTAACTTTGCAGTCTTTAATTTGTCAAAAGGATACAGTGAACTACAGGTCTTGATATGTGAAGTAGTTCTCCAAGTAAAGGTAAACCATAAAGCTGTGTTCTTTCCAAATGTTCTGGGGTTCTTGGAACTGCTTCACCCTCTGGAAGTCTCCATGACCTGTGGTTGATATCTGGTGCTGCCTCTAAAGTTCTAATAACCCTTCCTGACCTTTGACCTTTAAAGGTCTCCTGTTGCTGTTCTCCTGTGTAACGTGTGCCATCTGATGAAGACTCTTCAGAGTAATTATCTTTCAGGAACTTAGGGTCTCTCTTTAACATGCTTAAAGGAGGTACAGGCTGGATACCTGAACTGTACCTAAACAGAAGTACCAGTCTAAAAATGGCTCTGATAAAAACAAGAAAAGAAATCAACATACTCAATTAAGTGCTCCTTGGTGGAATAAAGGGCAACATGACAGAAAATTATTCACACTGTACTGTATCTGTTAAGATATCAATTTGCTTAACTAACTGGTCATAATGAAAAACCAGCAACCGCCTGTTTTTTCATATATTAAGCAACCCCACAGTAGCGTTCTTAATAGCCGGTAGGTTTACCAATTACGCTTGGCTTACTCCATTTACTTTGGAGTTATTTACCTTCAACTTATCTCTGGCTCTTGAACTGCATCTCTGAATGTTGCCACACCTCTGAATAGAGTCACGTCTCCTACAATGTCACAACTGGTTTTAAACTGCCAAAACATCATTATCAAAAGGAGAAATAGCAGGCTACATTTTTTGTCATCTGTGTTTTACTTATGTAAAGTGGGTATCCATGACTAGAAAAGGGAGTACTTTTGAGAATGCAGTTGACTAATCAAAGCAAAATTGCCATTTGTGAATTTGGGGGTAAAGTAAATACAATGTGGAGCAATTTATGACAAACACCCACAAGCGTAGGAAAAACCACCTGATCAAGTTGAAGCTTACATGAACTGCCCTCTTTCTTGTTAAATAAAGCTTTGTCCCCCAATCTGAGGATTCTAAGAGTGTGCAAACAAAATAGATGCTGTAGCTGCAGAACTAACTTCTCAACGTAAAATGCCTTTGTGTAGTTACAACCAAGCAAACTCATGCCTCATGCCTTCCAAGTCCAGGTCATCACTTTGATCCCTTAAAATTATGTCTCCAAACGAGTTCCAGGGAAACCTACAGCACTACTACTGTACATCACTGATTTTGCAACAAAGAAGAGATGATATGGAAGCAAAGAAAGGGATGGATTACCAATTACCAAAGATGGTTTACTCCATTTCATTGGGATTACAAACCTCAATATATGGACAGCTGCAACAATTATCCATTTTCCTGTTGGCCCTGCCAAACGACTTCCAGCGAGTTCTAAAAAGACTTCTATGTGTTCAATTACAGTCAACCATTTGATAAGCCTTTCCTCTGTAAGTGTCTGTTGATAAAAGTATAACTTCTCATAAAGCTGATCAAGAATGCAATAAAACTTGTGACTTCTTAAGAGGGAAATATTGACTTTGCCAACACACTGAGACAAAATTTTCTGTTTTTTCTAATTTTTTCTAAACCAATATTAATTGACACAGCATGATAGCTTATTCAAATAAAAAAATACAGGACCTTCTTTTCAAGAAGTATGCTTATATTTCTCAACAATAAAAATACAGATATCTCTTGTTCAAGGATAATTTGTTCACCAAATCTTTCAAAATTTTGAGCTTCCCCAACTCTCATTACACATAACATTTTGAGGAGATGAAGGTAATATTGGGGTTTATTGTTGAGGTGGAATGGTATGATTATCAGTAGAGCAACTTTCTCTGTTATGCATTGTGTTGCATTTAAAGCATGTCATTTCTCTTTAAAGGGCCAAACCTCTCACCCCAAACTACAATTTTGGTACCCGGGTACCGAAATTCTCAATTGGCTCAGCTCTTTGATTGACAGCTAAATCAAACAATGCAGAGTACCAAAGCTTATATACACAGCATGAATGGTACTTATCTGTGTTTTGATTATATAAATCGAGTTTTTCTATACCCACCTTGAAGCAATAAACTGAGATTGTGTCTGGATGAGGATGAATTTCAGACAATTGTGGGAGGGGTTTCAATAAGAATGTTAGGAGAACTGCTACTGTTTGGGGTGAGAGAACTGGTCCTTTAATACAGTGCCAAAATTACAACAGGCCATTAATGTAGTGTAAGGTGCTACATAATAGCCAGGAAATTTGTCCGGGCCATCAAACCATAAAGTAATGTAACACTAAATTGGGGCCCATACTTTTAACAGGAAAGGGGCCCAGTTGGACCCTAAATAAATAAGCCTAATTGTACAGTCTGTCTGTACATGAATCTCTCCATCTACTGCACAGCCTGTGTATTTGGTACTACTGTAAGCATACTGAGCATTAATGGAAATTATGACAAAAAACTAGTGTGTTAGGTTCCTCCTCAAAAATTTTAATTTTAATTATTTGAGGGCCCTTGATTTCTTACTTGGCTTCTACATTTCAAGAACTAGGGGGGCAGCCCTTTGAAGGCTTATTTTGACCCCTGCATGTTACGAGCCACAGCCAAACTGCCACTGTACCAATGACACCATGGGACAAGATGTTGCATCAGCTACAATCATGGTGGTGTGGCTAATTTCATGACTTCAGTTCTGTTGTGTCACAGGCAGTCCTAGCAATTGCACTGTACACATTCACCTGTAGTCGGATACAGTATGTGAACTAAAACATCCATTTACAGTATGCAAATTGTCTAAAATGGAGAGTTGACAGTAGGGCTGTGAACCAGTAGCGATTAATCGATAAACGATCGCATGTGGAATAAACGTTTAGTACAAAGGTACAAGGGATTAATTGCAAAATCTGTATTGGACAGTTTTTTATCCATTTTTATACGCTGATGATCCCTGGTTTTTGTTATATGCAGCATTCTGGGCATATTTGAACCTCATAGGCTTCAAAGTTTCAGAATAATTTGATTTTACCATACAAGGTAACAATTATTATTATTTCTGCATTACATTCAGTATCAATCACAACACTGAACATACTGAAATTATTTTTTTTTTTTGTGATAAGGTAATCGCGGTTAATCGCTAAACAATCGCAAATGTTTGAGGTTAAGCATTTAGTTATTTTGCTAAACGTTCACAGCCCTAGTTGACAGTAGTCACAGGGAAGACCTGGTCTTTAAAGATATTAAATTGAAGATATTCATGGAGGTGATGAAGTACTCCTACTTGACAAGCAACAACATGTACTCTTGGCACGGACTTCCTACACATGGACAGAGCATACATGATACTGCATGGTACAGTACATTGTTGCCAGCAAGTCTAAACTGATATGCATGGTACAGTACATGGTACAGTACATTGTTGCCACCGTATGTGTGAGAAAGGTGTAGCAAGATGGCTGTCTACTATGATTTTGGGTGAAAGTTTAGACTTGCTCAAGTAAATCAATAGATTTCGCTAGAAAGTTGAAATATTTTTTAAATAATGCCAGGTAAGGTCCAAATCACCACAAGTATTGCAGGAATATGGTATTATTTCCCATTCAAGTTTAACTTTTGTTTAAATAATACAAAATCATCGTCAAACCAGACAATTTATACCTTCACGGCAGTCATCCGGGTGCACCTTTTTTTGACTCAGTCAGTGGCAACAATCTACAGATAGGACTTATGCATTACATGCTCTGTCCATGTATTTAGGAAGTCCATGACTCTTGATTATCAGAAAAGTAAATCTGTTGATATCACTACTAACAAGGAAAGAGGTCAGATACCAAACATTTCAATTTCATGCAAATGAATCAAGGGTAAAAAGTGAATTTTGGCGATGCATATGACATAACTAAGGACCACAAGTACATGAATTCAATTGAACTGTAATTCTTAATTTCAACTCACCATTTGACGACAGAGGTTGAGAGTTTTCCTCAGTACATTATCATTGAAGAAAACATACAGATTTGACAATGCATAGGCTGGTGAAGGAAACAAAAAGAGTAAAAGATACAAATGAAAATATAAAACGAGTGGATAAGTGACAGGCAAAGCAGAACAAACAAATATGGGGAGGGGGGTCAATGAGTGCCAGTGAGACCATCTAATTAGAGCACCACCATCGGTTGACACCGAGAGTACAGTACAAGAACATTTCTTGGCCAGAAGGCCAGAAACGGCATTTCCGAAGTTTTTCAACTGTATGTCCCCTCCTTTTGAAGACGCACTTTGCAAATATATGGGGGGGTGGGGGTAAACATACCTTTGCCTTCCCACATTTTTCCACCGGAGACCATCATCTTGGGGAAATCATTAAAAGCCCAGTTCTCTCACCCAAAACAGTTACAATTCTCCTAACCTTCTCACTGAAGCCCCTCCCACAATTGTCTGAAATTCATCCTCATCCTGACACAATCTTAGTTAATTGCTTCAGGTTGAGTATAGAAAAACTTCATTTATATAATAAAAACACTCTCGGTCCTGTTCATGCTGTGTAATATAAGCTTTGGCCCTCTGCATTGTTTGAATTAGCTGTCAATCAAAGAGCTGAGCCAATTGAGAATTTCAGTACCCGGGTACCAAAATTGTAGTTTGGGGTGAGAGGTTTGGCCCTCTAAGTCTTCATGATGTATCTGAAACTTCAGGAAAAAGTTGTGTACACTGTACAGCATATAAAATTCATATCCAAAGGTATACTGAAACTTCCGGATGATTGCTGCATTGTGTAAAACATGTATGGGTATGTTAGTGTAATGTACATGCCATAGGACTATACAGTGCTCAGTATCACACATTCATAAGAATCTACAACACTATTTCTATCTCAAAAGTACTCTTCATGTACAGATTCAAAAGAACAATTGGTTTTATTTTATAATGATCATGAACACATTACCTAATTCAGGAAGCACCTGCTCATTCAATTCTGTGCCTTCAAGAAAAGAATAAAGAGAGAAAAATTAGTTAACTTGTAATTCCACAAATAAATAACATGCCAACCATAACAAGCGATGGCATTGTAATGATAATTTTGATAGACAGTGTTTTTGTAAAAACAGAGAGAACAATATGAGGTGTAGTAATAGATCATGGTCAGACCTTCAACTAATGCACTGCGAGTAAAGCACAACATTTAACAGTTCAGCTTAGAATCATGTTAATCATGGATAGTGAAAGTTTCATTTTGGAATCTGTGACTGGAATTGATACCATTTGCTTGGGGGATTTTGTTGCTTGAGAGGACTCAGAACTTGGGTCATTCTCTACCGACCTCTTTCAGTCATTCTCTACCCATCTCTTTTGTCCTGGTGTTTTGTTGTTTGTTGTGATTGCAAACATCTGCAACAATGCAAGCATCATGTCAATTACTGGCACTGAACAACTTTGGAGTGCTCAGATATACCAGAAAGCAGGAAAGCTAACATTCTATAAAGGACAAATGAGTATGAATGCACTATTCTTGTCTAAACAGCTCTGTTTTCTATTAGCATTGAGACTCTTCCATTTCAATTGAGGGTTTATGCAGTACTTTACACGCTGTAACAAACATTCTTTATTTATGCCCTCTTCATTTTGTTGGGATGATGGTAGAATACAGAGAAATTGATTTGCGTTTTTTTCCCTACCACACTGTTCTCGGCTTCCGTATTTCCACCTTGTCCTTCCGAATGCGCTGCTGAATGTGCGGCTCACTTTACTATGATTTAACTTAAATAGGCCTAGTTAGGCCGGTATCCAGTCTTAATGTCCTCAGACCTAGACTTTCCCATTTTTTTGCTACCAAAACGTCTCCACTTTTTACAAAAACATCCCCAAGATATCATATACGGTACAACAAAACTTCCTCGCATATGGAAATCGAATGTCCAATTGAGAAGAGCAAGTTTTTAACGTAAGATGCAAACGTGAGAGATGAATCTGGAAAAGATATATAACTGGAAGGATGGATTTAGAAATAGTCTACTCAAGTGTGATAGCTGTGTAAATGAATTATATTGTAATTGATCTGTGTTTAGAAACCGAGTATCGAGATTAGAATCTCAGATTGTTGTTGGATGATTATACATATAGCAAAGATTGGAGAATTGACCTTTTGACAAGATTTCTATTCTCTTTTTGATAAAGAAAATAGAGAAAAAAGTATATATACACAAATAAAATAGATTTACTGAAATAAATTATGCACAACATGTAGCAAGGCCTAAAAGCAACCTTTGTTTTCCATGTTATGAACATTTCAAAATGCATAATACCTGTATACGTTCAAGTTTTTACCAACAACTTGGATCATTTCAACTGAACTTAACAACTTAGTTCATTTTACAATATACAACAGGGTCATTTTGACCTGGGGATGTTTTGACCAAAGGCGGGAAGATTTTTAAATGGTACAGGGCCGTTTTGGTCTGGGGATGTTTTGACTGGTATAAGCATTAGGCCCACCCTGTCATTGGATGACTCTTCTTCTTCAAGACGGTGAGACATCCAAAAGTACATACACCGCGTACGTGCCGTGTGATCAGTCAGGCCCTCAAGGAGTTCATAATGAAATCCACTGACTTTGGGTGACTGTAACTAATTAGTAAATGCAGCCAATAAATGTAGCTAGCCTAGCTGCATTGCATGCTAATCATGGTTACCATATCAAGCATACTATCATCATGACCACACTGTAAAAAAAAATGCTCTTCAATCTAGAGCTTGGAATTTCAGCCCCTCTTGAATCCAGTGACAGTGTTGCCTGTTTCACCAATGTTGCCTGTTTTGCCAGATTTGCTTCTTAAATTCAGTTGAAAAATACTGCAATTAAGTGTCACTAAATTTAAGTGCCTTATTCCTCTTGAAATGACACCATTAATTTAAGAGTTTTTCCCTTGATTTAAGAGAAATAGCACTTATTCTAAGAAGTTAAACCCTAAATTCAAGTACCTTGACCTCCTGAAATGACACCATTAATTAAAGAGTTTTTACTTAAATTAAGAGCTTTTTTTTTACAGTGCACTAACTGAGTCAATCATAATGGCCTAGGCCTAGGCTAGGCTAAGTTAGGCTACCTGTGAACATGTACGAAGCATACGCGAGTGTGCGGAATGCTCCTTCAACGCGAGCCACCGATTCGGGATTTTCTTTCACCCAAGTCTCGTAAAACTTCCATTTCTGTTGATATTTAGCTTGCAAGATACTGCACCATTTTGATATGATGTTCGGTTCATCCATTTCGTCTAATTTACATGATCATTCTGCGAGGAATCGGAGAGTTAGTACACCTGTGCAGTCAAGTGTAATTTTGTAAACAATATACAGTAAGGTCACGCTACCCAAGGCTTCCAAAGAAAGTTCCTGAAGGGAATCAACATTGAAACTTTACAGAAATTTTAAATTATTCATTTCATAAAATTTTGGGAAAAAAATCCTTTTTGTTTCTGATTAGAATTAAAACATAAATAACACAATAAAGCTGGACAAAAGTAGCGTTTAGTTAAATATAAGGGATATTGTTTGTTCATTGGTTTAAATTAATGGAATCATAGGGAAGAGTGTTCCGATAAATGTGGTTGCGTTAGCAGGCCCCTAATTTTAATGTTCTTACTCCAAATTATGATTTATAAATGAAGTACATAATTTAGATGTTGTTTCTGCTGACTCTCTTACTTTTAAAAAATATGATCATTTTTTCATAAAAAGTTTTGAAGACGGTGAATTTAAATGCAGTGACGGTGCAAATTGATGGCATTTTGACCAATTGTATTGGCATTTGTTGATTATAGAGGTGCCGCTGAAGGAAATGTCCCCCTTGAACCCGCGCGCGGTCAGACGTACTACAATGGTTTCTTTTTTTTTTTTTTTTTTTAGAAGTTGGTCGGAAAGATCCAAAAAACTAGTAATAATATATGATTTTTATCTGATGTCCATGAAAATAAAATGCCAATAGCCTTTTTGACGTAATGACCGACATACAATTTTTAATCCGAATTCGTAGTCCTGTAAAATCTGTCTATTGGTGTGACGTAACCAAATAATTAGTATAAATTTTATTTGCATAATCCTGAGGTACAACTCATGTATTTATACAAGTTGGCAAATTTTTGGCCCTTTCTGACCTAAGATAGCCGAGATTTTAAAGGCATATTTTCATCATCCCAAACAGTTCCAATTCAGGCTCCCAACCTACTGTGACATACTTCTAGCCCCTCCCACATTTATCTAAAACTCATCTTTATCCAGACACAATCCTACTTTATTGCTTCATGGCTTGTCTCAGTGGGCATACAAGTCCATAATGTGTAATAAAAACACTCTCAGTGCCCATGCTGTGTAATTTAGCTATGGTGCATTGTTTGAATTTGATGCCAAAGAGCTGTACCAATTGAGAGTTTTGATGTACGCATACTGAAACTGTAGTTTGGGGTGACGAATGACTGCCTTTAACAAAAAGAAACATCGAAAAAATCAGATAGTCTCTGATCCGAATTCGTTGTAGAGTGTGAACGCGGCTTGGGGCTTTGAGCAGCGACGATATCGGGAAACAACACATACCGTACTTATCATTCAAGGCTGTCTACCTCAAAATTCCAATGGTCGTTGATATAAAAATTCGACATTGGCATATGAGTCTACACATTGGGCCTTAACTAGGAGTGGGCGTGTCTGTAATCAGTACGCAGGACGGGCCAATCAGCGGCCTGGTGGGCGGAGCGCAGCAGAAATTTTCAAGTTGGCTGAAAACAACTCCTAGATCTCCGAAAATCACATTTCAGCCCCTGTTGAATGAAATTGTTAATTTACACCTCACGCCAGCCCAACAAATACACGTCGTTAAGTAAATTTATATCAAAGGTCAAATTATGATTCGAGATCGGTGGCACGGACCTACGCGGGGGCATGATCCCGGTTGAAATATTTCCCAAGGACGATGAACCTACCAGGCTCGACGGAACGGAAAACCTTTTTTTATTTATTTATTTATTTTTTGCTTTTTCTTTGTCTTTTATTTTTGAGTTGGTTCATGGGAGGAAGACTGTCTAAGCAAAGCGCTATCATCATTGGCGCAAGGCGCTCGACAACTTAATTTCTGTGCAAGCAGTCCAGATGGCAGTTCCCTAGGGTAAGGCAGGCTATTCCTGACTGTTTTAAGCTGAATGTCCCCACAGCCTGAGTCCTAAAATGTGGATCTCATGTCTGCAATTTCTCAATTAATGGAATATAGAATTGCATATCAAAGGAGTTGAGATGACAAAAAAATCATAACTGATATATATCCTCTTTCGTTTACTCTGCCTGTCTACTCTGTCTCATACATGGGTTGGGCGTGGGAAGTGGTGTTGCCCAGGGACAATTTAAGTGGAGCGCCACTATAAATTGGCCAGAAGGGTAGAAAATTTAGAAAAATCGTGACCCACACATAACCAGAAATGGCATTTTCAGGCTTGTTAGTAGATTGGAAGCCGGTTCACATTATATTGAGCTTTTACATGCAATGAAATTGCCACTGCAATATCAAAAGAAAAAAAACTGAAAAAATGCAAAGTGATAATAATATTATAGGGGTCTCGGTCTAGTTACACCTCTCAGATAAGGGAGGTGTGATTAGATGGAGATCCATCAAGAACCTTTTTCTTTTAGAATTGGTAGTTGCCGACACTAATATATTTTGTGTGTTGTTCTTTATGATTCAATAGGCTTAACACTGAGGTATTAGCAGGTGTTCAAGCATGGTATGTCGTCTGCTAGGTGTCGAACAGCAGATTGGAAAATTTGTCCCATTCCTTAATATTGCCAGTCGATGAAAATTAATTTGACGATTTCGACGCGTTTCGAAGCGGATTAAAACCTACTTGTCTTGTTCTTTGTATTTTACTCTATTTAGATGTGCCTTTTAGACCATGCGAGCGAATGCGAGTATTGATGAAAATCCAATAGCAAGGTTTAGTCTTATTCCTCTTTTGCTCATTTGCATAACTTCATCATAACTGGTCTATAGCCAGGATCATTGTGATCATTAGCATTATCGAGTCGTTTGAAATGTCGAGATAGTGTCTGGCACTTCTTTGTCGGCAACTACTTACACATAAAAGCATAGTTCCAAATAATCCTCTTGTTCGAGTCACCGTAGGTATGAATGAGGTTGCCCAGGTGTTAAACAAAGGAACTTGATGCCACGCCCTTTAGTTCAATGATAATCCCCAAATAAAAGATTTAGTGTCCACTTTGGAATCAGTCTAATTGGATTTGCATAAATTAAAGATTCGATGGATCTCCATCTGGTTACACCTCTAAGATCAACTGTACCGCTAACATTTGATGAAATGGAAGTTAGGTAAAGTAACCTTATATATATTTGTAGAAATAAGTTAGCATGTAAGGTGGTGTCATACATTACATCAAAAACGGGACTTCCTTTCAAGAGTGAGATTTGCTGGGAGATAATGACGCTGAGCGCGACCATTCAGGCGCGGATCCAGACATTTCAAAGAAAAAAGGGGGAGGGGTGGCTGAACCTTGGGAAAGCGGGTAATGGGGACGTGTGGCTAATCTCTGTCTGAAATATCTAATTCTGCCCGAAAGACCAATCGCAGTACCACCATCTGTTGGCGCGAAGAGTACAGAAAATTTTGAAAAATCACGACCACTCACAAGGGTGTGTCTAGACCTTTCTTTATAGGGGACCCAAACTGACGCAAGGGAGCGAAGTGACCGGACCCGAGAGCGACTGCGCCCGAGAGGGGTGTGGGAGGGGTGTCCCCTTCCCACGAAGCTTTTAAGTTTTTTAATGTGAAAATACGTGATTTGACGCATTATTTATACGATATTTTATGCTTAAGGAGACCATTATTATGTATTTTATGCACTATTTTCTAAGAATAGCCGCATTGAATCAAATGCGCACCTGTTGCTGGCAAATAATTGGGTTTACACGGAGCGCAAGAAAATTTTGGTCCAAACTGCCTCCCCGATCTCTGGAAAAGACTCGTCCAAGGCCTGTTTAGCGTATGTAAGTGGGAAAACACTAGCAATATTGTAACAATAAACATAAAAATATAAAAAATGCTAATTTGGGCGCTCCCCCTTCGGCCTTCACCCCCTGGCTATGCGTCTGCCTCACTATACCCTCAAGGACATCTACATCGGTATTTATTTTTTTATTTCTTTCAATTTCTATTGTGAAAATATATTTAAAAGATGATCCAAAGGCCAGTGCCCAGGAATTCCGTGGTATTTGTATGCGAAGTGACGAAATTTGGAATAATGAATAGCCTGACAGGACAGTGCATGGCAGCAGGTCCACTATCTAAGCGGGGCGCCACCGTTAGTTGGCTCGTAGCGTACACCAAAGGTTTAGTAAAGATACTTTCCATGTCGCTGGATTTAGCTGTTTAAATTGGGCTTTGCGCCTAAATTTTTAACAGTCTGGTTTAACTAGCTGCGCCCACAGCCTCTTTTCCAGTTGGGAGTTAGAGATATTGTTTCCCCCTACTCTGATGCTTATGCGGAACACCACGCACAATGGCATGTAGGCTCCATTTTGAAGTCTTTGGTATGACTCAAACAGTGTCCTCCCCTATGGAAACTTTTTGGATATTTTAGGGTCTTTAGATGCAATAAATTGAGGCAAAACCCAAGTTCTAGATGCATCCACCGTAAAAAGCAGTTCCCCGATCTCACAAAATAAATACTTGGAACCTGTGGGGGGTAGACTTGGCACGGATCTCCACCATCAGCTGGAGCGGGAGAGTACTGACCAATTTTTTCTTCCTGATCGAAGGGTACTATCATCACCCACCACTCCAGCAGCATCTGGTCCACCTTTGTCTTGAGAGACAAGTTTAAAATCAGTTCAAATACTGGAGCAGGAGCCGTGGCAGTACAGCCATCAATTTGGACAGATATTTAAACAAAATACTTAGTGAAGCAAAAGAATTCTCGTCGCCCCTGAAGAAAATATATACTCAGAGGTTTTGGAATCAGTCCATATCCAGTCCATATCAACGGTTTCTGCATACTTGATTCCTTCAACCCCTTCGCATCAAATAAAATCATACCGGTGCGCTACGAAATAGATATCAAAATCAACATATGGCCCAGTTTTCCGTTGTCAGCATCAACAACTAGTATACAAGGGCTTCAATTCTTGCGTGTTGCATCACAATTAACAGTTAAAACATAATTGAAAATTGTAAAATGCGTTTTGTGTTTCCCGGACATGATTTTTTATCGCTCCCTTTCTATACCAGGGGTCTGCATGTGGGTGTTGGCACATTGGTCAATCTAACAGGGGAGGATTGGGGCAAGGAAAACGGTAAGACGCCACATAGTATACACCGATACCTGCTCCACTGAGGCCACCCAGATGGCCACAAGATGATTTGATCCAAAGGTTTTCACGCTGTTGCTTCAGTGGCGTAGCTATTTTCCAGGGGGCAAAGTTCGAAATTTCCCCAAAACTTTTCAGTTTCAGTATATTTTCAAGGTCAAGGTGTATGTATTACATACAAAATACTTAAATATATGATAATAACAAGATTATCATTACGTCACGTAATGTTACCTAAGTTAACACATGGCCTACAAGATCCTTAAGCTGCTGTTCATATCTAGGACTAACACAATGTCGTCATGGGCCTGTTGTCACCCCTATTCCCAGTGATTAATAAGATTAACTTTCCGAACAGATTAAATAGGTTTATCTTCCGAACCAGTACATTAAAAATAAGGTAAAAATCATACGTTTGTCAAGGTTTGCAGGGTTATTATGTCTAGACAATGTTGGGTTATTGCTTTTAGCTACATCCATGGTTAAACACAGAGTAAGATCAGTCTATAACCCTGCCCGGTACTAGCTTGTAGGATGAGAGGCCATTACATGCTTAAATTTAGCCCAGGGCGCTGTCAACCAATAGGTTTGAAACTGGGCTGTTAAACCTCGTCTATCCTAACTTTACCCAGAGCGTTGTCACTTAAGTGACGGGTGAGAGTGATACAAGGAGCACGACCATCGGTTCGCGCGGAGCGTCCGCCAGGAGAAATTTGGCCGAAAACCCCTAAATTGCAGGAAATGATACTCCCTCGTGCCTCATTTCTGCATGCTCAGAGTGCCAGATATTTCCGTTCCTGGAAAGTTTAAAGGAGACAATTTGTTCACAATGAAAAGGAAAAATTGGAAACTCTGAGGCCTCCCGGTGTGTATTGCTGAAAGCCTTAAATCGAATATGAATACGATGGTTGTTGAACGAAAGCAAAAGGAAATTGTGGTAACTCAATAAGGGAATATTTCGTTCACGAGGCTTTGTTATGTTACTACTTATCCAATAGTGCGTGAAGTTGATGAACATAACTTTAGTACAGCAATACGTAGGGAACTAGCTCGATGATGATATCCTATGCTCCGGTCTTACAGCCTGGCAGTGTTTCACAGAATACGTTGCACTGATCAAAACACCCTGCACGTGTACATTCACGCTGCTCCAGAGAGAGCATTTCTGCGGAACGCGAGTCAAGCGCGCTTCATGCTGCAGTGACACAGATGAAATCTAGGGAATAATTTGCATGGAAATATGAGTACGCATAGAAATGTTTCACGATTACTTTTAGTGAGAAAAATTTAAGGAAATAGGGAAAGGAAGTATTATTTTGTTAACTTGAAATTTCCCCAAATTCCACGAATTTCACCAAAATATTTTCTAGGTGGGGTAACTTGCCCCCTGCCTCCTCCCAGTAGCTACGCCACTGCCCTGCTTAAATTATACCAAAATGAACCACCGTTGGAAACGGAGACAGATTAACGTGCCGACCCTCCACAGCCACTTTATTGCGCACATGGGCTGACGAGCGACTTTGTGAACATAGGTCAGTCGGTAACGCTCATAATCTGATGACATATTGGCCGACCGTGACAGCTATTTACATTATTCAAATCTTGTTATTGTGGCCAGGTAGTTGTAACTCTCTGTTGAGGCGAAGGCAAGGCGGCAGGAAAGTAAGTAGATAGCCTCTTCACCCGGACTTAATATCATACGAGGTTGGTATATGTGGGTTTGTGTTGTGAGGGAAAGGGTGAACCTGAAATAGCCCCCTTGAATATTCTCGTAGATAAACAGTATGCTTATTTTAGTGTATTTGTTATTGTTGATGTGAAAAAAGGGGGTCGGGCAGGCTGAGGTCGTAAAAGCCCCCCTTTGGATCCGCGCCTGCCATTGGTTGGAGCGTCTCGCCAAGACGATTTTCTGTTAAAATATAGCACAGAACCGCCATTTTTAAATTATTTATGCATTCTCTTGAATTTCAATGAAACATTCCTTCGGGTCAGCATGTATAGCCTAAAATTGAATTCGAATTCCAAATAACGGAGATGAAGTGAAACCGAGAGTGAGAAATGTAAATGAGGGAATAATTCATTTTAGGGACTATGGATATGTTGTTATTTATTGGCATATTACCATCCAACTGTGCATCGATAAACGTAACTTATGCTCGAGAGCATACTTTTTAAGTGACTCTTTAAAAAAGGATTTCTCTTTGAACTCTGCAACATGGTAGGACATGACTGATCATATGAAAACTTTGGCAACACTACCAGATTGTAAATGAATTTTTAAATGCGCGTTTATGAGTTTTATCAGATTTGTGTTGAAATTATGCCCAAGGAATGATTGGGTTTAATAAAATGAGGAAAAGACAGCTGTCGGCATTGTGACGTGATCACAAGCAAGAAATCCACATCTGCACGATAAACCATTAGCGTTATAAGTGGACGGAATAAATGCAGACAGTATTAGGTTTGCGGTAAGCAGCGGTCAGCCGTGCACCCTACTTCATGGGCCCATATGGTTTAGAAGTTAGATAGCACCCTGTCGCGGCCACTTTATCTTAAACTAAAACCTGTGTACATTGAACCTTGCTGTTATTTTTTAACGTTTTTAAAGACAATAAAACATGATGTACAACCTAGAAGACAATTACCCCATCTACAAAAGTGAAAAATAGTCCTTAGGAAATTTTTAGGGAGAGGCTTGTGCGCCCCCCCCCCCCCTTAAATTCGCCTTATTTGCATCCAGACTCTAGTAGAGGATATTGGGAAGGGCTGAGAAAAAGTTCGTTGGAAAAATTGGAATCTTCTAAGAAAAGAATTAATTGGAAATTTGCATCCACCTCCTTAACATGAGTCAAATATTTTCAGTAGTTCTTGAGCAAACCCCAACTTTCAATGAACGGAAACTAACTTTGGGCATTTCATTTTCACTGGAAAGGTTTACTGCTGATAGTTCATGTTAATAACGTATATTTATTTGGCGCAACTTCGATTGTGAGGGCTGCCGACATTGTTAAAGTGCCGACATTGTGAAAGTGCCGGCATTTTGCAAGAAATGCCACAGTAAAGCTCAGCTGGAAGTCTAAGAAAGAAACCCGACGTGATTTGATGTAAACGACAGGGGAACCACTGCTTTACTACATTACTGGGATCTGGCAACTTGTAGCTCTGTCAGAGACGACGAGTTTCCGTTCCAATTGCAATGCCCCTAACAAAACAATTAAATTTGGAGTTTTGCTCAAGAAATATTGAAAGTTTCTGAGACCGGTCTCAAATTTTGTCAAGGGTGTCATAAAATTTTGTCTCAAATACATTTTTACAAACTCAAGTTCACATGTCGAAAATTGGAAAAAAATATTCATGACACTTTAAAGGCAGTAGCAATTACTATCATGATGGCAATGATATGAACTGGAACTTATAATAAATTCATTAACGCATATGTTGAAGGTTTTGTCGAGGTCGTCCACCTCAAGAAAATTACGTTTGCACGATGGCAGGCCATGATCCCCTGTTCCTCCTCTTCTGTTAACATCCATTTTTCCTAACTATACGAATGAGTATAGAATCATTTCATAAAAATAAGAAACCGACCTCATGAATTTGCTTAGAGCATCCCACTTGCACAAAGGAGATCTGGAGTTGAGTCCCGGCTGGCTAATATCGAAGACCTTAGAAATTTAACGTGCACCCATTACTGTTTGACTTCAGTTTAATGACAATACAAGAACATCCAGCAAATAAAAAATGTACTTCCCTCCACCAAAATCATTCCCAGGTCGATTCATACCAAATTCTTAAAAATGGAACCTACTGCCATTGTGCGTGATGCTCCGCATAAGCAATGGAGTTGGGAAAACAAGCCAGTGAGCCACACCTGAAAAATGGCCGTGGCCGACTCGACTTGAACAGACAGGTTGGAAACTGGGTTGTAAAACTCCATCAAATCTGATCAAACCCACCACAATCATTCTTCTGGTGAAAAACCAACGCTACATGTATTTAAATAAAATATCAATCAAATATGGATTTTATATCTGCAATTTCTATAAGTTTTGGGGAAAAGTCTATATCTGAAAAATGGTAATACATATCAGATGAACTGAGGAAATATTGGTGGGGGGGGGGGGGGATAGGTCTGATTAACATTTATTCCCTCACTTTTTACGTTAGGGGTTGGGTCCCTAAGCCCACTAATGATCATCTCTTCTCCGGTGGGTGAACGATGTATAAGACCGTGTTGAAAGAAGGAGATTAGGTGTCCCTACTCTCCTTCCATATCCTTTTTTAAAAAAAATGTAAATGCACATTTATAGGGCCCTAGATGTAAATGATGCAATATTTTGAGCACGATTAATGTTCAGGATACAAGGGCCACGGAAAATGTTCTAGAAAAGTAACAAAGGAGGCGTTTGCTAACAACTTAAAAACTTTTGGATGGTCTCCAACAAGTTGCGCAAAAAGGTAGTGAAAATTTGCTTGCTGTTTAAAGGGCTAACCCTCACATCCCAAACCACAATTCTGTGGTACATTCCACAGAAATTCACACTTGGCACAGCTCTTTGACTGGCAGTTAGTTCAAACAATGCAGGACACTGAAACTCATATCACATAGCTTGTACTGTACTGAGAGTGTTTTGATTACACATTGGGTCTGGTATTCTCAGGCTGAGGTAATAAACCGAGGGTTTGTCTGGATGAGGATGAATTTTGAACAGTTCTTTTTCTGGGGAGGGGCGGGGCTTATAAGTAGTTAGGAGAATTGGAGCCTGTTTGATATGAGAGGGATCAGATCTTTAATTAATAAAAGTTTGATGAATACACTGTTTTTTCTTTCTCGAAATTCAATGGTACCGACTGTCGTTTACAAAATTCTCATTCAATGAAAAAGTATCTTAGGAATCTCAGTGACTAACCCGGCGCTAACACAAGAATGTGGTCAACGCTATCATTTCATTTCATTTCATTGCATTTATTTATTTTTGGTTTATCACAACACAAGACTGAAAACAAGAATCACAAAGTAAATAAGTAACAAAGAGTTTTGTTAATTGATGTGCATCAGTTGAAATTTGAGGTATGAAATTCGTGGTTTACTTACTCCACAGTTTCTATATCATTCAACTCCCTACCTCAAATAGTTTTCAATACATTTTTTTTTCAAAATATTTGATTTATTTAAAGCAAGTTGATTAAAAGGTGCAGGAAGTGCGATTTTCGGTAACATGGGATTTCATAAAAAGATGTATGATTTTTTTTCTTCAGTCTTTCTACCACTCAACGCTGGCTAAAGGTGACGCTCTGCTCATCAGCCAGTTTCCCGGTCCAGCCCGAGAATATTTTGGTAACCAGTGGTAATATTTGCTGGTATGGGCGTCCGCAGAAATTTTTACAAGGGGGGGGGGCAAGGCCATTCATGGATGATTGAACTGTGTACACTATCTAAGCGGAGCGCCACCATCAGTTGGCGCGGAGCGTACAAGAAAATTTTGGGCCTTACAAACCCTCCAGATGGCCGGAAACGACACTTGGCGAGTGTTATAAGCTGCAAGTACCCAGCCCTGAAACAGGAATTTCATGTCTGTAATTTTTTAGAATTTTCAATGTAAAAAATTGTTGAAGGGAAATCTGCCCCTCGGTCACAGCCTCGCATGCCTATGCACGATAAAACTTACAACTGTCAAACAGCCTATATAGGCCTATGTCCGTTTCCCAGCTACATCCGCGCGTCGCCACTTGAGATCAGCACGGGACCAAACCAAGACCAACGCATTCATCAATAGTCGGATGCCATATGCACACTACATACCTGACAACTAGGTAATAAACCGAGGGTTTGTCTGGATGAGGATGAATTTTGAACAGTTCTTTTTCTGGGGAGGGGGCGGGGCTTATTTTAACAATTTTAACAATTTTGGCATAGTTTTTACAATTACAAATTTCCAATAGATATCACGAATGATGGTCCCCAAATTACGATTTCACTATTCAGCATACCATCTTCTCTTTTGTTATTCCTGGTCAAATTTCCGCATATTTAGAAACTGACGCTGTGAGTGAAGATATTTTGATGATTTATTTTTTTAATTTTTTTATTTTAATTTTTAATTAATTTTTTCACAAGTTTGATTTTCCGGGGGGGGGGCAAGTGCCCCCCCCCCCCCCTTGTCGACGCCCATGGTTGCTGGTCATATTGCCCATTGCATTTTAGGTAGACAAATTCATTTTGAAAGCCGTTACATAAAATAAAAAAAAAATACAATTTGAGTACCGTTGGGCCTTGACGCCCAAGGTAAAGCAGAGATGTTCAAAAACCATTGTCACATACTTCCTTGTCGAGTCTAATACAGTCTGAATGGGATGACACCAATGAAAATTTTGAAAGCATGTTTACTGGAAATTTGGAGGAAAACTGTCGATTGCCTTCTTTTTTCCATTAGTGACAGTGAGATGTCGTTTAATCTGCGAAGAATTTCAAGAAAGCTAACCAGGCTGTCAGCAGATTAAGACAGGCCCCTAATCCTTCCCCTCCCCATGGTGTAGTGGGGTAGTTTTCCTTCCGAAAATTCAGAAGTTATTTTTTTTACGTGACAGCGTAACCATCAGTTACAGAACATCGTAACATACAGGATTTTATTGATAAAGCGTGAATGACGACAGGAACTCATGCTTGGCTTTCTCCTTAAAATTATTATTGCACATCGAATTTGAATTTTCTAGATTTAAAGAGTTCTTAACACGATATGAAAAGTGAGGTGAAACCCTGATGAAAATCTTAAAGTACAAGGCACTTCATTATTTTAATGAAAATATGAAAGTATTGGGTGAAATAAACGTCATGGATCGCCTCAATAAAATGAAGTGAATTACAAAGGTTCTTGATCCTAGAAAAGTGTCACAAGTTTAAGCCACCCATGGTTGACACTGTTAATTCTGAATTGGTCAGTGAGCTTCTCGTTCAGCTATCTTGTCATCAATAAAGTTTAAAGGGTTTGTTGGCTGTATTTCAGTGAAGCATAGATGTCAATGATAAACAATCCTCACTGAGTAACTACTTTACTTATTACAACGAAAAGCTTAAAACCTGCTAAAGGGTCTTTTTGCCAGGTAATTTTGGCTACACCCCTCTCCTGAGTTCGGGACTAAATGCATGTTTAAATCAGCTACTGTAAACCTACCTTAGGCTTCAAATGTCCCAGTCCCTCCCCCCCCCCCCCCCCACAAACACACACACAGACACACATTGGCTTTCCCTCCCACGTACAGTAATATTTTGCAATACTATTTCTTTCGACAAAGGTTGTGACACTTATTAAATTACTCATAATTGCATATACATAATCAATATGGATTTTGCATATAAAGAACATAAGCTGCATGTGCTGGCTGCCTAACTTATTCCTGAGATGGTGTCAAAGTGTCTTATTGTGACTATGTATTGTCCTCTTGATGAATTAAACTGTCACAATTGTAACAGAAGATACAAGGTTAAGTTAACATATGATTTAAGTATCAAGATCGGTAGGAAGGAGTGAAAAAACAAGTCTGAGAGAAACATATGTTTGAATGAGTTCCTGTAAATAAAACACTTAATTACTATTGCACTACGAGTTGAAACTCATTAAATATATCTCATTTACACTGTATGATTGATTGCAACCAAAAGAAAAGAAAAATAATTTAAATAAAGTAATAAATTTTACTCATTCCACTCCAAATGTCTTAAGTAGCTTGTTCCGTTGCCAAAAAAGTTTATTAAAATCTACTGTAATTTACAGTACATTCAATTGCACCATAAAAATTGGATTTCTTCTTGTACAACTCATATAACTGTACAAAAATCTTTGTATGACCTGTTTTA
This sequence comes from Holothuria scabra, assembly GCA_037179385.1. Lineage (NCBI taxonomy): Eukaryota > Metazoa > Echinodermata > Holothuroidea > Aspidochirotida > Holothuriidae > Holothuria > Holothuria scabra. Next base: position 29,643,063 of record CM074200.1, read on the forward strand.
TTGCAAAGCATGTTGTGCAAAGAAAGCTTGTACAGTCGAGTTTTCTCATAACAGTGAAAACATGATTTCTGGCAAAAGGTGCAGTAACATTCAGATAAACAAAGGAATACAAAGGTTGTGTCACTTGAGTAGTGCAACAATGATATAACAAACTACAGTATTTGTGAAGCCTACTATTCTAGACTGAGTGGACAAACTTCAATGTTTTCAATGTACATCTCAGCTCAGGAATGTTGTGCGAATACAGAGGTTGGGCAATCTGGATTAATTTTTCACCTTTGCAATATACATTTCTGAAAACTCAGTCTTTAAGTACACTATTTCAGAATGTTGCCACTCAAAGGTGGGTTTTAAGTACAAGACTGAATAGATAAAGAATAGAATCCCTTAAAGGATACCCTGTGAAACTTCAAATAAGAAAATAAATGTTGCTATATGACTAATGCCTTTTTTTTACAAAAGAGAAAGAGCAGGAAATAATTGCACAAGTCAGTCTTGTGGACGAACCCAAATGGCAATTTCTCTGATAAGAAGCCATTGAACTTGGTCCTCTAGAATACGCATCACAACACATTTTACTTGGAACTGTTTAATTTCAGAAAAATCATCAATGTCTGCTACACCAGAGTTGAATGAGCCTATTGTCTGGAAATCCTTGCATTGGGCAGGGGCCTTACCGGGAAGGGTCAAGCCCCCAACCTCCAGGTAACCATCTTTTAAAATGTCTTGTGGATGGGAATTACTTCCTGTTTCGATAACAATGCGTTGAAGATATTGTGGTTCTTCAAAATCAATCATAAACCACTGTCCAAATGTTGGGGATTTGGCCCAAAAATAACCAGGATCGGATGTGTAAGGCAATCTTGGTAGGTACATACTAAAGCGGTTCATGTTGGTTAGCAAAGCCGCAGGAGGATTGTCACAATCAGTGTACTTTTGCACATCTTCCTCAAAAAACATATCCACTGCCTTTTGTTCTTTGTCTTTCAAGGAGGAATGTAGTCCAATGTGTTGGAAAAGGGATGGGGACCTAAGAAAGACCTCCTCTTGAGCATGGAGGGTGTTAAAATATTTAAAAAGAATATCGATTGGTTGTTCCTCATAGAACATCAGCACAAACTGTGCTAGATGTAAAAGGTTAGATGAGCGATACAGTTTCCCAAATCCTAACAGGGAAAACTCTAAACTTGTCCAATCTTTGTCATCATTAACATCTATAAATTCTTTAATTGCAAACAGAAAATTAGGTGTTGCAATAACATCATCTTCCAGCTGAAGATAATATTTTGAAAGACCATGGCAGTAGCTAAATAAAAATGCATAATCAACAACTTGTTTTGCACGCCACCTAACCCTTTCCAAAGAATCTCCAAAGTTTTGTTTGAGATCATCTAATGGAGGATAAAAGAGGTAAGGTGCAGTGATAGCTTGCATAAATCCACTCTCAAAGTGTTCTTTATATTTGGAAGACAGTCTTTCCAGAACAATGGCTCGATCTGACTCTATGAAATCAGCAAGAAGAATAATAACTTTTGTTGTTGTTCTGTCGACTGGAGTTGTATGCTCTAGCAAAGACTGTAGAGTTTGATCCAAATACAATGCATTCTGACGTCTAACTGTGGACATTCCAATAACAAGGAAATCTGAAAACAACGAGTGATGAAAATTAATTTGAATGGAATGAACAAAACTACCAATGAAAGAAGATTAAATAACCTTGAGAGGTGGAATCTGTGTCCTCGATAGTCTCTGATTTCTTCATCCTCCTCTCCCTCATTTGTTTTTCAAACCAACAGAATCAATCAATACCATTACCAAATACAATATTAATAATTTATAATTTACACAAATATTTAAAAACATTTTATTCTAACCTGATTTTTCCCTCTGTTTTCCCAAGAGCAGCGCCTTGTTTCGGTCAACATCCAGCTTACTGGGGCAAACAATTTGTGCCTGAAAAAGGAGAGACCAAAACAAATTAATTTGAATTCTTAAAAGCAACTACAATATACCAAAGATGCCATTAAATAAAATACAGTACATACAACTAAAACTAAAACTAGGGTGACCATTCATCCAGCTCTCCAACAAACAATTGGACTTTAGAGCACACTCTCCTCCGTTTTGGTACGTAGTGAACCCAATGTTTATTACTATTCCTCAATTTCCTCTATTCTATTCCTAGAGTAGATTTAATTCTTAAACACAACACTTCAAAGTTGACTCTTATCATACAGCTAAGAACATGAAGAAGGGCCACCTCTGACCATCTGATGGGGTTTGTGAACCCCAAATTTTCTGTACCACTGTACATGTATGCACCAGTGCACACTTGCACAGTACCTTAGGTTGTCCTCCTTTTTGGGCAGTATTGAATGGTCAACCAAGTACGAACAACAGCATGAAGGAAATTTATGATTGGATGGTCCGAAAGGGCCTAAAGTTTCGGAGGCTGGCTTCAGTTTGTGTTAAGGTTTCACGGTATACCGGTATTTCCGTAAGTACCGGTACGTACCGGTACGGTACGGTACCACCAACCTAAAGGTACCGAAGTATGGTGGAGACTCGGTACTCAACTGTAGGGTGAAAATCTTTTCTCAAAATTATAGCATTTAAATTAGAATGATACTAAAATGTAACAAACGTCCATTTGGTAAATGCCCCGTGTCTCTAAACATTATAATATAAACAGGGAATAGTCACTTGATAATCATTTCGCACCATTTCAGTCACAAATCCCCCCTAAGAATTTCGGAAATTGCCGTTTAACGTTACTTTCGCAGAACTAGCACCATCCACACTAAAAAGGAACTTGCTTTCTATCGACATTCTGCGCAATCTCAGAACGATCCCTGCCAGCGCTAGCTTCGCCCGCGCCTTCACATTGTGTATTTAGACGGACACGATTAGTCAACTTTGCGGTGAAAATCTTTTCTCAAAAATAAAGCATTGAATTTGAATGATACTTGAATGAAACAAAAACCCATTTGATGAATGCGCAGTGTCTCTAAGGATTGCAATACAAACAGGGAACATTCACTTGATAATCGTTTTGCGCTATTTCAGTCACAATTCCCCCCACGAATTTCGGAAAGTGCTGTTTAACGTTACTTTCGCAGAACTAGTACCTTCCACACTAACAGGGCCCTTGCTTTCTTTTGACATTCTGCGCAACCCCCGAACGATCGCTGCTCATCAGCAAATGCTTTCACATGGTGTATTGCGAATAGATACCATGCGTTGATTGATAAAATTCACTTTGATTACGATAGCACACAACATTATACGAGTGCGAAATTCGTTGTAAGCAGACAAAGAATCATAGCATTGCAAGCTCTGACATGAACGTTGCATCGACGATTTCTGATTTTAACACAGTGATCCGTTCCATAACGTCCACTGTCTGTGTCTGTGGGAGAAAAACTTTCGTACGAACGCAACGAACGTTCTTTCAGAAATTACTGTAACACGGTGAAGCAATGGGACTGAACACACAGTAAATCCCGCTTAAATCATTGGCTCGCGTGTTCAGTTCAACTGATCAACTCACTTGCTTTGTTGTATTGCTCTACGTACTGAAGAACAGTATAGTGTTATTGTACAACGGATTGCTGCGCGATGCATTCGTAAATTCAATCTTGAAGCACTTTGATTTAGTTTTGATAGCGATAACTCGGCGGGAAGAAAGCTTGATGAATCAGTCTTTTATGGAAATATTTTTGTAAAGTTCTACTTAATAACTTTTGGTTATACTTTAGGAGGGGGGTTGTTATTATTTGCAGAAATTATTTTTGCAATCTTCATTACAATCCTGAGTGTTCTTGTCATCTTGTGGGGTCTAGCTCCGGTGCGGACGTGCGGCGCTGATTTATTGTGTGTCCCGAAATTATCGGACGCTAAATTTGCAGAGAGGTTATTTCTTTTTTTTGTTTACCGATTTGTTTAGTGTGGGGTGACTAAATGTTATAAAAATTACTGAAACGGGAGGCAGGGATTATCAGAAGACTTCACTTATGTCAATGCATGGTATTTTTACGGATATTTTGCATGTGATAAAAATCATACTTTTTTACTCTTCTGGTACCGGTACTACGGTAATACCGGTACCATTTGTGGCGGTACCGACGGTACCAATTATCAGTGGTACCGTGAAACCCTAGTTTGTGTCAGGAATTCTGAGTCCAAGGTTCATGATGAGCCCCATGGTCCAGCTTGTGAAATATTGCAAAATGCTAAATCCATGTCACATGCGTGATGCAACATACTGCATTAATGAGGCACTTGAGGAATTTTATGTAGGCCTATATAGTAGATGTAATGTACCGTACCTTCTCATGGCCTCCAGATTTTGGATGATTACACTGCTCTTGTAAAAGTCTGACAGTTTCCACCAGAGTATCTCTTTGAAGATGAAGATTGCGATGCTCATCTCCATCACCTCTTCCACCTATGAAGTGGGAAAAGCAAAATCAATACCATGATCAGAAGACGTTCATTTCCACTTTATAAAATAACCTTTTTTAGAGGAAATTTTGATAAATTAATTAAATTTAGTTATACTGTACATTTTTAAAATCCTGGAAAGTATTTAAAACAATTTTACTGATACTGTATCTGGATCTGGAAAAATACTGCACAACACTCCTGGTGGAGTCAAACGTGCAGGGTTGAGTGTGCGCATGTAGTTAGTCGTCCCGTCTGAGGATCCTCAAGGCTGCGCTCTTGAATTGCTTGGGGTCCTCGAGATCTGTAATGTTCTGGGGAGTAGGTTCCAGTCTCTGACGGTCCGAGGAAAGAAACTGTATTTGTAGCAGTCCTTATTGGTTGGTATATTGGTAAAGCTATTAGAATGGTGATGTCTAGAGGGCCGCCGGACCGGTTGTAGGTTGTTGATTGGCAAGGCTAGGAGGCCCAATCTGGCTTTGTGAAGAATTGCTAGCCTGTTGGCAGTACACCTGTTTTTGAGACTATCCCACCCTAGGTCGTTTAGCATTTCAGTCACACTACTATGGGGGGAATAGTCATTATAAACAAACCTAGCAGCCCTACGCTGAATTTGCTCAACCTTATTGGATAGGGAAGTGGTGTAGGGATCCCAAACAGAAGATGAATACTCCAATAAAGGCCTAACAAGTGTGAGATAGGCATTAGCTTTGACACTCCTGGGGCAGGAGTATAAATTTCTTTTAATAAAAGCCAAAGACCTATTTGCTGACGAAGTGATACGATTAATATGTCTATTCCAGGTAAGGGTATTAGAGATGTCAAGTCCCAGATAAGTGTGGCAATCGGCAGACTCCAGGGTATCGTTATCTAGAGTATAATTAAAAAACTTGGGTTTCCTTGAGTGAGTAATCCTCATAGAAAAGCACTTCTTGGTATTAAAGTGCATTTGCCATTTATTTTGCCACTCAGAGAGGGTGTTTAGATCATTTTGGAGTTGAACCTGGTCAAGATTATTCTTTATCTGTCTATAAATTACACAGTCGTCAGCAAAAAGTCTTACTTCAGAAGAGATATTATCGGGCAAGTCATTAATATAAACTAAAAACAACAGGGGACCCAAGACTGTACCTTGGGGAACACCAGAGCACCTGTATACTGTATGGGATAGAATTTACATCTTTCTTTTCCAGTTTTAGAAATATACCACAGATTTTATGATATTAATTGGAGGAATGGCACTTATGAAACTTGTCCCCTGATGTGGAAGTACCTGTAGCACCATCATTTCTCAAAACAACAAAATGGCTGCTGCTGAAAGAGGTCTCCAAGTAAGTGTTCTGTAACATTTTGCCTCAGAAAGTGACCTAAAACTGTATGTATGAATATTTTTGTTAGCTATAAATAAACACAAAACTCGATTCCAATTGTTTGAGGATAGCAACGGTAAAAATTAGCTGATATCCACGACTGAGCTACTTTTGCCGTGATCAATTTTCCTTAAGTCCTGATATTGCAACGGCTGGCTTTCTAGCGCACTGTGGCCAAGGACTCTAGTCTGTGTGGAGTAAAACGAAGTGGACGTAGCATAGAATCCTGTTCAAGGACCAGGTGCATTTTTTAAGCTGTGAGGAGTTGTAGAATTACACCCCAAGCTTGGCGCAAGAACGTCTTGATTTCAGGAGGAGCATGGGCAAGGACTGTGTATGGCCTAGGTTCTACCGTTAAACATACGGTAGTAGGCCTACACCGTCATATTCAAGGACTAACATTAGCTAAATATCCTTTTTAAGATAGGCCTAGCAGCAAGAAATGATTTAGAGTGTTAATAACTTTCTTTTTCATTTTTTTAGATAGCCTACGATACATGGACAATAGGGTGGCCTTATGAATAGTACTAGGGCCTTAGCCGCTCAGCCTAGGCTAGGCCTAGACCTTACTTTGTATACAAATAGCTTATATTGGTCGATTTAATTTATACCTCCATTGAAGGCCAGTTTAGCCATCCACGTATTGAAAATAAATAGCAAGACCAGCAGAGACATCAAAATCTGATTTGACCGATATATTTTCATTTTTCAAAGTTGGTCAGAGTGGATGACTCCACGCCTTTTCATGCTTCAAAGTGGCGGAAATTCATCATTAGTCAAGCAATTTCCAAAGTAGGCTTCTGACTATCGTTTCGTCTGCTATGCATGCTACGTCTCACACATTACACAAACTACTGATGCTGGTAGCAGATTAGCGATTATGCATGAGAGGTGGTACCCTTCTATTATTTTCTTCATCAAATTGTACAAATGCTCTCACGTAACATATTAAAGGGAAAGTTTGAAGGCCCAATAATCTCATCCCAAACAGTACCAATTCTCCGTACCTTCTTCATTAAGCCCCTCCCATAATTGTCTGAAATTCACCCTCATCCAGACACAATCTCATTTTATTGCCACAGGGTGAATATAGAAAGCTCAATATGTATAATCAAAACACTATCAGAACAGTTCGTGCTGTGTAATATAAGTTTTGGTATTCTGCATTGTTTGAATTAGCAGTCAATCAAAAACCTGAGCCAATTGAGAGTTTCTGTTACCTTATACTAGAAGTGCAGTTTGGGGTGAGAGGATTGTCCCTTTAAGCAAAAATTTAATTTTCATATGTGAAAGAGGAACAAAATTATCTTAACAGTGTGGTGAAAGTTCCATTCAAATCGGACATGTATTTCTTGAGATATCAGTAGATGAAGTCAGTAGATTTGTGTTCAAAAGTAAGTTTTAGGACAGCAGAGCTTATCTCATTTCCTCACATTGACAAAGAATGCTTTGCTTCCCTTTGTTTTATCACACTGTTGTGTTAACCTTGAAATTAATAGGAGTATGACCTCCCTGTGGGGATGCAAAGTTTGTAAAATTCTCATGCCACTTATGCAATCACATTTTAATAATATGGGATTGTTGAGGAGAAAATCAGTAAAAAGTTTAAAGAAAGACAAAAGGCTGCCCATTAATGTGGGGACGTGATGACATATGTGCTTGCTTCAAGTTCACTTTTTGTTGAAAATGTGAAAACTTTACGTGCTCATATCTTGGGAACCACACATCGGATTTCAATGCAAATTTCACCAAAATGCCCAGAATAAGTACCCCTCTATAACATACCAAATCCTGTTGTGACCTTAACCCTTCTTTTAAAGTCAAACACTGCCAGGCTTCAAGTTTCCTGCATAAAGTTATCACTCAATAATACAATAAATAATAGTTTTGGAATTTTTCAGTAAATCAAAAGCAATATTTACCTTCAAAGAAGTAAACTGGTCATAATTCATCATTGAAGAGAACGCTTAATTTTAAAACCAGTACAAAACACTGTGTTAACATCCCCGGCACAAATAGGTGTTTTTGCATTGCAAGGTTGGGTCATGGGGAGGGGGGTTCTAACCCCCAAAACCCTCCATGAGGATGCGCCACTGGCTGCGACACTTGACAAAATTCTTGACCTTTTTAAAATTTCCCTTTACTGTAAAACATGAAGAGAATTGTGTGAGTGAAACCAAAATTATGGTTATTGATTTTCCGGCCTGCTGCATCTACAGTGATTGGTAAAAAGTTTTCCTTTTTGCAATACCGAAGTTTTCTAGTTGAAAATACAATATATACATGAAAAAATACATGTCTCTTTCATTTTATACGGTAAGACTCATTTCGCAGAGCTTATGAGATTACAAAATTGAGAATGTCTAGATAGGCTACAACTTGTAAGACCTGGGAAGTTTGACGAACCGACTGTATGGTCAAGTGGTTAGAGCATCGGACTCACAGTCGGGAGACCGGGCTCGATTCTTGGTTAGTGGGACATACCAAAACTTGCCTGCCGTTGTGCGTAGTGTTCCTCATAAGCATCAGAGTAGGGGGAAACAATCTAACTCGCAAATAGAAAGGAGGCCATGGGCGCAGCTAGTTAAACCAGACTGTTGAAAAATTTTGGCGCAAAGCCGTAAATCCAGCGATCTGGAAAGCATCTTTACTAAAACTTTGGTGTACGCTAATGATGGCCCTCCGCGTAGAATAGATAGTTGGCCTGCCGCCATTCACTGTCCGATGTACCTGTATTCATTACTTCAAATTTCGTCACTCCGCATGCATACACCACTGAAATTCGTGGGCATTGGCATTGGGATGTATCTTTTAAATATTTTTCCTTCAATGGAAACTTAGTGAAAATAAAAAAAATAAATAACGATGTACTAGATGTCCGGAAGAGAAGAAAGAGGCAGACGCGTAGCCAGGGCTCTGGGGTGAAGGTCGAAGGCGCAGCCCCCCCCCCCCCATTAGAATATTTTTTATATTTTTATGTTTATTTTTACAATATCGCTAGTATTTCCGCACTTATATACGGTAAAAAGACCTGGGAGCTGCCTTTTCCAGCAATCTGGGAGGCTAATTATTGGCAAGCAATAGGTGCGCGTTTGATTTCAATGAGGTTATTCTTCGAAAATAGTTCATAAAATACATGATAATGGGTCTCCTTAAGCATAAAAAATATCGTACAAATCATGAACCAAATCACGTATTTTCACATCGTGGGAAGGGGAACACCCACTCCCACACCCTCTCCCGCTCGCGCTCGGGCTAGGTCGCTTCGTTCCTTCGCATCATTCTTTGCCCCTTTATAAAGAAAGATCTAGACATGCCCTTGCCCAGACTTGGTACGTAGCCTTTCTCCGGTAGGCATCAATGTAAAAAACGAACCGTACGTACAATAAAATAGCCCCCTTTTCTTTCTGCATAATTTAATAGTATTCTGTTTTGCGTTTGTGAAATGGTTTACGGAAAAGTTTATTTCCTATTCCTAATGAAAATAAGCTTTACAGGGAATTAAGTTGGTCAAATGGCGGGGGCTAAAACTTGGAATAAAAATTGTAAATTGGCCCTTGCAACAAGTTTAAAATAATCATATCCTTGAAACTTTTTGGTGAAAAACAAGTCTTTTATCAATGCCGACAAAGAATATTCAGATGTATGGACAGGCTTTATTTTTGTAAAATATAACATTTTTCATATACTAACGTGTCATAGACGTGGTACAAGTAGTCAGCTAAATACTCGTACATTAAACACAGGGACTGATCAAGATTAACACTTTTCTGTTCGTGTTTTCTTGCAATCACCTAAGAGAGAACTGGGGGCAGTGTAGTCCAAAAAACAGTCCCCCTGCTCAAAGCATGGACAATGATGGGTAAAACCCGTTCACAGTTTCTACAAGACAAACTACAATAGGACATTTTACAGGCAGTGGCTGTAATTGTTGTAGTTGTGTGATTTGTTTAACCAGAGCATAGGCGGCGGAAGATGTTTTTTTATTGGGAGGGGGGGGGGCACAAGTTTTCGGCAGCCGACATAATAGTGACACCGTAAGGCATCCGGCTTCGCTGGAGGGGCAAAACCCCATCGCCGTGAGGTCCAGGGGCCCCCTAAAGGGCCTCTGGTGGGGTCCAGGGGAAAAGCCAGGCGCGAATCCAGACATTTCCAAAAGGGGACTGAACTAAGAGAAAGAGGGCAGTGGGGACGTACCAGTGGCGCACGCAGGATTTCTCTGAATGGGAGGCATGCAGTGTGATCAGTGATCGCCGGCCTGGGGGAGGGGTTTAAGGGGAGGGGGAGCCCCCCGTGGCATTTTTGGCGTTTTCAAGGAAGTTAGATGCAAAATGGTACAATATTTTCGACTTTGATGGTGGTTCATGAGGATAAAACTGAAACTTTTGTGTCTTTACATGCAGTCTCATTCCATTTACGCTACATTTTGAAGTAAAATTGTCATTAAATTTGCTTACTTTTAGGAGTCCAAATAAAAGAGCATCGATCGGTATAGGCGAAAGGAGCGTTTTAGATTGCGGTTTTTCTTGGCCACAAAACGTTATTCTGCCATAAAGATTATCTAAGCGGCGCGTCATCTTTGGTTGGCACGGAGTGTACAGAAAATTTTGGAAAATCAGACCCTCAGATGGCCGGAAATAGCTATTTTCCAGACTCATACGAAGAATCTAAGCAGTCGCTATCTTCGCTTTATAAAATGCCCACTTCAAAATAAGTTCGCGAACTGCAAACTGATTAGAAAGTTATTAAAAATATACTTGTAATGTAATTTTGCCCGAAAGACTTTCTAAGCGGAGCGCCACCATTTGTTGGTGCGGAACGTGAAGAAAATTTTGAAAATGATCGCGACCCCTCAGATGGCCTAAAATTTCTTTTTCATTCTTGTAAAGAGTATCTAAACATGCAGTCTACAAGTTTAACTTTTGTTTGCAAAAAGAAAAAACACAGGAACATGCTAAGTGATCAGAAAATTACTACCACTATTATATTAAATGGTCTTGATTCTTTTCGAGGAAACTAAACAACGGAATTGGAAATATTCTAATGCTTCTCTATGGTGACTCTTGGCTCAATTAAAGATCCGCTGAATTGGTGAAACTGTCTGTGACTGCTCGAAATCATGTATGTCGATTATTTTCCCCCTAACATCTCTTGCGTGATAAATGGCAAACTATTTCTCACCGCAACTGAACACCCTCCGCTTCCTGTCCCTGTCTCGTACGTCTATCCCGACGGTGAAAGGAGTCTAAGGGACGGGCCCCTCCCTTTTGACTTTTCACCCGGACTTAATACCATACGAGGTTCGATTATTTGGATTTGTGTTGTGCGGGAAAGGATGAGCCTAAAATAGCCCTCTTGTATATTCACTAAAATAAGCATTATGCTTATTTTAGTGTATTTGCTTTTGTTGATGTGACGAAAAGGGGGGGACTGAGGCTGCAGCTCAGCAATTTTAGTGATTTGGGGGGGGGGGCTCCAAAATGGTCGAAATTCATATTTAAATTAAGTATTCTAAACTATGAATTTAATCCAGGAGAGGGATGTGGTGAGGGACGAGAATGGAATGACGAAGTTCTATGGCATTTGATTAAGGAGAAACATACTTAACAGTAATTTTAGGGGCAAAGCCAAAATGTTGAAGGTACTCAAAATTGAACATGTGACTGATAATTTGAGACAGGGCATTTTAAGAGATCGAAAGTGTTTGGGGGCATTTTATCAATAGGGAGTTCTATTTAAAATCCCGACGCAATATGCAAGGTGTCCAGGGACCCGCAACAGGGCCCCGGAAGCTCTGACATTTTAGCCTTTTTAGGGGACTTAATGGAAGCAAAAAAAAAAGTACCTTTGCATAGGTATTACTTATAATCCTAAAAGGGACATTATTAATGGCCGGGGCAAATGTGCGTCACTGCGGCCAATAAGGGGACTAGGGAAATGCCTCTCGCTCAGTATTTTAAAAGGCCCTGATTTGAGAAGAAGAAAGATACTGTAATTTGAAGGAAAAATAACTCGCAAAAGGTTTTTCTTTTAACTATTTGAAGGGCAAAAATAAACTCTCCTACAGGTTATCGTTAATGTGTGGGTCCAGGGGGCGAAGCCCCATGAAGCTTTGCAACTTTTGCACTCTGAAAAGTAAAAAGTGAGCCAAAGAATAGCCGAAATGTAATAAAAGCAACTTAAATTTGTTCAATTACTTTTGAAAAATTTATTTTGCGACATCCAGTTACTGGGAGGCCCTGCCCCCCAAAAATCTCATAAAAAATTATTGGGGGGGGGTGGGAAGGAAAAGTTAACTACTTTGTAATAGCTACAATATTTCAAAAAATGGACCCTCTTGCGCCTTGGATCCCAAATTTCTGAACCCCTGAAGTTACCACTAGCAATGCTAATAATACAAATGATTACAAAATTGTTCAAAAGAATATGCAGGCCGGAGTGCGTAATCTGAATAATTTTATGAAAATTTGACATGAGACCCAGTTCGGATCACATCAAAGGACATTGGTTGCAAACTTAAAGGGAAAAAACATTCACAAATCACTCACTAATCATCATTGTGACAGATTGTCACCTCTCTTTTTAACATTAACGGGAGGAGGGGTTGAATATTTTGCAAATGTTACAAAATTGACCCTGGCACGGTCCATCTTGGATCATGGACCCATAATTCATGAAGAGTTTGAAGGGATCAGAGTATCGTGACAAACATCACTGGTGTTGGAGAGGAGAATCTATTTATTTAAAATTTCATAAAAATTGGTAATAGGGCCCACGACTATGGCCAGCCGAAATTAATAGTTAACGAGCGTTTAGTTAAAGGGCTTATATGCTCTCACCCCAGATTCTAATTTTAGAAGTAGACCACAGAAATTCTCAATTGGTTCCGCTCTAGCTTTGATTGACGGTTTGTTCAAACAATGCAGAGCACCGAAACTCATATCACACAACATGGAAAGAGAGTAGGCCAAGGTTTAGAATTTTGGAACTCTTTGGGGTGAGAGGATCAAGAATAACCAGGTTTGTGGGAATAAAATTTACGCTGCATGCTTGTTCAGCAGCTCAAGTGTGTGTTGGCTTCGGAGAAAGAAGTTCACTCAGGGGGTTGTAAGATCTCCGTGCAGTGGCGTAGCCACGGGGGGCAGGGGGGGGGGACCCCCAGATTTTCTTCAGTCCCACCCCAAATTTTTTTGCGTCCTGATAAAGTAATTGAAAAAATAAAATGTTTGAACGGAAATAAACTTTGAAGTATTTCCTTCAAAACAGTAAATAAATAAAATGTGTAAAAGTTAAAAAAAACATGGATGAATGTTTGTAAAACACATTTTGTGCGCACGCATGAAATCAAGTATAATATCTTCCAAATGCCTTCTTTCACTAAATTAGAGACCGTTTATGATCTGCACTGTCGTTTACTGCATTTCACTTCGAAGATGAAACGAAAGTTTCAACGACAAACTTTAGTGACTTTGTTAGGTTAAGACCCTTTCTGTCTTTCGGATGGCTGATTGATTTACTGAAGATAAGGCAATCGTACACTAGAGATCACTCTTACACGACCATTCCTATACTTTATCATACACAAAATATATCGTAAGCAGGTAAGGGTAAGGTACTGCCTTCGGATAATTTTTCCCTTCCATCCTTAACAAGTAGGCCTATGTCGTGTCTCGCTCCTGCCCATGACAAGTGCCACTTTAGGAAGATTTTTTTCGACAAGTCCTTTTTTTACTAGTTGGCACTGGCGTCCGGGGGATTTGTAAAATGTCCACAAGGTCCGGATTTCATGTGTTTCCCACATGATCCATACTTCTGCTTTGCGGTTCAATTATTTTGAGAGATTTATTCGTAGTATTTTAATTTGACTACGTAATGTACCGATGAACAAATACTGCACCATTTTGCATATTGTTTCTTTGGTAGTATTTATGCCTCTTGTAAAATCTCTACAAAAACTAAAAATATTTTGATATTTTTCATGCTCCCCAAAAAGGGAAAATCCCTAAACTTAGGTCTATAATCAGTTCAAAGTTTTGTCAAACATTGCACCATTTTGCATTTAGGAAATCTAACGCAAAGTTTCTCAGAGGAAGACACAAGTACTTTTGGTTTCCTGTTAAAGGGTAAGGTACTCTTTTAGGAAAGCTGAAATCCATTCAAATATTGCCGCATTTGCGCCTGGATACATCCAGTTTAAAACACGTGGGAAGTGCCGTTTTCGACCATCTGGAGGGGTTTTAAAGCCCCAAATTTTCTTGTACACTCCGCGCCAACCGATGGTGGAGCTCCGCTTAGATTCAAATATTGCCGCATTTGCGATCTTCGTCCTTCTGAAGTTTGCAATTTTTCCCAAGGGAAAGGGGAAATACCGGTTCCCTTTATTCTCATCCCCCAGGCCACAGATCAGAAGTGCCCAGTTTTGGGGCCCTGAAAAGTGTATGTATAACCATTTTTCATAGATTGATTTTCTATTCTCATTATTTGAGAAGTCGCACACATGAGATTCGTATTTCAAGGCTGGGTACATCCAGCTCAAAACACATGGGAAGTGCCGTTTCCGGCCATCTGGAGGGGTTTTAAAGCCCAAAATTTTTTGTACGCTCCGCGCCAACTAATGGTGGCGCTCCGCTTAGATACTCTTGCCGTGCCTGACCCTCGGAGGTACCAGGTCCCCCCCCCACTTGTTAACCTAGCCCCCCCCCCCCCCCGCCGCCCAAAAAATACCATCCTGGCTACGCCACTGTCTCCGTGGATTCCCTGCATGCGCTAGTATAACCGTGTTAGCTCCATGGTATAACTAGGGCTGCGAGGGAAGCTCACAAATTCGACATGAAAATTCTGCTAGTTCCCCGGCAGGGACAAGAAAGTCCCTATTGCGCAATCAAGTCGTTCGGTTAGATTATCAGAGTGTGCGGTACGATACACTGCATGTACGTGTGCACAAACAGTAGTAATTCTCCACATGGATCACCATACGTACTCAGCTTTCGCGGATCTTAGTTCTACAGTAGCCTCCCGGGTTACTCGATCCTTTCAAACTCATGGAGTAAGAAGCCGATGCGTCGGGCTCGAAGTACAGACCATTCCAATTAATTCAGCTAATTAAACTGATTAGCAAACTGTTTGAAGTTCTGAACTTCGAACTCTTGATATCAGCCAATCGTTTTGGCAATAAGTTAACTGTGCTGATCTAGCCTAACGTTTAGGCTTCCTTGCTTAGCTAACGTTAGAGGTTTAGTAGTTCAGGGCTACGTACATTGAGCTGACTGTGTAATCCGTGTGTTTCCCCGCATCCCACGATTGTAATTGACCAAACTAAGGTAAACACATCTCAAAAGACCGTGTTTGAAAGGTTTATCGATTTCTTGAGGTTCTTGGCTATGCTTCACATTTAAATGACTTTGCGGTACTGACGTAACTGAAGAATAAGAAAACTCAACGGATACACTGTAACTTGGGGTAAGCAACATATCGCTAACCATTCATTGATGCGCGCTCAAAAATGTCCTACTAACGGACCAACAATTAATGCATTGTTTCATCCTGTCACGAGAGAAAACTTTCGGAAGTTTCTAGGTCAGATGTAGTTTACTCAATCACCACAGAACAAAGTACCTGTGGTGTGTAGATAGTGTGAAGAGTCCGCTTGTTTTAGAGGTCAAGATTTAGATTAGATAGATGGTGACTGGGTGTTGTGGAGTCAGCTAGTGTCAGGCAAAGTACTAAGTTTCACATCAACATCTGCACAGTGCCTTTGGCCATGAAGTACTGTAGGCACATAGGATTAGGAGCAGCTGTACTGTACATGAATTTGACTTTTGAATTTGCTTGGGGGGGGGGGGGGGGGGCTAACTTGGAGACCAATGGTTTTGCCTTCAAATGATTCCCAAGTTTCCAGTGTATCATGTCAATAATTTACACAGTACTGTATGCTCCATTGATTTTGGAAATAAATTTTGTATTTTTTTTTTTCCTTTGCAGGAAGATGAATTTCATCCTAGATTTTTTGGTTGATTTTATAACCCTCCTTTTTAAGTTGAATTGGTACTTTCTTGAGGTAGTCAGCCACATTTTTGTAGCTCCTCCTAGAAAGTCTGTGGAGGGTCAAGTTGTCCTGGTGACTGGAGCGGGACATGGCATTGGCAGAGTTATGGCAAAGAAATTTGCAGAACAGAAGGCCAAAGTAGTCATCTGGGATATCAATGAAGCAGGTGAGTTCTATTTCAACTGTATGATTGGTATGAGAGGCCTAAATTTTTAATGACATCCCTTTGACAATGCAAATAGCTTTTATCGGACTACACGTATCCGATAAAAGCTGACTGTGGATGAGATGCCATGAAACAGTTTTTACTGTATAACTTAGATTTTCGTAGTCCTGCGATATAAAACCTGTAAACACAGGCTGACATTTGAATTTTTGTTTCTTTTTGACCAAAGATGGAGGAGATTTGTCCCTTAAATTCCTGTTGCAAACATGAGTTTAACTTTAAAGCAAAACATGATTCCTCACTGCTGTCACAGGAGGGTGGGTGACACTGATTTGGGCCCACTGCACTGATTCCGATGGGCTCTAGTTCTTGTAAAAACATATTTGGAAAAAGGACCCTGAAGCACAGTTACAGTAAGGGTGGGGGCTTTTCCAATACCCCCTCCCCATGATGACCCAACCTTGAAAAAAGGTGATTGCCAAAAAACATCTAAAAAGGCATCTGGGTCATTCTGTGCCAAATCAACAAATTTTCAGGAAAGTCCCCAGGTTGCCATCTCAGATTTTGATGATTTTCACATATTGCGTTGCTGCATAGACAAAAAGAACACACTGATATTTTGGGGCCCATAGCTCATGTGGTTTGGGGTTTGGGAGTTACAGCCTTCTATTGTGCAATACCATATTTTCACATATGCACATGATCTCTTGCTATGAGTGCAACCAGAAACATCTTTGATGAAATGTTTGTATGTCGTAATAAAGTGTTCAAGGGCCCATAGCACATCCATTTTCATCCTGTAATTTGACCTTGAAGGAGATAAATACACATATGAAATTCTTGGAGCGTTAGCATCGACTTGTTTCCTTCCATGGTGAAAGTTTCAAATCTGTGTATAATCGCCCACAGGGTCAACCACCTCTCCGAAGGAGGGCCCCTTTCATGAAAATTTTCCCTCCAGGGGCAAGTATAGACCCTTGCCAAATCTTTGTTCTAGATTTCCATCTTGTAATACTTACTCTTGCTTGTAGTGAAGTGACCAAATATTAATGAGGTATAACATTAGGACCCTTTGGACCATTAGTAGTGGGCCTAGGTGGTCCCAAAAATTTGAAAAAATGCTTCTGGAAGTGAAAAATTGCATTTTTGAGGGTCCACATATCCAAAAGCAGCAAATTACTAACTTGAAATCAGATTATATTTACATTGCCACCAGACATCTCATTTATCAAATTTGGACCTTGTACCTCTTTCAAATGAAAAGTTATCAGCATTCAAATTCATGAAAAAACTCAAAAGTAACATTTAGCATGAAAATATGGTATTGTGCAATACTTTTAAGAAGGCAGTAACTCCCAAACCACTTAAAGCGGCTCATTGAGTTGGTTCATGAAATTCAACAAATTTTTCCAAACCTATTGGGTTTGCTTCACATACCAATGACAAATGGTCTATCTTAGATAATCTCCATATCCTACATACAAATAACAGTTTTATGAGTGAGTGCTTAATGGTTCATGTCAGCTTACAAAATTCGTGACCAGACACTTTTTCAATTTATGTACAAAACCGTTACAAGTCAGGACACAAGAAAATTCCAAATTTTAGCTTTTTCTGTGACTTTTGGACTTGAATTCTTATGCTTGTTATGTGATAGTGGCCCTTTGAGACTCACATTAAGTTGTCGATATCAACTCAATGAGCCTCTTTAAGCTACAGTATGGGCCACAAAATTTCAGTGTGTTCCTTTTGTCTAGGCAGCAACATTATATGAGAAAATGATCAAAATCTGCTTAGATAATTAGAGCAGAGCCGCTGTAATTTTTGGCCAGCATAACCACATTCCATAATCTGTAGGGGCTGCGGATAAAAAGCAGTTGCTGAACCCTGTTGTAAATGTAACTAAAATTCTTTCTAAGATCTCTTCATGAAGACACAATTGATGTACAGCAGTTTGCAATAGCTTTAAAGGACAAGAGTGGTCACTACAGTACTGTATGTATTTTTGAACCAAAATCTCACAATTTTCTTCAAAGTGTCTTTCATAACTTTTTAGGAATTAAATATTCCATACTAAAGATAGAGCAAGCATTCACTAATGATAAATTTCACATTTTAGAAGAAAAAATATTGTCACATGACTCTTAAGAGCCAGCTATGAATTAGGAGAGTCTACTGACACTACTTCAAGTTTGGGTGAATTTAGCTGTTGCTATTTAAAAGTTATTTTTTGATGTGATCAGATTTCAAATGGATTATAGTAAATTTTTCCTCAACAAATTCACTATTTTTGTCACAACTAAACCTGTTAAATAATCAGGACTCAGAATTTCCAAAGCTTACTTACTACCTCATGGAGAGCTTGACATACTTTTTCTCCTAGTGCAAAGAACATTGGCAATAACCTCCAGACTAGGCATACAGCAGGCTGCATATATAACAACTACACATCACTGACATGCTTTCATTTTCATTAAGCCTATTTGAAGTTAGACCAGCTACTTTGGGCAAGTGGACTTTTCATAATGGAACCTACGTACTACCATTGTGTTTGCTGGTAAGCAGGCAATGAAGTAGGAAACAAAAGCCAGTGAGCCACAACTGAGAAGTCTGTGGCAGGCCTTCCTTACTGTAAACCAGTTGGTATGAATCTGAGCTGCAAACCTTACCTAACTATTGAAAGCCTTTCTCTTCACATTTCCGCACCTACAGGGAACAGCAGGACTGCAAAAGAAATCCAGACTTTAGGTGGTGAGGTCCATTCTTACACTGTTGATGTATCAAACAAAGACAAGGTTTATGATGCTGCAGCAAGGTACTTTACACCAAACATTTTTTGTCAGGGAAGAATATACTAAGTTCTAACTGCCTGATAAAAACTAGTTTCAATATGTAATATGTTTTTACACATTGATACACACCTACTCTGTTAATGAAATTTTTTGGGATTGTGTGCAGCATTTTAGAGGGATGCAATGTAGTAGAACTTTGTGTGTCAGGCCTGTGGATTGGCAACTAGTGTTCTGGACCAGTTGAAAGTGTTTCTTACAGCATTTAGCCCTATGAAAAAGCCAAAAGGAAAAATGGAACCTCTTGCCTTTGTGCTTGATGCTCTGTGTATGCACTGAGGTAAAGAAACCAAACCAGTAGTGAGCCACAACAGAATCTGTGTCACCTCTAAATATGAGCACATTTCTTTCACCAAAGCTACAGAAGGGGTGTGGCTTATACTATTCATATCCTGTTAAATTTAAACTTCTTGATGAGATTTGACATTATTAGCCAGGCCTTGAATTTTGAGGTGTGTGAGTGCCATTGCACACAACCACTCGCCTCAAATCACTGTGAGGAGTGTGATTTTTAGCACACCTAGATGAGTAATACCTGCTCATGTGAGTGTATTAAGGTTTTTTTTAAATAGAACACCTACCACACTCGTTAATTTCCTCAGCAGGGTGATTTGTAGCACACCTGGAGAATCTAAACTTCAAGGCCTGCATTAGCCATAGTTGTACAGTGTACTGTATATGTGTCTGTAGTACTGTACATACAGGTTTATGAAGATAGTGTAATCATTCAAGCCAACTTTCCTTTGAAATATTTTACAAATGCCATTGTTTTCCACAAAAATATTTTTTCAACTTTTCAAACTTAATATTTTTATTTAAAAAGTTTAAACTTTCCTTTCAATTCCTAAAGGGTAAAGAAAGATGTTGGTAAAGTAGATATCTTGGTCAATAATGCTGGCATTTTGAATGGTGAACTTCTGTTGGAACTCACTGACAACCAGATTCAAAGAGTCATGGATATTAATGTGATGGCCCATTTTTGGGTGAGTAACACCTTTCCAAAATTCCCAGCAGTATTTTGTTGTTCATGTTGCTTCATGACATTTTGTCTTGGAAGTGGAAGAGGATTGAAATATTTTGTAAAACATTAGAAATTATGTGGAGCATTGCTATGTTTGTTTTTACTTAATGACTATTCAGTGTAACTGAAATGTGAAAGACCATGGGTGGGATAGTTTTAAAGACAGATTTGCTATCAACAGGCCAGCAATTCTTTACAAAACCAGATTGGATCTCCTAGCCTTCCAGTTAACAACCTGCAACCTGTCCAATGAACTTTAGGCCTGGATGATAATTTTCCTGCAAGCAAATCAAATTTCCCAGCAAGCAAATCAAAATTTCCCAAAGACTTCACATGTTTACATACAAAAGTAGTCAAATTTCCCTTCAAATACCAGTGTTCTCATTAGGCCCCCAAACCCAAGAGTCCCTAAACCCTCAACTTTTTTTTTCAGGAGTCCCATCATATTTCTGAGGGTCACATATTTTTTGGAAGAGTCCCAAGTGAAGCACCAACAAAAATGCAGTTTTCAGTGACGCTTCGCAATTTCCATTCAGATTTTCTGTCGTGATATTTTGCAACACGCCGCTGCGTAAACCTGGTCTGGCATTGGAAGGTGATGTTACTCTGAAGAAGCTGGACAACAGCGCAGCGGATGATTTAGTAGTGGGAAGCATTGGTGATATCGCAGAACTGGGCCACATTACTAATATCGGTCTTAAATTTAATAAATTAATAAATTAAAATGTTCGACTGATTTTGCTGTTATCTGTAATACCCGATTACCGACTATTTTATTTAACAATCGGCCTGATCCCGATTACCCATTATTCGAAAGAGGGAAGTCGCATGTTTGTCTCTTTAGAATGCGTCCTTGGCTTCATGAATATCGTATTACCTTAACCAGTTCAGGATGGAAGATATTGGGAATAGTTCTGTTCGTCTCACGAACGGGATATCGTTTTTGTAGGTGTTATATTTTCACTTCAAAAGTGGAGATACAAATCAACAGTTAATACAGTAGAATTGTTTGCAGTCTGTGTCATATGCCCTTTGATAATTCAGTTCTAAGGTCAACATGATGCTCTGTCTAGTTTTCATCCCCAAATCATGTCGGAACATTTGCATTCTTCTACTGTACTGCGTTGTAGTTGCTTTATATACTGTAGCTACTCTCTCGCTTTAAAGAAAGAGCAATCATGAAAATCTTAGCAGTTTTGGGCAACAAAACAATTTCACCCGATTGACGTATCTTATGGTTCCTTTTGGATACAAATATCCCTGCATATTTTTAGCAGTTCTTGCCCAAAACTTACGTCTTGTTTAAAAACAATATACAACTGAAATGCACCTGAGTCAGATCACCGAAAAATCCACGTAGGCAGAGATTTGTGATGCCGTTTCTAGGTGAATTTAGCACGGTGCTCGCCCGGCTTTGCTAGACGGCTACATAAGCATGTCAAGTGCGATCTTAGTAACACAAACTCAACAGGAGAACTTGTCTCGAGGCTGAGTATTTTCCCACACTAAAGGTACGTTCACACTTGTCCGGCAGCGGCAACGGCAACGGTAACGGCAAAAATATCCCACACAATAGAAAATGAAAGACTGTTCACACTAGCACGGCAATGCGGCAATCCGGTAAAAATGCATCCGGCAAAAAAGTAATCGCACATGGAGCAATTCAACGCCATTTGCCGTACGGCAAAAAAACCTACCAACTTCAAAGTGTGCGTTCTGTGGGACGTTCTGTGATATCCCGCCCAAAACAGTGCACAAATTATTTGGGTCCGTACAACTACAAGATGCCTCAAAGATCTGACTTATCTGACCAGATTATAAAATAAACTGGTCATTCCTGTCCAAAAAGAATTATTCATATACAATGTGACAAATCATGGTTACCATGATAAAGTAAAATATTTTAACATGTGTGAAAATAGCAAAAGAAATGGGAAATCCCCAATTCAATGGTAACTTTTTATATCATTTACGTTGATATCAGGTGTTGTTAGTAGTATTATAACAATAAGCCATCAATTTTGTTTTGTCCGTGATGTAACGTATGCCAGACTTGAAAAAATACATGATTAGGCAATAAATTATTTCCTCTTAAGTACAGACCTATACTGCATTGCAATGTTTATTAAGGAACATGGGTCACGCATTTTTTTTCCTTAAAACATATGCCTATTTTGCCTGGCCCGACCTGACTTCTAACTCAGACAAGCATAATGCAGTCACGGTGACAAAGGAAGAATATGAAAGTGGTGTGTGTGTGTGGGGGTCTGGGGCAATTTTGGACTATGCACCTCACCCTACGCCATTGACCAAAAGGTACACGTTTGATTCTGATTTTTCACTTTTTCTACGAACAAGAAAGATTTTTTTCTTAAAAAAATTAAATACCACACCTTATTTTTTTTTCCAAATGAAACTGCACACTGAAAAAGGTGGGAATATTTGTTTTTTGCCAGCCATGCTGTAATAGATAAGTAAGTATATCTATGCCATCTGCAACAATGCGACAGTGGCTTAGCTAGACTTTTTCCGGGGGCATTTTCTGATGACACTGTCACGAAAGTATTTGGCTCAAGTTTTGTTCAGATTTAATTATTCTGATGTAACCATATTTTCCTCTTCCAATCTTTCTTCTGATCTATTTGATACGCAGTTGCCATTAAAAATATCAGCTCCTCATCAATGTCTGCCATGTTCGATAATCAGATAATGATACCAGGGAGGTGTGATTAGTGACACCTCCCTGATGGAACAAATTTGCCAGGTTCAAATTCCAGTCAGTATCATCCGGTAAAATTTTTACCGTATGCGGTAATAACTTTTGCCGTCATATGTGAACAGCTCTGCCGGATTGCCGTTGCCATTGCCGTTACTGTTGCCGTTACCGTTGCCGATGCCGCTGCCGTTATATGTGAATGCACCTTAAATCACATAGGCGAAGGCGCGAGTTGTGATTGGCTGGCCAGAATCAACGCAATTGCACCAATGGCGATGCAGGGGCCAATTTAAATTTCTCAATGGCTCCTATGCATATGTCACCAAGCAAAACATGACGCCTTATTTGGTGGTTAAAACGGACATTCACTTAAGTTTACTACATGCGTGGGCCAAGAAGTTTGCTGCATGAGACCACGTGCATCACTGTTTTCGTTTGCAATGACGTCGTTTAACAACATTGCATAAGCCCCACTGTAAACAACATTATGGACGGAATGCTGGGAATGGCTTAATTTATGCAAGATAATAACCGCCAAACTTCACAAGGTTCTACATAGGTGCTACGTACGTGTACAAAACGTACACAGATATGTATGCAAAGCTTGGGGATTTGAAAAAATGGTGAAACACTGCAGCTAGATAGTCTGTATCTATGTGTTTTGTGCAGAACAGTTTGCGCAGCAACTTACGCGGCTCTTTGTTCGAGACAGCAAGGAATGCACCTTGAATGCAATTCTAAATCTTATTCCAGGTAGTACTACCGTGTTATACTGTAGCGGAAAATATCAAACGATCGTTCCCATGGCAGGGATAACAATTAATACGTTTGTGATTATCAGTGCATCCCATTTTGACGGGAAGTTAAAAGATTGAGTATTAACAGGAATTTTAACGAAACTAAGAGCAAGTTTCAAGTATATTTAGCCCATTTTTCCAGTTCTCAAATAATCGATGGTAATGATCGGTTGAATGGCAGAATTTTACCGATGCAAATTATTTACCGACGCAAATTATTTACAGACAACGGAATAATCGGCCCGATGCCGACAAATAACAGATGATCGGTCGAACAATTGGTCTAATCGGAGAAAGTTTTCCTACATGGATTTTGTGAAGTGACATCGACAATGAACATTTCAAGGCAATGGGTTTGTGTGAACTTTTCAACACAAAACTTTCTATGCCTTCTTGCCAAAATTTTACATGCGTTTAGCAAGCAAATTCCATGCGTCCCTGGGAGGCACAGGATTTTGTTTCAAGCGTCTCGAGTCAAACTCGCGCGTCAGGAACCGGGAGCTCGGGTTAGTGAGAACCCTGAAATACCAAAATTTCCCTGGAATGAGCTTCCCAAATTGCTGTTTTTTTTCAGCCATGATGAACTTCTAGGCATGATCATTGTAACAGTTTCATAAAATATACTGACCAGCAAGGACTGCTGCCGATGTAGTTCATTTCCCCTTAATGTCAGAAACTGGAACTTGTTCCCCCAAAATATTCCAGATCTGGAGGACTGTAATTAATTCACAATCTCAACCTTGAGGTTTCTTTGATGAAACAATTTATTCTACCTATGCACACTCCGCCCTGTATGATTAACCCCACCAGGAGTGTGTACAGTGTCCTTTCAGGTCCAGGTCCAGAAGTGGGCTTAAATTGCACTTTACAGCTTACTCTAGAAGTATTTTTTGTGAAGGTCTGTGAAGGATGTCTCTCTCTCTCTTTTTGGCAGGTTTGGGAAGTCTCTGTCAAGATGACATTTAGACTCCCTCCCCTTAAGAAAAAAATAGAAAAGTAAATAAAATGTAATTTAGTTCAGGCATTGTAGACATTTCCTCCATGCTGTAAGATCATGCAAAGTACCTGACAAGATTCCCTTGCAAAAATGCAAGATATGTTTCCTCCCTGCCTCCAGTCCATTTTTTCCAGGCAGCACTGTAATTAAGGATGAGTGTCGATAAAAAAAAAATATGGATGCGTGTCTCCAAGCCAGATTAGCTGCATGGTTTATAAAATCACCATTGACTGTTGTTATGCATATTAAGATGGTTGAACAAGTTTTAGAATATGGTAAACTGGCTTTGGAAGGTAAGGGCCAGTTGCCCCCCCCCCCTCTACCCCATGGAGATTCTTCCAGGCAGCTCCCCCTGGAGTAAGGTTTCAGGCTGGATGATTTCCAATCCAGATAATTGTATAGGCTATATTTTACTATTCAAAAGTCTCTGGTGGGTGGAGGGGTGAGTTTATTGTCTCAGTGGTTCATGTCCTGGGTGGGCATTGTATGGGGTGAAAAGTTATTGGGAATGACAATTGGTGAATAGCAATGAACGAAAACCTGCAAAATGCCCCTTTGTTTCCTGTTTGTGTAAGAAACTTTACTTTAATCCTTACTTTTCAAAAGAACCACATGAAAGGATGGTGTTAAATATTTTTTCTGGTTCTTTTGGTCATGAATCACAGTAAGGTTGATTTTTTATTGTATTGTACTACAATGTATGTACAATGTTCCAACCTCACTTAATGGGCATGACTGCGACCAGAAGCCACTCCAATTGCAACCAGTATTTTGGTTGGTCTCTTGGTGCTTAGACAGGGCCAACTAGGTGCCAATTTACTAGACCAGAACTGGATGTCGTGTTGTGGCAAAACTTAGAAATTTACAAAGATGTTTAATTAATTGATGAGCACAGATGGGTGAATATTTTTTGCTCGATGTACCCTCTTCCACTTCCAAATGGAAATTGCAAAGGATTGTCGAGCCGTTTTACCCTGAGTTTTTATTTTAATTAACTTAAAGGAATGATCAACTACTGTAAGGGTCAGGGGGCAAAAAACCTTTAAGCTCCTGAATTTAAGCCAGAATGGTAGTCAAGGCTGGCACCTGATTTGGACTCTACTGCCTTGAGAGGCCTCAAAGCAAAGGGCCAATTAAGGATACTTCTGTAGTTAAATGGGTCACTTGAAGGTGCTGCAGGCCAATGTGCAACCAACTCTGTCAGCTGGGCAGATGATTTTTTGGCATTGATGCGTGGAGACCACAATATGGTGTTACAAATCTCTATTTAAGGCTGTTATCATCCTCAGTTGGCAGGCCTCTAGTAATACTATATGACACTAGGTGTTACATATTTGTAATGTTTTTAATGGCTCTCTTTCACTAATATGTTGGTATGTCATACTCTGTGAAAAACAAAAACGTGAATAACATTTAGAAGGAACTGTAATGATGTGTAACTAATTTCTACAGAACATTACACCTGTTGGCTAGTTGTAAGCTGACAGAAAACCACCATCTGGCCCTGACTGGTGTAACCATACTTCTCTGGCTGTAAGATTTATTTTGCCATTTTAAAAGTTGACATTTTTGAGAGGTTGAAAAAAACCCTTTTATCATAAAATGATTTATTTCTCTTCGTTCCTCCTACTCTAACAGACAATAAGAGCCTTCTTACCTGACATGATCAGTAGCAACAAAGGCCATGTGGTAACAATATCATCAGCATCAGGTTACTTTGGGAAAAACTTCTTAGTAGACTACACAGCTTCAAAGTTTGCAGTAACTGGTTTGGATGAAGCATTAGAAGTGGAACTGATCAAGAACTATAATAATCCTGATGTTCATCTAACAATTGTTCATCCATTTGTTATACAGACTGGACTGGTACATGGATTTACCAGTAGGTATGTACTACAGTACGTATATATCACTGTAGACAGACGGTACAGTACCAGCAATCACCAGTATTTAATGTACTAGATTTATTAAAGATTAATCTGAGTGCATGAATGTACCCCGTAGGTATATGCTATAGGCACAGATCATTAGACCAACTGGAGCCAAGAACGCAAGGGCTATAGACTCAAGCTTGGCAGACTGGCTGATGTTGTATGTCTGAAAACCCATTGCATTGGTCTGAATAATGCTTGCATTGAAGTGCTAGGTATGTTAGATGCGCCCTTCTTAGCTTTGTTTATTCTTTTTGGGGGGGGGGGGTCCACTTACTGTAATAGAAGTTTTATTATCCCCCTCCATGTTAAGCAATGTACCAAGTAGAAGAAAAGGCTATTAAAACAAAGTCTGCTGACCATGAATTTACTAATATTGTGTAATTCTTCAGACAACATCTGATCAGCATTGGTCTACAGTGTACCCTTATCTGGCATCACTCTTGATGCAATTAATTTATTCATATGTGGTATTCTGATATGCAGTAACAGTCTTCTGAGGCCTGTAACTGGATAAAGTGTTTTCTAATTTCAAGCATAGGTACATCTTCACTGCTTTTATCCTTTGCAAATTTTGACTGGACTGTAGACAAATTCCCCACCCCCAGCCAGGTTAGAAAAAACCTACCTTATTGCTCAAACAACCCTTGCTAAAAAGGTGTTGTTATCCTTGGATAAATGGGACTATACAAAGGAAGGGAAATCTCAGTAATGCAGTTATTCATGGTTGTAGCCAGGCAGATGTAAGTGTGGAAATGCAAGTGGCATTGTAGACTATCAAAGCATAGCACCACAATCCATTTGCTTAGAGCATACATACAAATTTTGGCAGAAATATATTTAACACATGGCAGGAAATGGCAGGCAGTTCCTGTGTTTTTTTCAGTTTATTATTGAAGCAATAATACTTTATTTGGGGGTAATTTTTTGGGACAAGTTGAGAAGAAATTTGGTGGTAAATTCCTTGCTGATTTATGATAAAAGGACTTAGGAATTTGTTAGGGTCAAAAGAAGCATTTATGGGTCAGCAACAGCCAGTGAGGGTTGTTACCATTCCTTGGTGACTCTAAAAATGGAACCTACTGCTGTTGTGGGTGATGCTCCGCATAAGCAATGGAGTAGGGAAAACAAGCTAGTGAGCCACAACTGGAAAAAGGCTGTGGCCGGCTCGACTTGAACAAATAGGTTGGAAACTGGGCCATAAAACTCTATATGTTACAAACTTACTGACTTTTTAGCTACCTTCCTGCAGCGCTTGCTTTTTCATGAGTGAACACCTTTGTAAATTTTCTTGTGTCAGGTTCATGCCAATGGTGGATGAAGAATATGCTGGAGAGGCAATCGTAGATGGAGTTTTAAGGAACAGAAGAAAAGTTTTTATACCCAAAGATCTTCGGTTTAGCATCATAGTGAAGTAGTAAGTTACTTTGAAAATTTGTTCGTAATATTAATCTTCCAAGTTTGTTCAGTATAGTTTACATAAATACGGGACAATTCACGAGTTTGAATTCTTTTTTTTTTTGAATTGGCTAAAAAATTTTATCTCGATGTCATTTAACCATTGATACATAACTTGTTCTTAATAAAGAGTTATAACAGAAAAAACTAAATATGAATTTAAACATAAAAAAAAATCAGTCTGATAACATGATGAGGCTCACCTTTTAAAGTATTTTGTTTTCTGAAATGTTTTAACAGTCTTTGTACAGTCAATAATTTTTTAATTGTTTCCCAAATTTGACATCCAAAACATTTGGTCTGTGCAAGCCCTGAAGTAGATTCACCAACATAGCAAGCCAGTTGTCTGGGTGGAAAATGTCCCACAACTAATCCAGAGCGTGGAGATACATATCCTGTACCTCCGTAAGGATATTGAAGGGATCATATGGAAATGGGTGTGTTGCACCATTGTTTTGGGAACCCAGAGGGTCTTGCTTGAGCCTTACCAAATGTTTGAAAAAAGGAACCCGCCTTTGTGCGTGATGCTCCACTTAAACAATGGAGTAGGGAAAACAAGCCAGTGAGCCACAACTGGAATAAAGGCCATGGCCGGCTTGAATTGAACCAATAGCTTGGAGACTGGGCCGTAAAAGTCCATCTAACTTACTAACTCACAACCCAATTGTCTTGCTAAACCACTGAATCAATCAGTACTTAAAGGCCCAATTGTCCCACCCCAAACCCCCAAACAGTTACAACTCTCCAAAACTTCTTACTGTACTTAAGCCCTTTTCCCAACTGTCTAATATTCATCCTTATTCAGACACAATCTCAGTTTATTGCTTCAGAGTGAGTATACAAGACCCCAATGTGTAATCAAAACATTCTCAGTTTAGTACATGCTGTGTTACATGAGCTTTGGTACTCAACATGTTTTGAACCTGATGTCAGTCAAAGAGCTGTGGCAATTGAGAATTTCTGTGGACTGCTGCATAGAGTTTGGGGTAAGGGGATTAGGTCTCTAAAAATTTGAAACAATTGTGGTCAGTCTGAAACCACACCATTACTATATACACAATGCATTATACTTCTTAAGGTTCAGTCTTGATTGAACTTTCACATTTGGGACACAACTTTAGGTTGATTTCATTGGACTTGAGTACACTCTATTCCAATGTGAGCCACTTTAATAATTAATGAATGTAGTTGCATAAATTTGTATTCATAACAATTGTCTATTTTTTGCAGCATTTTCCCTCACAAAAGCTACCTTGCCTTTGCGGATTTCTTCAAATCTGAGACTTGTTCCCAAGGAAAGCAAGACTGATCTGAAATAGACAACCTCGTTTTGTGGACTCTTGGTGTAAACGTTATCATAGTGCACTCATCATATGGGTTTTGTCTGTATTCCTGGACACACTCACCATAAATGCTCCTTCTGTAGAATTTTTTTTTTTGTCTTTTTCATTGTGAGAAAGATGGGTAAACAGAAGTCACTCACAATATGATAATGCCAGAATTTATGCCTAGTATTGTCTATTTCTCAAATTTTGAAAAGTGTGTTCAATGCTCATCTATCAGCTGCATGCTTCCAAAACTATGGCTATTGCACATCACTAAAATAAACAGTCCTGTTGTCAATTATTCTCCACAAGATAGTTTCAGTATTAACAATTGCTATGTATTTGATGACCATGTAATTTCTTTCGTATGAGCAACTTATGATGAAATAAAAACCTTTTTATTTGCTTAAATATCCAAGTGCTTTCTAAAATTAAGTGACTTTTTTATTTCATCTTTCTAAAGTTTCTTTCCCTATACTTTTTTACAAATTTTCTGTAAGATTTTAATTGGCCAACAGTTCTTGAATATGGGTGCTGTATTTTGATTACAAAAGTGCCCAGTAGTTAATGATACTCCAAGTTGTGTTGGGGTGTAATTTCTCTTTAGGAAGTCTTGTTACTTTGGTTTTTATTTTCTGGAAAAAATAGCCTTTAGTGTAATTTTTTTCATTGAGCATATGCACAAAATATTGTTAATCAACATTTCTTGTAGCTTTATAGGGTTTTAGTTCAGTACCCACATCATGCTTAAAAGATACTTTTGCAGTTAATTATACTATGTAGTAACACATTAGCAATAACCAACTACCATTCTTAAGCTACAGCAAATTCGGTTAGGAATCTGATCCCATTTCGGGGGGGTTTTGCCAAAATTTTCTCCATCTCTGGTCGGAAGGAACCAAAAATTTGTCAGCCAATGGAAATACATGACTTGCATCTGATGCCTATGAAAATAAATGACAATTGACTTACGGTATTTCTTGACGTCACCCCCACGTTTTTTGTAACTCGCAAAAGTCTGATTGGAATCTGTTCCAGACTTGTTGTAGCATGACTGTGGCTTTAACCTTTTGATAGTGGCTTGTTGTTAAGGTAACTTAATAGCAGATTGTGAACATATGTTTTTTGTGTAGAGACTTGTGATTCCTGGATGACCATCGGTAATGAGATGCAATCAATTGAACTCATAACTCTACTGCGGGACCGGGGCTGGGGGGGGGGGAAGATGGAGGTGGTAGAGTAGGAATAATAATGGTACAGGGAACTGATAGCTTTCAGTGCATTATCAGGCTCTTTCTCCAACTTCAAACTTGTGCGTATGCTCTCTTTTCGAACCATCCACAATTTCTGTTTCCCAGTAATTTTAAAACCCTTTTTAAGGATATATATTTATCGTCAGAATGTTAGCAGTAAGACCTGATTTTAAAAGATGAACTTAAAGGACCTCATTGAGTTGATAAAAATAACTTGATAAGTGTCAAATGGTCCAATATCCAATAGTCAAGGAAAAAGTCAAAATCTGAATTTTGTGGTGTCCTGACTTGTTACAGTTTTGCATGATGTGAAAAAGTGTTTGGTCACAAATTGTTTTGAAACTGTATTTAACCATTAAGTTCTCACTCATAAAACAGTTATTTTTACGAAGGATATCGCAGTTGTCTAAGTTTCAGCATTTGTCATTGGTATGTGAAGAAAACTAACCAGGTTTTGAAAAATTTCATGAACCAACTCGGTGAACCATTATAAGGCACACTTGAGGATGAAAAGTGTGACAAGTATTTACTGTTTTTGTTTCCACCCTCACAGAGAAATTTTTGTCATTTATTTTTTTTTTGTGCATGTTAAAAGAAAAGCATTTCACACTCCACTTCATTTGCTTCAAATCACCTTTATTTGTGTAATTTGCATATATATTGTTTGGATTATACATAACAAAAATAGTGTCTTTTTCACAAAATAAAATTTTGATACCTTGATTTCATAAAATAAAACTTTCATTTTCAAATTTTTCATCCCATCAACTGTTGTGTGCTCTTATTAAAGCTTACAAATGAAATTTAAAAGCTTAAATGTAACACTGAAATTTGGTGTACTTTAACAATAAATTTCTTTTCCTTGTCATAAGATCCCTGAACTCTTGATTAGACCTTTTTCTCTGCATGACTTGATACTCTTTCACACAATTAGTGTGTGGTCAACTTGGTAGAACATCCACCTCTTGCTAAAAAGGACTAAAATTTGAACCTACTGCCATCTTGCATTATGCTGCACATAAGCAATGAAGACGGGATAACAAGGAAAAAAGACTGCTGAAGCTTCTATTAATCCAGGTTATAGACCTATTAGTGCCACTTACATTACACCACTAACACACTGAATTACAATGAAATGCCAGATAGTTCATTCGTATCTTCTTTTCTTCACTGGTGATAGTGAGATATAGGGAGATATTGACCTGGAGTGTGACCACCGGCTCATGGAGAACATTGCACCAGGGGGACTTTTGGTCAAAAACACCCCTCAGCTTGCAAGGAATTGCACCTCCTGGCCTCATTACTGTATGCCTGATTCTGCTAGTGTTCAAATTTTTCCTATTCCTGGAAATTTTTAAGGATACATTTTGCTCACAATATAAATTAGTCCTTGAACAGGACCTGGGGCTACGCTTAACTGTAGGACCTACTCTGTACACGCCCTTGCCCATACACCTCCTAAAACCATGATGACTGCTAACAGAGTACAGCGTGCAACTCTACAACTCCTCACAGCTTGAAAAATGCACCATGATAATTACCATACTTCCCCTTGTATGATATTACCACTGTATTTAGGCTTGTCTATCAGCTTTTCTTCAAACAGGGGAAGTAAGTTTGGAATTGAAAATCAACTCTAACACAAAGTAAGTTACACCATCTTAAAATGCCTGTGGGTCATATGACCAAGATTGATGTCTTAAATGTTTCCACTTTATAAAAATGTCCTTCTTTACAAAAAATTTTGATAAATCTATCAAATTTAGTGATACATTTTAAAAATTCTGAAAAGTATTTTAAAATTTTTTATAATATACTGCATAGAATTTACATCTAACTTTTCAAGTTTTGGAAATCAAAAACAAATTTTATGTTATAAATTGGAAGAGTTCCACTTGCGTAGCTTGTCCAATGATCCATGGTGAAGTAGGTTTGGACATTTAGTGTCATTGTTTCTCAAAACAGCAAAATGGCTGCTGTGCAAAGAAGTCTCCAGGTGTGTGTCTGGAACATTTTGCCTCCAGAGAGCAACACAAAATTGTGTGTATGCATATTTTTCTTAGCTATAAATAAACAAACTGATTCAATTTTCCTCTTAAGTCCTGACACTGCAAAGATGGGGTTTTTAAGTGCACTGTGGCCAAGGACTCAAGTGTGGAGTTAAACAGTGGACACAGCATCAAGTCCTGTTCAAGGACTTATTAAAAATTGGCTGAAAAACAACTGTAAATTCTACCATTATAAATTGCTGACAACCTAAAATCAAATGTAAATGTATCTCACTTATGAATGTGCAAGCCAGATACCCATTGAAAATCATACAAAATGAAAGAATTCATTCTTGGGTTAAAAAGAACTAGCTTGATGACGATAAGATTACTTAGGTTACACTGTATACTGTTAAGTTACTGTAGACTATACATTTGGAAAGGTATTCAGATATAGCATCATGGCTGGTATTTTATCACCACCTGATGAATCATAATTTGCTATGATGAGTAGAAATTTTAACTCAGTATTGGCCCACTGTGTGAGAAAATGATCCTTCATCATGAGATTGCACCCAAATGTGTGACTTTCACAAGGAATGCATGAATTGACAGCCCTAAATCAGGCCTATTTCACTCCAACTTCAGTCATATATATCACCCCAACCATATTATATTACATGATTATATGTCTTCATACAACTGGCAACTTGGCATATTGATGCAAACAATAACCTACTTGCCAACACACTGTCAGTATGTCCATGTACAGTCTTTAGTAATTTTACCTTGATATTCTTTAAGCTACTGATGCTTTGTCTTGACAAGAGTTCTTTGTAGAAACTGGAGGGTGGGGGAGGGGGCAGGGATTGAAGTAAACTAAGTAGGAATGATTTTTACTACCTAGGGCCATGTGGAAAGGTTAAATATAATAAGAAGGCACATGGACAAAAAGTATGTACAATAATTTGTCTTCATAGAAAATTTTTTATCAATTTCTCAGAAAGATACTCTCACAGCACCCTATGTTAACAAAATACATTTTAAAGAAGGCACTGACCATGGCCCATGTACTGTAGATATGGATTGTATCCTATCATTTCAGTAATGGAAAGTTCGTAAAATTACACTATATGTGAAAGAGAAAATACCAATATGTATTTTGGCTACTATGTAGAAGGACAGCTGCATGGTTTTGCTTCACCCTGTTGAAGTTATATAGAAGTATCTTACACAGTGATATTGCAAAATAAAAATGTAATGGGAAAATGAAGTTCCCCCTCCTTCCCCCCTTCCCCTCCTCCTTAGTTTTGATAAGTGTAGTAGTCTACCCTAAGTTCATTGAGAATCATTTTCTCACTTAATTTCTAAATTAAGTAGTATCAAATTAACAGCTTCATTTACCTTTTATATGCATGCCTATCATGAAATATCATAAAAGAAACTGTATATTTAGAAGAAAAATACACAAACATTTGTGAGATTAAGGTGTGGTTCCAAATAAGTTTTGGGTGACTGCTTGTTTCATTATCTTTTAACAACTTCTATCTCCCCCTAAAATTAAAAAAGATATATAAAATGAAGGTGGATGTTACGTTGGCACAAAAAAAACAATCCATTGCAAACTTTGTTGTAAAGAAATGCTTTTCCAGCTAGGCTTAGATGGCACTTAAAACATTTTTCCTCACTGGTTTACGAGGCATAAAACTTTAATTACTTCAAAGTAAGTAGAATACATGACTAATGAATTCAAATATAAATGGGTGTATCAGCAATCAAGGGGTATTTAAGTGTGACAGAGGTGGTGAAAATTGAAGTCCACAAAGATAAAGTTTTTACTGTATAATTTTGTTTGATTGGTAGTCTTAAATTTTTTCAGAGAGCTGGGAGATAGTTCTTTTCACCTATCATCACAATTTAAGTGGTGAAGTAACTTGATAACCAGTAGAAGGCTTATGGTAACATCCTCGTTACGTACGTACATAGACAAATTATTTCTAAGGGAATTCAACACTACAATACTTGAGTGCATTGTAAGACAAGTTTTGCTCTTTCCTGGAGTGTGAACTACTAAATTGTGACTAATTAATAGTTGATCACTGTCCCCATGTACTTACATTAACATTGTGACATACTAAAGACTAGGCATGGTAATGAATGTAACATGTTGGACAGACATCATCTTGTGGGCTCTCATATTTTTGTTATGAGCAAAAAGATGGAGGAAAGCACACAAACCAGAAACAAGTATGGCCGTCTGCAAACAGATGCAGTTTCATCAATTTTTCTGGAAATTTGTTTCCTTTTGGCCTGTTAATATGACAGTTACATACGTCACCATCAGTGGACAGACATTTGGTATGTGGTACAGTATCATTTTGCTCTGAAATCAGCTAGTATGAGTTAACTGCAAGGATTATTTCATTTCACTTGACATCACAATGAAGTAAGTGTTTCACCATAATTTGTGATCTGAAATCATTTTTATAGTAAAAATATTACCTACTGTGATTTACTACCCAGTGGACAGACAAAACTTCAAATTTTACCTCAAATTGATTATTAAATTTTGCTGTGTTTGTCCACTTTAAAGTATCCAAATTTGTCATTAAATCTTTCATTCTGTACATTGCATTTATGAATGATGACAAAGAATTTGCATAAGTCATATCTACAAGGGTCTAAATTGCATCATAAATTTACACTACACCAAAATTACATGAAATGGCCCTTAGTAAAATTGCCTACCACTTCACAGTCTAAAACCCGACTTTTAGGCAGTTAAGTTGGGTTTTTACTTGATGTTTGCACCTACAGTTTATAGGTAACTCCAACCTTAAAATCAATAAAAATATGATAAAACCCAGTATGCATTGGATTAGCCATAAACTGTGGGTGTTAACAATCATATAAAAACAGACTAACCACCCAAAAGTCGGGTTTTAGGCTTTAAAGTGGTAGGCAGTTTCAGTAAGGGCTGTTTCACATAATGAAATGTCACATTTATAGGTAAAAAAAAAAGGACAAAATAACCCAGATTTGTCCCCAAAACAGCCTTTACATATGCTAAACATCGATAAAATTGTCTTTCCTATCCCTCTGTAATTGTTTAAGTATAATGAATCATAAAATAACCAAACCTTACTGACATCTTTCAAAATATCATCAAAGCAAAAACCAAATGCTGAATGTACCCATTTACTGTGGACATACCCAAATCACATCTTAACTTATATCAAGGAAAGTGGAATTACAAATAAAAATTTGGTGTTTCTACTAAATCAAACTTAAGGTAATAATTCATGCATTCATTTTCATTTATTAATTTTGTCTGTACTAATATAAACTGAAACACAGAACCGGACAGGACACTAGAAAAACAATAGTTTAACTAGCTAGTGCCCATAAAAGAGACAATACAACAAAGATAATAACAAGAAAAGAAAATAAGAGGAAAAAGGAGAACAAAGAAACAACAAAGTCAACTTAGAAAGCAAAAAAGAAAGGGATACTTAACAAGTGTACTGGGCGATTAGGTAATTTTTTACCTTACTCTTAAAAGTAGCATGTGTTCTAACATTGGTCGTTGTAACATTGGTTTTTACTAACCCTTGGTTGTCACTGCCTGACAAGTGCTACCATACAGATGCAAGTTCAATATTTTCTGCAGGCATTGTGGAGACATAGCCAGGACTGCTCTCAGAGAGGAAAGACGATTTCCGTTAGTGTTTGCACCGGGTACCCCGATACCCGGGTACCTGACCGAAGTTCTTGCCACCCGGGTAGAAAATTACTACCCGCGGGTAGCGTTTTTCTATGATTTCTATTTGATCTTTGCAAATAACATGGTTATTGAAAGTAGCAAATGTATTAGCCCACATCTCATTCACAATTATTTGAAATGAAGTTGTTTAACTTGTTTGTTTCCGTAACATGCTTTTGTTAAATTGCACTTTTCCAGAAACAATTCCTGCGATGTGTGTTTCTAACATCTGCTCCTATACCATTTAACGAAACAGCATAGGCCTATGTACTATACTGTGCATAGCCTAGCCTAGCCCGCTCGGCGGACAAAAGACATTGACAAGGTTTACGATCGGGTACCCAACGGTACTACGATTTGGGTACGCGTCTACGAATTTCCTTCCGGGTGCAAACACTGATTTCAGTTGTAGCTTGTGACAACACACATGCAAAAGAACGTTGAAGAAGTATTCATTCACTTTAATAGAATCTCCGTCACCGATTTGAGGATGATGATCTGCTTTGTCTGAAAGAGATGAAAAGCTAACCATAAAACTGTGCTCTCCACTCTGTATTTACATGTTGCCAGTCTACTCAAAAAGAAAAGTTCTGGCTTGAATCAAGTTTACATTCTGTCTATAAGCAAGAATTTTCATCCAAGCTTCCAGATAAAAGTTGCATTGAAATCTGTCAATTGGTTCTGAAGTCTTTAGCTAATGGATTTGTCACATTTGCTTCCCCAAGTGAACTTAAAGGGGCAATACAGTATTCCTATTTTACGATTGGCTCATTAGAATCATGTGACAATGTTCTCTTTGCTTGATATATATTTATTTCCTGAAAAAGCATGAAAGATATTTGCAAGAGAAACAGGAGGTAATTTGTGAGATTTGTTTTGAAAAATTGATAACAGTTACTCCATTTGCCCTTTATAGAAGGTGGTATATATCATCACCTTGCATAACATGTTCTCTTTTTTTTCATACAAGCTAACTGTACCAATTACTTCTTCAAGCTCTAAATCAAATGGAATGTGGATGACAGACACAAAGTTATAGTACCAGGAATTTAAAAAGATTCAAATTTTTCATAGGAGGCTTTATATATCATTTCATTTCATTTATTTGTTTTGTACATCATCATACAAGTGTATAAACATAAAATAAATATTAATTTATTTCAGTAAAGTAAAAGTTAACTTATTCCATAATGATGTGAAGGAAGTAAAACAAAAAACCCTACTGGGCTTGGCAAAGTGCTCTACTTCCTAAAGGGACACACAAGAAACAAAAACTTAACATGATACTTCTTTTTATATCATTCCTGTGAAACCTTATTTCAATTGAGAATGTTATAGCTTCAGTGAAGCACCAAACAAACATCACAACTTCATGTAAGTCCAAAAATCTTCTTTTCATCACGTTCTGTCCAATAAATTAAGTATATCTTTTCTGAGCATGACTAAACAACACTGTCATGCTCAGGAATATGGCAACATCTTGTGGCAGAAATAGTTGGGGGATTCATTTTGGAATAGCCACTTGACGAATCAGACAGTGAAGAAATTTTGATGGATGTTTTTTGTCAGATCCCATATCAGGGGTGGTTCTATGGGGGACAGAGAAGGTGCCCCAAATCAGTTTTTCCAACCTCCCCCTCCCCCCCTGGTATTGTGCAAAGTTTTTTATAGGCAGGCTAATAGACTAGTCTCAAAGCCATACATTTTACTTTACAACTTAGATAACTTTATTTCAAACTTTTGAGCAATGAGTGACAGTGAGTCTCTAATTTTAGGATGGGGGTTAAGTGGGGGTGAGGGCAGTGAGTCTCTAACTTTTGAGCAATGAGTGGCAGATGGTATAAATTCAATGAAACCAAATTTAAGTTTTACGTTGTTTATGCTGCTGACTAGCCATTGGCCTTGTCTTGGATTAATATTGGAATCAGACTGTAACCTGGTTAGATGGGCTTTTATGCCTCAACTTTCTGGATAATCTAGCTGCCCTCACAGTCTTTTTGTCAGTTGTGGGGCACTGGGTTGCTTTGCCACTCTATTATTGCTTATGCAGAGTATCATGCACAACAGCAGTAGGCACCATCTTATACTATGCACATTACTAATGCTTCAATAGTTGATATGCAAATATGGACTCCATTTTGTTAAGATGATTAGCTTTTGACCCAATTTCATACATGAAAAACTGATTAGTAAGGGAACCTTTACCCATGAATCCTACCTCATCTGAAAGCAATACCTCAAACTGTGACACTATGTTTCATACATCATTTACAATACTAAAGAAAAAAAAAACAAACTTCTGGTCTCACTTTAAATTGCACAGAAGAATCAAATTTTGCACTGCTGTGACTGTTGAAACTTCATTCTGTCCAGTAATAAGAAAGCGGTCAATAATTACATGGACTGCATGTGGTTCACTGGCTGCAAGAACAAAAGGCACATTTTTCAACTATGAAAGTGATTCAAAATTGCTGCAACACATGGCACCCATTTCCATTATCATTTACAATAGTAAAACATTGGTTTTAGGGAACTGTAATTGAACTGTAAAAGAAAATCAAGCTAAGACAGTTACAAATTTGTTTGTGGATTTATTTCAAATTTCCCTCCCTATAACTGCTGTCAACACCTTAATGCTTCAGTGATCAAAGGTCAACAAAAAACAGATAAGAAGTTGCCATACTGCATGAGGAAATGGTCACGGTAAAAATATAAACTTGATTTCATTCATTGCCCAATGACACAATTTGATGATTGACAGACAGTGATACTCCATGCAAAGACATTTAATCTACAGTAAGTCAAGTAATCCTAGCCACAGTATGCAGAGCACGCAGAAGGGGTTTTGATTACAATCCTGCTCAAAGTACTGTGTAATTTTTTGCAACCTAAGTGGACTAGAAGCTCGATGAAGTGATAATTATAGACCTACAGCAGTGGGTTTTGAAACTTGATACACCTCAGTTGAACAACAGATTACTGAGGTTAGAAAATCAACTTTTTTACCGCAATCAAAACAGCATGTGCTTTCCTTTCACACCTCTCAAGAGGTGACAGATCTGACCCATGGCATATTATTCCACCTTTCTTACATCTTCAGCTACTGTAGCTGTCCTTTATCAAACTTGTGGTTTCTTGAAGAGTATGAGTGAGCTAAGAAAGCAGGAAGTTGAGTGAAATTTGATTTCCCCACCAAAGCTTGCTTTTGATGGGTACTCAGGCGAAATATCTTATTGGGTAAGAAATTTGTCATGCACTCATTCAATGTAAATTCACTTCACGTCTCCTTTAAATTTGACTTAGTTTTAGATCAGTGTACCTCCATGAAGTCTCAAGTACCATCTTAGGGGTCATCAAAGCCCCTGTAGATATCAAAAGTTATGTTCATTACATTTCGACAAATGTGCCCCTGAGAGTATTAAAGGCAATTGTGATCAGACTATATAAATAGACGGATAGACAGAGTGATGCTGGCAGATCACAGTAGTTCAAACAGCTCTTTGAGCAGGCTGGAGCTAATAAATAATAAATTCTAGCGAAATATAACATGTTGATTAGGGAGCATGTTTTCACTGTTGCTTGTTCCGCATAGCCAATGCATAAATTGCATACCTCAAGTGATTCCCAGCGAGCTAACTTACCACTGTAAATGCCTCCATTATATTTGACAAAGTCTTCAACAATGAGAGGCAGAGAACCAAAGCCTGGCTTTTTTGCAAGTTCTGCAATAGGACTCTGAAATATTGAAAAATAAAAGAAAAAAGGTTGCTCCTTGGTTCATTCTTCAGGATACATGCAAGATTTCAACAACAGTTTAGTTATTATACTTTTGTTGGATGATTACGGAAAATCAAAGGCTCTTGATCAGCAGTTGAAAACAGATGTCCACCAGGGTCAACTTAAGTGAATTACAGTAGCTTTATGTGTCAATAAATCCATCCCACAAGCAGTGACTGTTTCTTTGTTTGAACCTACTTTACTAGTAACCCCCGTTAAAAATCATGCCGCTAGAATTCAATAGGGTCGTTTAGCCAAACTTCCCCCGGAAAAGGCCATTTTCTCGGGTGAAATATGTAGATGTCTTATGTCGCCTGATGGCTAAAACCTCCTATTGAATTCTAGCCTCATGAAAGATGTACTGAATGGGACCAACAATAGGGATCCCAGAAAGGTGTAATATGGGATGCAGGACAAATAAATCTGATGCAAGACAATCTCAAACCCTATTCTGACAGGTGTTATCAGTGAACCAATTGCCAAAGCTTTGTAAAAAGCTTAACAATGAATGTGTAAGTAAACTTACAAAGAAAAAATTGAAATAAGTTCTCTTTATGCGTAATCCGAAGTAAAAGACTACAGCTTCTTCACCAAAAATACTTACGGCAGTGATGGAGAATCCTGCAAAGTTCCAAGGGATACTTTTAGTGAGAGGAGCACTGCATAGGGCAGCCACACCAGATCCTATGGCACAAATGGACTCTGTACAAAAGCAATTTAACAGTGTACTGGTAATTGTCTTGTACCACATTGACATAAAAATCATTACTTATTGAAAATTTCATTATGAAGGCAGTTGCTTTAAAACTCTATTAATCATATACCCGGCGAATCAGGTATTTGGATGGGGACCCCTGGACTGGTATCAATTACTAAATGCAGTTGGGAGTCACCCAAGCATAAGCAACAATAACAAAATCAATTGTTATGCTAGTTGAAACAAACTATATTCCTGCTTGCTGATGGGAGAAAGCAGAGGATTACAGGAGACCATTTTAGATTAATTACAATTTGTGATTAAACTTCAAAGCACTTGTCCACCTCATGAGAAACCCTTATAAAAAATATCTCATTACAGTTCTCATGTGATTCTCATATCATTCTCAAAAGATCTCCTGTGAAATTGGGCATTTTCATGAGAATTCTCATGAGAATTGTATGAGAACTTTTTATAAGGGAAATTTATTAGGGGTTTAGGACCCAACAAACAGACTAATTTACAAATAGGAATCCATGAGAAATCAAAGCACAAGCAAGAGTTGAATTATCATCTCATGCATGATGGCACTTGATAGGGCTGACTCATCATAGGAGCGTACAGGTAAACCAGCTGTTCACTGTGTGACCCGTGAAAGCCTTGATAATTCGAAGCCATCCTGCAGTTTAGTTTGTTTACTTCAGTACCAGAATGTAACACTGTCTGAGAATGTAATGTTTGAGTCTTAATGTGTGCTCATCTTGCATAGCATGGCTGTCCATCTCACTGGATGGCACACATAGAATCTCAATTACCATGATTACAAAAAAATTTGATTGCTGCTTTTCCCTTCTTTCTGAATACATGGCAATTCCAAGAGGTACACACAGACTCACTTCCCAAGTGAACCAGTGATTTGTCAGCCATTTTCAGGGTCCATCTTGGCATTCTTTTACCAATGTGTACAATAATTTTGAATTGTTAACTACCTATGGTATTGTTTAACCAAAAAAGGCTATAACTAAAATTAAGGCTGATGGAACTCATCAATTCATAAACAGCACTTGGCTGCCAGTATGTTTATAGCAAGAAATGATCGAAAGGTTGAAATTTGTGCAACATTGTTTTGATTCCATGATGAAACTTTCCTTCCTACTTTTGGAAACAACATCTTTCTCTAAATTAAATCTTATTGCCTCAGGGAGGAAATGAAGCTCACCACACACACATCTGATTAATTGAATGCCATTACCAGATATACCCCCCAAAAATAAGTCACATAACATTTGGGGTTAGCTAACAGGCTAGTCTAGTATGTGTTAATTGCTTTTCATGGAGTGTGAACACAACGAAAGTATAGATTACCTGAGAGCACAGATCATGTGACAAATTCAGATACCAGTTGCAACCCACACCACCTTTGATCCACTGCTGTGTCTGAGCTGCATTCTTAAGAAGCAATGTGACAGCACACAAACATGCAGACATTGGAAATAATTTGAGAAAAACACATTAATCTTACAAATACTAATCAGAAAACTTTGTAAAAAAAAATTCTGCACTCACTGTTAGTTTTGATGAAATGATTAACAATACTTTGTAGATGTGTGTTCTGAACTAAGTCATAGAGGGCACCAAGTCCATCTGGAATAAGTAGAGCTGAATACCTCGAAGCTATAGAAAATTGATGAAAATTTACAAGAAGAATGGGTTAAAGGTTCATATTCTGAAAAATTCTTTATCACTGCATGGATTGCATAGATTTACAAAAAGGATGCAGCAATACTGGAAAGATTTACCTTTTAGGATATTCATCATGGCTTTTTAGGGAAAAAATCGAGGTTTCCAATTGAAGTACCTGACCACTGGTTCATCACTATAATTAGCTGGTCCAATGAAAAAATAGCTTTGGTCATTCTTGTTCAATAGAAGCTCAACAGTTTAAGGGTTCAAATAAGTGCTGGCGAAAATAGGTGTTGGCTTAAATGGGATCAATTACTTATGGTGTAAAAAAGGATTCTATCCCCTTTCGGTTCATTTGAGACAAACTCCTATCAAAAGTCAACCTTCACGACACTTGTCAAATGCTTGAATGGGCAAGTAATTGGTACTGATGACAGTTCTTGACAAGTTTAATTATAAGATAAATTTTTTCGATATGAATATACTGAATTGAAGTCACCTGAGATGCTGATTTCCAAACCTCACTTTCTATTGCCTTGATGAGGTACATTAAATTACCAACCCTGCCATCAGAGGTGGAATAACAACACTTCATCAAGGTTCTGTTTATAACTGAGGTTGCAAACAATTTCAAAGTGTACTGAGCACAGTGGCATGCACAGGAATTGAGAGGAAGGGGCCCTATGGTTCCTTCCCCTTTGGAAAGTTTTGCTTATTTTTTGAAGAGAGCTGAGATGCAACAGATACCTCCTGATGAACAATATAAAGGTAGTCACCAGAGAAAAAGCAAGGTGTGATCACCTGGTGTTGTGAGGGATGGGTCTAAGAGGATTTCACTCTCCCCTTTTTGTTTTTTTGAGGAAATGGAATATCTCAAACTGCTTCTAAAGACAGCACATATTGTTCAGTCAAGCTTGGTGTGACTGCTCCTTTGTGATTTTCCTGCTGGAGGAATTTTCCCACTACTTTCAAAAGTGTGGTCATGACTCCCCATCCTC
This sequence comes from Holothuria scabra, assembly GCA_037179385.1. NCBI lineage: Eukaryota > Metazoa > Echinodermata > Holothuroidea > Aspidochirotida > Holothuriidae > Holothuria > Holothuria scabra. The sequence continues at coordinate 29,686,340 of CM074200.1, forward strand.
CATTTTGCATGCTCCTGATTAAGCAGGATTGTCACAATTAAAACCACCTCTGTATTTTCTTCATGCTTAAATAAGATACCATAGGTTACAGTTACATGTCTCTCTACAGGACATTTATTTTATACCTATCATACAATTGTCTAATTGGAGAAAAAACACAAACAGGACAAATTCATCATGCATTTTCCAACACTGTTCAAGCACCTGTGGGCAATTTTACTTAGTACGTTAGATGAAGTTTTCCAGCTGAGTTTCTAATCTCAAACTGGTCACTGCCCTTTTTCCTGTTGTGGCTTGCTGGCTTGTTTTCCCTACTCCCTTGCTTTTGCTGAGCACCAAGCTAGCACAATGGCAGTCGGTTCCATTTAAGTTGTGTTGAACTCAAGACCTACCAGCTGTAAGTCAGGTTTCTCTAACCACTTGACCAAGCAGTTGGCCTGTCATTTTTGGACAGAAACTGCAAGCACTATACATATACTGCTCATAAATAAACTTACCATCAACTGTATCAATCCTGACTGGTGATGAGTAAGGGCGCCCTCTAAACTCATTTAACCACCTCTGACTCGTCTCATCTGAAGAAACAAACTCTGGGGCTTTTCCCTGAAAAAATAAGAGTACAGAAGAGATTACCAGATAATTTTCTATACCTAGGTGGTTCCATTTTAAAATCTTCACATTTGATCCCCGTAACGATCATCTCAAGAAAGTAGGTATTTGTGGTATGTACTGTATCTAAACACATCTATATATTTATACCAACATCAGCCATGTACATGTACTGTTCTGTCAAATGCTTTCAATTGAAAAAGTAAAATTTTTCCTTCTTACTTTCACAACCATTATTGAAGCGATTAGTTTGAAATTAATTCGAAAGTCTTCAGAAATACACCATTACAAACTCCTCTGCATAAAACTTCAGATCCTGAGCTTGGTCTTAGACCTGAGAAAACCACAACTTATAGAAGATTTTTAACAGTGTACTTGTGGGAGTTTATTTGTTGTACAACCAACAAGACAAAAGTTCCTCATTGGCCAGGGATTAAGCGTAACTCTATAGCCGTGTTCCCATTTGATCCAGGGAGGTGGATCTTGATCTAGCGAGGTGGATCAAACACTAATGGGAACGCAGATCAACAACACTCACTCAACATCAAGATCCACCGATTTTGATCGACCGTTCGGGTAGATCAGATCCACCGCGCTGGATCAAAGTTTGTAATGGGAACACATCGGTAGATCAAGTGACCCTGGATCTCCGGTTACAGGCATGTATGTTTTTGTGATACATCGATTCGAAATGCACGGCAGGCCGACTTGTAAACATTGGTGACCTTTTCGCGCTTGCGCAATGTGTTCATAAAACACGTTTGATCTACCGCGCTCACTCAAATGGGAACGCGGATCTCGATCAAGGTAACTGATGTTGATCCACCTCCCTGGATCAAATGGGAACACGGCTAATATGTAATAGTGGTTTCCTACAAGAAATAAATGTTGCTTATAAGTAGGATTTTATTTAACCCACCAATTTGTGAGGTCTAGTCCGAGTAATCTGATTTCTAAGCAGGAGAGTTCCTGATGACTGCCATAATTGAGCTTACTTGCAAACAGTGGTTAGCTTGATGCAATACTTAGATTCAGCTTATAGTTCAGTTCCTAACCAATTTTTGTTCAAGTCAGCCGCCCAGGGAATTTTTCCAATTAAGGATCACTGGCTTGTTTTTTTTCCCTAGCCGATTGCTTACCAGCAAACAATTGTGAATTCCATGAGATGATATACTGTAATACTGACCCTCTTTTTGAGTTTGTGATGTGTACATTTAGTTTGTTACATCTTGCAAAACTCCAACCCAATTTTTTTCATGCAAATTAAATTTGCACACACTCTAAATCTTAGTAATGACATGTGATATATCCTGTAGATGAAACGTCAATATTTGGTTTCACTAATTTGAAAAAAGAGAAGTTAAATGGAAATTCTACATGACAAACATCAGAATCTAAAGTCTAAACTTTATTACATCAAATATGAAGTTACAAACAATATAGTGGGGATGGTGGGGGGAGGGCAAACTTTGGTTGACTGCTTTCCTATAGGGAGGCAAAGGCCCCATTTGGCACAGTTTGAATCATTTTTAGTCAAGGATGTCTGGCTGGTTCTAACCAGTTGGTACAAGTCCAGCTGGATATGCATATGGACATTTTTACAGTTTTGGCTCACTGGCTAATTCATTTTTTATTAGCACGCTTACACAGAGCACCATGCAAGCACAATGGCAGTGAAGTGCCCCTTTTAAGTCTTTGGTACAACCTGGCCAGGAGTCAGACTCCAGACCTCCTAGTTGCATGTATGACTGTTCATAGAATAGGGACATACCTGTGTTGTACTGTATGTGTTCCCCCTTTTCCCAATACACACACACATGGATATGCCACAGCATCCAATATCACACTGCCATTTAGAGTCCAATGGTAGTGAATTGAAGTTGCATCATGCATTGCATTTTGGGAAAAAGGTACAGAGAGGGGATTAAGGGTTCTATAAAAAGTCCATCTGTACAAACAGCAGAAAAATTCAAAAATAGAAAATACTCACATTTGGTGATGTAAGCTGAATATTAAATACTGGGTGAAGGACCTTGAAACTTTGAATAAAGGAGAATGCATCCACACCTGTTTCAAAAGAAACAGAAACTTTTGCTGTAAAATCTTTTCAAACCATCCTTCCTACATTGAGTATAGATGAATGTGGACAGCAAGTGATGGTCTGATTCCAGTCTGCCATAACTGGGGTCTATCACCTTTAAATCTTTCAATTTCCTTGCTTAACTGTATCAAGGATAGTTTTACACTACAATTTATCTTGATTCCTTCAGCTTTGCTGAATACGAGGGTTTAAAATTCATGTAGACAATAAATAAAGATGATTTCAGGCTGACGGACCCCACTAATGGCTGCCTACAGTTCAGTCACTAAACACAAGCACTGATCAGATTCGTCAATACCCCTTAAGAATTAAGTCCAAGTCCAAGTATATTTGCATTACGAAGGTTTTTGGACCGCAAATTCCATAAATTAAAATAATCAAGAAAATAAGATGTTTTATGCACTGCAGAAAGTACTGTAAGGCTAATTTTATAAGAGTCAGACTAAAATATTAAAAAAAACAGCTAAATCTTACCAGTTTTTGCATTTCTTCCAAATCATGAGTATATCCTTCATGGTAATTCAAAACATGAACATGTTACATTCTTCTGAAAAACTGGCCAATTTAAGGTCAATTTAGCAATTCAGTAAAGTACATTCACCTCTCTTTGGATAGAAGGAGCATTAATAAGTGCATCACTTATGGCTTCTGTATTAACTACAACCTTCCATCAGTTCCACTATGAGAGGCATTGCAGTCAGACATTTCAAGCAAGCTTATATACCTGTTAATAAAAATCATCTTGAAATAATGTTTCACAGCTTTAAGAGTTTTGTGATTTCCTGTAATTGCCCTTGATATTTCCATTAAAATGATCCAATGCAGCAGCTTTAGACCAATCTGGGCAGCCAAGTAATCGTCTGATTTCAGTTGGACATAACTGGGGTCCATTACAGTACCTTTAGTCTTTCAATTCCCTTGTTTACCTGTACCATGGATGGTTTTACACTGAATTGTACCTTGATTCCCTCATTATTTCACTGGATAGAAGGGTTTGAAATTCATGTAGACAACAAATGAAGATGATTTTAGGAAAATGGACCCCACTAATGGCTGTCTACAGTTACAGTACCAAACACAAGCGCTGATTGGATTCACCTATACGGTATGAGACTTTGATTACTACTCTTTTCAGTAAAAAGTGCTTAAAATATAAAGTAGACAGAATCATTTGAAAATCAGATGAAATTAATACCTTGTGATGCTGCACTTAAGACAATCAGGCAATGAGATTTGGCCATCTCTCTTTAAGTTAACTGTCACCTGTTTCCAGAAAGACTTGACGGGTTAATTTCTTGCACCAGGAATGTTCCACTTATTCAACCATTAAAGCTCTTTTCTTGTAGCAACACTGACTCTGCCAAAAAACAAAACCAATATGTAGTAATTACTTGCCAATTTTAGAAAATCTTATGAAATTTGCTCTTTGCCTCTGCTTGGTGACCCTAAATGACCATCTTAGTGATTGGGGGCAAATTTGTATGGCCTCTGATAACCCCTTATGTAAATCTAGGGAATTCTATGGCAATCTGCATTTTGACCTCTAATGACATGACATGACCTTTGATCTTTACCACAACCAATAAGGTTCTTCCTCTTGTGTGGCACTTACTGTACTTTACAGGCAATTCAAAGTTTTTGCAGTTTTACCTCTGACCTCACATGACCTTTGACCTTCACCACAAATGACATATGGTTTTTATTTTCAACATTTTAAATCTACACACCAAATATCCAGTGACCATCATTGTTTTCTCGAGATAGTATATAAAGCCATTCAAGCCTGTAGCCAGACCAGGTACTGCCTGGAGGTTCCAAAATTTGTCAGGGGTGCATTACCAAGCAGGTCAAAAGTGTAAAAAGTTAAAAGCAAATTTTTGCACCCTCTAGAAAAAAAACCCAATTACAATGTTTTGCAGTGTTATATTCACTATGAACACGTTCACCGTTTTTCGTTCCGAAAAACGGTTAATTTTTGTGGTGAAAAAAAAACCACCCCTTAAATCTGAAAACCAAAGAAATGCACCGCGATGAAAAGGCTTTCAACCACGGTGAAAAATGATAGCACCGTATAAGCATCATATTCTTTTTCACCGCGGTGAAAATAGCCCATAAACATGACAAATTGTACCTGTGATTACTACTGGACAGCTTCAGTAAACAAATTGACCGCACTGTCCTTGGAGGCCAACTGGCTGTCATGGTTGCTGGAAACACTGAAGTTGATAAAATGCAGTGCTGCCAGGACACAAACTTTTGGTTATTGTGTAAAGCAGGGAGATCCCCTAGGATATGCTCATGTCAGTGTTTGGTATTAAGCCAAGGAGGATATATTTGCAATATAGGAGTGTGGTTTTGTTTCATAGCTTCACATCCAGGTGGAAATGCTTGGTAGTTTTGAACTTTAGTGGCTACCCATACTTACACCTTTTAGATTCAGATACAATATAGAAAATACAACATATAATGCATTGAAGTCAGTCACAAGACAAGCCACACAGATAAAAAGACTCATGCAAGGTTCAATACTAACTGAAGTGAAGGATACATAAATATTTTTCACTTTTTAAGACTATCAAGCACAGAGTTTGCATTTTATCAATGTTTTTTGAACACAGGTTGCATTTTCACTAACATAACTGCCACAACCATAACTGCCACAACCAAAATACAGTGGCAGCGCGATGGACTGGGGCTCAAAAGTGGGGGCATTATTCCCCTCAAATTTTATCCATGCACCTCCCCTTGCCCCTCTTCCAAGTTACGTCACTTAAGAAATAGGTTAACCGAAAATTAAAATAATATATACTCCCTTGACACTTTATTTTGCGGCATCCAGAGATATGTTAAAATCTCAGAGCCTCTGGGGGTTCGTCTCACAGGACCCATCCACAAGAGCCCCCGACATTTCCTTAGTTTGTCACCTTCGTATTTTGATATTCTGCAGCCGCCACTGGCAAAATGCAAGAGAGAGTTGAACCAAAAGAAACTTAAAGCGATGTTCTTCCAATTGACAATATTTCGAATCTTGCAGGCCTATACAGTGGTGTAGCTACGAAAGGTGGGGAGAAAGATGGGGGATGGGCTCTGAAAAAATGAAAAATTTGGAAATTTGCCGTTTGTAACACCAGTCATCTACATAAAGTAAGGTTTTCTCATCTCTTCCTCCACAGAATTGCAAATTCTATCTAATGAAAGCTCCATATTTGTTAATATCTTTTGTTTTGTTTTTCAAAAAGCAAATTTTCCCAGCCCGTTTTGCGCCCCAAATTGCAACTCTTTTTGCAGTAATGCTTGCTCATACATTCAATTGGTAAGCCTATACGAGCTCTAGAAATGGTAAAATAGAAAAATTTGCTACACCGGTCAACTACAGTGTAATTTTCCCAACTCTTCTTCCATGAAATCACAAATTCTTACCAATAAAAGCTCCATATTTTTTATTATTTGTTTCAAAGAAACAAAATTTCCGCTTCATGATCGCAATTCCTAATTCCTCTCATATCTTCAGTTGGTAAACCTAGTCCGAGCTTGTGGAAATGACGAAATCGGAAATTTTCCATTTGCGACACCAGATCCTGAAGTGACACCGGCAACTACAGTGCTATTTTCATGAATTTTATGTCATAAAATTCCAAATTTTCTGCAACATGACTGCTTGACTTTTAAAATATAGTGGCAGATCGGAGAGCCTCAATTCACAGGCCTTCGGAAACATGCAGCAACAACGATGTTAGGTCGCTGGGCAATCTCAGGTTTGCCAATAGGAAATGAAGAATTTTCAGTAATCTCCCAACTTTTAAATTTCCACTACAGGAAACCCAGAATCCCCAAATTTTCTGCAATACAAGCTCAATAATTTCAAATACTTGTTTAAGAGGCGTGGAAATTTCTGCGCGCTTTGTGTCCGCATTTTGGAGAAAGGAAGAAATTCGCACCATGCATGAGTCACCTACTAGTGCATACAAACTTCACCGATTCCAGTTAATCCAGGGTTTAATACTCCTGAGTTTCAAAGTTCCTGAATTCTGGTAACAGGTGACATTTTTCGTGGAAATCGAGGAACAGGCTAACCCTGGGAACATGGACTATAAACCCATGCAAACTATCTGCCTACAAACTTATGTCCTGTGACAGAAGTTTCTGCAGAATAAAAAGGTGATTTTCTTCTTAAAGGTCTGAAATACCGTCAAAAAATGATCTGATCAATTAGAAAACATTGCAAAAAGAAAGGACAATCGACCGAAAATTTTTAAGGAAGTGATTAACCCATCTGGTAGTTAATGCAAAACATAGGACGCATGTAATGCGGCACGCGTATGTAGGTCTTTGACTTGGAAAAATCTTTGTAATATACACCAGAAAACGGTAAATACTGCTTAAAGAAGGGAGAAGTTAATACCCCTGTTATTTCTTTAGGAGGGGCAACCCCCCCCCCCATGCTGGCAGAATTACGTACTTCAAGAGTGAAAGGTACCCTACAATGTGCGTATCCTTTCAAATCGAAGGTAATATTGTAAATTACGTTCATTTTGGGTGCTTATTGACGCTGTTTGGCAGTTATGATCTCCAAAGAGACCTCCCTTAATGCACTTGATTCTATCAGTGGACTCGATCAAGAGACCCACATACAATTTTTAAGTGAAGATACCTCGTTAAGTTGACTCCATGGTTAAGCCTATACAGGCCTATTTATCTGCTGGGACGTCAGCCCCCTTTAGGGCTAGAAGTCTGTAGGCAACTACTACCATGGAAGTCTACCTCCGAGGTAGTACTTCCATGCTCTAACACAACCATTGTACCCAGGCCTGACTAATACATGCAGAGTTACTGGTCAAAGTCAAGGCTGTCTGTCACAACTTTTGTGATTTCTAACCACTCATATACAATTAAAACACTCCCATAGAGCTCTAGCCTATGATCATAAATTTGTCAATGACACCTGCAAGCTAAAGTGGTGTGCCAGAAGTTTGTCCTTCAAGTTAACCCCAAAAGATTTGAAGTGACAGTGCAGTCACTTGTGTACTCCTTGCTAGGAGGTCATATGGTCAGAACTACTTAAGCTTTACATATAAACAAACTGTGTCCACATTCATCAAAAGCAATGAAAGTACCGTCAAAAATGTAAGCAGACGTACAAGTTTCACGCCATTGGAATAGCAACTAGATTGGCTATAGACAGACGGATGTTCTATATCAGTGCTAAACATGGGCTGATTTGAGGCAACTCTTTTGTAAACTCTTTATGGCCCAACCTGGAATATTTTGAGTTGATTTTTTTTTCTTTTTTTTTGGCAGATTGCATAGAGTTTGAGGTACTGTGGCAAGATTCAAGTTACTACTGTACTTAGTACCTTATCCAAGGCCATCGCGACCGGGGATGTGGGGTCCAAAATTCGTCAGGGCGACGATTGTTGGAAAATCTGAAATTCCAGTTGGAATTTTCTTAAACCTGGTCTAGCGCGTTTTTCCGACTGAGCCTGTTGACTTTTCCAAGAAGATCCAGGACCATAGACTTTTCCAACTTAAATTAGTACTATAGAGCCCCCTTTGCAAATCCTTCATAAATTGTCAATTTTTTCGCCAGCGGGGATTCATCAATGTACGGTACTAATTAAGCATCAGTCCGATTATGGTTGATTTTCAGTTTTTTACCAAAGGTATTTGACCTACATTACTGTAGAGATAGGGAGAGTGAGTTAGGGTTAGAGCTGGCTTTCCGAACAAGATTTTTACCATGTTCTCAAACAAATGGTATCAAATCAACGAAGTGTTTTATATAGGAGGCTTTAAAGCTCAATTTCTAACCAATATTTATTGACAAAGAGTGATCATAAATAATTACAAATAAGGCAGGATGGTAGCCTTCTTTTCAAGAAATATTAGTTTCCTTCAGGTAGAAATTCAGTTGGCTTGTTCCTCAAGAATATTTTTTCACCCAAACTTTCAACATTTCAAAAGATGCAACTTCCATAACTCTTCTTTTGCATAATATGAAGCTATTGCTGGGGTCTGTTGTTGAGACCAAATGATCTGAAAATGACTAGAGCTATCAATTTTCAATGCTATGTTGGGTCATTTTAAATGTAATATTTGGAATTCACTTTAAGGACAAACCTACATAAAATGTGGAGGCAAGGCTGCTTCTGCCATCAGTTTCCCCAATTTAGCAATTACCTTTATCCTTACTAATTCCCAGAGCTGTAAATACACAACCTCTTGTACCGTGTAAATCTGTCAGTTCATGACCTCAACCCAAAATATGGGTCCTTTGCTCCAATGACCTGGGAATACCCTCAATTGTTACCACAGTTATTTAAGAGGTTAACCCTTCTCTCACATTCTAAGCATCCTAGTTGACAGGTTAAAAGGGCAATTTATTATCCTTAAACAACATTGAAGGTTAAATGAATATAATGTTGTCATGGTCTGAGAAAGTTGAACCATGCTGATACTGTATAGTCTGTTTACTCAGGGGTGTAAGTCCATGGTTGTTTTAAGAATTATGTGATAGGAAATGTAGGCAATGTCTTGTGTTAATAAAAGTGGGGTAAAACTGCTCACAGATTCGGCATTCACCATAAAAATTTTTCATTTTAATCTGACTGAAAAGATGATAGAGCAGAAGTGTTGTTTTCTATAAAAATTACAGATAAAAAATGTTGAAAAGGAACGGGAGTTGACTGCTATTTTGTTTTGCCATTACTGGAAAAGTCAAAGTGATCATGTACGTAGGTTGTATATCAACTAAAAAGTGACGATAATTTATAAAGATAAGACGTCATGGACACAGCTTGATTAGGTGACAACTTATCTCTTTTTTTAAATTCGTGGCTTGTAAGTGAATTCTGCCATAAAGTTCTGCACTTGATTTAAATTGAATTCTTCAGTGATGATAGGCAATATAAATGTGACTATATTTGGAAGAAGACTGCTGCATTGCCAAAGTCTGACTGATGCTCTTTTATTTTGACTCCTAAAAGTTGGTAAGTTTAAATTTATTTAGAGGAAAAATTACTTCAAAAAGCAAGCATGCATGGCATTAAATAGCATGTTGTAAAGACACAAAATTTTCAGTTTTATCCCCATTAATCACCACTATTCGGCATAGACGTGCGGGGGCATGTTAGTGTTTGCTTTTTCTTGCACGAAAAAACATCATTCTGTCAAAGAGACTATCTCTGTTGAGCCCCACCATCAGTTGGCCCGGAGCGTATAAAAAAATTTCGAAAAATTAGCTGAAAATCAAAACTACGTGAATTCGTAGCATCTAAGCAGTAGCTATCTTTTTTTTTCGTTTGCAATAAAATGCTCTCTTTAAAAAAAGTTCACAAGCAGCAAAGTGATCAGGAAGTTTTTAAAAAAATACCTTGAACCCCAAAATTTTATTTTGCCCGGAAAACTATCCACCACTGGTTGAAGGGGAGTGTGCAAAAAATATTGTGAAAAATCGCAACCCCTCCGATGGCCGGAAATTACGTTTTCATGTTTGTAAAGAAAATCTAAATGGTTCTTTTTTTTATCTTATTTCTGGAAAAATCACCAACTTGATAGAAGCGATCTAAAAATTGCCACATAAATGTTCCTCTACCGTTAGATGAAATGGAAAACTACAACGGAATTGAAAATATGCTAATGTTTCTCTACTGTGACTTTTGGCTAAATTCAAGATCCGCTGAATCAAACACATATTTGGCCAATGTCCCTTCACATGCCAGTATCAAAGCATATGTAGATACGGTGGGTGCTAAACGAGTCTACACCGCTGGGTTCCATGGACAAAGACCCGTTAGGGTCCAGGGGGCGACGCTATAGTATATACTGTATGAGGTTTTAACATATCTCTTGATGACAAATTTAGTCTCAGGACAGGTATATTTTTCCTTTAGCAAATGAGGTATAGGGCTTGGTATGACATTCGTTTGGATTTCAAAGGGAGAAAGCCACAAGTGAGGTCCAGGAGGTTTCCATAGAGGTTCTGGGTTTTAGCATATCAATGCATGAAAAAGTATGTCTCAGGGTAGGTATTTGGTTCATAATTGGAAAAATCTGGTGTTAAAGACTGACTGGGTATATGGCCCATTCCCAAGCTGCCTCCACGACCCATGATTTGTTTAAACTAGGTACATCTCAATCGTTAGGTTGCTGTCGTGATTTAAACGCCTCAGGAGCGCACATATCACCTTTCCCACAAAGATCCATGGCACCTCCTGCACAAACTTTAGCATGAACAAGACGTGCTACCGCATCGTCCGTTTGTGCTACCGGGTATTTCAACTGAGCTACCTGTTATGCCACGCGCGTGCTTGTGGATATTTTCATACAAAGCTGCCACATAAGCATCACTGTCTCTCTCCCTCCGTACGGCTACCGTGTGTTCACCGAATAAATCGGCAAATCAAGGAGCTACCACATTTGAATTAATAGCTCCCATGATGAATACTGCGAAGAGGATATCACTGAATTTAGCTGTTGGTTTATAACGATTAAGTGAAAGTCAAAGGCATCAGAGTATTTATTCTGTTATATTTGAGAACGGTTAACTGCTTGACTTTTATCCGTTTAAATCTATTAGTTTAGCAACAAAGAAATGAAGATGTACTTAGTCTTTTGTAGCAACTCTCTTTACAATTTGAACAGTCTGGTAGTGAGAAATATAGTAAACATCCGAGACATTAATTGTGACAACCACAATCAAAATATCGGTATTAAGAGACGCAGCCACGACTAAAGTAAATAACTTGGCTGTCATATAGTGCGGAAATATATGAATACACTTAACAATGAAAGCAGTGGCGTAGCTAGACTTTTTCCGGGGGGGGGGGCAAGCACCCCAATTTTCCGATTTTTTTTCTAAAGTTTGAACACAATTGTATAGGGACGGAGTGTGCGAAAAATTTGGGTTGCTCTTAACAAGTATTTGTTAGTACTGAGCTTATATTACCAGAGAGATGGTTTTACACAAAACAATTTGGATTCTGGGAATCATGTAATGAAATTTAAAAGGTGGAGGACTGTTGAAGAATCTGCATTTCCAATCTGAGATCGACTGAAGATCTTAGTTGTTACAAAATGTTATATGAGGAGTGTGTACTGAGGCTTCCACATGACACTGAAAATGCTTCCGAAACTGCGATGGCATTTTTACACAAAATATTCAAAAATTAAGAGCCTTCATTGAAGAAAACTTAGAGAAAAGGCACTTAGCGAAAAAGTTTACCACTAGACTGATTTAGTGAACGACCACTTACTGCATAAGATATTGCAATTTGGGGCGTGAAAAGACTTTTTAAATTTGGGGCCTGAAATGCCTTTTTTTAAAACAAATAATTACAAAGATGGAAGTTCTACAAAGAATTCGGATTTTAAAGAAGGAAACCCACGGAAAACCGCGCTGTAGTTGACAGGTGTCTTAAAGGGCAAATTCAATTTTTCACTTCTTCGAGCCATTGGAGCAATCGCCCTCCTGACCCCCTGCCCGCCCCCCCCCCCACCCGTAGCTACGCTTCTGAATAAAGAATTGAGGAAATGTTATAAGGAGAAGTTGGTATTGATTTAAACACGGAACATTTCAGCTACGTCTTTAAATGATAAAGAATGAAAAATTTTGGGTATGAGGAAGAATTTTATGGAGACAGGGAAAGGCAATGGAATAGCCTTTTGACGGTTTCATTTGGGCCTTTGGGAAGGGCCTTGCAGGATGAGATCTTAAACATACATGAAAAAAGTGTAAAGACGAGAACAGGTATCATTTTGCGAGAAGGCCAGCGATCTATCACTGAAAAAGTTTAAAATAGGATTAAAGATTTTTTCCATACTTTTCGGATAAAGAGGAAGCGAATGAAGATCTCCCGCAATACAATGCATGGGGTAATTGCTTGATTATAGACAAGTAATTTTAAAAGGCCCGTGAACACTGGACACATTTCAGAACACACGTGTCGCAACATGTTGCCAAAACACCTTGTGACTGATAATTTTGCTACAGACTGTGTATACTGTACATGGAAGACACAAGCGTTAACTTGTGTCGCAACATGTGTTGCAACTTGTGTCCAGTGATTCAAAGTTTAATTTTCTGGCAACTTGCGTCCACTCTCTGACAAATCAGGAATCATATTCAGCTGATTCAACACCTGATCTTGCTTCCTCTCAGTGTGACTTGCATTATTTGATCACTGAAATCCACAAAATGTGTTGAATTTTGGCTCAGCAAAAGAGGTATTTTAATACTTTACATTGCAATTAATTGTGCAGATTAAAGTTGACAAACAATAAACTCGCAAATGCTACAAAACTGATGCCATCAGTTCTCTCAAAGATAACACAACTAAGAACTATGAAAAGACTCGAACCCCGCCTGGGATTCAAGCCAGTGTCGTGGGCGCTATTTTAAGGGATAAGAAATTAGGCGAGAAACAGTGAGTGGAACTAATTGCCTATGAGAAAAAAATGACAGAGACGTATAGGAGCATTCCAGTTTGGGGGCAGGAAATTTTTCTGTGCGAAATATATAATTCTGTCCAAAAGACTATCTAGGCGAAGCGCCACCATCAGTGGGCGCAAAGTGTCCATTTTGAAAATTTTGAAAAAATTGCGATCCCTCAGAGGGTCGGAAATGGCATCCACAAAGGCTTGTGAACAAAATATAAGCAATCGATACTTCAGTTAAGTTTTTGTTTGTGAAAACATGCCCATCTTAATAATTATGAGCAAATTAGTCAAAAGGATAAAAAATTCTTCCCACAAAATCTGGCAGTTGAAAACATCTCAGAACAGTTTGCAAGTTTTGACCAAATCTTCCACCATTTCGAGCAAAGTGTTGACCAAGACTATGAAGTGAGACTGAGGAACAATTGTTTTATAAGCTTCCCGAATGAGTAACAATTTTTTTAATCATTTTTATTTTTCATGAAAATTTTACTGTGATTTCAGTATCATATAGGCCTAGTGCGTTGTTTTGTTAAGACAAATTTTGGAAAGGACTGGGGCACCCATAGGAATTTTCAGTGTAATTAAAAAGATGCCAGATTTTTTAAAGGACAAGATCATTCACCCCAACTTGAAGCAGTGGAGAAGTCTGTCTTGTTTCATGATTGGCTGTGTGTACGAGTCATGTGACAACATTTTTTATCCTCAAATGTGAAATTAACTGGAAATCACTGCTTGGTTTTCCTTGAATATGCAATAGTTTAGTCATAAACAATGATCATAAAGATACCTTTAAGACAAATAAGAAGAAAATTTTGAGATTTAGCTGTTGCTTCAAAATAGGTTTGGGGTTACTGCTCTTGGACCTTTAAGACTCAAAAATGGCAGCCCGATTTTTCCAGGCCCTTGTCCAAAATTTAAGTCCTGCAAAACGAAGCCTATAACTACTGATTCTGTATAGTATGATATCTGTTCTATACATACGGTATTATCGGTATGTTATGTTACAGAGAAAACGGATATTGCTGAAAACAACTTCCCAGAACTTTACTCACAGACTGACAGACATTCATACAAAATTTCATTTGAAACAGAACTTCTCAGTTCTCTCTATATCTGAAGCAATCTTTAACAAATCCTACGCCCACAGTCTGGGACGGGTGAGAAATTACTCGAGCAAGTACGTACACTGCTCGATGTCGTTCAGCCCGCCGGGCAAGTATCCTGAGGAAAGTCTCCACAAAAGCATATTAAAAGTGGAAAAATAGATATGCATGCGGCTATTAAGGAGACTTAAAGAACAGCTATCCCTTGAGCAAGTTACAAAAAAGAATTTGTGGAAGACTCTCTAAAGCTAAATAATCTCTTACCTTTCACTCTTCTTCTTTCCCTTCATTTTTCCGAACCCCTTTTCAAGTGGTGGATTGAGCTGATTTTCCTGGTCATACCAGTCAGTGGAACATTTTGTCCCTTGCCCCAGGCTGATACGCTACTGCTTGCATATTAGCCTAACTCATAACATCTCCTCTCCCCCATAGTTATTCTCTTTACAAAGATCTGTCATCATAACTGTGAGACGACAGTTGCCCAAAAGGAAGATTTGGTATCTCCACTGATTTTAAAAATAATATTCTCACTATAGAACTGTAACAGCAACTTTCTCCAATTCTTACAAGATTATAAGCTTATACCTTCATGCATGGCAGTCAAAATATCTTAATTTAAATAGTCTGTACAATCCGACATACTGCACACCTTTTGTCAAGTCCTGTACATGTGATTCTTGCTGGAAAAAGCAAAACAATCCTTGCCCTGTTAAACCACAATACACTCATATCATCCAAAGTCTTTGACAGGTGATATAAACAAGGAATGTTCTGGTCACCGCAACTGGCAACCTGAGACCAATTAAGATGTGAAGGGTGATTTATTAGCAAATTTTCACCGCGATGCTTTTTTTGTAGCCAAAAAGCACTTAGGATTTTCAACACGATGAATTTGAGGTGAAAATTTAACCCTATTTTAACAAGGTTGAAATCTTTTTTCACCGGGTGAACGTGTTCATAGTGATTGGTTCAAGTATTTCGAAGCTTTACACACGTTTTACAACTGGTTACTCTCAAATGACCTTTGACCTTTGAAAACTTGCTACATCAAAATTTGTGGAGTATATATTACAATATCATTCAAACTGTAGCATGGAGTTGATCTGAATTGATGTGCACGTTTAGATATACAATGCAAGAAGTGCTTTCAGAAATACTGTACACATAGTGTAACAGGCTCAGTCCATAAACTAAGGGTCCAATCGGTTTTTTACTGACTTTGCCAATATAATGCTATTTTTCAAAAGTAGGGAATACAACAAACCAGTGCCTCAGTAATTTTATTATGCTTTACCAACAAGGCTTATGATATAAACTGAATATCAAATATTTAGCATTTTTTAGAAGATAGACTACTTTGCTTTGGTGTCCATGTTGTTTTAGAGTATTGGCTAAGACATACAAACATACAAATTTGAATAATCAGAAAAGCATATTTATCATGGATTGAATCACTTTGCTCATGTATCATGTTAAGGATATCACCAAAAGTCAACATTTCTAAAAATATCAGCATTAGCACTCCACCCAATTTTCTTAATGAGAATTATTAAAAACAACCTGGCAGCCGTAACTTTTTCGTGTCCCCCTAGTTATGTTGGTTTAAATGTATATAACAAATATGACCATTCTCAGGTGGCCATTAGTTTTCTTCATATAAGAATTAGGTTAAACTCTTTTAGATAGTAAAGAAAAAATCAAAACTGACATTGCTCCAGGCATAATTAGATATGACCACAATTTTGGTGTCCCCCTTAGTGAGTTATGTTGGTAAATTCTGATACTTCACCAATCACACAGACTAGTTAATTTTTTGGTGAACAAAGTTACATAAAAAGAATGTCCCAGAATGTTACCAGAAAAGTGCATCATATGGTTTGAGAATCATACATATTATAGCCTAATGAGCACTTGATTTTTTTGGTGTCCCCCATCCTGTCAGAGTTATGTTGGTCACGAACAAACAAAACTGATGAAAGTGGATCTTTTAATTATATCTTATAACTGTAAACAGGGGTTTGTGTTGCATTTGAAAGTTTCCAGCTCAACTTTACATTTAAAATTAAACTGGCACTTTGAATGTTAGGTGTTATGGGGGACACCAATTCTTGGTTGTAACTGATGACCAGCTACTATTGTAAGAGAATATCTTTACATGAAATGTATTTAGATTAAAAGTAAATTTGCCTACAAAGCAGGCTGTTTAAAATTGGTACTGTACATTAAATGACAAAGTTCTGTAAATTATGCAAGTGTACAGCTGCCTCAACTGGTTTCTTTACATTGAGCTAAGCAAAAAAGTGCAAGACTTTGGAGAGCTGGCAAGTCTGCATGTCATGCAACTGCATGTACGCATTTACAGTAGGCTTAATGAAACAAAAAATATATAAATTTTATAAGTGCATTCAATCAGTAAGTACTACTGCTTGCGATGTAAGATGTGTTCATCCATTCATATAGACTTCATAAATTGACATCACACATGTTTGGAGGAAAAAAACAATGAAACACATGTGCATGGTTATATGCAGTAGCAATAGAAATTGTCCCTTGTGAGAAACAGACATATGCACTTATTCTATATTGGATAATGAATCAGCTGTTGTGGATTTGTTGGTGAGACTTACTGATCATGCATCCTCAGATCCCTGGATAGCTGTAAGCCAAATATACAGTGCATGTATCTCCAAGCTGTGGTGCAGGAGTTTGTAAAAATTTCCACATGTTGCCCCAATAAAATTTTTAACCTAATATTTGAGGCACTGGTGGGTAAAACTAAAACATATTCTACAGGAAACATGCACTGATTCAAACTCAATGAAAGTTTGGGTCAATTGCATAATGGAGGGGTGGGTAAATCAATTAATGCATGAAAACCTATGGCACTCCTCACTAGCATTCACCAACCTTGCTGGGGTCAGGTCGAAGTGGAACGTGTGTGAGTGTAATTCTGCATTGAAATGATTGTCCTTCCAAAGGACTGGTGTAGTTTTGCATTGTGACATCATTTGCATGAGGTCTATTCTGAACTTAGCAAAGTTACAATCATGAACCTCAATCATCACTGAAATGCTGCAGAGTCCCGCAAGCTTGGTGAATGAAATCATATAGTCTGTGAGTCAGTGTGTGCTGTACATCAACTTTCACTATATCACCTGACTAACGCTAGTACTTAGGTAATTTTAATAGGCCTTATTGGTTATTTCTTTTGGTGGAAATTGAAGCTCACACTAATTATTTAGGCTGCTAATGAGTAATGTTAGTGTATGCAGAACTACTGGATAACCCTCAGTACAGTAAAGGACTGTGGTCCCTCATCCCTGCCTCACGAGTCACTGTAGACTCTTTATACATGTACAATTATAAGCTATTGCTGTGCTCCGTGATGGCTGTCTTTGGCCTTTTTGGAGTTGTTATTAACTGAAGCATGAAGAAGACTAACGCGTAGCCTACGTAGCCTAAGTTACACTTTACAGTAGCCTACTGTGTTACAACCATAATTGAGCCTACTGCTCTATGGCTAGGCCTACATCTCACAGCTACAGCTACGTACTGACATTTGACAGGAAAGACTGCTAGCACTTACAGCTAACGTTAGTGTGACTGTGAGATATCATCTAAACATTCTTTCCTGTCTGTTCATGCAAACCTAAACAATGCTATGAATGAGGTAAAATTTATAAATAAATACCCTGTCCGTGCAATTGGACTCCCACTCATGTCACTTCCGCAAAATCGGCGGGGTAACGTACCAGTACAGTGCGGGTGTGTCTGAAACCTCCAATCAGCTGTTCGTTTTAGAACGTGCGGAAGAAGGGAATTTCCCAGGGTGCATATAACTATAAGTGTGTTACCGAGTCCGTCCTAAAATAATTTGGCTCCGTCCGTCATGCAGTGAATAAATTGGTGGACACAACAAGGACGTAGGAAGCGGGTGGGGGAGGGTCTGGGGAAGATTGCCCGAGTAAAAATTGAGGGGGCGGAAGCATGCACCATATGTGATACCACACCATCAAGAAACACAGGCAGATATAAGTTTGTAAACTGTCTTTTGTAGAGTTCCAAATTTTCTTCAAGGTAGCCTCTTGATTTTGAAATATTTTGTCTGAAGGACAACAAACTTTGTGAAACTTTGTAATGTCATCGGAGAGTGTCATTTCGTAGGCCTTAGATAAAACCAGGGAGCTCCCTGGATAACACTATGTATAAGCAACAATGACTCAGTCGTCATGCAATCATTCTCAGATTTGCCACCAAATACATGAAAGAAGTGCACATTCTTCCATAATCCACAAACTCTTTAAATTTCCTAACGAGAAGCCCAAAATCCGAAGCTTTTTGCAATACAAGCTCCTTATACACATATATTTGTCTGAAAGGGGCCAACATTTCGGCGCGCTCCACGCGTCCCAATCTGTCCCCGATGCAGTGGTGTTCACACTTGAAGGAAAAAGCGGAAAAAAGCTTATTCTTACAAGCCAGAGACATGCCATTTTCGGCTGTCTGATGGATTGTGATTTTTCAAAATTTTCTTTACGCTCCATGCCAACTGAAGATAGTCTTTCGAGCAAGATTTTATATTCCAGGCAGCAGGGGGGGGGGGGGGCCGTCGGGGAAGGTCGGCGGTTTCGTCGGGGAGGCCTAAAATAATAAAAAAAAAATCCTACCAGGACTGAAGTTACTGGATGGGTGAACATATTTTTTTTGTTTTGAAATGATATTATAATACATGTCGGGATCGATTTTCAATCACTTCTTCTTTGCTCCGTTATACGACATTCCATGTACCCGTGTCTCATCTCTTCCCCCTTCGGGGAAGGACGGCAATTTCCTTCGGGAAGGCCTAAAAATGAACGTAAAGGACTTAAAGTTACTGGATGGATGATTCTGAACTGTTTTTTCTTTTTGCATTATTTTATTCTTTTGTAACGCTATTTATAATGCCTTTACTAGCTCTGCCATCCATCATCCCATCTTTAATCCGCAACGTCATGCTCCCGTCGGGGAAGGCTGCCGACCTTTCCGATCCCCTGTTGTTGAGAAAACCCGATTTCGTCGGAGAGCCTTCATCTTCATGCCCACGGTAAACTGATAAAAAATGCGGGTCTAATAAACTTCAGTCATCCGAAAGTTCTTTTTGATTTTGCTCACTAGAAAATCGTATTCTTCAAGGAAACTCACAATTCCGAATTTTCTTGGCAAAAACAGACGAGAGGTTGATCATGTGCAGTGCCCGATGGTCTGCCATCTGGCCTGACCTGACAGCCGAATTCCAGCAACGGTAAGGAAAATCGACGAGCCGGGTTTCAGTGACACTTCGGGCAGTCACGTAAAAAATTTCATTTATTTAGTGAACCTTGCAATTATAGTAATTCCGTTGCATAGTCCCCCTCCCCCCGAAAAGAGACAAGACCATTACATTTACTTGTAGCAGTACCTTTTATCTGATACATTTCTGATCGTTTAGCAATTTGGGTTTTTGCTATTGAAGTGAAATTTTCATTCAAAGGAAAACTCAAAATAACGACTGCTTCATTTCTAGTTACAAGTCTGGGAAATGCCATTCCGGCTATCTGAGGGGTTGGATATTTTAAAAATTTTCTGTACGCTCCGCGTCAACTGATGGTGGCACTCCGCATAGATAGTATTTTGGTCGAACAGATTACTTAACAGAACAAAGCATGCTTGTAAATTATTCTTCGTTTGGGGACAGTATTATGAAGTGAAAATTTCTGTGCAAAAGAAAGCTCGAAAGCTGACTTCTTAAATTCTAGTTTCTAACACGGAAATGCCATTTCCTGCTCTCTGGGGGTTCTCAATTTTTCAAAAATTTCTGTGCGCTCAACTTAGATGGTCGTTCGGGGATTACACTTTACACTTTTCGGACAAAAACAATTCTGCTCCCTCCCAAACTGAAACGCTCCCGTACGCCTATGACAATAACATAAAATATGAAACTTCGAATATATGGGAAGCCAAACTTTTTCTTCGGGAAAATGTTCCAATATGGTCTGAAGGCCTGAATCTGCATGATGATATTCAGTAACCCCAACAAAACTACAGATCACCCTCTACTTGATTTTTTCTCATGAGAAGGTTAGATTCTTCCATAAAACGCTCAAACTGTCATAAGCTTTACAATTTGTCCCCCAATATAAGCTTCATATTGTTAAAAGTTTCTGATTTCCGATGGATACTCCTTACAATAAGTAACCAAAGCTAACTCTGTTAATCACCCAGCATACTGCCTAATTTTGCTCTTGAAAGAGATATAACTTCAGAAGCAAGATATTCATTATAACCTTACCAAAAAAAAAAATTTTCTTTCATTAAATTCCAAAATTTCTCCAATTTAATAAGCCCTTACTTTTCAAATCTTCACTCAAAAAGTGAAAAACTTTCAGGGAAAACTTGTAGTCTCGTCTCGATTTAACGCGTAGCCTCAAAACAATCTCAGCTATCGCCTTTATAAATTTTTTTTATTTTTAGAGACCCAAAACTTTTCATGGTACTAACAAAAGCCAAATTTCTTTCAAAAAACTCCAGATTTTTAAGTATCTGTTAAAATGAAAGCCCAAAATTTCGGCGTGCTACGTGCGCCTCAAATTCTACCAAGTCAAGTCCCACCAGGACATAACATCACCTTTGTCGGGGCCTTGAAATTCTGCCCCCCCCCCCCTGTCAGGGAGCTTGGCCTCCCTGTCGGGCAAATCCTGGCGCTACCCCTGCTAGGCAGGAACCATTGGCTTATGGTTACGGTACTCAAATGCTCACATATACACCTATCATAAGATACGTTTCAACCCTGTCAAATAAGTAGTCGGTGTAGATGGACTCTTTAGTTATTGAAATGTCAACATGAAATCAATGTCCAGTGTTGTAGAACAGTGATGTAGCCACAGGAGGCAGGGGACGATTCCCTTTTGCTCAAAATAATGAAAAATTTAGAAATTTTCCATTTGAAACACCGGTCAAATACAGTGTGGTTTTCCTTCATAAAATTCCGAATTCTTCCTGATAAAAGCTCCATATTTGCAATTATTAGTTTTAAAATAGGCAAAATTTCCTGCCCGCTTCACGCACCCTAAATTGCAACCCATACTGTAATGCAGAGAGTGAATGGTCGCACACAGAGCAGCCAGTGCAGTGGCGCAGCCAGGATGGGATTTTTGAGGGGGCCTAGGTAACAAGTGGGGGGGCCTGGTACCTCCGAGGGTCAGGCACGGCAAGACTATCTAAGCGGAGCGCCACCATCAGTTGGCGCGGAGCGTACAAGAAAATTTGGGGCTTTAAAACCCCTCCAGATGGCCGGAAACGGCACTTCCCATGTGTTTTAAGCTGGATGTACCCAGCCTTGAAATACGAATCTCATGTCTGCGATGTCTCAAATAATTAGAATAAAAAATCAATCTATGAAAAATGGTAATACATACACTTTTTAGGGACCTCAAAACTGGGCACTTCTGATCTGTGGCCTGGGGGATGAGACTAAAGGGAGCCGGTATCTCCCTTTCCATTGGGAAAAATTGTAAACTTCAGAAGCACCTAGATCGCAATTGCGGCAATATTTGAATCTAAGCGGAGCGCCACCATCAGTTCAGGGAGGTGTGATTAGATGGAGATCCATCGAAAACCCCTTTCTTTGAGATGTAATAGTTGCCGACACTAATCTCTTTTGTGTGTTGTTCTTTATGGCCCAATAGGCTTAACACTGAAGTATTAGCAGATTTTCAAGACTGGGAAGTCGTCTGCTAGGTGTCGAAAAGCAGATCGGGAATTTGCCCCTTGCCTTAATATTGCCAGTCGCTCAAGGAAGAAAATTAATTTGACGATTTGGACGCGTTTGGACGCGGATTACAACCTACTTGTCTTGTACTCTGTATTTTACTCTATTTGGGTGTGCCATTCCGACCATGCGAGCGAATGCGAGTTTTGATGAAAATCCGATAGCAATGTTTAGTCTTATTCCTCCTTTGCTCATTTGCATAAATCATCAGAATTGGTCTATATCCAGGATCATTGTGATCATTAGCAATAGCCAGTCGTTTGAAATGCCGAGATGGTGTATTGCACTTCTTTGTCGGCAACTACTTACACATAACAGCATAGTTCCAAATAATCCCTTTTGTTGGAGTCACCGTAGGTATGAATGAGGTTGCCAAGGTATTAAACAAAGGAATTCCACGCCCTTTAGTTCAATAATCCCCAAATAAAGGATTTAGTGTCCACTTTGGAATCAATCTAATTGGATTAGCATAAATTAAAGATTCGATGGATCTCCATCTAGTTACACCTCCCTGATCAGTTGGCGTGGAGCGTACAAGAAAAATTTGGGCTTTAAAACCCCTCCAGATGGCCGGAAACGGCACTTCCCACGTGTTTTAAACTGGATGTACCCAGCCGCAAATTCGGCAATATTTGAGTGGATTTCAGCTTACCTAAGGCAGTACCTCACCCTTTAACAGGAAAACCAAAAGTAGTTGTGTCCCCCTCTGAGAAACTTTCTTTGCGTTAGATTTTCTAGATGCAAAATTGTGCTATGTTTGGCAAAACTTTGAACTGATTATAGGCCTGAGTTTTAGGATTTTCCCTTTTTGGGGAGCATGAAAAATATAATAATATTTTTAGTTTTTGTAGAGATTTTACAAGAGACATACATACTACCAAAGAAACAATACGCAAAATGGTGCAGTATTTGTTCATCGGTACATTACGTGGTCAAAATTAAAATTCTACGAATAAATCCCTCAAAATAATTGAACCTCAAAGCAGAAGTATGGATCATGTGGGAAACACATGAAATCCGGACCTTGTGGACATTTTACAAATCCCCCGGACGCCAGTGCCAACTACTAAAAAAAGGACTTGTCGAAAAAAATCGTTTTACAGTGGCACTTGTCATCGGCAGGAGTGAGGCACGACATAGGCCTACTTGTTAAGGATGGAAGGGAAGAATTATCCGAAGGCAGTACCTTACCCTTATCTGCTTACGGCATATTTTGTGTATAATTAAGTATAGGAAGGGTCGTGTAAGAGTGGTCTCCAGTGTACGATTGCCTTATTTTCAGTAAATCAATCAGCCATCCGAAAGGGAGAAAGGGTCTTAACCTAACAAAGTCGCATTAAAGTTTGTCGTCGAGATTTTCGTTTCATTTTCGAAGTGAAATGCAATAAACTACAGTGCAGATCACAAACGGTATGTAATTTAGTGAAAGTAGGCATTTTGAAGTTATTGCTTGATTTCATACGTGCGGACAAAATGTGTTTTACACACATTCATCCATTTTTTTTTTTTTTTTTAATTTTTACACATTTTTTTATTTTTATTTTTTTCAATTACTTCATCAGGACGCAAAAAATCTGGGGGGCCCTGAAGAAAATCTGGGGGGCCTAGGTCCCCCAGGCCCCCCCCCCCCCGTGGCTACGCCACTGAGCCAGTGATGAACTGTTCCGAGCCACTTCAGTGCTGTTTCCCTAAAATTTTCTTAAATATAAGCAATTAGTCTTTTCAATATTTAATATTTTAATATTTTGTCCTTAAAAGGCAACAAAGTTTCGGGAGCTCTTTGAATGTTGCAGAGAAGCCCCAATCTGCATTCCTTAGGTAAACCCTGCATCTCAGCAAACCCTGAATCTATAACTTTTCATTTGCAATACAAGCTCTACATTTACAAATGAGTAAAAGGACCCAAATTTTTGGCAAGCTCTGCGTGCCACAAATTATGCTCATAATTAATAGGCCTACAATAGTGTTCACACTTATGAAAAAATCAGATTTTTTTAAAATTATTTTAAAAAATTGTTTTTGCTCATAGTAAAAAGCAGAACAATTTAGCATGAAAAATGTACCTTTTGGTCAATGGGGTAGGGTGAATTGAATGGTCCAAAATTGGTCTGCCCCGCCTTCCCACCTTTACATTGCTGCCTATGCCAATATATGTGTCAGAAAAGATATGTTGGAAAGAAAAGGTGTATCCAAAAATGGTAGTCTTCGTTAGTGTGGAAGGTAAGTTCACCAGAATGCCTTCTGAAGTATGATATGATCACTTTAAAAGTTGACTATACCTAAGATGGTCCCCTCTCCCCAAGCTAGTAGTCAATATACTGTCAATGGCTTTTAAATGCTAAAAGAGGGTAGGCAGGCAAGGATTTAGGGGCATCATATTTGGGAGCTCAATGCCAGTGCATACTTCTGAGAGGTTTTGAAGCTATGGGCTGTACAACATCCTTCAAGATAGTCTTGGTGCTTCTTCTTCCTGAGTACACTTTAGGCCCAACATTGCTAGTCTTAGCAAAGTCCTCCACTCCTTCTGGAAAGGTGGGGAGGGGGAGCAGTGGGGGCAGTGGGGGATAACATCCCTCAAACCAACTCTGAAAAAAAAGCATATCAACAAACAAACCAATAACAAAGATCCAAATATCACTTAATTTTTCTTTGGTTTGTTACCATTTATTTTTCACATAGTTTTAAAATACCACATTCTACCTCCCTGTCAGAGTTTGATATAATAGAAGCAATTTCAACACATTGTCACTTTATACCCTGATCACCAAGTTTAAATGGGGAAGGGATGTCATCCTAAATAGAATTGGTACCTTAGCATCCTCTGGTCTTAATTCATGCATGTCTATCTTGAAAAATGGACCAATACTATAAATACTAAATTGTTTAATATATGCAACAATCAAGTGTTAACTTTAAGAGATATTGACAGATGCTTGATTTCACACATAGTTGGTATTTATAACAAGTGCTGACAAGTTCCAGCAAATTAAAACTCTGCCAAATATATGGAACCAAACTTTTGGGGAAAACTGTGGTTCCTGTTACCAGTGTCGCAGTCAAAGCCTCACCTCCTGAGGCCAAGAGGCAGACACAAGGACCCTACCCCCAGAGGCTTAGGTTGAGTCCAGGTCATCAGATGCCATCTTTTATAATTAGAGACAGTGATGTGGTCTGCACCTTCTTTTGTAATTTTATGTAATGCGTAAGCACTATGAAACTTGTGTGCCTAATACGACGCCTCTTTTGAAGTAATATAAACTTTCAACAGAAAGCTTTAATCTGTGTGGTGGTGAGGGATATGGATGGCAACTGCAACCCTGGCATTTCCTAATTATAAATCTACCCCATGCTAAGCAATGGCAGTGCTCTATGTAGGTAGTGTAAAGTTTGAACTGCCTTTCTAAGGTTTTGTCAGGCTATGACCATGCCATACAACCTTGTGTTGAACTAACCTCCTCAAAAAAAGGGCACTGGTTTTTTGTGCAATTATTATATTTTCAGGAAACCAACAGTCAAATTTTAATAACTGACCTTGAAAAGGCTGTAGCCTAATACCAGCCTGAGACTGAGATTAATGCCCTAAGAAAATGGCCTCATGGTATGGCCAGACCTCCTGTACTGCTTATGACTGGTTTACAAAGTGTAGACAGAAAATGCACAAAGAGACTGACTTTCCTGAAGGCTTTTACAGCCCATACTTAAACTTCAACATACAGTATGTTTTCTAAATAATAAAGTCGCTCCTCTCCAGACTTTGCGGAAATAATTAAACTGTTGCCATGAATTTATCCTTCAACCAAATGTCATATTTTTTCTGACCTGTCTTGCAATTGCCCTCATCATCATATGCATTACCTATTATGACATACAAGGTGGACACTAAAATCCATGCCTAACCACGCTGAAAATGTAAATGCACAGTACATCTAACTTACATGCAGTTAACAATTTATTTAACTGATGTTAACAATTTATTTAACTGATGTTAAAATACCCAGAGTTGTAACATGTGACTCAAGTTTGCAGTAAAGTTGAGTCATTTAATACTACTTTCAAATTCCACTCCAGTCAGGTCAGTGAATTAAATTGAATTTAATATGCACTTTAAACATCAGTTTATATGCCATTACATCCTAATGATGAAGACTTTCCTTTCTCATCAAAGATCTAACAGAAAGGAAATCATAGGTTGTCATTTTTGTTAAAATCAACTATAACGTTTTTAGGAATGCATTGAAATCTTCTACTGTCATCTTTGCAATCTCTTCGCAAAACACATCATCCGGTACCCCAGTCAGTCTCTCCAATGAAACATATCCTGGTTGAGTAGGATCGTACCTATCACGTCCAATGCTCTTTAAAAACTGTGGATTGACAACGATTAATGAAACTTTCAGCATATTGTCTGGGTCAAAAGAAAAATGCTTTGATGAAACTTCTCTTTAAAAATGACAATACATTGCTAGCTATACATTTATGCTTTAAATATTTATTTCATGTCACTGTTCAATTAGCACTCTTAGTTGAAAATTTTATCTCTTTATCTTGAAACTGCTTGACATTATTTTATTTTCTTGCGGTATATATTTAAAAAAAATACATCCCCACTTTATATGGCCATTTGTATGTATAATATGAGATAAGTTTCTGTAAAGAAAAGTAAATAAGTGCGATGTGGAATTTTTCTTTACACAGGCTGGTTAAAGTGTAGCTACCCTTCACACCCTGAATCCCTCCTCCCCCTTACCACAAATTTGACCCTCTCACCTTTTAAGACAAAATAATCCTTCATTTTTCCACAAAAATAGGGTGTTAGGTAAGTTTTGTAAGATTTTAGCTGTTTATTAAAAGACAGCACTACTTTAAGTCATCAAAAAATTCACAAAGGGGCAGTGTCACCTTACCTGGTAACAGTTTGTAGGTCCCTCACCAAAATATGAAATAATAGGACTGCCATTATTAGGTAAAGGTCCATGTGTTACTAAATAACTTTTGGCTACCCAGAATGTGAAGCAAACCGTTTGAAAATCTGCAATGCAGTCTGAAAGTAACGCAACACAAGTTTGTGCTAGTGTAAGTTGAACATAAAAGAAAACATTGGTGAATGAAATAGAACATGCTTGAATAAATAAATTCATTTGCAAAGAGGTCCACCCTATCAGATTCCTTCCTTCCTACTGTCCTAGGTTCCTAGGGCCATTCCTATTTCTCATCACGTTTTGCTGGTGTATGTGACAACCTCCCCATCTTACTTCCGCGTGGACGCTGTATCCCACTGGCATATTTCCAGAATGTGGCCAATTTCACCATCTACAGTCTTCTCATTGGTTATATAATTTCATAGTATTATTCCAGATTTATCTCTTTTGGGATGGAACAAAACCTTTAACCAATAAGGGAACTGCAGTTTATAGTTTCATAGTTTTGCCGCCCATAAGGGCTGAGAAGCCAAGCCGTGAGCTTGTTCACTCAGGTCTTTGGCCTCAAAGCAGAAACACATACTTGCGTATTGTATGCCGCATAATTTTTGCTGGTCATCTTTAATCAACATTGGTGGTGCAATGCCCACTGTTTACAAGAAATTTCCTCACTGGCTGACTATAGCCCTAATTCCTAACCTTATCCCTAACACTAGCAAAGAATTAAAATCATACAATATAATGACAATAGCCAATCAAGAAAATCTTGTTAGACAATGCCCATCTACCCACCTTTACCATCATTTTCTTTTAGAATATAATCATCGAATAAATCTTTGGAATCAACCACAGTAAACTTAGAAACATCTATAGCTGTAAGTTATTCTGTATGCAGCTACACAGCAAAATCCCACACCAAGCAAGTCTTTTTTTTATGATTGACCCATTATCTCACACAACGATGGACTGCTTAGTGCCACCTTCCTACTTTTCCAGGAAGTCTACACTACTTTCAGTACAGTATATTTTGTGTAGAAGTAAGTAAAAGCAGGCATGGGATCCAGACATTCCAAAACGGGAGGACTGACCTAAGAGAATGCAGTGGTGTGAGGGAGGTGCTGCTAATTTTGCATATGTTTTAATGTTGATGTGGCAAAAAAAGGGAGGCCTGAGGATGTAAATCCTCCCCCTCCCCCTCTCTTAGATCTGCGTCTGAAAAGTGACAAAAAGTTTACTTTACCTGATGTCGTTCTTGAAGTTTATGTAATCTTGAATGAAGAACATGTGGTGTATGTAGCATGACAGTGTGAGGGATATCCATCACGTTGTAAATGTAATCAAACATACCAATCAATTTCTGTTTACCTGGAAAAAAAGAAAACCAACAAGTATTCAAAAAACCTCACTTCCAAAAGAAAAATCCAAAAATTAAAAGAGCACCAAAAAAGTGGAAATAAAACCTCAGTCATCCCAAAGCATGTTGATAACAAAGGAACAAAGGCATGCTTGCCTTAAGGCATTCTCAACTTGGGTGGTACTTCCTAGTTCCTAAGACATTTTCAGATAGCATTCCACATAGCAGTTGGACAGTTCATTCATTTGTGAAACAGTTAATTGAGGTGAGTACTGGTGAATAAGATTACTAACCAAACTGTAGAAAATTCATTAAAATCAAGTAATTACAGTAAAGATTTATCCCTTTGGAAAAAATTCAAAGTAGAAATTATCCAGAATGCAAAAATGCATTGAGGTTTTGATGATACATACATGTTCTTTTCAATAAAATGCTACATTTCTTGTAACACCTGGTGACCCAAAGTGACCTTTGACTCCAACAGTAAGTGTTCTGGTTTTTCTTTTAACCAAAACACTTCTATATTCAAAAAGCTAAATTTCATACTGTGCCTTAAGATATTCTGCAAACAAGGTTTTCAGAGTTTAATGTGAGGTGATACCAGATGACCACCAAAAACAACAGATACAGTACTTTCAACTCACCATAACACATCCAAATACTAATTAGGAAATCCATCCAAGTTTCCTATCTTGAGGTATCCCTTTGACAAGGTTTTCAAAGTTTGACCTTTGGTGAACCCAAATGACCATCAAACTTCACCAAGGACTGCAGATGCCATCTTCCTACCAAAACACCTCCACATACTAACTTTGAACTTTATCCCATTTTTCTAACTTGAAATACAAAGTAAAATTTGGTTTTCAAAGTTTGACCTTGGATAATCCCATGTGAACTCTGACCTCTACCAAAATAAAAAGGGTCCACCCTCCCATCATGATTCATCAACAAACCAAGTTTGAAAACAATTCAAGCTTCCTACCTTGAGATATCATTGAACAAGGTTTCCTGAGCTTGACCCCATGTGACCCAAAATGACCTTGACCTCTACCAAAATCAAAAGGGGTTCTTCCTTACATCATAATGCATCAACATATCAAGTTTGAAATCAATCCAAGTTTCCTAGGTTGAGATATCATTTAACAAGGTTTCCTGAGCTTGACCTCATGTGACCCCAAATGACCTTTGACCTTCACCAAAATAGATAGGGTTCTTCCTCACCTCATAACGCATCAACATATCAGGTTTGAAATGAATCCAGGTTTCCTGCCATAAAATGTTGTATAAACAATGATTTTGGGGCTTGACCCCATGTGACCCCAATTGACCTCTGACCCCCAACAAAATTTATAGGGTTCTTCCCTACATCATAACACATCAACGTGTCACGTTTGAAATTAATCCAAGTTTCCTATCATGAAACATTGTGTAAACAAGGATTTGGGGGTTTGACCCCACGTGACCCCAAATGACCTTTGACCTCCACCAAAATTTACAGGGTTCTTCCCTACATCATAACACATCAACGTGTCAAGTTTGAAAGGAATCCAAGTTTCCATTCTTGAGATATGGTGTAAACAAGGATTTGGGGGTTTAACCCCCTGTGATCCCAGATGACCTTTGACCTCCACCAAAATCAATAGGGTTCTTCCTCTCAGTATGAGGTATCTGTGTACCAAGTTTGAGAATTGTCAGGTCTTCCCTTCTCTAGATATCGTGTATACCAGCAAAGTGTCACAAACACACACACACATACACAGGGCATACCCATATTCAATGCCTTAGGGGGTACACAGAACTGTTCCCCACAAGAA
This sequence comes from Holothuria scabra, assembly GCA_037179385.1. Classification (NCBI taxonomy): domain Eukaryota; kingdom Metazoa; phylum Echinodermata; class Holothuroidea; order Aspidochirotida; family Holothuriidae; genus Holothuria; species Holothuria scabra. Next base: position 29,716,460 of record CM074200.1, read on the forward strand.
ATGGTCGGAATTCCCCTTTAGCTGTTTATGTCACGCAGCACGTGAATGCCGCGAGCGAGGGCGGGCTCTTGCATATCACGTGACAGAGCTCATTGCAGTGTCCGAATTTTCAGGTAGCTACACCAGTTACGAGCTCCGCGTGAGCGAGGAAAGACGTGTGAGGCCTTAGCTCTTATGAGCGGCTTGTACCCGGCAAGGTATCGTTTACAGGCTCATACGCACACACACACACATACACACGCACATACACATATACATACACACACATGCCATCAAGAATGCATCTTGTTTCTCTTTTCATCGAAACCAAAAAGAGGCAGTTATTCCAATTTATATGAAAGATGCAGTGAACCTGTTTTGGATTAATGTCGTAGACTACTGTAACCTGCATTATATCATGAATGGCTCTTGAAAATCAGATGAAAACATTTTCTCACTAAATTGGAGTTGATGCGCACTGTTTAACAAGGTGTTTCTTGATTGGTTGTTGCCATTGTAATGTATCGATTGTATTCTTTGTTAGGGATTAGGTTTCCAATTAGGGATCGTTAGCCAGTTAGAAAATTTCTTGTTAAACAGTGGGCATCGCCAGCTAAATTGTGAAACTAAGAAGTCACAGCTACAGTACCATAGAACTGCTCTAAATATGCAACATTTACACCCTAAAATATCATGAAAGATACTCAGTAGAAAAATCCTAGATGAAGAAATTTGTGAGATTAAAGCTGTTGGTTTGAAATGACTCTGAAGAGACTGCTTTTCCATTTTTAAAGAGAAATTTTCCTGGTATGCTGATCACTGACAGTGAGATGTTTCATCTGGGAGATAAAACCTTTCAGACAGTCATCTTAAGTCTCAGGGGAAGGAGATGTCCCATTTTATGTATCTTTGTAAAAGTTTTATTATTAAAGGGTTTGTAAATGAAATTTGATGAAAACTGTGACCTTGGTCAAAATATTTACTTCTCATGCTAGTCACTTAAGCTATAAGTACTGCAGACTTTTGTTCCCTTACTATTATACAGAAAATGTCACATTGACAGACATGTGCACGAAAATCAGATTAGTCTTTGAACAAATACTGCTCTGTTCAGTGATATAAGTTATATTTTACAAAATGATAGTGGACAGTTCATTGTGTCCACCAAACAACTGTGAAATCAGTAATCAATTAGCATGACTATCCTTGGAACAAAATATGATAAGGTCAATGAAGAAAATTCAAATCAGATTTTGGAATGAAAATTTGCTATATAAAGTGACCCAGCCTAAATGCAATATTCTTGAGAAAAACTTACCTCTTAATAGCAGCTTTGGCTCTTTAAGGATGAGAGATTTTAGATCCTTCTTTTGAAAGCCAAGTTGTTCCCTAAGGATGAAAATGTTTTCTTGAATATGAGAGATTTTGAAGGTGACCAGCTGTTTAAATAAAACAAAAACAATAGGAAGACATTACTACATACTTCTTGGAAGCTCAAAGTCAAGTAAGATACATTAAACATCACAAAAATCACGTCTCTTTTGAGAATAAAATAACATCCTGTGTACAGAATAAATTATGAATTGCATCTTACTTTTGACAACTTTTACTTATAATCTCAGGTTATTGCTTTATTAAATTGACATTTCTTTTCTGAAAGTTGACTCAAGTTCTACGTACATAATTCTCTCTCTGCATTATCACCCAGGTATCTACCTGTATCTCTAAAAAAAACTGAAGTTTGCAATTTATAGGCAGTCAACTCTCACCCCAAACTGCAATTTTTGAAGCAGTCTACAGACAGAGAAATTTTCAATTTTCTCAGCCCTTTGATTGACAGTAAGTTCAAAAAATGAAGAGTACTGAAGCTAATATAAGACAGCACTTTACTTCATTAAGAGTGTTTTGATTACACATCAGGGTATTCAATACTTACCCTGAAGCAATAAACGGCGATTATATCTGTATGAAGATGAGTTTAAGACAGTAGTGGGAGGGGATTACATATTGGAGAAAATACTGCTCAATTTCATCAAGAAATGTTCTCTGTATCAATTATATGCCCATTTAAGCATTTGAAAATAGCCATGAATGTTGACATTTGATAGCAGTTTATCTCAGAATTAACTGAAAGGGGATGTAACCCTTCAGTACACTGTGAGTGATTTGATCCCCTTTGGTAAGTTGATATTTGAACACCAAAGTTGGTGGGCTTCTATAGTACCATTGGAGCAGCTAATTGGAGTAATGAACCAGGGATCAGGTACTACTGTATACAGTAATTGGCAATGGCAGATTTTACCAAAAAACTTTGGGAGTCATGACAGAACTTAAGGGCTAATGTTCTTTAATGTAAAAGAGCAAGTTAGGAGAATTGGAACTGATTGGGGTGAGATGATTAGGCTTTTAATTGATGGGATAATTTCAACAAAAGGACCACTTAGATTACTTAGGTATAACTTGTACAGATAAAACAAACATATGCTCAAATAGTGTGTAGGTCTACTGTTAAGGTCTGGAGAAATTTCTTCTGTATCTTTGTGTAGAAGATTCACTGTTTTACTTTTAGTTGGAGAAAAGATTGGGGTAGAAAGGGAAGTTTTACTGCTCTGGGGAGTCTGGGCAATATTTGTTGTCCTTTAAAATGTATACTATACTGTACACAGGATGGTACAGTATTTCTGAACATGCACAAGTTTTGATTAAAGTTTGATTGAAATATACTACATACATTAAATTTTAACATCTTTCAGTAATAAGTGATGTTTAAAGATTTCAGACAAACTACTGTACTCACTACATATTAAATTTAAAAATCTTAACAGATAATGTTTAAAGATTTCAAACAAACTACTGTACTCACACGTGGTTCTTTAGTTATGACAGATCTGACCTCTGACCCTTTGAGGTGAAGCAATTGTTGGAGGTAACCAAGCTTCCTATCAACTCTTATTACCTGTTGACAAATAAAATACCTGTATATTTAACAGGTTGAGAGTCTAACACATCTGCATTGTTAACATAGAAGAAGGATTTTCTTCCTTAAGATGCAAGGAACTTTCAGTCTGAACAAAATACCTCTTTACTAATTTTAGAGTATTCACTGAACAGGGCTGAAATGTAGGACTTGCCCTATTGTCCAAGACTGGCAAAAATTGTTTTGGACAACCACCTTCCCTCTCTAAGGTTGTCAAAACTGCGAGTAGCTACCCGAAAATTCGGCCACAACAATGAGAGAGACAATAGTTTAAAGTCAAGGAGTCAATAGCCTACGGAAGCTGATGCGGGGCGTGCTGCGTCCGCTTTTCAGCCCACACCTGAGGCGTGCAAATATGCCCCGATTGGAGCACAACGGTAAAGGGTTAAAGTGACATAAACAGGTACTGTAAATGGTTTGATTCCTGTTTGACATGATTCTATTTAGTTTTACAGAGAGAAATCGGAACTTATCTTTGGTTTGTGAATCTATGGCTTGTACATACCTCACCTGTTTCACAAATGGACTATCCCATTTTCCATGGAATGCTACTGTATCTGGCAATGGGACAGACCATTTGTGAAACAGGTGAGGTAAGAAGTGGTGAAGTAGATTACATTAACAACTACAAAGTCTAAGGCCTGTACTAACAACAAGAATAAAAGTTGGTGTACTTACAGAAAATGAGAGAAAGTAAGGTGCTCTATTCACAATCTTTGTAACAGCTTCATCAGTGAATTTTTTTGACTTCAGGTAATTTACTCTTGCTTCCAAATTCTGCACATCTTCTAAAAGTATATGAGGATTTTTGGTAACAAAGCTTCCTAATTGCTCGCCATCAACACCAACACTATTTAAGAAAAATAACTTTTCCTTAATGTCCCTTTCAAAATCCATTTTTAATAATTCTGATGGGATCCTTTGTTTCTTTTCCACTTTGGACAAGTCAACACCCAACTCCATTAATTTTTGTAAAGTAGGAGATTGTTCAATGTAGCTAGCAAGTGTGTATGAGTGTGAAGGAAGAGGCAATTGCACATAGGGTTCCAGGACAGGAGGGTCATCCATTTCTGCCAAAATATCTATTTCATCAACAGACTCTTCAATTTCATCTTCCAGAAAGTCCTTCTCATTTGAGACATTGTCCAAGAGATCTGTTGAAATCACCAAACCTTTTTGCATTAAACTTGACCTCTCTTTCTTGTCAAACCAATCATTTTCGATGTGGTTTGACCATACAAGAGACAATTTACGATGCCTGTTTGCAACAAGACTTAGTTTTGGTTTGTCTTTGTGCAAATTATCCATATCATATGGATTGGTGGAGAATCGGTGAGTAGCTGAAATGTTCTGATGGTGTAAAAGATTTCTGGGCAATTTCATGCACATTGAGGTTGAAAGGTACACAAATCCTCTGAAGGGAAAGAAGTTTGTTACTAATGCCATGACTGGAGATGCTAAAAACAGTTTTTGAATTAAGAGTACATCTAAATGCACAATACTACAGTCATTCAAAATTTAAATATCTTGAAATTTGTTGCATCAAATCCAGCTATAGTCCATACATTCTAAAATTGACCCTTTCATTAATTTACAAGATCATCCATTCCTGCTTCAGTCTGCAACTTTCTGCACAACGTTTTACAATTCTTGTCCTTCTTGAGTCTGTGAAGTAAAGAAATGCAGTCAAATAATTATCAACAGAGAATTTCTTCACTTATTTATTTTGTTCAAAGTCTACACTTTAATTTTGTTAAGAAGTCTCTACAAGTTTACAAGAATGCCTAAGTTCAATTTACTGTACATTAATCTGTGAATAAGCATGAATGTAAATTCGATTTTTATAAAACAAACTTTCAATTAATTGAGAAGAATTGTAAATTTTGAAAAGTTTGTTGAAGAATCTTCCCTTCCTAAAAACAAAATAAAAAAGTTGTAATGATTGACAGTGGTTAGAATTACAGTTAATCAAAAGGATAATTTTTTCACTTTATTTTGACAAAGTAAAACATGCTTTAGTAGGATAGAAACTACAGGGAAAATAGGCCTAACCGATTAAAATAAGGTCCTGTAACTTTCACACAACATGAATTTTGAATGATGGATTACTCTATATTACACTGCTGTAAATGGTGGCTTGGGAATTAATGAGTTGGTGCTGAAGGAAAAAGGTCTTAAACAGACTGTTTGGAAGTTCTAAGTTGTGGTAACCTCATGTAACCAAGAACATCATGCATTTTGGAAATTTCTGCAGCATTTCAAAGAGTTATAGCAGAAGAAATTGATGTAGGCCTAATATGTTTTAAATTCCAATGTTCTTGAGAGAAAATCAAATCCTGTATATCAATTAATATTGATGTAAAAATATCCTGCAACTGTACTGCAAATCCTCCACAGACAAATTGATAGGCTTTTGAGTTGAAACAGTGTAACATACAGTACAGTACATGCTCCAGTTCCTGTGAGACATACACCAGTAGGGTCACTGGTTGGCTGTACTGTACCTACAGTATATGATGGTTACAGTATACAACGTTATATATAAAATGTTATCAATGCAGTACTTTAGCTTTTTGACACCTGTCAAACTCAATTCTCAATCATTTAATTCATTGCCTTTGCTGTGCATCTTTCCAGACCAGCAGACAAATCACCCTCATAGCCAGACAGGGCACCAAAGGGGGAGGGGGAAAAACCTTTCCATGGAGGTGAAAATTTTTCCAGGAAAGTCCAAATGTGTATACTGTACTGTACAGTAAATGTATTAAGTCAATGGCAAACTTTATGGTCTCTGAGGGGATGAAGTAATTTTCCAGGGTACTTCCCCCCTCCCTCATGTCCCTCCCCCCTTTTTAAGGGAAAATTCATAGGAAAATTCAATATCTTTTACCATTCTCAAGATATACCTGTTCAAAGTATGGATGTTTTAAAGCAACTTGTGCTTACAGGTAAATGCAAAAATAATGATGCGGAGTGTTGCACAGTGTTGACATTCTTTTGTTGCACAGTGTTGGCATTTCTTTTGTTAACCCATATATTCATTATCTCTTCATTGCTTAAATCACTCTACTGATGATTTTCAAGGATACAATTTAAACTTTAAAAGTAAAACCTTCAGGACATACTAATATTACAAATGTAGCCCTGAAATGAAGATTGCAAAAACAAAGGATGACATCAGCCATATATGGCATGTCTCCTCCACAGATGTTACATGATTTACATATTGAGCTCATGTTTATGCATGATGTATTACTTGCAAGTGCAAATCAGAAATTACAGTACTGTGTAAAATGGTCAAATTTTAATGAATTTGATAGAATATGGGGCAATTTAAACTTCCACTGCTTTTTACATCAAACTCCCATCTTCTTCATCATCATGTCATGCAACAGGTCTTCAATGGAATGCCTACAGTGTAAATGCATTGAATCCAGGCACAGGTAACCTGTGGTGTTTTGGTTCTTTTGCATGTGCATTGGGGTATACTGTAATTATGGTCCCACATGTGCAAATGTGGGCATCAGTTGCTTTAGATTGTTTTTCCTTACAGTGCAATCACATCTTTTTTTCAAAACTTGAATTTTAAAATCTGAGAGAATCCAGCCACCAGGAGCTGGGGGTTGATGGTTCCCTACACATACAGTAGCTGTTCCAACTACAAATAGGCCTACATGAAACTGTAGGCAAGAGTGACAATGAGTGAAACTCTTGTGGGCAGATATGCCATTTTTCAAATTTTACAGTATGTCCTGTCATTTAGTGATTTACTGTACCCTCTCCAAGATTAACCCCTAACATTCCAATATTTTGGCCCAATTTTCCTGCCTTTTATAGTACAGTACATACACACTGTAATTTATTCATACCTACAGTATGCTAATTTGGTGTGGTGTAATAATTAACAAAGGATGACTGGCTTAAATATGAACTCTCCAGTATGGTGCTGGGTGGTCTAACTCTCTGTATCTCTTCTTTGTGACATATTCTCATAATGTAATGTGTAGGTTAATTCATTTTTCTCCCCTTTTTTACAACTACAGTAGACCTAGTGTAAAAGGAAGTTACATGAAAGAAGTTATCCTTGGACCTCCCAGTGGAGTACGACTGTGGCTGGAGTCATGGTACAATAATAGTGAACAGCTCACAAGAGATAACCACAGGTTTACATCAAAATTAGACAATTAACATACAAATTACCATACCTACAGTGTGTGATTTTTGTGAATAACCATTGAACATGGAGTGAAGAGCTGTACAGTAGCTTCTCACAGCCACTTTAAATATCACTAAATTCATTTACTGTAGTTTCATTTACTGTTCAAACACAACTTTGTCTAGGTCTTCTGGAAAGGGGCAAACAACTCTGACGATGAGTTGGTGAAATTTGGTATTAAAAATCGACTCTTTCACGAAGTATGTTACACGATCTATAGAAATGCCTGTAACTGTAATGTTAATCACACGACGCAGTGCAATCACTTCATGTAGTCAGGGTAACCCTTCCGATCCATCAAGGTGACCCACAGACTTGTATACATGGACAGAGCATGTAACCTGCACATTCTATCCGTAGATGGTCCTCACCAGCTGGGACAAAAAAGGCTCACCAAGATGGCCGCCGTGAAGCTATAATTTGTCTGATTTGATGACCACTCTGTAATATTTTAAACAAAAGTTAAACGTCAATGGAAAACAGTATCATATTCCTGCAATAGGTGAAGTGATTTTGACCTTACCTTGCAATATTTCAAAAATGTTTCAATTTTTTTGCAGAATATTGGGATGTACTTGAGCAAGTCCAAGCTTTCACACAAAACCATAGCAGACGGCCATCTTGGTGCGCACTTTCTCACAATACGGCAGAAACAATGTACCGTGCAGTATGCTCTGTCCATGTATAGGAAGTCTGTGAGGTGACCCTATCTACAAGTATTACACACCTTGAGGTGTATGAACAAGGCAGGGTCACTCAACGGAAAAGGTTACCCAGACTAAACTTTATGATGTTCCAGAAGACATTCGTTTCTACTTTATAAAATGATCTTATTTAGAGAAAATTTTGACAAATTTATTTTTAAAGTTCTGGAGAGTATTTCGAACAATTTTATTAATATCTGACAGAATTGACATCTTTCTTTTCAGGTTCAAGAAATATCTATGCAACAAATTTTATGATATTTATTGGAGGAATTGTTCTTATGTAACTGGACACTTATGTAACATGTCTACTTATGTGGAATTGTGTGTGTAGCACCATCATTTCTCCAAACAGCAAAATGGCTGATGCTCAAACACCACTTCTAATGAGTGTTCTGTAACATTTTGCCTCTGAAACTGTATGTATGCATATTTTTTTAAATTCCAATTGTCTAAGGATAGTGATGGTAAGATCAACAGATGAATGAGCTACTAAAACCGGGATCAATTTTTTGATATTGCAACGGCTGGGTTTGTAGCGCACTAGGGCCAAGGATTCTAGTATGGAGTAAAACGAAGTGGATATAGCACATAGTCCTGGACTACTCCATACTATGCCAAATTCCATGGACATTTGATGCGATCAATGGAATTTTGTCAAAGATTATCCAATTGGAGCTACAAAACAAGATTCCATATTTTAATCTAGGTACATATTTCAAAAATTAGATGTTTATTTCATCATGATTTTTCTCATCAAAAGTTACAATCCTTACAAACCAATTGTATGATCATACAGAAATCCGCACACAAGACTATATGACTAATGGTCATAGGCTATGCATCCTCCCTAGCCTAGGCCTACGGTCTTCCTGATCTTTTTAGTGGGGAGGGAGGGGATACTCAATCTGTTCCCTGGCCGCACCGGAAAGTACATTTGCCATATGCCAAAGAATCACACAAAGGTGGAGGTTTTGGGAATTATATGCCACACCAATTGTTGCAATTGTATGCCAACTGACACTGTCGTAATTTTCCCTGTAGCAGCGGGGTATGCCAAATTTGTTAGCGTACATTTCCGTGAAAGTAGGCCTACCTACTTTCCAGTATGGTTCCCTGGCTATGCCACTGAACCACAGGTCTACCATTCTCACCTCCTTTCAGTTGTCATAAAAGTTAATACCTGTTCGGAACAAACAACTTGCACCAACTTCATACAGGTACTGGGGTAGCCTAGGTCTACAATATGTACAGTACAGTACTGTGCAACTGTAAATCTGCACACAGACAGAAAATTCGTGAAACCAGTACTAATACGCAACACTATAACTGTTCAATAATGATTCAATGACTAACTGTTACTCCGAATTAGCTAACAAGTTCTTAAAAGAGAAAAGACTACTTCAGAAAACTTCCCTATATAATTTGCCATAATTACCTTATTCACGGTGACAAAACATTCGACGTTGATTTTCTACACAAGGTGCAACTTAGAATCTCTTCCCAGTGAACGTGTTACCCTCTTTTTCTCTCTTTTGTCATTTACAGTTAAGTTGTACATGTGACCGAGGGTGCAAGGATGTGAAATAAACCATAGTCAATATAGGCGGCCCTATGGAATACCGTTTTAACATATATTCGGGAATTTCAGATATCTCTAATTAATTTCAGATATCTCTAATTGATTTGCAGACATCTTTAAATAATTGCAGATATCTTTAAAGGGCAGGAGCAGTCATCTCAAATTGAAGAAGTGTAGTAGACTGTCCAGTTTCATTATTGGCTGTTGGGAGTCATGTGACAATGTTTTTTTTTCTTCAAACGTAATATTTACCAGAAATAACTGCATGGTTTACCTTAAATATGCAATAGTAAAGTCATAAAATGTATACTCTGAAGAGAAAAAAGATGGAAATTGTGATATTTAGCTTTTTCGTTTGGGGGACTGCTCTTCACCTTTAAGGTTCTCGATGAGCCAAGCCTTGCCAACATTTCCAAGTCACAAGTGGGTTCCAGCTGGGCTACTTGCTGGACCCCAGCTGGGACCCAGTTGGTTGGGGCCTGCAGCTGGGGATGTTGGCAGGGAAACCAGCGGCGGAGCTAGGGATTGTGGTTGGAGATATGTGTGATAGTGGGTGGAGATGGCTCGGTGGTTTGAGCGTACTGCCTTGCATACTGAAGGTCCCCGGATCAAATCCCGGTGGAATCACTTGGAAATTTTCCGGGGTCTAAAAATTAACTTGTTCAGCATAGCTGTTCACAGTGATGCTGAGGGGGTTTAAAATTGGTGAATTACAAAATTGGGAATTTGGTTGTCCGTTTCAGGAAGTTGTCCGTTTCAGGAAGTTGTCCGACTCAGGAAGTTGTCAGCTTGCTCAGTTCAGCTGTTGAGCAGTGGTGCAGAGCAAGTATAACCCCCACCCCCTCCAGCCTTTGGGAAAGTGGCTAAAGACTGGGGATACGCTCACGTCCGTCGGATGGGGACGTTAAATGGCGGTCCCGGGAGCAGGATTGGGAGCTATTAGTACACGCCTGCCTCGTTACCTCTGAGCGCTATTCGAAAAGAGAAGGCGAAGTTCGCCGGTGTTCATCCACACTCACTCTGGCATTGGATCTTCGAAAAGTTAAATGATTAGGGCCTGGACTTCAGGGCATCTTATGGGGCCTTGGCCCTCCTTTGCCCTTCAACCTGTTATGTTATGTTATGTTATTTCGGTCAGAAGGGCGAAAATGGTCTGCAGGGGTGCTTCGAAGGAGTAAATAGCCTTAGTCTCAGCAAGATCGAAGCCACAGCTTTTCAGACTTTAAATTTGATTTGATTTTCCTCACCTGGTAGAAGACTTCTTTGCCATTTCTCCTCAGAAAGTTTTTCTTTCAAAACATATTTAAATTTTCTAATCATGGGCCTCCGCAGAAGAAAATTCGGGGGAATAAAATTCTTTTAGCAGGAAAAACTCCTCACCACCCTGAGTTGGCGCGGGGCGCAAGAAAATTTTGGTCCCAAATGCCTCTCAGATCGCTGGAAATGGCATTTTTAACGCCTCTTTACTGCATTTAAATAGGGAAAATCTGAGTGAACTGTTAAGAACTTGTCGATTTTAATTTTCCTTCGTCTTTTTTTCTTTATGTTTTCTTCGTTTTTTCAGTTTTTTTAATTATCCAGGGCCAGGAGGGTAAGTTTCGCCCCCTTTCCCCTACCTGCGGACGCCCATATTTCTATCTCTCTATTACGCATTCTAGTATGAAGGCGGTCATTATATTTTGTGTTATTGTCAGGTCTCGATTTAAAATTTTAATGTAATAATGGGCTACTTTGTGAAGATAAAGATTTAACCTGCTAGAACTTAATAGCAGGCAATCTTAATGGAAATTAATTACCGTTCGGTGTACATCTTTGGCATCTGGAAATCAAGATAAGTCCACAAAGAAACATTAATTGACGTAATTTATATCGTGTGACCACACTGAAATAGCCATTAATTAAGTACTTTGAAAGAGCTGGATAGCCAAGACAAAAGGTTTTCTTGGCTCTCTAGATACCGAATTCATAATAAATAAAAGTAGTCTAAACCTTTAGCTTATTAGATGCGATTTTCTGGCTTTTCAGACCACGAAATTACAGAAATAAGCATTTTCATGGGATTATCGTTCAGTGTCAGAAATAGCAAAAATTTATCATGAGAAATGGAAACTGCTCACTGAAACCCTTAAGTCATTGCCATTATCTGATAACATGTAGTTTTATTTTATTTTAACCTGAATATTCTCTGCAAATGATTTTGAAAAATTTTGTGGAAGCTATTTTGGTATCTTTATAAACTCTTTGTATTGTCTATGTTGAAAATTATCCCCTACAACACTGAGCGGGGATAATTGCACTACAATTATTGTTGCGCCCTTTGTAACATCTTTTATTGGTCGGGGGTGAATTTAATGTCAGTCGGTGTATATTGTAAGCCTATAATCACGCTTGGTATGCCAAGCATTAAACTTAGCACAGCGACAACATTCATTAGTGCGTATAAAGCATGAAAATACGTTTCGGCAAAACCCATCCCTGTATTACAGAAGACCCTTTCCATCAGAAAAAAGTGCAGATAGTACAGTTACTGGTGGCTGTTTGAGCATTTTGTTATCTGGGTCTTTTAATAACGCTTTTAAATTATGTCTTTCGTCAATAATGGTGCAAGAACAAAGTATGTTAAAAAGGGCGCCGACATACGATTTTGGTTCCGTCGGGGGGGGGGCACCTCTCCCTGACCATATGGCAGCTCTGCGACTGAAGGAAATGGCTTGCCGGCCATCAAAACGTTAAATAAAACTGAGTTTTTCTTTAAGCCGAAGAAAATTTTTGGGCGTATTTGGAGGGCCGTAAATCGCAATATATAACGTGATGCTCACAATTAAAATTTCAAATATTTTCGAAACCTTTCCCATATCATCGAGTGACACCGGTCAACTACATTAATATTGTTACAGTTATCCTAAATTTTCTTTCGCCGTCTCAATACCTCACCTACTCTCTTAAATCAATAGATTTAAAATTAGTCTAATAGAGTTAAAATAAATCTAAACCTATAAGAATGGAATTAGTGAGGAATCGAACGTCTGATTGGTCACTAATTCCATTCTTTTAGATTTAAACTTTTAGATAAAAACAAACATTACAAAACTTTGCAACATATTTGAACTGACGAAACAAACTATTACAAAACAATTCGCGGTCTTAAGCCTGTCTTCATAGCCCCGTGCAACACTTAGCCCGAACTGGTCGATTATTCAGTTCGGACAAAAGTTGCTAGAAGTTCTGGAATAACTGAAAAATAAAACGTGGAGGCAAAACTATTTACAGGAATACAAAGAGTCCAAAATTTTGTTCAAAAATGGTTGTGGTACACATTTAACCTGATAATTTTGACCATTTTACTGTGTGCTTTTTTTTTCTTTTATTGAAGGAAACATTGCCATCGAAAGCTGTAAATATGTTACGAGCCAACTGATGGTACATGGTGACGCTTCCTTCACTAGATGTAACCGCTTTAGCAGACGGGGTCTCTGTTTTGATAAATACCAAATTCGTCTCTTTGTAATTTAAGTGGAACTAAAAAAACTCTTGTTTTGAAAGGAAAACCAGTTTGAAATTAATACTCAGAGCAAACTGACTTCTAATTATTTCTCTATTTCGTAATCCACATAGGATAGGGGTAATCAGCCACATAATAAGAAACCATTGTCCTTGTTTCATGGTGCGATCTGTGAAGATGTGTTTTCTGTAGAAGTTAGCAGACCACTAATACAGTATTCTTTTTCACAAAATATTGACTGAAACATATAGTGCATGAAAATGTAATGATCTTTTTTTATTGATCAATATTTCAAATGGAATTTGTAGACAATTCGTTTAAATACAGCCTGAGACTGTGTAAAATTCAAGACAACAGGACCCATTTTGGTTCTATTTTTTAGTTTATCATTCTTCTGCATGAAATGCCCCTTTAGAGCTGATATTAATTCACGTTTTACCATCGGTTGGCGCGTAGCATTTGTCCATTATTCTTTTTTTGGGGGGGGGGGGTGGTAGCAAAATTTTCTGGCGGGAGCCCTCCCCCCCCCCGTAGAAACTCCCTGCTTTAGTTAGAGGGGTGGCAGTTATAGATTAAAACAAGTAGTTAGGGAGAAGGAAGTAGCATAATTTAGTGTTTATAAGTCAATCATACATATAATTACAGGACCATATGCAAGTTCCTTTCGAGAAAATAGTGCATCTTAGTCAATTTTACTTTTCGTTCATTTGTAAATTACCCAAATTAAAATAATGAGTTGTGGACGATTTCTCGTGGAAATAAAAGAGGACATGTTCATGTTATGAGTATTTCTGTTTTTGCCTGCAGCTTCCTTTTTTGTATACTGTCTTTTATGTTTGTTTGTGTCATGTGTTTTATATGTACCAAATAAATCAATCAAATCAAAATCAAATAAATCAAATATATTATGGCTGATGATACTCACTTCACCTAAAGTTCTTGCCAAATTGGACACTCGATCGTGCTGTCTCTTCTTCAAAATATTTGTGACTTAGGCATACAAATTACCTTTTTGACTGCTTAAATTAAACAAAATGAAAACGGGAAGTTCTTTTGAGAGCAATCCAATGCCAAGCCGTCGCCCAAGGTTGCTGAGACCTCGGACTGTAGTACGTACGTCATAGGACGCATCTATGACGTCCTATGTCATAGATGCTGGGTCTCACGTCACTCAAACCCTAGCCCTACCGTAGCTTGTGTCAAGGAAATGTTATACGAATATATAATTACAACTCCCAATTCTGTTACGGTTTTACATTTTATAAAACAGTGAATATATCCCTATAAGAAAAAGGGGGCAAGGAAGGGGCAAGTATGTATTGCTGTTCTTCATTCAGTATTACTATTACTAAACGCTTGAGCATGGAATTCACAAACCACCTGTTCAAGGATTATATGCCTAACAGTTTTCTACGTACATGGACTTAGGAGGCGGGGATGGGGGCAGGTAAAGGGAGAAGACTGCCCCAAAATTTTTGCAAGATCTAAAATTTGGACAGGAATTTGAAAAGAATCAGGAATGCCACTTTAATTTTAAAGTTTGGCATGGCTTTTAGTTACTCAGAAAAGTGGAGAGTGCTGGAAATCTTAAAAAGAGATGATGACCAAAAAAGGGAAAGACACCATAGTCCTCGGCAAAAGTTCTATATTCTTACAACGTATTGATTAGATTTAACCAATGTTGTAAATTTTAAACTGTCTTCCTCAGTAACTTTAACCAGAAAGCTAGTTAGTTAATCTGTGACCACAATACTGGGTAAATTTTACCAGGGTGCATGAAAATCAACGAGAGTACAAAAAACTTGCTACACATTTGTACAGAGCAATAAGCCATAATTCGTGAGTTTTACTTCAGTCCTGCAATACAATGTCTGAAACGGTCGAATATCTAAATTCTTTCAAGCATTTGCCCGCAAAATAGAAAAGTATCATATAGTCACCGCAACATACAAACAAAAACACAAAAAGGTAAAAATAAATCGCAACATTTTTAGGAAACCTATCGCTCAAAAGAAACAATAATTCCTCAAAGTGTTTTGGAATTTTGCCGTAATGGCCAATTATGATCTGATTTTTGTTTTACATTTTGCCCGAAAAACGCATGTAAGCTACAACTGTCGCGTATTTCAGTATCCGCCCATATGCTTTCAAGCCAGACGTGCCACCTCAGGATACGCCACTCCCTCACGATACTCCGACACTTTCCTACGTCTCCTAACTCTTTTTCTTTTTGCTCCGCTCTTCACGTCCTGCCTCTCCCTAATTCCAGCTTTCTGGATTATTTCACTCTTCCCATCTTCCATCCGTCTCTAAATGCCCCTATTCCATTGACAACAATAACAAAGTTCATCTCTCCCCTATCATGGTGATGTCAATATCGAAAGGACCATGAACTGAGCCGCTCGACAAGTTGGTTAGAGTACGGAAATTTGTTAAGATCTGTGGTACGGGCGACGATAAAGTAAATCAGGTAAGGTGTTTTTCAATTGCATAATGATATTATATGTGAAGGTTTTTCGTCTGCCTGAAAATTCATTTACCACCACGGACGGTAACGTTACATTATTTTTAAAAGGTGTTATGGAGTTGTAATTCATCAACTCAGTATATCTTCTATGTAGCGGACCAAGAGTCGCAGAAGAGTCAGTTGCAATCGGCATTGAATAGTTTCCCCCGAATAGATATAAGACCATTTACCCAGTTATAGTGGCACATTTTATAATTTTCTGATCACGTAGCAAGTTGCTGATTTATTCTATTATTTGCCTTGGAAAGCTCAGAATGACAACCGCCTCATTTCTAGTACCCTGCAGAGCAAACTCTGTAGTAGCCTCCGTGAAGATGGCTCTCTCTTAGAAATCTTAATCCATCCATGTCTGTTTAAAGTATAACACATAGTCTGCAAACCTCACTAAGTCTACATACCTGGATGTAAGGCGTGCACGTATAAAATTGAAGCAATCGGAAGTCTTGCGGTGGCCCTTTTGCAGGTGGAAAAAAATTCAGCCGAGGTACAAACTTCACTGATTTTGTATGGCCGTATGTGCACTGAGTGACAACTGACAAACTTTAAACCCAGCTAAATTTCTTGATTTTCGGACTGAAATGTTGTTTGCAATCTCAATTGAAGACAACAGAAATGCCGAGATCCTGTGCTGTTTTTAATTTCAATTATGCAGCAACAGATTGCAAGAATATGAAGTTAGAGACATTCACGCCTGTGGTGGTTTCAAGTTTGGCTGACTATATGGGATTACCGAGTTCGTGCTTTTACAAGGCGCCCTAGCAAAGTCTCCACACCGCGAACTGAAGTCTCTCCTACACAATCTCCCTGGTAACACAAAGATACTCCTGGCAAATTCGCCTGCTAGTCTTAAAAAGGGGCCCTGTCGGACAAGCCAGATTTCCCCTAGGCTAACTAAGTCTGTCGCTGTTTGTCGTTTGCAGTGCATTGTTCTATGTCTACCAAAGGCTCATCCCCCCCCCCCCCCGAAAAATAAACATTGTACCGGTAAATTCTTTTTAAGGGAATCATACGGAATCCATTTCATAACCCCTAAGGGTCCATATGGTTTTTAGTAGCACCCGGGATTACGATAAGAGACCCATGGGCTGCCCCAGTGGTGGTTTGGGGGGTTGAAACCCCACATGACCCAACGCGTCATTGCAAAAATCACCTTAAATAGCGGTTTTTCTCCCTCCCCTTAGACTTTTCCCTTCTGTAGTTCCCCAACCCCCCCCCCCCCCATGACACAATCCTGGGTACCCTACTGGGCGGGACCTTAAATTAATCCAAATGACCCATATGGGAAACTAAATCTGAGGCTAAGTATGTGGGAGAATATGGGTCAATTTCAATCCTTTAATATCCCTTGTGTATGTGGGCTACCCATATGGGCCCTTATCAACCTCGGTAAATTCCTCCACCGGTATGGGCTTACCCATATGCCGGGTTAGTTAGATACAAGATTTGACAACACACCAACGATGTGTTATAAATAGTGTCATGTAGGTCAAATGCAGTGCAAGTCCTCCCGGCCGTTTTAGTGGCCTCTTTGCACAGCCTGGAAGGGAATACGTGGGCATATTCTAACACCCCCAGCCAGTGGCAAAAGCACAGGGTGGTTTGGGGGGATGAACCCCTCCCTCTGAACCAACCTTGAAATGCAAAAAGTGCCTACATAGCGGGGGTTTTGTCTCCCCTCAGACTTTTTCCTCATTTCATGCCCACCCCCCAATGACACAATCCTGGCCAGGCTATTTCATATTTCCTCCTGCCTACAGGCTTTACCAAATAAGGAACCCATATAGGTTTACTACCCATGCTTGATAGCACGTTTTTTAACATTTGGTAGGGACCGTCGACTTTCTCAGGAGGCGATTTCTTAAGGGACAACTTTGTTACGGTGGCTTTGTTGGCCAAGCTGGCGAATTCATTGTCAGGGGTGACTTAGTACTACGGGTCCCATGGCTCTGTTACACGGAATAGGAAATGACACGAAATTGATGTATTTTTTCTTCTAAATTTGCCAACTTAACTTTTAGAAGTCAAAATAAAAGAGCACAGAGGAGTCTTCTCCCAGATTTAGTCACATTTGTAAGTTGCCTATCATCACTGACGAATTAAATGCAACTCAAACGCAAAACTTTATGGCAGCATTTGCTTACAAGCCACATAAAAAAGATAAGTTGTCACTTATAGCGAAGCCGTGTCTGTGGTAGCTCACCCTTCAGTTAAAAAGTGTTGTCACTTTTTTAGTTGATCATGATGAACACCCTATATGACCACTGTCAAAGTGAAATTTTCTAAGAATGGCAAAACAAAAGAGCAGTTATCTCCACCCCTTTTCAACATTTTTATGTTTAATATTTAAAGGGGACAATTACGCTTTTGATGTATGATTGCATAGTTTTTAGTCAAATTAAAACGACAAATTGTTTTGAGAATGGCGAGTTTGTGAGCATTTTTTCCAACACAAGACTTTGGAATACATTTCCGATCACATAATTAATTCAAACAACCATTAACTTACACCCTGATAGGACATCAGCATGGCTCAACTCTAACCATGACAATATTATACTGTAACGGTCAAAATTACTTAAGAATAATACGTTGCCGTGACCGTGCGTTGCTCTAGCCCACTTTCATCAAAAGGAATATTTGAATTCGCATCGCCGGTATGAACTGAGGGTGGAGTTGTCAGGAGAGACATCGTAAGGAGGAGATTTTGTGTGGGCGACTTTGGGGATTCGAATTTATAGGGTGACACTCGACCCCTCCCCCCCTTATTGAACTTTCACTTAGTTGTCACTTTGAAAGAGGACTGAAACTCCCTAGCCACTCAGTCAAACAGCACTAGCTAAGTGAACGTTTTGCGCCCAATATAACATGGATCTGTTCAATTTTCAAAGTAGTTGACATTTTCTGTTAAAACGAGCACATTCCACGACATATTTTGTCTTATTTCAAGCCAAAACGTCAAATTATCAAGCCATCACATCAAATTGCATATCAAACTGTGTGTAAAAAGGCGCTGTTGCACGACGCTTTGCCCCGCACAATATATGGCAGCTCTGTTGCTTCTGTTTTTCGACACAGCCTTACATCCAGGTAACTATGTAGATCAGCGGCAAACCGTCGTCCAGTTTCCATTTACAGGAATCCCGCATTTTGAACATGAAAGGTCACATGGTACGCAAAACAAGTATGAATAGTCATATTTTCGTACATGCAACTGATACAACGAACTGCGAACAACCCGGAAGTAGCTTTTGTGTCATCATGGAAAATGTGTACCAGGCGGTACGTTTGATGCACATAAATTACCCATGCATTACGCACAATTTTTGGATTATTGTCGTGACGTCATTTTTGGTGGCCGTACGTAAGTATGATTCGATAGAAAGTTGGCAGGCTATTGTATACCGTGGGTACTCCATGTAGGTAGCGGGCCACTAATTATAAGTCCCATTGACTTACACACTAAATGAGGCTACTTCCGTGCCCCCTAGCGCCCAGAAGAAGTTTTCAACCAGGACATGCTACCCCTCTAATCGAAGCCTACAATCTCGGCGTTCATGGCACTTTCAAATTTCCATACCATGACCATTGAAATTTTGAGCTAGAGATCCTTGAATGATAGGGATGTGTTTCCCGCCATAATAGCTATTCAAAAACGGCATTTCACGGAGCGGAGTAATACAATAAAAAAAATGGCACTAAAATTGGTCAGATTGCCTTGAATTGCCTTGAAAAGTATGTATTTCAACTCATCGTCTACAAAATCCAAATGCAAAAATGATCATATTTTGTAAGTAACACAGTCAGAAACAACTTCCCATAATTTTCTTATGGCGCTTTGTCTGTCAGTAAACATTTTCCCAGACATGAGTATTGGAGTTAGTGGTCCGCTACCTGTAACTTAGTTGGGAAACGTTGTCTACTCAGCAGAGAAGCCGTTGAAAGACTCATGGTATTATTATTTATTAATAGTAGAGAAAGTAGGATTTTTCATTTTTGAAACGTCACGGCACGGAAAATATTTGCTCCGTTTGCCCCAATAGTTCAGGTAAATTAAAAAACTGAGAGAAAAAATATAACATTGTAGCATATGCTGATATATGTAAATTACTTCAATTGAGCACTCCCACCAAACGTCAATTGCAGTGTATGAGAAGTGTCAATATGCATGGGTATGCATTTTTGTCTGTGTGTGGGTATAAGCTGCTTATTCGAATGGGTGAATTGCTTATATAGAATATTCCGGTCCAGAACCGGATCCAGGGTTAATTTGATCGTTGGAACCCCCCGCCCCCAATCCACAAACTAGATCTACGCCTCCTTTTCTGAAGTCTTCCCGACCCTCTTGCAAACGGCTGTTCGCCGAAACCAATCTTTAAACTGCTTCCGGAAGAAGCTATTACGTACGTCCACCGTGACTGAAGGACAACACTTGACCAACCTCACGGACCTTCAGACCATTTACATCGTTGGTCTGTCATGTATGGCTCCAAGTCCTAGACTGGATGAAAAGGACAGATACTACTCATGATCTTAGCAGAAAGGCCGAGAAACGACCTTCTTTAACACTTATAGAACATCCGTTGCCTTTTTTAACTCCTCTCGACCCTCTTGCAAACGGCCGTTCGGCCAGACCAAACTTTAAACTGCTTCCCTAAGAATAAAGCTAGCACGACCACTGAAGGACAATAAGTGACCAACCTCACGGCCCTCGGACCATTTATATTGTTGAGCTTTCATGTATATGGTTCCATTCAACACTGGTTGAAAAGATCATCTACGCCTATGCTTTTTCCAAAGTCCTCCCTACCTTCTAGCAAAGGGTCGTTTGGCGAAACCAAAACTTTCACTGCTTCCCGAAGAAGCTTTTACGTTCACCGAAGGACAATACGTAACCAACCTCACGGCTTTCAGATCATTTAGGCTACATTATTGGTCTGTAATGTTTGGCTGCATTCTTAATTGGATGAAAAGAACATGATCTTAGCCAGATGGATATCCACGCCTGCGTCGTTTGCCCTCTGTGCAGCAGTGAAATTAATGAGTTTGAATTAAGCTAAGTGAAACTTTATTTTCTAGTTTGCGGGCAGTTTTTCTATTTAAGTTATTTCGTCCTGAATGTTAGCACCGAGGTAACGCAAACTTACCGATTCGAGTCTAATTCAACCGTACGATCTTAATTAACCACTTTTATTAAAATAATTGTCTGTAAACCTTAGGAGTGGCTGATCTTATACTGATCATCTGGTTGGTCAATTACATTTTACCCAAATTGACTTGACTGGATAACGTGATGTTTATCAATAAATTCAATAAGTCGGTTATACACAAGTTTTTCAAGAATTTTTGAAAAACACGGAGGTATAAGAGGGACTGAGAATAATATTGTTTTGGCAGGTGGGGAAACCTCGAAAACGGCTTGGGAATACAAGGTCTCAAGATAATAATGACGGGTGCTATTCATAGAGATTTGTCATGTTGGCAGGACGAAGACCCCCCCCGGCCGGCGTTCAAAGATACAGACCAAGTTAATGTCACCAATGAGATGTGGTAAATAGGCCTATATCAAACATGGAATTCAATAAATCTTAAAATAGGAATAGGAATTATTTTGAAATTTGTCAATCAGGAGTATGAATTTGTCATAGAAGCATGATTTTCCCATTCCGTCACTGGAAAAATATTGACCAATTAGGCGGCATTTTCAAGCGTAACCATAAAACGACTGATGATTTTCTAGACAGGTCAAATTGACACAGGGGTCAAGCTTCTAGCAAACTTGAATCGGTTATCGAATGTTTACAGCAGTAAACAGCGATGAAGTTCCTTCATGTCCACCTAAAGAGAGTCGTTTGATTGAACTTGTTGGCGAAATACAGGTGACTATCTTGGCAAAACATCTACAACAGTATCCAGTCCTTCACATCAAGAAATACGCCTTTTCCTCAGGCATCGCAATTCGTTGGCTTAGCAACCTGACGCTAAAGTGCCCGGGTTTGTGCAAAGCCTAACGTTAGGCTCTCAGTAGGCTAACTTCACACTAACGTTACTAATTAGGCCTAACGTTAATGTTAATCATTGCCACATTATGGTATCGGTAAAGCCTAACTTAGGGCTATCATGGTGACTGGTGTATTGTAAATTTGTACTCAGGCCTAGACTTGTTAGTTGGTGTATTGCAAAGCTGTCAACTCTAACCACAGGCTCTCGGTACTAGTACAGGCTGGCCAACATGGGGTCCGTTAGTTTCTGCCCTCTTTAGTTTCTGCTAGCCCTTGAGCAGGGCTGTGTGTTACGTTACATGGCCTAAGCTCATTACACTCCACATCACAGCCCTTGCCCCGCTAACACAGGGAATCCCATCATTAGGCTTTCAGAACAAAATGCGTTCTAAACTGGTAAATATTACACACATCGAACTTATATTACCACAAAATGATGTGCAAGTGACTTTCCATCGAAAAGTTACCAATAAATCGGCTTTCATGGACAGTCTGAGGTCAAAATGCAGCAAAATTACACTTCGATTCTGGTTAGAAACTTCGTCATTTAAATGAGCCCTCGTACAATAAGTGTTTCTACATGAACTTGCAAATAGTCAAAAATCATTCCTAGAATGTTGTAACCATTTCACCAAATCGATAATTTTAACGATCATTCCACCTAAGGAATGCAAATTTCATATGAAAAATTCTTGTTTGTCCATATTTGAAGCTTCTAAGTGTTTTTGAAATTGTTGAAACGTTGTCAAATTTCTCTAAGTGTGAAAACTTTTTGAAAAAGTGGAAACCCCTGGTATGACCTTTGACCCCAAAGTGGATATCAAGAAGACGACGAGTCCTACTATTCCGTTTGCTGGTGCCCACTGACACCCGCTGGTACGCCCTGTCTCAAGTTCCACGCGCTGACGTACAATTTGTATGGCAGCGCTTGGAACTCAGTTGTACGACAGCTCATGGCGTTTTGCGGAACTAGTGGAAAACTCAGGGATACATTCTAACATGTGTAATGATTAGCAACATTTTGCGAACAAAAGTAAAAAAATTGGCACAATGGTCCTTTGTATTTTACTTCCTAATCAGTAATGATGACATGATTAATGATAGCATTTAATGAAATTAATATCAGCGTTAACTAAATTAACATCCAGCGCATGCCCGGGTACACAAGGAATAGCCAGGCGTGCCAGCGTGTGGTTTAGTAGGATCGAAGACCGACTACTTAGTCGTTCGAAAGCTTGCAAACATGGCGCATTGAGTTAGTGTTACGTTCAATTTTTCGAGGCAAAATACACCATTATAACATCGAATCTGGGTGAACAGCTTATGCAGAAAGGTTGATGCGGTGCCAGAGGTCATCTGTGTAAAGTTTGGTGAGAAAACATAGGAATTTGTGAACGTGAGAGATGACGACGCTGGCCAAGGTCGCCTAGTGATAGGATTTTTTGTGTTAGCGGGGCAAGGGCCATGATGTGGAGTGTAATGAGCTTAGGCCATGTAACATAACACACAGCCCTGTTCAAGGGCTAGTTTCTGCCTGCTGTTAGTGTAACTGTTACTTAGGCCTAGGCTAGGCCTAGTATTACTTTCCACCCCTAAAAATCTTGTGGTGAGATGTAATGTTTGAACTTAGCCTAGCCTAACGTTAGGCCTATGCTAAGCTTTGTGTGTTAAAAATTTGACTTTTAATTTAAAAATTTCAAATCCAAGTACTAAACAACGATGAACTTTATGGATAGGCCTTGAACATTTTCAGCATCTTAGTCAAAAAGAATGAACCGTTTGATCTTTTTGTAAACATAAAGTAGCATGGTGGGTCATTGAATGATGCACCCGGCCATTTCAAAATAGAATCAAACAAACCTTAGCACTCTCCTGCTTGCCGTTTTCAAATGGTTATTAACCCACGAATGTATTAATACCCACAGTTCTCAATCCAAATCCAATATTAATACCCACAGTTCTCAATCCAAATCCAAAATTTAGGTAGGCCCAAAGAGAGATTGATTTAATTTGAAATTTCTCCGACGTCAACCTCAAAATGGCACCGATAGTGATGAATTTTCTATATAGGTCTATGTAGTGTGCAACCATTTACATTGACTTTGTACAGTTACATGTAGGTAACTACCTAGCAAGCTGTATGGTTTAGTCCTTCTTGCGAATCATCAGTGTAGCATTGAAATTTGAAAGGACTTGGATGGTTGGAGGCTTGAACTTTTGGACCACAATGTCAGAATTTTAGGTGCATGTTAAACTGGCGAAACCTTATAATCAACCATAATAAAATTGAGTTGGATAACTTGAAGATTGTGTAAAATTTTAGCCAGCTTATAAAGGATTAAGGCCTAGGCTATTTGGTGATAGTTGATATACAGACTCTAGGCTTGGGACCTCAAGTACAGTATATAGCCTCTCTTATTTGAGTAAAGTTCACTTGATGCCTTGTGTCTGCGCAATACTGTATGTCTTCAAGTTCAGCTGCAAAATACAGTCTATGCAGAAAACATGCTCTTTCCTTTAGAATCAGTGTTGATAGACAAGGTCTGGTTGTGACAATTACTAGTAAATAAAACTGGCAAACTTGGAATTGTCCATACAGTACATAGGAAAAGGTGGGGGAGGGGTGGGGGTATGCATGGAACACTTTTGGTTTATGCCCTGGAAGGCACGTGGCATTTTTTTTCCAAATTGAGTTTCCTCGAGTCTCCCACCCCCCAAGATTCTCAGATCCCCCTCAAAATTTTAGAAGTAGGGGGGAATTCCCCCCCAAATTTTGAGCTGGTTCTTACCCTGGCATACAGGATCATTGTACATTGGTAATGTATGTACAAGTATATGGTACACACACAGTAGCAATCCGTATGCAATTGTACACACTTAGGTCTATGTGTATGTACATGTGCATAATGCAAAACACCTTTCATTGGCAATACAAGTACTAAATAGCACAATAAACTCTGTGTTTATCATACGAAGGGAATTAACCAGTGCACCCGGGGTACAGCTTGCCTGCTGCTATTGTACACCCAGAAGGTGTCGGTGCTCTCGCCGAATATCTTCATGTTGAAGTGCACGAAATGCAGACTGGTTATTTTGGTAGTTGATAAGAACTGGTAAGTCTGCATAGGCATGCCATATGTGTTCGCATAAATTTCTTTAACTTACACACACAGTGTGATACTTTGCGTTTGACAAAAGGGAAAAAGGCCCACATTAAATTATTATGAACAAACTTTTCACAGAATGTTTAAACAGTCCATTTGAACAATGAGGATGAATAACTAATCCTCATCGCAAAAATTCTGTCACGTTTTGCTCAATTTCCATAAAAAAAGTGACAAAATATATCAGAATTGATAATGAAAGGAAGCAAACTTGATTCCATTCCATTTCACCCATCAGTGTCTCAACCAATAAGAGTGTACTTACAGTATGTATGAATATTCAATATATATCAGAACATGAGAACAAAGCACTAGATGAAGGGTGGTAGCATTAATTTACTACCATACCACCCATTCTTTTATGTAAGGGTTTATTTGATCCTCCTGCCTTCATTAGCTCCTATGCAACAACAAAATGACAGAAATTTGGAGTGAAAAAACAATATTTTTTAAACCTTTTCAAAATCGACCAGACTGCTCTATACCTGTAGATTGCTACAGATCAGTGTACTGTCCACCATTGTAACATCCAAGTAGACTCTCCCAAGTTTATTGTAACACAAACACTCACAGTGTCAGTGCGAGTGATTCAGTCATCACATCTTCCTCATCCAAAAGGGAGAAGGTCTGCTTACAATGAAATTACTACCAGTGGCAAGGGTAGGTACTTCAAATTGTATCCTTCATGTCAGCATACAAAACCATAGTAACCCTTTGGAATCTCTAAACATAGCTTGTGTGGCAGGTTGAATATCATTTATTCTAAGATAGGCTTGGTTTAAGTAGCTTATAATGAGAAAGCATTTTTCAAGAGAGCTTGCAAGTTTTTCAGTATTTAGTGGTATGTATTGCATGGGCTGATATACTGTAGAGTTATTGCAGGATGGAAAAGAGGATAACTTTACTCTGACAGTTTCTAACTGGGTATAAATGTTTGTGTAAATATTTTGATCATCCACACATCCTAACCGTTACTTTTGTTGGCGTATATAATGAGTACCAGTAGTTTTTTCAAGTACCAGTATTTTTTTTCAAGAACCGGGTATAAGTAGCACACTAAATACGTATCTTTCGTATTTTCATTACCTGTACAGTACCACTAGTACCGGTACTAACTCGGTACCGGTATAAAGCCGAAACCTACTATTTCTTGATGAATCACACTCTGTAACTTGATCTTTGCAAAACTCTCAGCCACACAGGCAGTATACAATTAGGGAAGTAGAGGCATACAAGGCTACATACATGTTCAAGGCTCGACTTTGGTGATGATTTTCGTTTTCCATATCACTGTAAACTTAGGTTACTTGAGATATTAATAAAATTGGATGTGCAGATGTACATGAACAACAGCTTAAATTCTCATCTTTTGATAGTATGATTTGTGAGGAATTGTTTTTTTTTTGTTAATTGCATGTGAAATTATTTGAAATCTGAATGGGACTTTTGTACCCGCATTGAAACTATTAATTAACTAGTACCATTACTTAAGCCCATGTGAGGAAAAAATTCTCTTTGGTAGGGCTGTGATGGTGTAGCAGTTAATGGCTAAATGAGTGCATGAAGAAATAAATGAGTAATTCTTTAAAAAGCTGCCAGTTATTAAAAAGTAAATGCAGCTGGTGTTTATTGGCTTGCAAATCCCTTTTTCTCTAATGTTAGCTGCCTACTACTGTATCTTGCTTTCTTGTCTTCTGAGCTACAGAAAGTGCCAGTGAGCCACAACTGGACAAAAGGCTGTGGCTGGCTCAACCTGAACCAAAAGGTTGGAAACTAGTCGGTAAAACTTCAGCTACTGTAACTAACTAACACATTTTTGTTGTATGCTATTCGAACAGAAATTCTCGTGTGATTCCCATGTCAGTAGTCATTTAAGAGGCCCAGATTTAAAAATAGGTCATGTATCATCCTCTACAGGCTATAGCATTACATTACTGCAGGTTAAAAATGGTTTTCTTTCTGACAACATAGTGCTCATTGATATCCAACATGTGGTTGTTTCTGATACTCTGTGAGCAATTATTCACTAAACCATTGCAGATTTTTTAGATTAAAGATTAAATGACTTCACTAAACTACTACACCTTTATCCTTCAGCTGCATACTTGTTGCATAACATGCTTCAAGTAAAATATGCCCACATACTGTGGTAGCAGTTACTTACAGTATGACCTAAAATGACCTAAAAATCTCAAATATGAAGAGTGAAGTGGTGGTCACACAGCAACAAATATGGATCAAACTCCAATCAGATTTTTTCTGGTTTTTGTTTAACATCTTCTCTTTCTCTGTCTCTGGTCATAGAGAGAGAGGCAAATTAGATTTGCCAACCTGTGTAAATGTATGAATTTTATGGAAAAGGACTTTGAAAATTTAATTTATGCTAATTATTTCTTGACGTCACATCTACAGACACATTTTATCGGATTTCGCTGTGTGGTAAAGAATGCATATTCTGTGACGTCACAAAAAATCATTTTGCACTTTATTTTAATAGACATCAGATACAAATCATACATGTACACTGGTTGACAAATTTGGGGGCTCTTTCTGACCAAAGATGGAGAAGAATTAAACAAAAACCAGAAAAGTGGGATCAGAATCCGATCCGAATTTGTTGTCTCCATATACAAACGTTTACATGCTTTTCAGTAACCTGGTTCTCTCTATCAATAATAAGCCCAACTGATTTTAAAAACCTGTTCACTCTCATTGTCTTGTCTTTTGTTTCCTTAGGAATTCAGAAGTGCAGGAGAAAACATCAACTTTGTTACTGGAAGGAACGGCAGTAACTCTTCTACAGGATTTGTTTTTTCAAATAGGAAAACAGACACAGCTTAGTTCCATCATGTAAACTTGTCACTAGTTATGACATGTGTAGAGCAAAAAACAGGGTTAAAGAGAAGGTGAGTGTAATAGAGAGGAGCTGTGTGTGTGGGTTGAATGCTAATGAACTCAACTCAAGATGATTCCATGCTTTTACAAAATGTCACATAAGCTACTGGAGCCATATTTTAAATTGTTGAACATTTTTTAATAAGAGATATGTTGTCTTGAGGAAGATACAGATATAATACTCAAGCACACTGTAACTCAGTCCTCTACACACTGTTTTCCACTGATTCCACTGATTCAGTTTTTGCCTTGGTGCTCCTCCAAATGTTGAAGGTTAACTGTACATAGTAGTGATCGTTGACTTGACAATTGGTCCAAAGACACGCAGAGGGTGCCTCTCTTTGAAAAATTCTAGCTAAACTCAATGATGAATGTACAATAATCTCAACTGTCTCAAAGGAAATGTTAATGAAAATAATTATGGAATCAACATCATCATCTAGTAAGCTTGATCCTATACCTACCTTTTTATTAAAGAAATCCATTAATGTTCTGTTGCCAATAATATCAATTATTGTTAATTTGTCTTTGCAAAATGGCCTTTTCCCAGACTCTCAAACGGGCTCATATTAGACCCATCATAAAGAAGCCGAACTTGGACAAAAATGTCTTTAAGAATTATCGACCAGTTGCAAATCTCAAATTTCTGGCCAAAACAATTGAGCGTGCATGTTCTCTCCAGATTCAAAGCTATCTCTCCAATAACAATCTCAATGGTCATGTCCAGAGGGCTTACAGAGCTCACCACAGCACTGAAATGGCATTGCTTAGTGTTTATAATGATCTCCTGCTCGCTGTAGATCGAGGTGATGAAGCTGTTTTACTTTTACTTGGCTATTCTGCCGCATTCGACACCATTGATCATAAGCTGTTGTTTGAGCGTTTTCAGAACCGCTACAATATATCTGGCACAGCTTTAAACTGGTTCATATCTTACTTTACAAACCGTTCACAAGTTGTTACCATAAATGGCAAGGAATCTGCTGTACATGTTCCTTTGGAAGGTGTCCCTCGAGGTTCTGTCATCGGTCCACTGGCCTTCACAATGTATTCGGCCCCATTAGAAGACATCATTCAGTCCCATGGTATCGACAGCATGATTTATGCAGATGACACTCAAATTTATTCATTCATGCCAAAATCTCTTGACAGCTGTTCCACCCTATCAAAATTAGAAGCTTGCATAGAAGACATCCAATCATGGTCCCTTGCTAATGTTCTGAAACTAAATGACAACAAAACAGAACTTATTCACATTTCTTCAAAATTTCGATCCGTATCTCCCATTCAGTCATTCCAGATAGGACCTGCTCACATTGAACCTGTTCAACATGCCAGAAACTTGGGTGTAGTTTTTGATCGTCACCTCACAATGGATCTACATGTTAACCATGTTTGCAGAGCTGCATCTCTGGCGCTCCATAAAATTGGAAAAATCAGAAAAACACCTAGATCAAAGAACCACTTAGACTCTAGTTCATGCTTTTGTGTCTTCAAGACTCAATAACTGCAACAGCTTACTCTATGGGCTTTCAAGTTCTTGTCTCCAGAAATTACAACACATACAGAACTCAGCTGCTAGATTAGTTACACTTACAAAACCAAACGATCATATAACTCCAGTCCTCCGTAGCCTTCACTGGCTTCCTGTTGCTTATCGGATTAAATACAAAGTCCTCTTGCTGTCATTTAAATGTTTACACAATTCTGCACCTGTTTACTTACAAGATCTCGTCCAAAATTACACTCTTACCGGCTGCCTTCGCTCCAGTTCTAAACTGCTACAGTACTCTCTTTTCCTCCAGTTTGTACTAAATATTACGGTTGCCGTTTTTTCCAATACTCTGCTGCTTGTCTCTGGAATGACCTCCCTGTTACAGTTAAAGAAGCAAGAACACTCGCAAATTTCAAGACCTTACTTAAATCTTACCTTTTCTCCTGTCTATGACTTTCAATCTTTTCTTTTCTTTTCTCAGCGCAAAGGGACTTCAGTGTGTTTTGCGCTTTATAAGAACTGTGTATTGTTATTATTATTATTATTAATAATTATAGTTTTCTTTAATGGCTGCAAACATTTGTGATGATCATTACACACTGTTAACACTCTGATATTACTATTGTTTGCTTTGATGAAGGGTTTCAAATTGATAAGCTTTTGTCCAGGTAGGTAAACTTTTTGTCTGGGTGGCACACATTTTGTGTAGGTGCTAAAACAAAATGTTTCACATTTTGTCTGTGTGCAGCCACCAGGACATCTAGTGGAGAACTCTAGTGCAACATAAACAAAGTTGCTGTAGGTCTACATCTAATCCTCTCATTTGATGTTAAATAGTACTGTACATTTATCCTTTTCTCATGACATTAATAATACATGAGTTTGATGTAGTGTATAAAACCTACCAGTACAGGGAGGGGAGGGCACTCTAGATGCTGAATCATCCTGATTGTTTTATCTTTGTATTCATAATGTAATGACTAAACATTGCTTCCTCTCGTCTAAATTTAGCTGAGGCTGGCTAGGAAATGGCACTCTGTTGATTTCCCAAGTATCTCATGCAATCTGCAGGTTTTCTCAAAAGACAAAAATATTTGGGTTTTTTTTTTTTCATTTTTGTTTGCAAACATTTAAGACAGTCTTTCCAAGCTTTTTGCAGAGTTCAGCTTTAGCAATGGGTTGAAAATGCCACAACAATTCCCAAAATGATTAGGGTCGCTTCAATTCTTGTGAAGATAAAAGGCGCCTTATATCAGCTGGCTCTAGTCTCAGAAAGTGTTACATTGGCGAAAACATTGACACTACTAGCCCCCCTGTAGACTGGCAGTTGTCCCACAGTATTGTATTCTACAGCTGTTATAAGGGGAAAGAAAAAAAAGGAGGCTTGAACCTATCACAATTTATAAAAAATGCATGGTAGTCTTTGTTCTTAGACAACTATACTTGAACATACACCATCTGCTCCACATATGCAACAGCCTGCAATGTTTTTCATGGCAACTCACTCCTGTCATTTTCCTCCAGTATATGCTATACCTGAATGCTCTCCGCAAACCTGCTAAGGGATCAGCTGGATTTCAAAAATTCTGGGAATTTATCTGTCGGTTTCATCATTTTTCTCCATAGGAGCCCACTTTTGGGTTCTCTTAAAAAATTCATGGGTTTGTAAAATAATCTGTGGTAACTAGTTTTGGCATTCTGTGATTTCATTACCTCAGGACCTTCTTGAGATGGGAAACAGTGAAAACCAACTGTCTGACTACATGTTAGAGGGCCAGACTATCTGACAGGTTTCCTTGCTATACTTTATGTACAACAGGTCTAAAAAACTTCCTCAGCCAGAAAATGGAAGCCCACATATTTCTTGGGCTTTACAGATATAAAGGGTTTCTTGAATTCTTGTTTAGAAGTACTATAGGCCTATGAAATATGTACTGTAGGCAGTATGAGTAATGTCCAAGTTCACACAATATCTCAACTTAAAATGTTTCATTTGACAGGTCAATTCCACCCCCTCTTGTTCTTACCGATGTGGAGCTGACATCATCAATGGCATCAGCAGGGGGCATCCACATCACTGACTTTGGCAGTGCAGATGTTAATCCTCAGCCCATTCAGGTTGAAGAAACAGACACCCTCCTGGAAGATTACCTCTCTCCAACAAAACTGGTGAATAAATTATATTTGGTTCTTGCATTATGGCTGTGCTTCATAGCTTTTTCCTTCAGCTTAAGTATACACCTTTTGAAAGCATGTTGCAAAATTTGACCTATAAGCATGTGTTTTTTCAATTTGACTGTTAAATTGTTCATTAGAAGGCAGTGCATTCTTTTAATGTTTCATTTGAAGGGCTACTCAATTAATGCCAGTGTCATTGGGTGGCAGCAGGGTGATTCAGCCACCCTGCTTTGGCACAAATGTGTGCAATGCAAATGAATTTTTGTCTGCTCAATTTGTTTCAATTTATAACAACAAAAGAAATAACAATCAATCTGACATTTAAGACAAGTAAAACAAAACATTTGGGTACAGGTATATTTGTGTGTAGTGTGTGTGTTTGGGACACTTTTTTGTTTACAATATCTTAAGAAGGAAAGCTCTGACAGTTTTCAAACTTGGCACACAGATGCCTCCATACTAAGAGGAACAACCCTAGTGTTTTTGGTGGAGGTCAAAGGTCATCTGGAGTCACATCAGGTGTTATATGACACAGACTTCAGGTGTAATCAGTTATTCAAAAACCGATATATCATCAATGGGGAAGCTGAAGATGTACAAGTTTGATACTGTAGAGTTATTTCATTAGGATGTTTTCTAGCATAAAAGTTGATAAACATCTTTATTTAATTTTTTTGGATATAAAACTTCTGAAGTTCAAAAATGTTTGTCATATTGGTAAAATTCATTTTTAAAAACTAATTTTTTTTCCAACAGAAATCTTTGGCTGGTGTTGAAGATCTTGAAGAGGTCACATTTTTGGAACTCAATGTTGATTCATCTGAAACAAGTCTAGGAAATTTTGGTAAGTTTATTTTGTGGGAAATGTGCTGTTTAAAGTTTCTGCTGAGACTGGATAGGAAGTTTGGAAAATGCAGTTGCAGAGATATTTTGCAAATAGCAAATACATACTATTATTGGCAGTCATGGTAAAAGTAATAAGGATTCAGCAGGATTGCAAGGGAAACATGCTTTGCAGAACCACAGTAGTCACTAACTAAATGGCTAAATACAAATTTTTGTGTTTCCTCCCCCTTCTCCAATGGAAGTCCCCATAGATATTATGTATTATTATATTATGATCACCAGTCCTGCTTGTGCTCTTTGGGACAGTCTGTTTGTGTAAAACAATGCAATTTTACAATTTTGTAGCTTTTAAAAACAATTTGTTCCAAGTGTAAAAGAAGTGGTTAACTAAATTGATCCTCAGATATCACATTTGTGAGAGGCCCAAGCGAATGGATTAAAGGTTTTCTCTTCAAATATTCACATGGTCAGTTCTTTTCCCAGATTGTGTATAGCTACCCAGCATTTGTTTTAAAGTGCAGTAATCAGAGGAATGCTGCATAATAGTTCTACTGTAGCGTTATTTAGTAAGGGTGACTTAAAACATCTGTCTTAAAAAATTTAGGCAGAAAAATGGTAAGAGAAGTAAATTACCTCTTTATGCTACAGGTGATCATATTTACCCTGGTCAGGCATTGAGTTTTAAGGTTTGCTACAAATCACACTCCTCAGGACATTAAGCAGCATAGTGGGTGTCCAGCCAGTTTTATTAACCCCAGTATATTTAAATGAGCCAATATTCTTCATTTAGGCGTGCTAAAAATCACACCCCTAACAGTGATTTGAGGTGATTGATGGTGTGGGATCACACTTGTACACCTCATTATTCAAGGCCTAACTGGTCTTTATTTCAGGTGACCCTGCTTCACCCTTTGGGTATAACATTACATGCTTGTCCAGGGAAATGTTTGATCTATCAAGAGAATCATCAGTATAAAGTGCAAAATTGTTTGCAAGTTCTCCAAGATCTATAGTTTTTGTAGACCTGCAGGTCTTGAGTTTTAGATATGTCAGACATGCTGCAAATAACACTCCTCAAGAAATTAGAAAGGAAATGCTGGTGTGCTGTTTTACCAAACCTTGAACATTAAACCTAGATGCAATGGTTTATCAAGGTGTGGAAACAATCACTCTTCTTACACTCACAGTGATTTGAGGCATACCTCAAAACTTGAGGCCTGGACCTGCCCTTCCCAGGTTTGAAAGTAAGGATTCACAGAAGTCCTGGGATTAAATTTACTGACATCTTTTTTTTCTCTTTTCACAAGTTCAAGAACTTCCAAGTTGCATAAGAACTTTCTTACGCAGTTTTTGCAAAACATCTTACTGTGTGCAGTTGGAAAGATATGCTGCATAATTTTTGCAGTAATTTACAAGAGCCAATCATGTGAGCTGTAGCAGCCTGTGCCATTGTTACATTTTAAGCCAATCATATTGTCTCTATTCTTTCAAATGATGTGTACTCCAGGCCTTGAATTTTGAGACATGCAAGTGTGATCACCTACCATCACTCTCCTCAAACACTGTGAGGAGTTTTTGATTTATTTGAACTTCTGGATAAAGATGGGAGCTCATTTAAACCTACTAGGGTTTAAAGGTAGTGTGGAAAAATTAGGAGTATGATGTAAAAAGCACTAAAAATCAAGAAAATGACCACAATTCTCATCAAAATCCATCAAAAATTGACCACTTTGTAGGGAAATTTTCTGATTTGCACTAAATCAATATAAAATATAAAATATGAGCTCAACATGCAATTTTTGTGATGTCAGGAGGGGGAAGTGTCATATATGTCTAATGTTATCCTTTGTTTTCACAATCTTCATTTCAAGGAAAGTTGTAACATTAGTATGTCCTTAGGGTTTCATTTGGGAAATTTAAATTGTGTCTTGAAAGTCATCAGTATCAATCACCAAACCATAAACTACCTGATGAGAAATTAAGAAATAATAAATATAGGGTTAACAACGTATGTCAATACTGTGCAACACTCCACATTGTTTTTGCATAAGCAAAAAATTGCTACACACACAAACAAACTTTGAAGAAGTCATATCTTGAGAACTGTAAAATGATATTGAAATCATTCCAATGATTTTCCTTAGAAAAGTTCACTCTGTAATTGACAAGTGAAGTCAGGTCCTTTTGCTGACATGTCACACTACCTTTAATAAAACAGCTCACTTGCCACACTCCTTAATTTCCTGAGAAGTGTGATTTTTGGCAGACCTGGAAAATCTAAAACTTAAGGCCTGTCACTTCTTTCCTGGGGTAACATGCACAGACTAATTTGGTGCAGCAGCTCCTTTGTACAGTTTATTTTTATGTGTTACTGTTATGGCATATCGTACAAGTTTCAAACAGTTCTGCACTAAAGCTCTGCAAAATATTTGTGGACTTTTGCACTGGGTGATTACCGTATGAGAAAGAACTTAATGCAAGCCAGACAAACAAAAGTTTTTTGTTTTGTTCTTTTGAGTCCAGTCCCTGACTTTCATTTTATTTCAGCCCTTCTTACAGCTACTGTACACTTTAGTTTGCAATTTCTTTCTGTGTGACATTTAATATTACCTCTCCCCTTACTAGGTACAATGCTCCCCAACCTAAAACAACTAAAGCTAAATAACAGTGTCATCGCCACAGTAAGGGATCTAGGAACTTGCCTTGAAAATCTAAGGGTGCTTTGGATGGCCAGATGTTACTTGTGTGATCTAGATGGTATCAGTTCTATGTCGTCATTGCAGGTAAGTTGCTACATGATTTAGTTTACTAATGTTTAATTGTGGAGGTAGGTGACCATTCATATATGTGAGTCCAAAAGAAAACGCACATAATTCCAACAATAGCAAGGGCTTGTTGAGGTCACATGAACATGCCAAAACTCTGGCCACCTTATTTTTTCACTGCGGGCAAAAAATTGCTTGGGAGTTGTTTTTATTTTACTAATTTAAAGAACAAATCAGCTGAAGGCTATTTTATATAAGCCAGTTACTCCAGTCATATTCTGTGTTACATAATGCTCAATAATAGCATGCCAGTTCAAGTTGTATTTAGTATTGCTGCTCTTATTACTACTTGTCTGTATTTAGTACTGTAAGTGAGCCGAGCAAGATTGAAGGAGGAGTAGTTTTGGAGATAAAAATAGGTTGATTGGACAGGGAGTTGCTAGAGAAGGAGAAGCAACACTCTATAGTCTCTTTGAGACAATGTTCGTTTCTGCCAAATTCTTATCTCAATGCTTTGATCAAAAAGGATTAGTGACGCATTATGGAAATTTCAATGTACAGATGCATTTCTTTCACCCTACTCATTAACATTTTGTTGCCAGCTGTCCTTCAAAGTTGGGAATATATGCCATTCAAAGCTATCCGAGACATGATGTATCATTTCGTTTCTAGACAGCAGCAATTTTCCTACAAATTAGTTAAAAAATTTGTTTCCTGATTATGACAAAATTATATAAATCTTAGGGAAACATATAGACTTAAACAATGCCTCCATCAAATAAAGAATGGGTGCAATTGAAGCATATATTTTAAACGTTTGTTTCCCGTCGTTCTATAGAAATTCTTATTATAAGCTTCGCCATTGGCGGAAACGAACCTCCAGATCATATGATATACAGACAATGCCTTTGTTTAAGGATTACATGGGAAAGAATAGAAAAGATCATCATTAAAATGACTTAGTCACAAAGGATTTAACAATAGAAACAAAGGGACCTGTCAATCAAAAAGTTACACCTCAAAAGATATAATCTGTTTCAAGTTCATATTGTTTGAAAAATTTGTTTGTTGTATCTCCTTCTCTAGCAACTCCCTGATTGGACTATCACTGTGCAACAGCATAGTTACTCTGGGTTGTGGTTGGGCTGTAGTTAGTTTGTATTGATAAAAGTGTGTATAATTCTTTGCATATGGCATGAACAATGGAGTAGGGAACCATTATTGTAAAGAGCAATTCATGAGTTTAAGTGATACACATTTTCGCCGTTGACATAAGGTCTGCATAACTTCAAGACGTAGCAAAAGGTACTGTTCAGAATTTTGACTTTCCACAATATACAATTCCAAGAAAACTGACATTTGAAGTCACCATTTTGTTCAGGAAATAAAGAATAATAATCACAAATATTTTTTCCAAGTTTGTGGATGAGTTCCATTTTCTTTTTTGTCAAATTATTTAGAAGGAAACATTGTAGAATGACATTTTGAAAGAAATAAAATTTTATAACAATTGTTGTCCTACATTTTTCATTTTTTCAATATATAACATATATTGATATACTGTCATACTGGGCAGCTGCTATTTGTAGCTAAATATCGATTTTAGCTTGCCAGGTGAGGGAGTTTGTATATTTTTATCATGCAAGCTTGTGTCTCTGTGCCATGGCATAATTATGTGGTGTTCAGTATTTAAACTCAATAATCTGATTAGTTGATAACTTTATTTATTTTGGCTGAAAAGTGGTCAAGCAGTTGTGCGGAGGAAAACCGGGTCATTGCAGCCCATTGCTCATATTCCCTTTTTCCCATTATGCAGTGTTGTGTGTATTTAGTCTGCTAGTTTTGTCTTTGGTCTTGTACCTCTGCTAAATGAAGCATAAGGTAACTGATAATGATCTTGTCTGGTCTGACCATGATGTTTGCCCAGCTATTGTCTTGTGATGGATAAGTTCATCATTTGATTGAGTTTCTAAACGGAATGTTAGCTCTCAACTTTCAAAATTTGTGTTCCTCAACAACATGTTTCAATGAGATTATGAGATATTAGGAAGGGTGGTGTTGAACAAAGAGAGCTGAGGGCATGAGGAAAACTAGACTAGTTTAGTTGTAACTACAGTAGTTGGAAACAGCTTTTGTTTATAAGACTAATCTCCATCTACCTGGATAATGCTTTGTATTTTCAATATATGATCTACAATGAAATGTATTTTCCACTTTTAAATAGTGTTATTATTGAATTTGATGTTTTAATATTTCAATTTTTGAGCATAGAATTTTCAGTATCAGGATATTATAAATCTCTGCTATAAATATTTCAGTGACCATACTACACTACAGTAGCGTAATTGTTTGTATATATGTGATATACAGTATGGGAAGTTTGTTCCATAGTCCAATTCATGCATGATACTGTACCTGATCACAAAAATGTTTTCTCTCTTGTGTTGCATCATCAAAAACTTAAATGCTTGGTTCTACTGCTTCAAGATTACTGCTGATCCTTCATAAAAGTATTAAGATTCTGCAGCATAGCTACAGTACTCTAGTATTATTAAAAACTGTTCTTTTCTCGATCATAACTATATTTGCATCAGTTGTAAACCATGCTTCTCAGCCTTTTGGCTAACATCATGTGTAGTACTTTTTCTTTTCATCCAGTCTAGAATGGAGCCATGCATGACAGGCCAATAATGTAAATGGTCTGAAGGCCATGAGGTTGGTCATGAACTGTCCTTCAGTGAACGTAGTGGCTTCTTTGGGAAGCAGTCAAAGTTTGGTTTTGCCGAACGGCCCTTTGCCAGAGGGTCGAGGGACTAAAGAAAAATTATATTTTGCAATTGGGCTATTTCAATGTTCCCAAGGTTCGCTGTTCCCAAGGTTCAATTTTCTTGAATCTTGCAAACATCTGCACTTCTGGAAACATCAAACCCTGGGTATAGGGAACCTTGTAAGGGCAGGTCCAAGCTATTTGCACTGTGACCTACGGGACATTTCAGAGATATAAATGTGTCTGAACACTGTAAAAATGAACATTCCAAAAGCTTTTTCTGGTTTATACTTTTGTTATTGCTGCTACTTTAAAACAGAATCATGGAGATTTAGTACACTTGCTTTAATAAGGTCATACACTAATTAATATACAGTGTGATGTACGGGACCAGAGAATTTTGTGATTTTTTTACTGAAGAGCAAAATTGAAATTCCTCTGAAATTAGAAAAGCAGTGATAAAACTTTTATGATTGGTGGCTACCCTATCCTTCCTACGAATAAAGTGCAAAATATTTTTTTAAAATATGCAGCGATTCTGGTACTGTGATTATGCAAAGTAAAAATGTCATGTGACGTACGGGACATGTGACGTATGGGACAGTTTGTCCATGTACAAATTGACTATAAAAACTCATACTTTTATTGCTGAATTTACCAGAACATGCTCATTTCTACTTGAAAATATTTTGTGGGATACCCTACAGTAATGTCAGTGGCAATTTCATGCCATGTAAATCCTTTTATGTGGGATGCGGAAAGAGCGGTGACCATTTTTCGGATCATTCCACCACATAAAACATGAAATACATAAAGTAATCTACTCTACACATATATCAAATAATCTATAACATGAATTCTAGCTGCATTAGTCAAAAATAAGTCATGCTGGAAAATGCAAATTCAACAAATAAACAGTTTTGGTATGTATGTACTGTAACACTGTACAGTTCTACACTGCATTGAAATCCCTGCTTCTAAAAAATCCATCTCATTCAAAACATTCCACAGTATTATTGTAATAGGCACTGCTCATCCATGTGAAATGTACTGTGACACTGGACAGTATCACACTGCAATAGACTCCCTGCCTCTGAAAAATAAAGTCCATCTCATTCAAAGCATTCCATACTACTAAGTCAAAGAAACTTTCACAGACCCTACCACCTGAAATACAGACTGGCTGTTGAAACAAGCTTTGGGTGGTTTCCGCCCATTGTAGAAATGGGCAAGCTAAACTCTTTGCAATGTGTACGTCTCTAAGCCCAAGGCACAAGAACAATCTGTACACAATTAGGCGATAGTCACAATTCACAGGCCTACAAAATGCTGAAATGATAACTCCACATTCTTGAAGTCGTCCTCATTTAATGTCAATGTTGATGATCTGGAAGCTGATATTGGAGTTGGGGCCTCTTTCAACCTGTAGAATACAGCAGTTGTGCTCACTGTTTGGATGTCTGACTTCACACTACTAAAGATGTTCTTGCCAATTTGCCCTTGTTCAAGGAAGCTGAGCTCCACCTTCCTATCTGCATCAATTACCTGAGAAGCAACACCAATATACCAGTAATTGAAACTCTCAAAGTAGGCGGCATACCACTGTCCAACAAGCAACTCTATGTGTTGGTGGGATCTTTCTGGCACGTTCTTCGGGTGATGCATCATTTCCTAACTGTTGTCCAATCCTTGAAGACGTAGCACTAGCATTGTGTAGATTTGCATCAGAACCAGTTGATGATGGTATGATGCAATATTCACTGAACACTGCATCTGGTGAATATGATGTATTCACTGCTGCTGCAATGGTTGATTTATCCACAGGATGCACAAAGTGGATCTTGTGAGTCTGAGGGAGTACCTTGCACTGATTCCAACGATGCTCCACCTGTTCTGTCAGCTTGCTGATAGTAGTTGATGGGACATAAAGGACGGGTATCTTGTCACAGAGGTCACTTGCTACCTTCGCAAAAGTTGCTGCATCAGCCACTACCACTTTGTTGCGAAGAACTGCCAGCCATACCACCCTCTTCACAGCCATCCACAGCCCCTTTTCCATGTGCTGTCTCAAAATATGACCAGTCCATTGTTGCCTGAAAGTCTTCTTCATGATACAGCATATTTGCAAAGAAATATCTGTTCTTAAATTGACTTCCTGCTCCATCTGACCAGTAATGCCCGTAATGGACATGATGAACTGGGAAAGGGAGTTGCTCCTTAAGGTCATCCAGGAGTACTTTGTTGAACCCTATAACTGCGTTCTTTGTATGTGAGAGTTCATCTGAGACCATAGTGTAGTTAAGATGTTGGACTTCCTCCTCATAGCGATAGTACACAACAATGGTGAAGAGTGTACAACTGTCAGTTGTCCAGTGGGCAGAGTACATGACCTCTCCCTGATGTTTGAGGCTGTAATTCTCAGAGAAGTCCTCGTGAATGATGATTTCACCTGGCTGCAAGGATTTCTTCAACGTCTTTAGCTCTGAGTGTTGACGCCATACATTGTAAACATGTCGACTAAAAGGATTCAGCTGGAGAAATAGTTCATCAATGGCTGAGTGTAGGCCCACCTCAACTTGCTGCTTCGTTATCTTTCCATCAGTGTATGTCCACTGGTAGTAAGTCAACATCTCATCAAGTTTATTGTCCAATTTACCCAAGACAGTTTCCTTATACTCATCGGCTCCACACTCTTCACATGCTCTATCAATACATGTTTCATTGTTCATGGAGCAGACAGTCAGCTTGATTAAATCGTCAGCATGGAGAGGTATGTCATCTGGGCAATATGATCTAACTTTCTGTGCAAGAAGCTCAATGTTCTCATGATATTTGCAAAGGCAAACATCGTGGTCCTTTCCTGTGGTGGGTAGAACCCATGCAGGTCTAAATTCCTGAAATTTGGATTTCCCTACTTTTGCAGTTGGGAATTCCTCCTTGTACACAGCATATGCCTCCCGGGTTGTCATAAGCATCAGTCGCTTCTGCTTGAGTACATTTTCACCATCCACTTTAACACGCTTTACGTCTTTCTTGCCTGGCATCATGCGACTGACATCATCACGCTCATAGAAATTCTGAATGTGGTGTTCAACCTCAACTGTTACCTTGTCGCATCTAGGCTTCCTCTCGAAATACAACCTCTTCCTAGTACTGATGGATCTCTCTAGAAAAACTTTCCTACTTTTTGGGGTGAGTTCATTAGCATGACCTCTCACTATTTCCTCAAGGATGGCACTTTTCTTCTGTATATCTGTTGGAAGACCACCTACAGCTCTTTTGAAGGCTTTCCCTTTGCTTTGAGATGTTTTAAATGCACTGTTGTTAGGGTTTTCTCTCTCCAGCTGACACATAGCCTTTCACCTGAGTCTCTGTTCTCTCTTCCTGTCTCTTTCACATTCTCGCAGAGCTCTCTTCTTTCCTCTGGTCATTGTTATTTTTTATCGGTGCCTGTAGCGGCCAACTCGCTGAGCTTCATGTCTCAGAAATGCTGCTCTTTAATCATCACTCATTTTTTCTTGCTGTTTCTGTCTACTAAGTCTTTTCCTCTCTGCAGCCAATTTTAAACCATAGTAAACTAAAGGCAGTGGTCCAATTAACTTCACAAAATCCTGATTAAGACAAATTAAATGCAAATACCACACAAATCCTTTCAAACTATGTAAAATCACAGAACCAACCAGCAAGAGAATCAGACAACAAGTGATTTTTTAACCTGCAGCATTATTAGCAAGTATACAATGAAACCTTAGCCTTATGTTGTGCAAAACATTGACACCTGTAATAGTCCTTTGAATGAAGCTGCACTTATACAACACTTGATCATCTTCAGCCAATCAGACTATTTTCACAAAGTCTATTCACCCTTGAATTAAATCCCCAATGTCTTCTATTGAAATCTGCTTAACTTTACACAGGAAATCTGACTTACTGTAGCCACTGAATAGCATTGCACATAACCTCCACCCCCCACACACACACATGCACAGAATAGAATTGATAATAGTTTATAAATCAAGAGTAGGGTTGCTGGTGATGGTCACAAGTCAATAGTTTATTTGCTGTGAAGTGCTGTTGGGGGAGGCAGGGATTACAATCTTTCAATACAATAACAACCATCAGGTTTCCAGTATAGATGTTTCTATTGAAGCCCATGCATGTTAACTATGATTAACTACAGGGTTCCTCCTACACTGTGTCCCGTACGTCACGTTTTGTCCTGTACGTCACATATTTTAATTTCATAATAAAATTTACTGTGAATAACATTTCAATTAATTTTTCATAGATTTTGCTGAGCAATGTCCTTAATTAGAACTTTATAGAATATCACTCAAAAGTTATCGTTTCCTCATATTAAAACATTAAAAAAAGTGCTGAAAATTGTGACGTACAGGACATCTGTATTTGGACACGAGCTAATTAGCATATTTAATTAACCCACCCCCAAAGATAATATGTCAGAATTATTGGAAGGAAAGGTGGTTCATGTCCCACACAACTTACATTCAATTAGTTAATTATGTTGGCAGGGAGGCAAGATTCTAAATGTCCCGTACGTCACACTGAAATTTCAATTTATGCTAATTAGATGGCTGTAATTGTTCGAAATAGTAAAAAAAATAAAAAAATTTATGGAAATAGGAAATTTCAAGAATTCAGCTTTAAAATGATACCACATTTAGGGCATTTCAGTTAAGTTTGAAATTTGGGCTTGATGGATACAATAGCTTGGACCTGCCCCAAACCATCGAGATAATACAGTAAGAAAATGTTCCCTCCCTAGTTTTGATAGAAAGAGTGATAAAGTATGTATTGTTATCTTGCAGGAATTATACCTTGCCTACAATAATATTTCTGATGTGAGTCCTTGCAGTATGTTAGAAAACCTATGTTTACTTGATATAGAAGGGTAAGTTAATCTAAAAAAAATACTCATCAAAATGTGCTAGTTTACCTTTTTTTTATTGTCTTTTTCATGTTTAAGGGTCAAATATGATTGTATAAAAATGTTCCTCATTAGATTTCAAATGTATGTAAACTAGGGTGTAAATTTTTCCCTATCAACACTGTTTCTGCTAAAGCCCTACAGTCTTTTTGACTCAAATGACTTGTCAATCTGATTCATTGATGTCTTTGAACAAAAGAAAATGAAGAGGGTTTTGCCTTTGTCTTCAAAGTTGATGCAGTATTAAAAAAAACATGTAAGCTATACCTGCACAGTTCCACAACATTGAAATTTCTAGCAAGTCTAATTTTCTTAATTGAGTGTATTGACCCAATGGATCATTTCTTAGTGGAAGCACTGCTTATGAATGTAGAAAATGAAGTAGTTGATGACATCACATATATGGTAACCAGTCCTTCTAATGTACAATACAATATTTAACAGACATAACTATACCTCCAGATGATGCACATTTATTGTCAGTGTTCAGATATTTTCATGCTACTTTCTATATTAATCACATTTGTTTGTTTTTTTTTTTTTTTTTTGTTTTCATCTGTAGGAATAACATTGATGACATGGCACAAGTGGATTTTTTAAGATTGTGTGGAAAATTAAATGTTTTAACTTTGGAAGGAAATCCTGTTTGCCTGGCACCCAGGCCTGACTATAATAAGGTTAGACTTCAGCCCAATATTTCTCTTTCGCAGTATTTCATGTTATACTTGGATGTCTAAGTTAGTTGCTATTAATATAGAGGCTTTTCACATGACGTCACAATACTCTCCGGCGGCCATGTTGGAGTACATGTAACTACGTAGTAAACCACACTGTGGGCACTCTCTCGTTGAATTTGTACACATCACACATACCACAATGCACTCTGTGCATTGCATTCAGCACAAAGCCACGTGTATTTGGTATGAATGTCCTCCAGCATGGCAGTTCTGTGACGTAATTGCAGAGCGTCTGTTATTGCAATACTAATGTAGTTACATAATACAACAGAGGGCAGAACTAAGGTTACCTAAACCAGTAGCAGCCATTTTTCAATTAAAAGTGTTTCCAGCTTCTCTTATTCATGGTGAAAATTTTTCAGTTATATGTTTGAATAATGAGTGATTTTTACTGACATCACAAGTCCTGCTCCTTTTGACTGGCAAAAGATAGTGTAGCTAGCTGAGAAGAAGTTTACGACCCATATATGACTGTTTTACTGAAAAACTGTTGATTTTTTGCCCTGGCATTGGGTTTGGCTTACCAATTTTGACATCATGTGAAAGCAGTGTATATAGGCCATGTTCAAGACTGGCCCATGGCAGGTGCTATTATGGGTAAAAGAGTGGTGCCTTGTAGTAATTTGTCAAAAGTCAAATGGGCATTTTGGACAAAAACAGGAGGAAAACAGCACCTTGCCTCCAGGTAATTTCACCCTTAGTTACAACTTCCAGAAAGTACTACAGAAGCAATACAACAGTTTTGCAAAAATTTCAAGTGAAAGCCCACAGTTACTATCACCCTTGGTAAACAAATATTCTAAACTACAGTACTACAGTAGCAGTATTTACAGTTTTTGCAATAATTACAAGTGGTGGCCCCCAATTACATCCCCCCTTTCCCAGTATAAAACAACTTCCAGAAAGTACAGATACTTCAGTAGCAATATTTAGAGTTTTTGCAAAAATTCAAGTGGTATGTCAGTGTGAGAATTAACTCGTAAGTAGGTAAAAAATTTACTCTTACAGGCATATTACTTCTGAAACATGTTTTTCAATTTGAAAGTGAATAGACTTATTCACAGTTATGTTACTGGCTGGCAAGGACCTGCCCCTCAAAGATATGCATGGTAGGTTTGCAGGGACAGCATCCTTGGAATTGCAGGCAGAATGTAGCTGAATTAGAATCTACATTTCTTTGTGGCAAAACTGTAAACACACCTCATAAACTCTGTGGTCACACAGCTGTGACATCATTTGTTTGCAAGGATGAACGAGCCTATAAAAAATTTACAGTGTCTTTTTTCCCCCCGAGTGTATTACACCATTTAAAAGTATTTAATAACATTGAATGTGTTTGTAACTTTATGTTGTGGTTGTTTGATATATCAGTACTGTTCCTAC
Organism: Holothuria scabra; assembly: GCA_037179385.1. NCBI lineage: Eukaryota > Metazoa > Echinodermata > Holothuroidea > Aspidochirotida > Holothuriidae > Holothuria > Holothuria scabra. The sequence continues at coordinate 29,761,124 of CM074200.1, forward strand.
AGTGCATCATTTGTACTACAAAAGCTACCATTTTATGAAAACAACAATCATTCTTAAAGGTATCTGAATTAAGCATTCCTACTACAGTATTGCAGGCATGAAAGTCATGGGGCCCTGGTCATGAAAAACTCCCAAGAACTGAGTAAGTGTGCAAAGCACTGATGTACTCTGTTGGTTTTAGATTTTAAACTTCAAAGAAAATGTTGCTCTTCTGTATTTCTTCCTAGATCAACAACTATGTTCATTCATCTATTTTTTTTTTCTCTTTTCACAGGAAGTTGAGAGTGAGTTTGACTATCGAAAGGCAGTCAGTAAAGCTATCCCTCAACTAACTATGCTTGATGACGAACCCATAAGTTTACACCCATCTAGCTTAGGATCAACGGCGATGAATCTTAGTACTGATTGGCTATTGGTAAATGATGCTATAAAGGAAGCTGTAGCATCCACTGCTGATGTGTCAGATGCTGCTGGTGAGTTTTATGGGATAAATTTTCGTTTTGATGAGAAGTACCTCTAATAGAAATTTGGACAATAGCTTTAGAAAAAAGAAAAAACATTTCTTTGATGGGTACATCAAATTGATGTATTTGCTTTTGCTCATCAACTTTATTACATAAAGATACATGTCGTACAGTTCGCCAAGTCTGCTTTGTATACATTCCATTAAACATATAAATAGTTGATTCAACCTTAGAGGGAGTCATTTCATACATCATTACGTTTGGAGAGGGGGATTCATTCGATCAGTTGTTGTTTAATCAGTGAAAGAGAGTGCCATTGGTATCTTCACAAATTATTCCTTGAAAATGAGGTTAAGAGTCAGAAAAACCCACACTTGCTGGCAAGAACTGTACAAGTTTTTATAGCTGTTAATCAAATATTTGCACCTAAAATGGTATTTCCTGCCCAGGAAGATTGTAAGATTGATTATATTCAGACAATCAATGCTTGACTAAAGAACCTGTTTTCATTTAGTTTTACCACATATTACATAGTATTCTATTTGAAAGATTTACTGTATCAGCATCAGATCTCTGTATGTTATTTATCACAATTATTATACATGTGTGTTCTAGTTAAGAAATTTCCAGAAATTTGACAGTGATGAGGGTTATATTTCTACAGAAATAAATTTATTTCTAACTTGATGGACAGACATGTTTGGCAGAATTTGTATCAGTATAGGCATTTAAGTGATTTTTTCAGAGGAGCAATCTTTGAATTTAAAGAGAAGTAGCAGAGACTTTTTGTCACAGTTTTGTTTCAATTTGGATTCCCTCTCTTGTATCCAAAAGCTTCAGATTTATTGGAGCAGGACCCAGGTGACTTAAGAGTTCTTACGAAGTTTTTTGTTTGTTTACTTTCTTGAATTTGTGTTGAATGTTATATGTCAATTTGTTAATTGCTGCAGTACTCTTATGGTTGGTGGTTTGTTTGTAAGTCTGTAATTTGCTGTGAGTTTGTTGTGAATATGTCATAGTTGCTCAGGTTCAGCTTCAGAGCTATGTGTATGATACAGTACGTTACAGTTTTTATCATGTCATCATTGGACAATTGCAGCAGTAGTCAAAGTACAAGGATGAAGTCAGAGTGTGTAACATTGATTGTGTTTCTGTTGGTAGCTTGTTATTATTTGTTTTATGTTTTTTATTTTTTTGATTCTTTGTTTGTGTGATCATGTCTGTTTGGTCATCCTCTCAAACTGGCACAAAATGCTGTGTAGTCTACTTTAGCACAAGTCTTTTTTTTCAAGAAGATGATTCACAAAAAGGAAGCCTATGCATTGAATTAATTATCTTATGAGGTATGATTTTGAGGCTAGTACACTTCAGTACGGCACTCTGTAACTATGTGTATGATTTGGTGCACTTGTAGATTCCAGTTGCACAGAAAGTATCTGAAAATTATTGATTGCACTTTGATTTAAACTTTTACATTCTTTGCAAACTATAATGCAGGAGGTTGATTTGCTTCTTCTACTAGGTTACTCCTTATTCATACTTTTTTGTAGACCATTTTCCAAATAACAATTACATTGGATTTTGCAGTAGCTTTGCTATCTGGCAATTTTTGTTGTTTTGATCTGCCATTTATAGATGAATCCAGACAGAAAGTGATGGTCTGATTTCAGTCGGCCATAACTGGGGTCCATCACCTTTTAATCTTAGGATTTCCATGCTTACCTCTATCGTGGATGGTTGTACACTACATTTTATGCTAATTCCTTCAATTTCACTGAATATGAGGGTTTTAATCTCATGTAGATGATAATATAAAGGCGATTCAAGGCTAATATGGACACCCTTAATGGCTGCGGACAGTCACTAAAAACAAGAGCTAATCGGATTCATCTATAAAAATGGCATAAACCAAAACTTTATCTCATAATCCTTTGTAAATGCTGTCTGGAAAAGGGTTCGATGCCATGCACCTCATAGTTTATTTATTGATCTTTTACATTATTTTCACAAGTGTACAAAACATTGGGTGAAAACTTTTCAAACACCCCCGTATGTTTGTTTAAACTGAAATATATGATGATTGTTTTTAACTGCTGGATTCTTCTTTTTTTCAAAATTTTGTCGAAGTACAGTCAGTTTTCAGGGATGATTTCATTTTTTCCTTCTTTGGAAATCCAGCCTACATTGGATGTTCAGTCATCAATCTTTCTATACTATTTTTTCTTTATTTCTTCTTTGTACTACCCTTTTCTTTTCTCCATTAATTAACCCTCCTAACACTCTGCATATAAATTTTAATAGATTTTGTTGAATAAAAGTTCAAAGGGTTACACCAAAGACATAGTAATATAAATTTAAACTTGGATGAGGTGGTCCATATGATGGATCACATGGGGTGATCAAGGGGAAACAACTTTATTTAGCAATGATATCTATTGAAGATTTGTTTTTTTCTGTTTAGGGAGACCAACATCAGCAAGACCATCATCAACCTCAAGAAGACGATCAGGATCATCTAAAGGGGGTAGACCAGGAAGTGGGATAGGTAATAGGCCAGGCACAGCCAGGCGTCCAGGGACAGCAGGGGGTAGAGGATCTGCAGGTACAGTAGAGGATGATGAAGAAGAGGATGACACGAGTGCCTTGACCCATGGTACCATCATTTGTGGCAACCCAGTGAGGGCGCTGCGAGCAAGAAGACAGAAAAATAGATTCCAGGTGAGAATGAACATAAACTGAGGTGGTTTGCCATGTGATATTAATCAATGCCATCTCATATATTCATTGCATTTAACCATGAATATGTTCCTTTTTAGTTAGTGGTGGTTTTGACAAACACTCCATGCAGCACTTTAAGTAAGCTTCCCCATTTAATGTTTGTTGAAATCTTATAAGTAAAAAATAACTTTAAGCTTATACAATCAACCGGTAATAATTTTTCAAAAATTTGCCCTTATTTCTAAACATACACATCCGAGATTGATCTGTCTACCCTGGCTTCGTTCTTCTGCATTTGTGTTGAGCAACTTTTACCCCCCAAAACGTGTTTTGCATCCATGCCTTCTTTTGAATTTTCACTTTTTGTTCTTTTTATACAATCCAGGCCCCTGTGCAGGAAGCACCAAGTATCTTTGCTGCAATGCATTTTATACCAGAGCATTCATACATTGAGGAGGAAGAAGATGATGGTCGAAGCAAAGAGGATATATTCACAGAGCTCAGAAAATGGAAAGAAGAACATGAAAAGTAGTTTTCCAGTTAAAATCTTATTAGTATTTCATAGTTATTGTTTTCAACAGACCAACATTGAACAGTTGATCTCTTGTTTGCAAGTAACATACCATTCTGGCTGCTACTAACATACTGCTTCAATGCACTGCCTAATGTAGTATCAAGTTATGGTCATTAAACTATTGAAATTTATTGAGTGTAATGGCTTCTAATTCCTGGTTAAAACTGAAGGCTTAATGAATCTTTTAAAGGAGTGTTTGTGTAATGTGCATCCAAGATTTATGTTTGAAACTTGGCAAAAGCTGGAAAATTCCATTCAGGTGAAAACCATGTAGACATTACTTGCATTCATTATAGTACTTCCTGTTGCAAGTGATTATGCTGTACTGAGCCATGAATTTTACAATATTAGATTTTTTTCACTTCTACAATGACCTGGTAGCTATTCATGTCTTTCAGAACAACCCATCTTTTGTACAATACAAGCTCATTAAATAGGATAAAAAGTTACCTGATTTCTGAAAGAAATTTTCCTTTGAGTCTATTCGTTGATCAAGTTATGTTTTGTTTAAGTTTTCTGTCACCTCCATTAGAGTTTAGTTAACCTCATTCTTTCCTTTTCAGGAAAGTAGCTGTCCGCAGGAAAGAGTCTGCACCACAAATACTAAGGATAACACATGAAGATGAAGATAGTTCTGGTGATGAAAGCTTAGAGTCTAACAATAATCATAATAATTACCAATCCTACTTCTCCCAAAAATCAAACAGTGGTGAGGATGAAGATACGGGAATAGAAATGACCCCACCCTCTACTGGGTCATCTGACCATAGGGCTAGGAGTTCCCCAGAAAACGGGGACAGGGTACCTACCCCACCAAAACCTCCCAAAGGAAAACAACCGTTAAGGCCAAAGACAGCAGGTAAGTCATATAAAGAGGACATCTGTAGTTATTTATTCATTCAGAAAATCCTTTACTGATTGTCGGCAGTCAACTCTCATTCCAAACTACAATATTTGTAGTAGTCCACAGAAATTCTCAATTAGTACAACTTTTGATTGACAGCAAGTTCAAAAAATGCAGAATACTGAAGCTCATTTTAAACAGCATGTACTGCAATGAGAGTGTTTTGATATTCGGTGACTTAACCCTTTACCGTTGTGCTCCAATCGGGGCATATTTGCGCCCCTCGGGAGTGGGCGGAAAAGCAGATATAGCATGCCCCACATCAGCTTCTGTAGGCTATTGACCCCATGACCTTAAACTATTGTCTCTCTTGTTGTTGTGGCCAAATTTTCAGGTAGCTACTCGCAGTTTCGAGCTCCGCGTGAAACAGTAAAGATGGTTGACAGCCGTGCTCCCCGTCTGGGTCCAGAAGGACCCAAACAACGGTAAAGGGTTAAATTGTATATTCACCATGAAGCATTAAACTGAGATTGTGTCTGGATAAGTTTGAGTTTCAGGTAGTTGTGGGAGGGACTTTTGTAAGTAGGTTAGAAGAATTGGAACTGTTTGGGGTGAGAGGATTAGGCCTGTAAGCTTATTGGAAGATGTTGAAAAGTTCTTCAAATGTCCCATGTTTCATGTCTTCCCTTTTATACTTGTTCTCAATGGAACCAACTGTCATCATAAACTTTTTCAAGAATTTCTCTTGGCGCTTGTAAATTGCTGCAGTGTTGGTACTAAGCTAATTGCACAATTTTCACAGCCACTCCATTCACAAGTACTGCAAAGATAGTTTAAGTCTTTAGAAATTTACTGTTCTGTTTCTCTCTACATACTGTGGACCGAGTGTTTGGTCTAATGACAGAGCATCTGCCTTTCATGCAGAAGGCCCAGGTTGGATTCCCAGGTCGAATCATACCAAAGACTAAAAATAGAACCTACTGCTGTTGTGCATGATGCTCCTCATAAGCAGTGGATTAGGGATAACAAGCCAGTGAGCCACAACTGAAAAAAGGCTGTGGCCGACTTGACTTGAACCAATAGGTTGGAAACTGGGCTGTAGAGCTCTATCTAACTAACCAACTCTACATACTGTACATGCAGTATATGATTGTAGTTAGGTCACATGTAGCATTGTCTGAAATCCCTCAACTAATGGAGTAGGGAAGTAAACAAGTAAGTCAGAACTGGAAAAAGGCTTTGGCTAGACTGATTAAAACCAGTTGGTAAGAATCTGAGTTGTAAAGCCTCATCTAACTAACAAAGTAACAAAATCCCTTGGAATTTTCCGAAGTTGGGTAACCCCTCTCCCTCCATGTTTGGATCCCAAGTGCCAACAGTGCCATGTTGTGCCCCTTAAACTTTTTAAATTCTGTGTATGATGCTGCATATTAAGAATTCCTGGCGATGTTTGTTTGGTATTAATCTGAGAGGGAGTGGGGAGAAGGAAGGAGTAATTGAGATGGTATGGCATAACTTTATTTAGAAAATGTCCAGGTTACAATGTTCTGTCTGTCCCATAAAGTTGTGTTTTTGCAAAATTTGAAAATTTGCTGCACAAGACATGGATTGCATTTTGATAGCAGTAAGCAGCCATGTTACATGATATTAGGTCAGGATGTTAGTGAAAAAAATCAATGGACACTGTGATGTACATAGATCAATTCAGATGATGTCCACAGTATATTTTTACTCTCGGCTAATACCAATAGTTTGCATTGAATTCAACATTGAATTCATTTATAAGGAAACCACTGGAAAAATGTGAAAGGTAGTGAAAAAATCAGATAATTTTTCTCTTGTAGTGAAGCTACACCACATTACAGTAAAATATTGCAGTATGGAGATTATTATTTTTTTTTTTTGCGGGAAGTCTGTGATGCCTTAGAGGCAGGCTAACTGAAGATAGCTTTTGTATTCCCCTTGTTATCTCAAAACATAACATGTATAGAGATATTGTCTCACTAGCCAGTGGATGAAATTTCTTTAGAGCAAGGGAATGTGACTAGATCAGTGGTCATTGTCTTTGAAAAAATTTTTGAGAGCATGCTCTTTGGGTTGGGGGCTGGCCAAAAGTGATGGTTGCTAAGTGTTGCAAAGTTATTTGGCAAATTTTATGGTTTAACTCTTCAGTTGTCATAGAAACTTCAAGGAAGCTGTCATTTCTTTGCATACAGCACTTTGATTGCTAGGCACAGATACCTACTGACTGTAAATGTTTACATTTTGTAGTTAGACTTTCAGATGTTCGAGACTTGGTGTCAAACCTCTGCTAAATTAAGCATAAAGTAATTGTAAGATGGTCTATAGTCTGACCATAAATAAAGGCTTTGTAAGCAGATATTTTGTAGTTACCTTGAGAGGAATAAACTAATTTACAATTTATCAAGTTACAGCGTAGTGCAAAAAATGTGTCCAGAAGGCACAATCAAATTGTCTCAATTATGTGCTGAAAAAAATTTACCCCCCCAGAGTTTACTGAAGTGCATTTGAGGATCTGTATATACTGTATTGAATGGGTACTGTTTCTACCCACTTGTTATGTAGTCTAACATTGCAAACACTCAAGATATCAGCGGAAAAATGGCTCTTGCTCCTTCAGAAGTTGTTAAATTTACCAAAATATTTGGATGAGACTGTGAAAATAGCATTAGGGAGGGTGATTTGAGAGAAAATTGTACGGAATGCAGAAGGAAAACAGCTATCATTGATATTAGAAGATGTCACTGATCTGCATCTGGCTTGCTAATTATTTCTGCTTTACTTAGTTTCAGTATAGTGCACAATGATTGTGCACCTCACTTAGTGTTTTATTGTAAACATTGTTCTCTATGCATTTGGTCATTTTTGAGCATGAAATGCATCAGGATATTAACAATAGATGCATAATCTTTTAATGCAAATCACCAAAAGAGGACTATATTTACATTAAATATCATCAGCAACAGCATGGAAGCTTTGTCTCCTTAACATTCACAAAGTACTGTTTTAAGAGTCACGTAGTTTGCCCACAAAATGGTTAACTAAGCAGCCTATGTAATATGTATTAGTGTCAAATTGATTTCAGTTTTAATGCAGAGCATAAGACTATGGAAGCATATCTAAACGTTTTGTCCGTAACATATGAAGCAATAAAAGTGCATCCTTGCTGCATTATGTTGTTGATGCCATCTCTTTGATGATGCTCATTAAAGTAATAAATAAGATTTCCTTTGAAATTGTCTTACAAATATTACAACTGCTCCCGAATTTCATTTCATTTTAGGTGATTTTAGATCTAGACGTTTTCGAAGGAGCTCTTCTGAAGAGGCAGTTATGTCACAGAGTTTGGGACAGCTGGAAGTATGCCAGGCAGGAGAAATCTCATTGGAGGATTCTGGTCACATGAGTCCTTCAATGTTACAATCTTCGTTCCCTTCTCCCCCACCCCTTCCAACCATCGAAGAACGCCCTTTCTCTGGTCCAGTTCAAGGCAATAGAAAATTTAAGTAAGTTAATACTCTGTTGGCTTTGTTGTTGGACTCTCACATCATCAATATTTACTTTCAAGGGATATGATGTATTCATTAAATGACAATCTGGGGTGCTACACATTTAATTAGACTTCATATTTTGCAAGCTATATATGAAATTGTTTTCAACCTGATAGCCTGTTGTCCCTTCACATGCCATCATTCAATTGTTTTAATAAGTTTTCAGCTGGTTTCATTTCAGACATGATGAGGAGCTGTCATTTCAATAGTTCATGTAATTGATTTTGTCAAACAAAAACAGCTTTACTGACAACAGTGCATATTTAAGTTTATACAAATCCAACACTCGTTTGTTTCTGGAATTAATAAAATAAATACCTGTAATGTTATCCTTTAACTTCAAGTGACATTGGAGTATTTAAAATGTTTGTACGGTTTTCTTTCAGTGTGCTTAAGACCTTTGCATTTAACCAGGGCTTGATTTAGTGGTTTAAAGGACAACTTTAATTTCATAGTTGCTGTTATCAGATTCAAGTCTTCATTGCATAGTACTGACTGATCCTTTCAAGTGAAATGTACAGTTTGAGGCTTTTTTGTCTGACCTGACAAATTTCAGAGTTTCATCAACAAAACGTTGCAATAGGCACTTGGAAAACACACTGTTTTGTAGTTGAGTGAAAAATGCATCAGGCAACTAAATTTTCTCACATGCCTAAAATAGTGAAAGGTTGTTCAAAGTACAACCATAAAATTTTCTGAAAATCGTGATCTGTTTCATGCATATACATTGTTGAACTATAGTTGCATAATACTTTCTAATCTTAATTGTTGGGAGTTGTGCAGCAAACTGGTACTAATTGAAGTATTGATAACTTTCATTTCTCTAAAATTTGAAGTATTTCTTTATAGTATTGGTTTGAAATTATATTTGATTTTTTTTCAGACCTGGCAATAATTATCCTGGTAATGCAGAGCAGAATGTTATCAATAAACATGAACCTGTGATTCGTACAGCTACACAGACACCTCCAAACTTAGCTCAAAGGTTCTCAAATAGCATGGCCAGACCTTCAACAGCAAAGGCAGCATTACAAAGAGGAGTTTTACCAAGTAGAGCATCATACCCAAATTCATGAGACTGAATAGGACCAGTCTTGATTGGTATTAATCGTCTTTCAATACATTAGAGTGTACTTTTTTTCGGGGGACAGGGTGGTAGGGGGGAGGCAACATAACAATTATACCACAAGTTATTGAAGGGAAGTCATGTTACACTATCATTCCAGGAATATAAATGAGACAAATATCCAATGGGACCAGAGGGGCAGGTTATTTGAGGCTGGCAGTATGAACCATGAGGTATTCCAACAAACAAGATGTGGTCCTAATTATTTGTATGGGTCTCTATACTGATGACTACCAACTTCAAGTTTCATGTCCTGAGTCAGGAGTATAAAGCACTTGTATTTGTGCACTTTTGGCAGTGAACGCAAAGGTTAAAGAAAATCTAATGTAGGGGTAGTTAGTGTTATGATGTCCAACAACATCTCACTTTGTGTATATGTACATGGTATGATGTCCAACAACATCTCACTTTGTGTATATGTACAGTACATGGCAGCTTTCACAGTCATAATTTTGACATATGAACAGCAGTGCTTTTCAACAGTTGTTTTGTTTGGGTGTTGCACCTGGACATAATCTGTGAAGGTGTTTTAGCACCAGGACAAATAATGTGCTGAGGGACAAAAAGTTGAGCCACCTGGTTTAAAGTGATCAATTTGGATGTATTTCCCCACAGTCTAGGGAGCACATTTTGCTCTGTGACATCTCATGTATAGTGTCTATGGTATTTAAATGCTACATCATCTTCATCCTGAGACTAAAGTTGTGAAAGGAATTATAAAAAATTTGTGGTGTACTTGCTTTGTATCTGATATTATAAGATATTTTTGCCATGAATGTGTTGATATGACTTTAGAAAGGTTGAAGATTGCATAACTCTATTTGAAATGTGAAAAAATTGTTAACAATGTGGATAATATCAAACTGAACAATAGTTTGAATGGGAATTTCCTTAAACTGAACACGTACTTTGTATTCTATTGTCTTTTAAAGAAGAGTAAAAACTTAAACATATGTTTGCGTTAGGATGCTATGATATCAAGAGAAACATTAGAAATGTTGTGAATGCAAAACTGCTGATGATTTGATCAATTGTAGTTAAGCTAGAACTTGTGAGTAATACTGTAATAGCGTGTTCCATTACTCGCCCGAGTTAACTCGTGTCTGGCACGACTACGTTCGATTAGCTAATGACGTCAGTGTTCGCGCTTACTCGTGCCAGGCCCAAGTGAGCGACCCTTCGAGTCGGTTACTTAGGTAAGTATCCCATCGTGCTTTGGGAAAACATGGCAGCTAAACGAACAACATGCATTCGTGAACAATTTCTGAGCATGTAAATACAGTGAGGTAAACATGAAACTTCTGACTTGAGAAAAGTGGTTTATGTCAGAATTTGTGAAGTCACTCAAGTGTTATTTCTCGAGAATTTTCTAAATGGGCATTGTTTCGAGTCTACGTTCATCGTACAAGCGAACCGCATGTAATACGCACGTACCAGAGTTCGCTCTGCCATCCAGCTACGGGCTCTGTCATTGGCTATTGTGAACCAACTTCTCCACTAATTACCGGAAAACGTTCGTTTATTTCACCCAACTGCGCATGACCATCGTAGCCCTAGCTCGAGGCTCGAGTAAGTCAAGGGAAGCAAATCGAACACGCTATAAGTGTCCTTAGTTGTGTGCTAGGCAAATGTCTGCCCATACATATTTTTATAAACTGTTTGTTTGTCTGTTTCATTGCCAAGTGACCTTTTTTTTATTTTGCATGTTACTTTCCATAATACAGTGCCTGCCGGTTCTTCCGTCCAGTGTTTTTTGCAATCCATAACTGTTTTGATTCTTAAGTTGTAGATCATAATTAACTCCAGCATTCCAATGGTATGTATCAAAAGTACCATATGACAGGAATTGTGGGAAATATCCACCCTATTAAAATTGTATTCTTTCCCTTGAAGGCAGGGTCCTCAATATAATGAAGTTTGGTGTCTCAATATGATGAAGTTTGGTGTCTGGATTTTTTGTAAAGCTTGAACACTTGGAGTATTCCTACTCAACCATTAGAATTGTGTGTGTGGTGTCTGCTACTCCCCCACAAACGTGGATGGGTTGAAGTGTCATTTTTGGTTGAAGCTATTTGGGTACTGTTTCTAAATGGTATTGATGTCTTCTGATATTTTATGGGACAAATTGAAACTGTTCTTAAAATACAAGAGGTTATTGTTCAAATAAAACTATTTACAGTGATCTATTTCTCTGGGAAACTGTCTATACATTTTATATAGGACGGCAAATTGTGGGCCCTCCAATCGAAACCATCAGAACGTGGAATCAATTTCTTTAAATTTTTGACATAATTTGAATCCATGTTAAGGTACATTGTCAATGGTTGAAGAAATAGTCTTGTATGCCCAAAGTGTTGTAGGACCTATCAGCAGGCATTCAATCTCACATTGAGATGTAGTTAGTTAGTTAGATATAGTTTTATGTCCCAGTTTCCAACCTATTGGTTCGAGTCGAGCCGGCCACAGCCTTTTTGCCAGTTGTGGCTCACTGGCTTGTTTTCCCTACCCCATTGCTTATGTGGAGCATCTCGCACAAGTTCTCAGTAGATTCCATTTTTAGAGTCTTTGGTATGACTCGACCTTGGAATTGAATCCGGACCTTCCACATGAGAGATGGATGCTCTTACCATTAGACCAAACACGCAGTCACATTGAGATATAAACAGGATATCATATTATATCCCATATATTAGATATCAGTTAAAAGACTTGGTTTAAGTTATATAAATATTGCATAGTTAAAATCAACACGAAGAAAGTTGTTATATGAATTAAAATGGAAAGAAACAGAGTTATAGATTTAGCATTATTGATGTATTAAAAAGTCAAACTGGAGTGATCCGAAGAGATTTCATGTTGATTTAGTATGTTCTCAGGGACTTTAGAATATGGGGGACACTAAGGGGAATTTAACCCTAGTACAGTTTGATCTGTGGGCAGGTTGTGTCACCTTTATGCTGTGAACTGGGGCTTTTGTTGTCCTCAATGTGTTTGGCCCCCCCCCCACCTTCAAAATTGGCCCCAGTCACTGCTAATGAAATGAGATAAAATTTACCAACAAAGCATGCTCCTCAGATAATTTGTATGTAGAGGGGAAGTGAAGTGATAAGCAACAATCAAGTGACAGTATGGACATAATGTGTAATGTACAATTGGGAGATTTGTAAGACAGTATCTATTACCAAGCTTTAGTTGTTGTCAAGAACAATATTTTTGTAGTTTTAATTTACTGCCTTTTTAGCATCAAATAAATGCTTCCTGGAATTAAAATGACAAAAATTATAGTTTATGTCTCTGTCATGTTTGAACTTGCATTCTACCAAAATGATTTTTACTTTTTATTCTAAGTTAACAATTTTTACCCACATCAGGCGTCTCTAACATGGAAATGTAAAGCCTTGGTGGAGATGTTAGTAGATCTTTTCCTGCTTAAAAGCAAAATCGTGGGCACCCATAAAACTTGACACTTGCAAAAAGAATTACTTCAGAAAAAACAAATGTCGCAGAGTCTAGGATTTCTTAACAATATCACAAGGTCGCTAATAAGAATGGCAATTGTACTCACTTGCTGGTACTATATAGATGTAAGGAAAGTTACCCATTTGTCAGACTAATGAGATGTTTCAAACATTATTCACTCGAAATGTTTGAACAACCCTTCCAAGTAATCGTTATTCGATTGAAAGCTGTGTACCGTTGGTTCCTATAGACGAATCCAATCAGCGCTTGTGTTTAGTGACTGTAGGCAGTCATTACCCAGCCAACATGCCCAGCTGGGCCCCAACTGGGTTTTGGCTGGGCTACTTGCTGGGCCCCAGTTGGGGCCCATCCGTGTTTGTCAGGTGTTCCCACGTGGGGCCCAACTGGGCTAGCCTTTCCCAGCTGAAGCCCAGCTGTTCCCCGCTTCAATAACTGAAGCCTAGCTGGGCTTCAGCTGGGAAAGGCTAGCCCAGTTGGGCCCCACGCGGGAACACCTGACAAACACGGATGGGCCCCAGCTGGGGCCCAGCAAGTAGCCCAGCTGAAACCCAGTTGGGGCCCAGCTGGGCATGTTAGCTGGGGAGTGGGGTCCACCAGCCTTGAATCATCTTCATTTATTGTCTACATGTATTAACACCCTCATATTCAGTGAAATTGAGTAAATACAAGATACAACTCGGTGTTCAACTATCCATGGTACAGGTTATTAAGGAAATCGAATGATTAAAACGTGATAGACCCTGGTTATGGCCGACTAAAATCAGACCATCACTTGCTGTCCGGATTCGTCTATAGTTATAGTTTTTACGTGATGTCATGAATTGGTAAGCCCATGGCCTGGCAAAACGAGTCGTCGCGTCGTTTGTCAGTTGCTTCTCAGCTAGCTGTGCATATAACACTACAATTTACACTGGTAAAATGTTTCTCTAGACTTTACATCAAAAAGTTCAGCTTCTCTCGTAGGGTTGTCAATGAGTGGAACAGTCTCCCAGAGTGGGTTGTTAATTCCACTTCAGTCAACTGCTTCAAGATAAACATTGACAAGTATTACCGTGACAGTGGCAGGATTTGATTGTATTGGGTTTGTTTAGTTTTTGTTTGGATTAGGTGTTGGTTTTGGTCTGTTCTATAGGGCATCTTATGGGGTTTTTACCCTCCATTGCCTTTAAACTTGTTACGTTATTGGCTCGCAGTGAAAAATGGGCGTGGCTTGTGGCGTTAGTGAAAGCACTATGTAATCATGAAAACTGGCAGAAATATGAACAACTCTTGTCTTATCCAGGTTATCTTGAAACAAAAGTCATTGTCACCATGCACAGGTCGTAACTTTAAGGTTCACTTGACGCCAACAATAGCCACAATATATCAACGATTTTGCAGTCAAACAATTGTCAAATTAAAGCACCGGATCATGAAGTCGTTTTGTGACCCTAACTTTTAAAACACATTATATACGCCGTCAGCTTGAAGCATAGTTGAAGGGAAATCGGGCGTTTAAAATTCTCCAACATAGCATTTAAAGTAAATAGCTCAGTCAGTATCAAATCATTCGGTCTCAACAATAAACCCCAGCAATCACTTCATATCCTCAAAATATTATGCACAAGAAGAGTTATGGAAGTGCATCTTTTGAAATGTTGAAAGTTTGGGTGAACAAATTATCCTTGAGCAACAAGCAACTGAATATCTTTCCGAGGGAAACTTATATCCTGAAAAGAAGGCTACCATGCTGCCTTATTTATAATTATTTATCACTCTTTGCCACTAAGTATTGGTTTTAAAAGGATGAAATTCCCTTTTAAAACAAGCGCAGTATTTCCCTCAAGATATCACAATGAGGTAGTTTGTCCTATCAAGAAGGAAACGTTCTCAAAACGAACTCTTCAAACAAATAGGGTTCATTGAGGCCATTATTTAACGACGAAATTGTAAAATGTGACATTTTTGATGACGGGCTTTCAAAGTAGTTTAGCAAAGGTATGAAACATCATTGTCATTTGAAATCGCTCCACTGCTCTGATAGATCCTGAGATAAACATTTTGGAACAAAAAGCAAAGACCTCCATCGACAATCGAACATAGCTAGGCAAAGCTCCTTTCTGGTTTGTTTTGTTTCCTTCTTAACACCTATCTCCTTTAACCTCTTATGGAAAATGTGACTTTTTACAGTTTGTAAATTCATTGGATGAAGAATGTTCGTTTAAACATCAATTTTATAAGCTGCGGTCTCAAAGCTTATTTTGAAACAAATCGTCAATCGTAGAAATGTCTAAATTTTCTTTCAAATGTTTTATACTGTTTCAGACCTGTAGCGTTGACCTTCACGGTGGCACAGATTCTCTTGTTAGGCAGGATTGCATATTGAGAAAGGGTTGGATAATGTTTTTGACTGGGGTGCTTGGATTTTTGACATGACCACGATTCGCCTCATACCCAGACGGAAGTTAAAAAACACCCCGAGTACTCTAAAATGGCCCTCTGTAATCCCCTGATTTTCCCCATCAATCGCAGGAAGATTGTTTACTTCAGCTAGAAGAACAAACAAGTTCCTGATTTTGCTTTTGTTTTTGTGACTACCAGTTGCATTTGGTAACTGATACTAACCCAGGGTCCCCCTTCAAATGTCTGATTCGCTGGGTATGAAGTAAGCAGTGTTCCCAAGCAACTGTCCTCATACAGTTAAGTATAAATTAACGACTCCTCTCGGATCTTGTAAACTGCATCATCCAAGCACTCAGGTTTGAAAACTTCTTTTAAAAATTTCCCCTTCTCAAAAAAAAAAACAAAAAAAAACAAAAACAAACAAAAACAAAAAACAAATTTGAAAAACTCAGACAGAACATTCCGCGCAATGATGAAGCATACTACCATGCTCGGATCATCAAACTTCATGAACGCCAATGCATTCAGTCCATGAACATTATGTAATTATTTCAGTTAGGCACACACCTGCATATTCTTATCGTTAGGTCCGTATAAAATACATAAGTTGTCAACTTGTGTACGATACATTAGTTGGTAACGCCGCGTTTATGACAACAAGACCATAAACCAGAAAGAAAATCACGCCATCACAAAAGTTTACATTTTCCGAAATGATTTCCAAGATTGGCTCATTGATTGATTAATTGATGATCTTTACTGACTCATTGTTTTATTGACTTAATATTTTCAACTCCAAATGTTCAAAACCGCTGCATAAAAATAGAATTTTCTGCGAAAGACCATTTTTGTCTAACAACCACTTGATACATTCATTTTCTTTCTTCACAATTTTAGCCCTCTTTTGTTACAACTTCGCTACCTCTTTTGTCACAATCGTTGTTCCTTTTTGCCTCAACAGAGGTCATAAGTTTTGTCAAAAAAGTCGCCCACCTCTGTCACAATTCCTGTCAAATTTTTGATAATTGTGACGAATATGGTTGTGGTGTGACAAAAGTGGTGTATTGAGACAGTCACAAAAAATGTTTGTTACAACTGAACATAGCTAAACAACGGTCATACCACATCGTGGAAACCAAAATTAATTAGCAAAAGTAAAATTGTCATTTTAACATGATAAGCAATATAAATGCGAATAAAATCAAACGAAACAATTGTAAAAGATGAAAATAAGGAACAAAAGTATAACCTATCTTGCACAAAGAAGTTTATTGTTAAAGGTATGTATTGCGGGAAGTAACTTTTATTTTATTCCTACGGGAATCTAGCAAACCTAAGCATAACTGTCAGCTTCATGTCTACATTGAAAAGTACATATTGGTATTGCACAAAGTCATGCAGCTACTTTCTTTAATTGCTCATGATCTTATTTAATAGTTCAGCTAGATATTACCCATAGTTTTAAAATATAACCTGCGTTTTGATGAACTTCATGATGATCTTAACTATTTCAAAATATAATTTTTATATTAAGTGTAGCGTTACATTTTACACCAACGCAAATGAAAACCGCTAGTATGTGGGGAGGTAGAAATGATGTATGCTTATGTGATCTGCCGCGCCTTCGTAGGTCCTGTATGTTTACTTGTTTGCCCTCGATAATGGCGTCACGTGACGTGGATGCATAGACTCTCTTCATTGTAGGAAATTGCGCAATGATATGCTCTTGCCACCATTGAAGGGCGTATTTTATGCTCTGTGACGTCATATGCATAAAGTCTAGTTCGACTCGTAGTCAATTTAATATTATTAGGGAGCTTTAGATTTCACGACGCGGACCTCTTCTACAACGAAGTGACATAATCTGTATCTATGCAGTTTTCGAACGCAACGTGAAATAGCGCCATACGAAGTTGTGAAATGGCATGGGCAACGCAATAGGTGACGTCATTACGTTGTAGCTGACGTCCGCGTTGTGCAATCTAAAGCTCACTATTGACGCTTGATACGGCTGAATTGTGATCCTGGAATTAGATATTACAGCTCTATTCAAGATAAAATGATTGTATGAGTCCCCGTGCAGGCGCTAGTAGCACATGACGAATTTAGTTGTTGTTGTAAAAACTGCAGCAATGTTAAGACTTTAACCCACTTTTCCACAGTAGACAAGAGAAACCGTAGGTCATATTCTATGTCAGTGCTCGACTTTGGAGTCCTCTAGAGGGACTACGTATACAAGGCCGAGCACCGTAGCCTATGACCTATGGCTTCAAGCTTAGCCATTTTTGTAGACTCCAGTGATATGCCCTTGAAATGGTACCTGTGATCGGGGATCTCTCAGATTGATAGATAGCCCATGGGAGGGGGGACAGTCTCGAGAGCTATGTCTCTGTTAATCGATATGTTTTGTCACATGGGATGGGCGGCACTGTCGTTATTGGTAATTTTCATTGCATATCCGTTACTTAAAGTAAAGTTTTGCGGTACTACAGATTACATTTTCTCTAGTCTCATTCGACCTATATAAGGTAGTATGCAACCGATCGGTCCTTCCAATTTTGTGCTAAGTTGCAAAGTTTGAATAATCTCAAAACTTTCTACTTCTGATTTTTTTGTAAATTTCACCGTACTTACATTTTGAATCAGGTCTCAAATCAGGTCGAGAATATTTCGCTTGATGCAAAGAAGTCTCACTTACACTAATGTTTCACAACCTGCTTCCTGCCCTCACTTTCTCATCCCCTTCCCTTAACAAGTTCAAGTTCAAGAAATTTATATGGCGCATTATTTAAAATAATTATTCTAATGCGCCTTACAAGACACAGTGAAGAACAAAAGACTAAGTTGGACTATCAGATACCATCAAAGGCACAGCTAAATAGGTGGGTTTTTAATAAGGACTGAAAATGTTCCAGAGATATCTTAACATGTCTGCAGTCTTGTTTTCTGGGGTGAATATATTATTTTCAATCCGGAATGCGGACTACAAATAATTCACAATAATTGCAACATCTCCTTGCTATCACCAAAAAGACACCACTTCCCTGAATATGTACCCTGTCCACAAGGGCCGTTGCTTCCTTGATTTCGACAACTTCCACATTCATTAGAACATTGGATAAAAAGCCAGCTAATCATAATTCGGAGTGAATGGACTCTGATTTTCTTCCGATCCCTAGAAATGTGAAGAAAGAAATGTTAGCTTCATAAATTAAATTCGACAGGTTTTGATCGACGTAGCAGCCGAGTTATGGAAAAATAGTTGCCTTTTTCAGCTATTTGAAACGAAGTAACAAATAATATTAAATAAATAAGAATTCATACATCATAAAGTGTCTAAAGAAAACCGACTTGGCGGCTCAATTGAGGTTTTCAGAAGTGATTTCACTATAATTCACCTCTAAGTACCACACGGGTCGTGACGTCCAGATATCTTGGACAAGACACATTCCTATACTCCATGTAATAAAGCCACTACCCAATAACCCACCTTATTGACTGATTGACTTACCTCAAGATATCCTTCAGAAGACATTGGCAATTCGCTTTGAACTTTAATCCCTGCATAAAGGAATTAAAAGGTGTGAAATGGGGAAGAACTCGGTAAGTGTAAAATATAAAGAAATACGTAATATATATTGCAATGTAGTTAATAGTAATAGAGTTTTACCACCCAGTTTCCAACCTATTGGTTCAAGTCGAGCCGGTCACGGCCTTTTTTCCAGTTTCGGCTCACTGGCTTGTTTTCCTAAGCCATTGATTATGCGGAGCATCACGCAAACGGCAGTAGGTTCCATTTTAGAGTCTTTGGCTTGACTCGACCTTGGAATAGAACCCAGGCCTTCCGCTTTGTAACGTTAGAGGCGGATGCTCTTACCGTTAAACCTAACACGCGGTCACATTGCTATATAGAAATGTATTAGCTTGGCATTATGGAATGACTGTATAGTGAAGCGTACTGATGTAATTTTAAACACCAAAACTGAGTGCATCTGAAAGAATTTTCTACAGAATTGATCAATTCAAAAAGATTTTCATCGTCACGTGCCAAAAATTTATATTATATATGCCACCTTAGTATGAATTAAATGTTTTTAGCCTCTCTAGCAGTCTAGAGAGAGGTCTTGTATAATTTCAGACACACTTTGTAAAGGTTTTCAAGTAAAGCACTAACCACACTTTAAAATAATTGAAGGTGCAACGAACAAGGCATGTGAGGTGTAAGTCTGAGAAAATGGATGAATGAGAAGTGTCCTCCTAGCTTTCAACAACATTACAATCTACCCTTCTAAATGATGGGGACATATTCCCTACGTTCCTTGCTTTTCGACGCCTTTAGCTCCCCAATTACAATTCACACAATATATTACGAAAGGTTTCATTGATTTTACAATAATGCCATTCCGTCTGCTCTTCGAATTTACTACAGTGTAAAATATTTATTAATGCAACGAAAATATTTCTGACAATTGTACAGTTTAAATAAAAAATTTCATCTTATTTTTTCAAGTTTCTTGGCAGTGCTCTTGTCTCTCAAGCCCAGAAGGTTTTTAAGATTACTTCCAATCACAACTATTGTCTTTCTAACTACTTATGTGCTTATATTATCTTGTTCATTTTCTGTTGTGACAAATCAAATTAATAAAATGAAATAAATTAAATGAAAGTTACAAAGGCGATACAAAGTGATATGAACATCCACCAGTTCCATAACCATAATGGGGGACAGGGCGAGAGACCCTCAGTCAAATGTCTTTCACTCCGCTTGCCCCCCCCTCCATGAATTTCGAAGGTAAAATATATTGGGCAAAGTGTGTTTAATACAAAATCTTCAAAATCAAGCTTTTAAGGTATGGATTGTTAATATACAAGACAGGGAAAAGTATCAATTCCTGCAATCTGAGAGTCATTTTAGCCGAAATTTTCTCAGTACATTACAATCTGACGATTGGAAACAACTCTGGCTGAGAAATGTACAACGCAGCTAACGATTTTCGACAGTTTTCGAGGAAGAATCAATTGTAAATTTAATTTTTGCGGCGACCTAGCAAACAAGCTCATTTTCTAATTATAGCTGCATAATATTTAATGCCAGTGGTGCATTTTATCTAATAATTTTTTCACCCCTGTACTTGGGGGTCGTAGAATATGTCCACGGTATTCCCAGTCTGCCGCCGTAAGAGACGACTAAATGGGGGAGGGGGGACTTGAAAAGTATTTGAACAGTATGACACTTTATAACACATTCATGTTGGTGTGTCGTTAAATCTTATCTAACTAACTAACTGTTCATTTTCTGATCATTTTACAATTTACTCATTTTTGTTGTTGAAATAAAATTTTATTGCAAACGAAAGCTGAAAATAAATGTTAAGTCTGGTTACGCCACTGACATCCCAAGATCTGATTTTTGGATAACTAATTTTGTAAACGGCGAACGCAAAGGACTCTTGACCCCCTACTGCCCCCTGTCTCACCCATCTTTATATACACTATATCAGATAACATATTACTTTTGCATTGTACATGTTAATTTTACAACCTCTATTTGGGAATAAATCAACTTTAACAAGCAATGATAATGTTGATCGAAATGAACAATGCACTTGGCCCGTAAGCCCCTTCTTGTGGGGTAAATTGACAATCTTGCATGTAATTCCGGTTATCAAACATCAATTGAACATTTGTTTCGCGGCACCTTCGACAAAACCTGCATACCGTCTTACCTTTTACACAGAGATGTAGCAGATATCACTGTGTAGAAGGAATTGACTTTGCGCATGTCCCAAATCAGTGTACTTCCCTCAGTTAATGTTGTTTTCGAAAAGAAGGGTCAGGGTTAGGAACACTGTCAAGACTAAATATATACCCAGTATCTGGTTTGTCCGGCATCTGATAGTTTAATCATGGAAATATGGCGGTGCGGAGGTCTTCATCTCAGGGGCTGCGATATTTTTCACTACTCGATTAACCAAACCAGAACGTAACCCCTGCCCGACTGAGGGACTGAAATCTCCACGATTCAGCAAGGTTTTGCCCCATTTGCAGCATTAGGCAAAACTGTGGCGGGGGATGTTGCAAAGTGAATAATGGCAATTGTCATTTTTTATTTTCTAAGGAAGACTGCTATGGACTTGTCCATTACATTTTAATTTTGTTTCATTTCATGTAATTCTTTTAGACGGCAACAATGGAAAATGATAAACAACATGGATGTGAAAAATGTAAATTATCAAGAAAATGTTTGCTGGCTTATAAAAATGGCTTGAAAAACAGAACGATTTGCAAGAAAACAAAAGTGAAAGAAACAAATAGAAGAAAATACACAACAAGTAGTACCAAATCTTAGTACATTGCCTGCAAGGCGTACTTCGCTATTATTCAACCAGTCAATTTCTTTTGGCATTACAATGATGGTAGACGACCTGCCGGTAGGCCTTTTTGTTTCTGTGTTGTTTCTCTTGAAAAACTTCTAAAATATTTTCTCTTTTTTATGGTAATGATATGGAAATTCATGACAGCAGATGTGTGGCTTACGTCAAAAGACACAAAGTACCTTGCTATTGTGATGACATTGTTTGAAGAGAGCTGTGAATAATCACTTGACATCACTATTACTGGATCCGAATGGCGGGAAATTAAAAGTTAATGCTATTGTATTTGACCATGAAGCCATAGTGCAGCGCATTTTTGCACCTGTAACCCACAATCAATGCTCACTTCTCGATAAGACTTGCATCAAACAATACGTATAGTATCGTTACTGCAAATCGTGAGGTTTCAAAACAACTAAAGAGAGATTGCGTTTTCCATCGTGATGATATTTTCAATCGTATTTTTGGTCGACTACGTTCTTTCCTTACTTTCAGCAATGTTTTTAGCTTTCATCGTTCTACAGATTTATGTATCTCACCAGCTTGATTCTGGTAGTGAACAACGAAGAGGTTATTCAGCATACGTGGAGGTAAGTTTTCTATTTAAATCTTTTAGTCTCAGTTAAGGAGCTACTAAGTAAACCCGTAACCATGGGAGCCCGGGGAAGAAAATCATTCATAATTTTACGGTTTCATTTCCTTGATGCATTTTAGTTTACCTGACGCCCTCCCCCCCCCCCCCCCCGGAAAGTGTGTATTTTGCCATCAAACCTATCCCCCAAGTTTGGTAGGTGGCAAATTTGAATCTATCTCTTAATGTCCAGGGCTAAAATGGTACATATCTATGTTCACAGAGCTGTCTTGGTCTTAACAGATGTAGCCTGGAAGCAATTCTGAGGATGGGAACTTACATTGTGTCGGTCCGGCGTCCTGGGAGATTTGTGAAAAAAATTGGGACGTTCTAAAGACGAGGAAATAAAGCCCAATTTGGTTAGGTTAGGTCAGATGGAGTTTTACGACACAGTCTCCAACCGATTGATTCAAATCGAGCCGACCACGGCTTTTTCCAGTTGTGGTTCAATTTGGAAACCTGTTAATTTGATGGTCATCGAGAAGAAGTTTATATTTGAGCTAATTGTGAAAGAAATACTTCAAATTTGGTAATATGTCAGAATGAGTAAACAATCTAAGTCCCTTTGGGAAATTGATTGAATATGTGAGGTTCTGAGAGCAGTTTGTTCAATATTTGAGCAAATTCCTTTTACGGGAGAGTTTTGGTAGGGTTAACAAAAAGAAAAAACGGGGGGGGGGGGGGCACAAAGTGGCAACAACAATTTTGTTTAAGATTGCATTACTTACATTGAAGATCATCATTTTAACTCTGTTTAGGTGGAGTGCATCTGCATATGATTTTGCCAAAGCTGAAGTGTGCTTTCGGGAAAATGATAACGCAACCATACAAGTTTCATATGCCTCTTTGGGTTACTAATTGGTTTTGCTGCTCTCTCCTAATTGGGGGCTATGCTAGGAAGGGGCCTGGCAGGTGAAACCTCGTGATCTAAGTTTAACATAACAGGTTGAAGGGCAACGGAGGGCCAAAGCCGCATAAGATGCCCTGAAGTCCAAACTCTAATCAAAAGTCAAACCACCAAAGCTTGACAACAGCCCCAAATGATCAGATTCTACCACAGTCATGGAAAAACTTGCCAATGTTAACCTTAAAGCAGTGAACTGACGGGGAGACAATTACCCAATCTGAAACTACCCAATTTGATAAGCAAAATAATGCCAAAATATTTCACCATTTCTTTTAAGCCACGAATATTAAGTCGTTTCACATCCGGAAACCTGTAAAATTTGTGTAGCCATAAGGTACAGAGTGACGCCAAACTGGATCTCTCTTGTCATGTAGATATGACATTACATTGTTGTATTCCGCCCTCGCAATCCGTTGGGTGCACATTCCTAACACAAAAGTATTAAAGCTCTACAAAGTGGGTGCAGTATAACAAAATTACATGCACTCTAGTTTTAATATGGATGCAACCACGGACTTCATATGACATGGACAGAGCATACTGCATGGTAGATTGTCGCTACAATACGTATAACCTCGCTATGTTTCGTGTGGGTTTGGTGGGTGTATAGGTGTGCGTGTATGGTCCACTGTGGCCAACCATATGCCTGTGTGAAAGTTTGGACTTGCTCAAGTAGCTCTTTTCAGCAGATTTTGCAAGAAACTTGAAGAAGGATTTTCAAAATAATGTAAGGATGGTCAAAATCACTACGCGTATTTCTGGAATATGATATTGTTTCCCTTACAAACTTAACTTATGTCTGAAATATTCCAGAGTCGTCATCAAGTCATACAAATTATAGCTTTACGGCAGCCATTTTAGGGCGGTTTTATGCTGTAAGCGGTGGAGACAATCTACGCATACAAGTACTCATTTCATGCTCTGTCCACGTAAATAGGAAGTCCGTGGTATGCAACCGACAATTCGGCCTACAAATTTACAATGATGAAACGTTGGTTTAGTCTTTCCTCGCCTAGCGTTTCATGGTTAAAGGTTTGAATTTACAACTTTTGTAAGGTCAGGATGTCCCGTTAATAAAGGACACGAGAAGAGTGTGCTGATTCCTGATTTTACAACATCTGGTCATTTACAGGTGGCATTAGTCATTCGAAAATTAATTAACGTTAGGCGTACACTAAAACATACATAGGACTTTAGTCCACACAGTAGGCTATTGCCTAGCCTAAGTCCTATACTAGCCTGTATAATGTTAAACTTGCAAGTTGCATGTTTCAAGTTAACGTTGGTTAGCACTTAGGACCGCGTGTCACATGTGGCATAGCCTACGCAACGTAGACATTGGATTTAGCCAGAAACACCAAAAGGTGGATTTGTTTATGCTAAACCCAAAGTTGAAATAGAT
Source organism: Holothuria scabra (assembly GCA_037179385.1). Lineage (NCBI taxonomy): Eukaryota > Metazoa > Echinodermata > Holothuroidea > Aspidochirotida > Holothuriidae > Holothuria > Holothuria scabra. The sequence continues at coordinate 29,785,598 of CM074200.1, forward strand.
GCAGGCTACAGTTATAACATAACATAACATAACAGGTTAAAGGGCAAAGGAGGGCTGTAAAGGCCCCATAAGATGCCCTGTAATCCAAAAACCCCCCAAAACAAAGCAAACCACCAACACCTAAAGAGCCCAGAAAGATTAGATTCTGGATCTGGATCTGGATCTGGAAAAATACTGCACAACACTCCTGGTGGAGTCAAACGTGCAGGGTTGAGTGTGCGCATATAGTTAGTCGTCCCGTCTGAGGATCCTTTCTACCACAGTCATGGAAAAACTTGTCAATATTAACCTTAAAACGGTGCACTGATGTGGAGTTAACAACCCACTCAGGCAGGCTATTCCACTCACTAACAACCCTATGAGAGAAACTGAACTTCCTAATGTCAAGTCTAGCAAAAGACTTTTCAAGCTTTTTGCAATGGCCTCTAACCCGAGGATTACTCTGGACCCTTAAATAACTGCAAGCTAACAAAGGATTCCCTTCAGACAGAAATTTGTATACCTGGAGCATGTCCCCCCTAATCCTTCTCAGCTCCAAAGTGGTAAGCCCAAGCAGCTTAAGCCTTTGGGAATAAGGTAGATTTTTAACCTCAGGTATGAGTCGGGTAGCTCTCTTCTGAACTTGCTCTAAAAGCAATTTGTCCTTTTCAAAGAAGGGACTCCAGGCCTGTGCAGCATAGTCGAGATGGGGTCGAACCAGCTGCTTATACAAATTTAGCACAATTTCTTTACTAAAACTCATAAAATTCCTCCTGATCAACCCGAGCACCCTATTTGCCCTTGCAGCAGTAGCTGCACACTGCCTAGATGACTTTAAATCTCCTGTAATAACTACACCAAGGTCTTTCCCAGAAGTCACTTTGTTCAAATTGGTACCATTCATAGTATAATCATGGTGGGGATTCTTAGAACCAAAGTGGAGGACTTTGCACTTATCAGCATTAAAAGACATTTGCCAAGTCTGAGACCATGAAAATAACCTATCCAGATCTTTCTGAAGCAATAAAGAATCATCCTTTCCTCCAACCTTCCTATAGAGCTTTGTGTCATCAGCAAACTCACTTATACTGGAAGTGATAGAGCTATCAATATCATTTATGAAAATTAAGAAAAGAAGTGGGCCAAGAACAGAACCTTGTGGTACACCACTTGAGACTTCTTTCCAGGAAGAAAAATTTCCATTGACAACAACTCTCTGAGACCTACCATTGAGCCACGAATTGATCCACTGAGCGCACTTGCCTATGATGCCTAACCTATGCAATTTTACCATGAGTCTACCTAGAGGTACTTTGTCAAAAGCTTTTTGGAAGTCAAGATAAATGACGTCCACACTGGAACCTGAATCGAGAGACAAAGAAACATCCTCAAGAAAGCTTAGCAAATTTGTAACACAAGATCTACTGGGTAGGAAACCATGCTGAGTTAGATTGAGTAACCCATTATCTAAGAGATTCTTTAGCAAACAGTCCTTGATTAAGGATTCCATAATTTTGCACACAACACTAGTTAAACTGACTGGCCTGTAATTACAAGGTGAACTCGGATCCCCCTTTTTAAAAATTGGAGTGACATTAGCAACCCGCCAGTCGGTAGGAACAAAATTTGAGTCGACATTTCTGAAAAATAATTGATAGTGGAACTGATAAAACCTCAGAGCATTCATGAAGGATGGCTGGATGGATCCCATTTGGCCCAGGAGCCTTACTTGTCTTCAAACTCTTTAATTTTTTCAGAACCAGCTCCTCAGAGAACACAATGTCACTCATTGAAGAAGGGATATCAGAACCCCTACAAATCCCCATGACATATGACTCCTTGGTAAAAACAGATACAAAATAATCATTTAACAAATTAGCCATATCCTGATGATCACCAACTAACGAACCATTCACATCATGAAGTGGCCCAACCCCCTCCTTAACATGCTGCTTAGACCTAACATAGGCATGGAAAGATTTTGGGTTAATCTTAACCTCACTGGCCAACTTTTTTTTCAAACCTAGCTTTAGTGTCCTTAACCAAATTTTCAACTAAGACCTCTTGACTCTTGGGTTCTAGGGAAAAACTTGATTTAACCCCTGTAACTGCTGCAATTTGAAGGGTTAATGCATCTATCAGTTGCAACCTATGCCAGTGGAGGATGGTCAGACTTTGAGTGGGGATTTGGCTGGGCCGTAACTTGGGAGAAATTTTGTCCCCACAGGTCCCCGACTTGTGCCAGGATTTTATGATGAATCTGGAAGGCCAAGGAAATGGGGCGGGACTGCCAAGTAGTGATCAGGACAGTCAGGTTTGGGGACTTAGCCCGGGATTTACCCTTGATCAATGCCCCACCCTGCACAGACATGGTACGGCTCTGCCCTGGGATTTACCAATTTCTAAAATAAAGTTTCTGGCCAAGGCCTTACCAACCCTCGGTCTAGGATGGTTGGAGTTGCAATTGATAAGTGCATAACAAGACCATACAGGCCTGTTCATTTACGTTGCTGCAAAAGTATATATCCTTCTTTGAGTAACAATCCCAAGATATTGACAATTTTCTGATTTTTATGAAAATGAAAGGGAAGGGAGATTTTGCCCATAGTTTCCTCAGGAAGGGGGAAGGGCAAATCCCCCTTTTCCCCTCTGGCAGAAACACTGGTATGCTATGATAGTCTATTGGCTGAGCATAGGAGTATGACATTGTAAAACCTGGTACATACGAGCCAGACTCAACCAAAGTTTAAGACAGCCTAGGCTTGGCTTAAAGAGCAACGACAGTCACCCCAACTTGAATAAGTGTAGTTCAATTCAGTTCAGTTTAGTTCTCTACATCACTTCAAAGGCACAAGAGACTTAAAGCCTGTGTACGACTGATAAACAAGATGACAAAAAGGCAAAAACAAAAAACACAAAGTGCAAATCCATAACCTTAAAGAGAAAAAAGCAAAGAAAAAAAAATACAAACAAAAACAGGCCTAGACTTTACTGTTCCAACATGATTGGCTCTTATGAGTCATGTGACAACTTTTTTCTCTTCAAATTTGAAATTTTCTAGAAGTATCTGTTTGGTAATTAGTTTGAATATACAATATTAAAGTCATAAAATAGTATTGAAGATACTTTGAAGAATAAAAAATGGTGACAGTTTGTAGCTGTTGCTTCAAAATAGGTTTGCTAGGACTGCATCTGACCTGTAAATGGGGAAATCCTCTCACCCCAAACTACACTTCTTGTAGGGGGGTATTAAAATTCTCCATTGGCCCAGCTGTTTGATTGGCAGCTAATTCAAACAATGCAGATTACCAAAGCTTATATTACACAGCATGAACTGAAGTGAGAGTGTTTTGAAATACAAAAAGAGCTTTTCTATACTCACCCTGAAGAAATAAACTTGAGATTGTGACTAGATAAGGATGAATTTCAGACAATTGTGGGAGGGGCTTAAGTAAGAAGGTTAGGAGAATTGGTACTGTTTCGGGTGAGAGAACTGGGCCTTTAAGACAGCCTAGCAGTCAATCAGGGGGCCCTCTATAGGCTAGGCTCGTAGACTAAAAAAACAATAAGGAACTCATAAAAATTTTTCTTTAAAAGTCCCAATTTTCCAGGCTTTTTTAAAAAAATTGAAGATTGAAGCAAAGACCTTTTCTTTCATCTTTTGGGTGATGTTCATTACTGTCATTGTGCTTGGTGCTCAGCAAAAACAATGGAGTAGAAAACAGAAAACAGTGAGCCACGTACAAAGTTCTGTGCAAACTGCAGTCACTGGCCCAACTTAAAACCAGTTTGTTAGAAACTGTAAAATTCAATCAAACTAACTCGTCTATGTTGTGATAATCCCCTCCCCCTTCCCTGTTGTGTATATAATCCTGGGCACCGTTTGCACTCCAAAATGGCAAATGCAGTAGAACATCTCTAATTGTTGAAAGGTGATCTCTCCATGCAATTACTGATCTTTGTCTGAATACCAAAGTTTTGCCTCCAAGCCTGCCTCTTTTACATGACCTTTTATTAGGCCTAAAAAATTAATTTGTTAACTTGTTAATAATTACAACAAACAGTTGTAGTTCTACAAATGTCCAGGTGAAAATTTAAGGGCAAGAGCAGTCCCCAAACATTTATTTTAAAGCAACAATTTTCAACAACATCAAAAAAGTTTCAAAATTTTCTTCACTGAATAGCCATACAGGAAAATATTTTACAGGGGTGGAGGAGGACGGTGATTGCCCTGAAAATTTTGCAAGTATTTTGCCCTGTTGGCAAATGCTGCTGACGGCAGCACTGCCCATGGCCCCCTTGCCCTGAAAATACAAGTGTCCATGCCCTGAAATAATTTTTCCTGCTCTGGGAGGCCTCAGATTTCCCCCAAGCTTGTCACCTATGCTTCAATGTATCTTTCAAAATATTTTGGGTGTTGCATATTCAAGAGTAAACCAAGCAGTTTACTCCTAGTAAATTTCACATAAATTTGAGGGGAGAAAAAATATTGTCACATGACTTGCCAGAGTCAATCTTGAAACAGGACAGTCCTACTACACTACTTGAATGAAGCTGGGGTGACTATACATTTGTCCTTCAGCAATTGAACAGTTATCACTTTCAAATGAACATTTTTGCAAATTAGAATTTGGGTAGACAACTTCCATATTTTCTATGCAAGACAAGACCACCTCCTCTGTCTGGGGACCCATTACAACTTGGGACTGAAATGCATGATCATTGTTTGTTACAGTAGTTAGAAACTCTTATTATATATTCACATTTAAAAATGAAGTATTTATTTAAATTTTTAAGTCAGTGTATCCAAAACTCTAATGGAATTTCAATTTTTTTGTAGCAAAGAGAGGAAACCTGTGCTGCATCAGAGCGGATGGAAGTGGTAGAATTTGAGAAGATGGAGCTTACTAGCAGAGCTGATCTTGGCTTGGTTCTTGGTCAGGAGAAAGTAAGGTGGGTATTTTTTAGATTTACAGGTCTCATCAATTCAATATTTGATGAAGCATCAGTAGCTACTCAGTAGCACTAATGTAAAGACGTCATTCAAGATTTGCAACTTTATTTGACTTTAGCTGCATCCCTGCTGGTAATGAAAATCATTTGTGACAAACACAGTTTTATGGAAACATGACTTGGTCAAAAGCACACTTCATTCTGTATTATTATGGCCTTAAACTCCTTTGGGAGAACTTATTGGGTGGGTGGGTGGGGGGTGGTGGTGGCATTTTCACTTTATTCCTCTGGTGCCAATACTGTCGAGACATCAGGTGTAAATCGAAGCAACTGCAAGCACAATGGGCCAGAATTATGGCATTTGAACATTGTAAAATCCCATACCTCAGAATAATCTAAGATATTTGAGATGATGTTAAAGGACAAAATACATGGATCTGGAGATGAAAGATGTTGGTTATTTGGGAAAGGTTACTGAAGGAAAACCATTAAAAACGTGTTTTTCATTAAAAATAGGAAGCAGTGTTACAAATGTTTTGGTGCACCCTCTCCTCAAAATAAGTGGGGCATGTCCTGCCCCAGCCACCCCTCTATGAAATGTATACCTTGTGAAAGGACCGCCAAGCAGGCTATTATCTAAAACAGCCTAAATGTCTGATGATATTGTGTATGCTTTGCTACTTAACCTAAAAATGGTACTGGTATCAAAGTGAATTTTAGGTGGCAACACATTTTCATGATTCTTTAGTCCTTTATGTTGCTTTGATCTCACTGTCTGCAGTACTGTGCACTGTACAGAATGATATCAAAGACTATTTTGTGAGCAATCAGTACAGATTTGGTTATTTTCTCATTTTTCACATGAAAGTGTTTGTTAGTTAGGCCTACATATTGTGGATCCATCTCAAATTCATTTGTACATTTTTTCCTCAAACTTGACTCTGCTAGAAAGCACAGAAATTAAAGTGTTGCTGTAAATTAATTTGACAAAAAGTTGACCCAATTAATGTCTCCAACTTGTCAATGCTTGTATAGTCAATTGTCTTTAAATGGCAAGAACAATCTCTGCCCAAACTTATTTTGAAACAACAGCTGAGAATCTCACAAATCATTCTTATTTTTCTTCAAAGTATCTTCATAATATTTTAGGACTTCATTTTGCATATTTATTAGGGAAACTAGGCAGTAACTCCTGAAAAGCATATTAGTAGAGTAGAGAATAGCTGATTTGATTTCAGTGACTGAATTACCTGCAAAGCAGGCTGTACGGCATATTCTTTTTCAGTCATAACCCTAACGCCTTCCAAAGTGAACACGGAACAAATTCTTTTGGATATTCATAGAAAAATGTGGCCTCAAGACTGGTTAATGTTTGTGAATATTTACAAGACAGCAACATGGCACTTGTAGTAGCCCATACCACCCCCGGAGTTGGCACGTCATTTTAATACCCACCGCCTGGTAGTACCCACTGCACAGTGTTTATGCAACACAATTTACAGTAATTGTAGGGCATCTCAGGTTTAGTCGACTTCCAGTTTAATACCACAAGAGTACACACACTCACTCAAAACAATGACATGATTCATTAGAAAGTACACGAATAAATCATATTATGGTAATAAAATTTGCGTCTAAAACTTGACGCGGTCCTGTTCGCTTTGGTAGTTTGGAAGCTGAGAAAACCACCGTTCACTCCACGGGGTAGTGACTGAAAGGCTGACATAAAGCAAACTAGCTGTCAGACTATAATTTAAAAACAGCTTACAATTTGGGGTGAAAATTGGTCAAAATCTGCCACCATGCTTTGAATCAGTAGAGGTTTACCAATTAACCTATCTTATATATCATGATGAAATGGTCCCTCTTACTTTTTGTTACATTCTTCCTCTCTGCCTGATTAACTATTATCCCTTCAGGGAGGAAAAGAAGCCCACTACATGCAGACTTGATTAAAGGCAGTCATTCGTCACCCTAAACTACAGTTTCAGTATACATATAGTAAAACTGGTACAGCTCTTTGATTGGCTTCACATTCAAACAATGCATCATAGCTAAATTACACAGCATGGGCACTGAGAGTGTCTTGATTACACATTATGGACTTGTATGGCCACTGGGACAAGCCATGAAGCAATAAACAAGGATTGTGTCTGGATAAAGATGAGTTTTAGATAAATGTGGGAGGGGCTAGAAGTAAGTAGGTTGGGAGAATTGGAACTGTTTGGGATGATGAGAATATGCCTTTAAGTCAAGTTTGATATCTGATTTATTGATTGACAGTAAAAGATGTGTTTCAATACACAAAAAGTTACGTAACATTTGGGGTTAGCTAATAACCGGTCAGTCAGCATGTGTTAATTGTTTTTCAGGCAGTACTGTGAACACGTTAAAGCATAGCTCATTCGAGGTTACAGATCATGTAACAAACTCAGATATTAGTTACACCCCACACCGCCTTTGATGTACTGAGTTGTTTATGTTGCTTTTTCAAGAAGATACGTCACAGCATGTGTGCCATCTTATGTGCCCCATTGTTGTTGATCAATGGTAATTATGTTTGATATATAAGTATATGTTCCACTGCATATGCCAGAAGTTAATACATATTATTCATTCCTTTTTGCATTTTGTTTTACAGTTACCATACTCCCAAAGTGGGCAAGGCTCTCATGGCTATCTATCAGGATGAATGCAGAGTTGGTGTTCCCACAAAGCCCACCTTTGAGCCACAAGACGATTCAAGGTGTCATACCAACTGCACCTTTGTAGGAGCTGATTGGTTTTCTTGTGGAAAAGTGGGTATTTTCTTTTTTCTCTTTCTGGCTTGAAAGCTTGTGTTGTTGTTGTTTTGGTGCTAATGGTAAATGATTGTGGTGATTGTGTTTGTTGCTATGGTAGTTGTTGTAATGGTTGTAATTGTGGTGGTGGTTATTGTGATGATCGTGACTGTTGTTGGCCTTTATTTTTGCTGTTCTTGTCATCGGAATTATTAACATTTTTGTGTTTATGTGCAGTGTGTATATATGTGGTTGTTGCTATGGTATTATATGTGGTTGTTGCTAAGGTAGTTGTTGTAATGGTTGTGATTGTGATGATGGTTGTAATTGTGATGATTGTGACTGTTGTTTTCCTTTATTTTCCTGTTCTCATCCTCTTCATTATTAACATTTTTGTGTTTATGTGCAATATGTATATATGTGGTTGTTGCTATGGTAGTTGTTGTAATGGTTGTGATTGTGGTGGTGGTTGTAATTGTGATGATTGTGACTGTTGTTTTCCTTTATTTTCCTGTCCTAATCATCTTCATTATTAACATTTTTGTGTTTATGTGCAATGTGTATATATAACTTACATTTTATTTCCTCTATATACCATATCAGTATGTCAGCTTGTCATTATCTAACAATTACTGTGCAAACTTTTATTTGTGTTGAATCTAGAAATTTCCAAAAGAAAACATCATCTAACATTTGAACTGTTATAATTTGAAAATATTCATTTGAAAATATTTACCAATTTCACACATGGGAGTTTTTGCAAGACAAGACAGCCTCTCCTCTACATGGGGATCAATCACAACTTGAGACTGAAATGAGTGATCATTAATCATTAGTTATAAACTCTGTTAAACAGTCTGGTGTGTCCATTGTCATGGTTTTCAATTAATTGTCACGTGTATCCAAACATACAATGTGTTTGCTTCTGTGGTTTATCATCAGGGATAGGGGAAACTACATTGGTCCAATGAAGTGTTTTTTAAAAATATTTAAATTCCACGAACAGTCGCCCCAAATATTTTTGAATACAGCTAAATATCATATCTTTCTTTTCAATGTCATTGTAAAGTGTCTTACATATTATTTTAGAAATTAAATTTACATTGTATATCCAATGAAAACCAGGCAGTCACTTTTTGGTAAATTTCACATTTGAGAAGAAAAAATATTGTCGCCTGCCTCTCAAGAGCCAAACATTAACCACAACAATTTTAATAGTTCACTACTTCAAGTTGGGACATCTGCTCTCCGACCCTAGGAGTGTTGTATAAAGTGCTTTTATCCAAAGTTCTCATAGAATTTCAATTTTCTTTGAAGCTAAGAGAGGAAGCCTGTGAAATGCCAGAGAGGATGGAAGTGGTAGAATTTGAGAGGATGGAGTTTAGTAGGAGAGCTGAGCTTGGCTTGGTTTTTAGTCAAGTGAAAGTAAGGTGGGTATTTTAACTTTTTATAGATTTACAGGTCTCATCACTTTAGCAATTAATGAAATAGGCTACTTTAATATCAGTGGTTAGTGATGTAATTATTTCTCTCTAAATTTGCTTTTTTATTTGAATTTAGCATCTTTCCTGTTCATGGATTATTTAGTTATCATTTTGTTACTGCAAAGGGGTAAGAAAAGTTAAAGGGAAAATATGTAATCATTTAGAATTGCAATGACCTTTAATTTCAATTATGTACATATAAGCAGTAAGGCAGTGATTGGAAAAAAATATTGGCCCATTGTAAGCTGTCGTGCTGAATTTATACTGGGTACGGCAAATCTATTTCCCTCCTACTTAATTAAAAAGTGTAATCACTACACCAAGGAAATCATGTGTCGAGTCATTCTATTGAAATGAAGCAAAAGCATGTTAGAGTAGGCCGCACCATCTATTCGGTTGTGGGGTTCATTCATTGACAAGGGTTATTCCACAGTGGATGCATATGGGGCTGTCTAATTGTAGTTATAGGGCATGTTGAAAAAACTCATAGATTCCCAAACCAGGTCAGGTTTGGCAAATTTACCATTAAAATAACGTCACCCTAGATATGTAGCTGCGAGGCATTAAATGTGTAGTTCTTGGTGTTTCTTGGTGTGTCATTCTGACCAGTTTCAAATCTAACAATATAGAAACATTGTAGCTGGTTCTATTTTACATCTCTGTAAGTTGCATTTTATCTTACATTTATCTAATCCAATAATTAATATCACTAGACTAATAATAATACACTTGAGAAATGGAAAAATTTGTACACCGAATAATTTCGCTTGCGCATAATACTGAAGACTTAGCACAGTCACTAATGCTATTTGCAGCTATATTTATGATCCCTCCTGTTGTGGCTGGTTTTGTCTTGCTTGGGATGTGGCATGGAAAGCAAAGTTACCCTTTCAAATATTACATATAATTGTAAATTAAATGCCTATACCAACTACGGTTTGCAGGTTTTCAACCCATATGGTATTATTTGATTCTTTTTCCAGTTGTCCAAAAGAAGAAAAAAAAATCTTCTTTGACATGTTGAAAGCCTCTTAGTGTCAAAACTCATCTTAATATGATAAACACCGTAACAGGGTGTGTCCATTTGAGTTTGAAATTAGGGAGACATCTGACCTAAAAACTCTCTCCTAACCTGTAAAGGATTATAGAGGAGGGCAAAATATGGAAATATGTTTCTGAAAATGTAACAATTTCCTGTGGACTGAGCTGTATTTAAAAAGGAATTATCCAGAACCAAATTTGATATGTTCCAGAGAGTCATGTTCTAATGTTTCTTTTTCATGAAATTATTTTAATACCCACTTAGCCAATCAAATGGCATCGAAGGTATGCATACAAAGAGAATATTGACCTTCAATAGGAAATTGGTTTCTTTTGACATCTCAGATCAGTTGCTGATATGTACATTTCAGTGACTGGGATAACTGAGAAAAGGACATTGGCCAGAGTAGCTAATGAAGTTTTGGTGACATCAGACGAAATCTACCACCATGTTTTGAGCATGTTTTGAGAGGCTCACCAACTAACATGTAGACTTGAATAGTTTATGTTCACCCCTTGTTGTTGATCAGTTTTAACTATGAACATGTTTTTCTTATATATGTTTTTCTTATATCACCATTTGCAGAATCACTACATACACTTTCAGGATACATTTGATTTATTCCTTTTTGCAAATTTCTTACAGTTACCATCCTCCTCGTGTGACCATGACGGCTCTCACAGTCATCTACCAGGATGATTCTCAAGTTGATGTGCAAACAAGGACTATCTTAAAACCACTGAACCATCCACGGTGTCATACCAACCGCACCTTCCTAGGCACTGATAGGTTTTCTTGTAGAAAAGTGGGTATTTTCTTTCTTTTATTTTCAGGTTTGTGTTCATGTGTCATTTTTGTTGTTATTGTCATTTTTAATGTTTTTGTGTTGGTCATTATTATGGTAATACTGGCAATTGTGGTGCTGGCACTGGTTTTGCTGATTTTGCAAATGCCTGAGCTGATAAAAGAATCCATAAAAAAGTTATATGCAATATGTCTGTTTTCATTGCAAGGGGTGGATGTCACCTCTTTGTTGCATGAGTGTACTCTCTGTCTGCAGGCATTTATTTGCTTATTTATCTCTTACAGGAAATTTGGTATGTTTAGATGTACCTATATGTGGAGTTGTTTTGGTACATCCATTAAATGTTTACTGTTTAACATCAGTTTCTTTGCAGGAACTACAGAGAGACAATATAGAAAATGCATCTCCCGAAGATGTGCTCTACATGGACGAGGATGAAAAAGACAAAGCAAATGATGTTCAAGACAAAGCAAACATCATGCTTAATTCTTTTCCTGCATGGCAATGCTGTTTTAATGGTTTTTATTTTTTCAAATCCACAGAATACAACAAAGAACCAAAAAAGAAGGACAAAAGATAACAACAAAGAAAAGAAAAAATATCTTCTTTAATGTTGTCTTGTTTTGTGTTGTTGCTCTGTGTTGTAATCTTTTTCTGGGTAGTTATGTCAGTATGTATCTAATTGTTTTGTGTGCATGTATTAATGTCTATGTTCTAGTTTTTTTCTTTGCAGGACCTACAGGATTTGCTCCCCGAGGAAGAAGAGGATGAAAAAGAAGATGAAGATGGAATGAAGACAACATGAACAACTAGAAGCTTGCAACATGTCTTTTTACTGCCTGACAAGGCTGTTTTATTTTTTCTCTTCACAGAAGAGAAAAGAATGAAGATGATGTAGACCGTAGCAGAAGAAGATTGACGGGGAAAAAATAGCATACAATATCTTTAAACTATATGCAAGGTGCATGAGATCATTCGTGAAGGTGGAAGTCACCTTTTTATTGAAATGAGCATGCTCTCAGGCTTAAGATACTTTTTGTTGTGTTTAATTTTTATTTTCTGGATAATTATGTCAAGATGTATACATAAGTAAATGTTTTGTTGCATGTTATAATATTTATGTTTTAGTGTAAGTTTCTTTACAGGATGTGTTCCCCACGGAAGTAGAGGATGAAGGACCTACAGGATTTGCTCCCCGAGGAAGAAGAGGATGAAGAAGAAGATGAAGCTAGAATGAAGACAACATGTGCAGAAGTGTGAAACATATCATACATTACTGCCTGGCATGGCTGTTTTTATTTTCTCTCTCCACAGAACAGAAGACAACAAAGAAGATGATGTGGAGCATGGCAAAAGATGATGATTGATGGGGAAAAATAGCATACACAACATCTCTATACTATATGCAGGGTGCCTGAGATAATTGCTAAAGGTGGAAGTCACCTTTTTATTAAATGAGGATGCTCTCAGGCTTCAGATACTTTTTTTTTGGATAATTACATAAGTAACTGTTTTGTTTGCATCTGTTAATATCTTTGTTTTAGTCTTAGTTTTTTCACAGGATGTGCTATACATGGAAGAAGAGGATGAAGAAGAAGATGAAGATGGAATGAAGACAACGTGAACAGGAGCGTGCAACATCTCGTTTTATTGCCTGGCCAGGCTGATTTTATTTTTTCTCTCCACAGAACAGAAGACAACAAAGAAGATGATGTAGAAGAAGGAAGAAGGCGATGACAGGAAAACCACACAAGACACTTTTAATGTATAATGTGTCAAATATTATTGTTGCAAAAGGTAGAAATCACCTTTATGGCATGAGTATGCTAGGAATACTATTGTTTTTCTTACTTTTTGAGTACCTTTTCCTAATAATTTTTATGCGGGGTGTCTGAGAGTATTAGTGCCACAGGTGGAAATCACCTTTTTCAGTACATAAGTATGAACTCTGGCTTAAGGTATTTTGGTGTCTACGCTGGTTGACTGAGAGTATTAATAATGTCAAATGTAGAAATCACCTTTTTCAGTACATAAGTACACATCTGGCTTTCTCATTTCTTCTTTGAGTAATTTATTCTGATAATCTCTATAAAGGGGGGTTTTATTAGAGTATTTTTGTGGAAGTGCATGAGTTTGCTCTCTGACTTCACAGCTATTTTATTGTTTTCTCATTTTATCTTTTTTAAAAAATTTTTCTTTATAATCTCTGTGCAGGGTGTCTGAGAGTATTCATGCCAAAGGTGGAAGTCACCTTTTTAAGTGCATGAGTTCAGGCATTTTATTGTTTTTTTTTTTTTCATTCTTTTTTCATAAAGTTATTTTAAAAATCTCTATGCAGGGTTTCTGAGAGTATTATTGCCAAAGGTGAAGTCACCTTTTTAAGTGCATGAGTTTGCTCCCTGACACGAGGCATTTAATTGTTTTTTCATAATCTTTTTTACGAAATTTATTTTCATAATCTCTTTGCAGGGTGCCTGAGAGAATTAATGTCAAAGGTGAAAGTCACCTTTTTAAGTGCATGAGTTTGCTCCCTGACATCAAGCATTTGTTTTTTTATTTCCTTTTTTAAAGATATTTATTTCGAATATTCTCTTTCCAGGATGCCTGAGAGTATTATTCCAAGGGGAGAAAGTCACCGTGACCTTTTTGCAAAACATGAGTTTGCTCACTGACTTCAGGCATTTAATTGTTTTTTATTTTCTTTTTTAGAGAAATTTATTTTGAATAATCTCTATGCAGGGTGTCTGAGAGTATTATTGCCAAAGGGGAAAGTCACCTTTTAAAAGCATGAGTTTGCTCCCTGACAGGAGGCATTTAATTGTTCTTACATGATCTTTTTTTTGTGAAACTTTTTATTTTCTTTATGCATGGTGTCTGAGTGTATTAATGCCAAAGTTGGAAGTCACCTTTGGTAAGTGCATGAGTTCAGGCATTTTATTGTTTTTTTCATTCTTCTTTCATAAAGTTATTTTAAAAATCTCCATGCAGGGTTTCTGAGAGTATTATTGCCAAAGGTGAAGTCACCTTTTTAAGTGCATGAGTTTGCTCCCTGACACGAGGCATTTAATTGTTTTTTCATAATCTTTTTTACGAAATTTATTTTCAAAATCTCTTTGCAGGGTGCCTGAGGAGTATTAATGTCAAAGGTGAAAGTCACCTTTTTAAGTGCATGAACTTAATTTGCTCCCTGACATCAGGCATTTTATTGCTTTTTTTTTATTTCCTTTTTTAGAGAAATTTAATTTGAATAATCTCTTTGCAGGATGCCTGAGAGTATTATTCCAAAAGGTGAAAGTCACCTTTTTCAAAACATGAGTTTGCTCACTGACTTCAGGCATTTAATTGTTTTTTTTTTTTCTTTTAAGAGAAATTTACTTTGATCTTTTTCAGGGTGACTGAGAGTGTTATTGCCAAAGGTGAAAGTCACCTTTTTAAGTGCATGAGTTTGCTCCCTGACACAAGGCATTTAATTGTTTTTTCATAATCTTTTTTAAGAAATTTATTTTTATTATCTCTGTGCAAGGTGCCTGAGAGTATTATTCCCAAAGGTGAAAGTCACCTTTTTCAAAACATGTGTTTGCTCACTGACTTCAGGCATTTAATTGTTTTTTTTTTCTTTTTAGAGAAATTTAATTTGATCTTTTTTCAGGGTGTCTGAGAGTGTTATTGCCAAAGGTGAAAGTCAACCTTTTTAAGTGCATGAACTTAATTTGCTCCCTGACATCAGGCATTTTATTGCTTTTTTTCATTTCCTTTTTTAGAGAAATTTATTTTGAATAATCTCTTTGCAGGATGCCTGAGAGTATAATTCCAAAAGGTGAAAGTCACCTTTTTCAAAACATGAGTTTGCTCACTGACTTCAGGCATTTAGTTGTTTTTTATTTTCTTTTTTAGAGAAATTTACTTTGAATAATCTCTTTTCAGGGTGTCTGAGAGTGTTATTGCCGAAGGTGAAAGTCACCTTTTTAAGTGCATGAGTTTGCTCCCTGACACGAGGCATTTAATTGTTTTTTCATAATCTTTTTTTTATCTCTGTGCAAGGTGCCTGAGAGTATTATTCCAAAAGGTGAAAGTCACCTTTTTCAAAACATGTTTGCTCACTGACTTCAGCCATTTTATTGTTTTTTATTTTCTTTTTTAGAGAAATTTACTTTGAATAATCTTTTTTCAGGGTGTCTGAGAGTGTTATTGCTGAAGGTGAAAGTCACCTTTTTAAGTGCATGAGTTTGCTCCCTGACACTAGGCATTTCATTTTTTTTTCATAATCTTTTTTCAGAAATTTATTTTTATTATCTCTGTGCAGGGTGTCTGAGAGTATTATTCCAAAAGGTGAAAGTCACCTTTTTCAAAACATGTGTTTGCTCACTGACTTCAGGCATTTAATTGTTTTTTTATTTTCTTTTTAAGAGAAATTTATTTTGAATTATCTCTTTGCAGGGTGTCTGAGAGTGTTATTGCCAAAGGTGAAAGTCACCTTTTTGAGTGCATGAGTTTGCTCCCTGACACGAGGCATTTAATGGTATTTCCATAATCTTTTTTGTGAAATTTATTTTTATAATCTTTATGCAGGGTGCCTGAGAGTATTATTCCAAAAGGTGAAAGTCACCTTTTTCAAAACATGAGTTTGCTCCCTGACTTCAGGCAATTAATTCTTTTTTCATAATCTTTCTTGTGAAGTTTATTTTTATAATCTTTATGCAGGGTGCCTGAAAGTATTGTTCCAAAAGGTGAAAGTCAAATTTTTCAAAACATGAGTTTGCTCCCTGACTTCAGGCATTTAATTGTTTTTTCATGATATTTTTTGTGAAATATACTTCCTATAATCTCTATGCAGGGGCTGAGATTGTTATTGCCAAATGTGGAAGTCACCTTTTTAAGTGCATGAGTTTGCTCCCTGACTTCAAATTTTAATTGTTTTTTATTTTCTTTTTCAGAGAAATTTATTTTGAATAATCTCTTTACACGGTGCCTGAGAGTTTTATTCCAAGAGGTCACATTGCTTGAGAGTATTATTCCATATTCCATATGTTTTTTTAAAACATGAGTGTGCTCACTGACTTCAGGCATTTAATTGTTTTTTCATAATCTTTTTTTGTAAAACTTATTTTTAAAATCTTTATGCAGGGTGCCTGAGAGTATTATTACAAAAGGTGAAAAGTCACCTTTTTCAAAACATGAGTGTACTCACTGACTTCAGGCATTCCACTGTTTTTTCATTCATCTTTTTGGTAAATTTTTTTTGAATAATCTCTATGGAGTGTGTTGTAGAGTATTATTGCCAAGGGTGAAAGTCTCCAAAAGGCATGAGTTTCCTACTGATTGCAGCCAATTTATTGTTTTTCTGTTATCTTTTTGTGAGAAATTTATTTTAGTAATCTCTATACAGGGTGTCTGAGAGTATTTTTGCCAAAAGTGGATGAGGATGCTCTTTTGCTTTGAGTAATTTATTCTGATAATCTCTATTTCATTTCATTTCATTTCATTTCATTTGCAGAGTGCCTCAGAGTATATTGCAAAAGGTGTGGGAGCCACCTTTTTTAAATGTATGAGTGTGCTCTCTGACTTTAAGCATTTTTTTTTTTATTACCTATTTTGAATAATTTATTGTGATAATCTACATGCAGGGTGCCTCAGAGTATTATTTCCAAAGGTGGAAGTCGCCCTCATAAGTGCTTGAGTATATCAGTTCTCTGGTTTGAGGCATTTTGTGTTTTATTTTTCTTGGTGATTATCTAGATATTTTTATATTTAACTGTTTGTGTGCATGTATTTAATGTCTGTTTTAGTCTTATCTTTGCAGCACCTGCAACTGGGGGATAAGATGTGCTCCCCATGGAAGAAGAGGATGAAGATGAAGGCAACATGTACAGAAATGTGCAACATCTCTTCGTACTGCCTGGCAAGACAATGCAGAAGACAGAAGAAGGTAATTACAGGAAAGAGGCACACAAGACATTTTTTGTGTGCAATGTGCCTGAGATTCTTGCAAAAGGTAAAAATCACCTTCATTGAATGAGTACACAGTACCTCTGTGGTGTGAGATATTTTTGAATTGTATTAAATTAATTTCCTCCTGTAGCTGCCAGCATTAATATAGTTTCCCTAATTTCATATCATTGAAACTTTGAAGCAGTGTGCCTTAATTCATTGGCAGAGGCCGACTCCACCTTTCTTATTGTATGCATATGCTCTCACCCTGCAGGAATTTTGATTGCTTTAATATTTACTCTCATGTAATATCTTTAAAAATCAATGTGGTACAGTTTGAGTGTGTTTGAGAATATTTTTAAATTGTGGTGGATACAACCTTTTTTCATTGCATGAGTATACTCTCTAGCCAAAGGCAGTTTAATTATGGTGTACATTTATTTCTTTTTCTATTTTTTGGGGTAGTATTTTCAAAATTTGAAGGCTTAATGCAGAGTGCTTCAAATCATTCATAGGGGTAAAAATTACATTTTTATTGTGTGAGTATACCCTCTGGTTTCATGCATTTTCATTGCTTTTTCACCTTGTTTGTTATGATTATATAATTAAAAATATGCTGTTTGAAGTCATTGGTTGACATACTCCTTTATTGTATGTTTATACTCCCTGGCAGCAGGTAGAATAATTGTCTTAAGGTATGACCTTCTCTTTAGGGTAATATTCCAAATACTAATTTCTGGAGGTCTGTGTGAATCACATTCAATTTTTTTTTCTGATGTGTTCTCTCTGATACATCCATTTTCATTTAGTGGTTTTGATTTTTTTATCTGGTTGCCGACATTCTTGCCAGAGGTGAATCACCTTTTTTATTGCATGAGTGTACTCCCTGGCTTCAGGACTTTTTATTAGCTTTAATTTTTTTCATGTGATACTTTTTAAATTTAGATGTGCAATGTGCCCTGATATCGTTGGTTGAAACCACCAAGTTTTTACTGTACTTGTTTTTACTCTCTGGCTGCAAGCGTTGTAATGTTTTTGATTCTCTTTTTTTGAAGGGTAAATTTTTCATAACATGTGCAACTAGTGTGCTTGAGATCATTGCCAAAGATGGAATTGGTATACTCTCTTGGCTTCAGGCACTTTTTATTGCTTTTATTTTTACTTTTGGGAAATATTTTTAAAAAGTTGCTGTGTGTCCTTAGGTCAGTGTTGAAAATCACTACAATTTATTGTACGAGTATAGTTTCTGGCTGCATGCATCCCCCTGTGGGTAAGGGGTTGTAGAATATGCCCACGGTATTTCCTGCCTGTCGTAAGAGGCGACTAAAGGGATAGACATGTTTGAAAAATCGTGTTTGACTCTGTATTTCTAACTATCTCACTAACTTACTTTCCCTGCATGCATTTGGTCTTTTCTTGAGGAATATAGAAATGGATTTTGAGCAGGGTGCCTGATATCATTTTCAGAGGGTGAAATCACCTTTTTATTGCTTGAGCATTTTATTTGTCTTTATAGCAATGTTTATTGCTACTGCTATTATTTCTTACGGGTCATATAATTTTTAAACATACAGTATTCCCTGTGGCTGAGAAGATTGCCAGAGGTGAAAATCATGCTCTTTTGATTGTCTATGTGCTTTGTCTGGCTTCATACATTTGTATTTTCTCTTACAGGTAGTAGTCTTTAGATATTTATGCAGTGTGTGTCTGATAATTGGTAGAGGTGAAAGTCATGCACTTTTATTGTATGAGTGTCACCCTCAGCCTTCAGTCATCCCCCTGTGGGCCAGGGGTGGTAGAATATGCCCACGGTACTTCCTGCCTGTCGTAAGAGGCGACTTAAAGGAAAAACTTACACTGTAGAGTATTTGAACTGTATTTGTAACAATTTGAAAAGGAACTATGTTTGAATCTGTATTTCTAACTAACTAAACTACGCATGTACTAACGAACTAACCAACTAACTGCCCGACTAACTAACTGCCTGACTAACTAACTTACTTCTGGCAACATGCATTTTAACTGATATTTTTGTTTGGGTAATGTAGCTATTAAATTTTTAGCAGGGTGCTTGATACAGTATCATTGCCAGAGGTGAAAATCACCTTTCTATTGCTTGAGCATATTCTCTGGCTTCAGGCATTTTTTGCTTTTAATGTTTTTCTTATGGGTAATAGTTTTTTAACATATATACTTTGTATTATCATTTTGTCTTACTGGTGGTAATTTTGAATTCACATGCAGTGTGCTCAGTAAATTGCCAGAGGTTTTAAATCACCTTTTGATTGCTGAAGCATACTCACTGGCTTCAGGTATTTTTTACTTTTCTCTTACAGATGTTGTTTTTTAAAAATTTATATGCAGTGTGCCTGAGAAGATTACCAGAGATGAAAATCATGCTCTTTGATTGCATGAGCACACACTCCGGCTTCAGGCATTTTTATTGCTTTTACTTTTCTCTTACCGATGTTATTTTTTAAAAATTTATATGCAGTATGCCTGAGAAGATTTCCAGAGTTGAAAATCATGCTCTTTGATTGCATGAGCACACTCTCTGGCTTCAGGCATTTTTATTGCTTTTACTTTTCTCTTACCGATGTTATTTTTTAAAAATCATATGCAGTGTGCCTGAGAAGATTGCCAGATATGAAAATCATGCTCTTTGATTGCATGAGCACACTCTCTGGCTTCAGGCATTTTTATTGCATTTACTTTTCTCTTACAAGTGTTATTTTTTAAAAATCATATGCAGTGTGCCTGAGAAGATTGCCAGATATGAAAATCATGCTCTTTGATTGCATGAGCACACTCTCTGGCTTCAGGCATTTTTATTGCTTTTACTTTTCTCTTACAGTACAAATGTTACTTTTTAAAAATTTATATTCAGTGTGCCTGAGAAGATTTCCAGAGTTGAAAATCATGCTCTTTGATTGCATGAGCACACTCTCTGGCTTCATGCATTTTTATTGCTTTTACTTTTTTTTTACAAATGTTATTTTTTAAAAATTTATATGCAGTGTGCCTGAGAAGATTTCCAGAGTTGAAAATCGTGCTCTTTGATTGCATGAGCACACTTTCGGGCCTCAGGCATTTTTATTGCTTTTACTTTTCTCTTACAGATTTATTTTTTAAAAATTTATATGCAGTGTGCCTGAGAAGATTGCCAGAGATGAAAATCATGCTCTTGATTGCATGAGCACACTCTCTGGCTTCAGGCCTTTTTACTGCTTTTACTTTTCTTTTACAGATGTTATTTTTTTTTTAAAATTTATATGCAGTATGCCTGAGAAGATTGCCAGAGTTGAATATCATGCTCTTTGACTGCATGAGCACACTCTCTGGCTTCAGGCATTTTTATTGCTTTTACTTTTTTCTTACAAATGTTATTTTCTAAAAATTTTTATGCAGTATGCCTGAGAAGATTTCCAGAGTTGAAAATCGTGCTCTTTGATTGCATGAGCACACTCTGGAGCCTCGGGCGTTTTTATTGCTTTTACTTTTCTCTTACAGATGTATTTTTAAAAAATTTATATGCAGTGTGCCTGAGAAGATTGCCAGAGTTAAATCATGCTCTTTGATTGCATGAGCACACTCTCTGGCTTCAGGCCTTTTTACTGCTTTTACTTTTCTCGTTCAGATATTATTTTTTATAAGCATTATTGCCTGAGAAGTTTTCCAGGGTTGAAAATCATTTTTTAATTGGATGATTCACTTTGGCTCCAGGCATTTTTATTGCTTTTAATTTTTCCTTACAGGTTGTTTTTTATTGTCTAACTTTTAGACTTAGTTTCTTCACAGGACCTACTGAGGGACAAAGAAAAGGAGAGAATGAAGAAGGCAACATGGAGGATACAGATGACATCAGCAGAATGAAGACAACGGTGAAAAGAAGATTCCTGTCAAGACGAGACAATGCAGAAGACAACGTAGAAGACGGAAGAGTAAAGAAGACATGGAACAGATGCATAGCACATTGGCAAGGCTGTTTTTATATTTTTTATTACTCTCTCCACAGAAACTAACCCCCTGAAGTAGAAGAATGAAGACAACAGGGAAAAGAGGCATGAAAGTGCCATTGCATAACATGCTCAAGAACATAGTTATGTGACTGTTTGGCCATATGAATCTGGTTACAGAGCAGATCAGTTTTAGGGTAGGGTGTATAAACAGTAGGGTCCAAAGCAAGGTTAGGGTGTAGGCAAATGTGCTGGACATGTGGGCCTGACACGCCCTGTCCAGCAACTGCTTATTAAGGCTAGGTGTAGGCCATAATTAATATATGTCTTATTGCAGTATGTTTGGCACATGCTTGCTTCACTTCCAAAAATACAACAGCAGAAACAGAAGAATGAAGACGACGTGGGAATACAAGCTTCCAGGCAAAGCTGTTTTCTTTTTTCATTTTTTCTTTCCACAGGAAACAACGCAGAAGGACAACGAAGGCTTCCTTGCGAAGCTGTTTTTCTTTTTTCATTTTTTCTCTCCACAGGAAACAACGCAGAAGGACAACTAAGGCTTCCTGATGAAGCTGTTTTTCTTTTTCCATTTTTTCTGTTTTCATTTTTTCTTTCCACAGGAAACAACGCAGAAGGACAACATATGCTTCATGGCGAGGCTGTTTTTTGTTTTTTCATTTTTCTTTCTCCACAGAAAACAACTCAAAAGGACAACGAAGGCTTCGTGGTGAAGCTGTTTTTCTTTTTTTCTTTTTTCTCTCCACAGGAAACAACGCAGGAGGACAACGTAGAAGACAGAAGAATGAAGACAACGTGGGAACATCGGCGCCCTTGCAAAATTATTTAAAGAGCTGGATTTATGGGCCTCACACGTCCTTTTCAGCAGTTAATTAGCAAAATAATAATAAGATAATTTTTCAGGACGCATGGACCTGACACGTCCTGTCCTGCAATTAAGCTAGGCAAATAGTGAGAGGAATAATCGGCGGACTTATAGGCCTCATACGCCCTGTCCGGCCACTGCAATGTTAGGGCTAGGTTTCCACAAGAAATAATGCAGAAGAATAACATAATAAGTTTCCTTGCAAAACCTTTTTCTTTTTCATTTTTTCTCTCCACAGGAAGCAACGCAGAAGGACAACGTAGGCTTCCTTGCGAAGCTGTTTTCCTTTTTCATTTAATCTCTCCACAGGAAACAACGCAGCAGGACAACGTAGGCTTCTTGGTGAAGCTGTTTTTTTTTTTTTCATTTAATCTCTCCACAGGAAACAACGCAGAAGGACAACGTAGGCTTCCTGGTGAAGCTGTTTTTCTTTTTTTATTTTCTCTCTCCACAGGAAACAATACAGGAGGACAACGTAGAAGACGGAAGAATGAAGACAACGTGGGAACATCAGCGCCCTTGCAAAATTATTTAAAGAGCTGGATTTATGGGCCTTACACGTCCTTTTCAGCAGTTACTAGGAAAATATTAGATTATTTATCAGGACACATGGACCTGACACGTCCTGTCCTGCAGTTAAACTAGGCAAATAGGGAGAAGATTAATTGGCATAGGTTCCCTAGCAAAACTTTTTCTTTAATTTTTCTCTCTACTGGAAACAACGCAGAAGAACAACGCAGGCTTCCTGTCGAAGCTGTTTTTCATTTTTCATTTCTTCTCTCCACAGGGAACAACGCAGAAGGACAACGTAGGCTTCTTTGCGAAGCTGTTTTTCTTTTTTCATTTTTTCCCTCCACAGGAAGCAACCCAGAAGGACAACGTAGGCTTCCTGTC
Organism: Holothuria scabra; assembly: GCA_037179385.1. Taxonomy (NCBI): domain Eukaryota; kingdom Metazoa; phylum Echinodermata; class Holothuroidea; order Aspidochirotida; family Holothuriidae; genus Holothuria; species Holothuria scabra. The sequence continues at coordinate 29,808,302 of CM074200.1, forward strand.
GAAGCTGTTTTTCATTTTTCATTTCTTCTCTCCACAGGGAACAACGCAGAAGGACAACAAAAGCTTCATGGCGAGGCTGTTTTTTGTTTTTTCATTTTTCTTTCTCCACAGAAAACAACGCGAAAGGACAACGTAGGCTTCCTGGCGAAGCTGTTTTTCTTTTTATTTTGTTTTTCCACAGGATCAAGATTTACACTCACACGGAGGAAAGATGAAGACAACACGGAAAAGGAGCATAATATGTGCTGCTGCATATATGCATGAGGACATATATATTATGTAGTTACAATAAGAAGGGTGGGCAATTAAGCTAGGCAGATAGGGAGAAGATAAATTGGCAGACTTATAGGCCTCATACGCCCTGTCTGGCCACTGTAATATTAGGGTTAGGAAGGCAATTTGTGCCTAATGCAATATGTAACCAGTTACTTTGGCCAGCAGAGATATAGCTGTGTAACTTTTGCATGCCTGCAGGTACATGCATGCCTTATTTCCTCAAGAAGACATCTACAGAAGAGATATCAACCTTAACTACTAACCTTACTTCTCTATCTCTCCACAGGTGTGTGTTGGTGGCAATATGCCACAGAGTGTGTGTGATGCGTAATGTGCAGCTACCTTTTGGTGCTGTCACTGGCTAGCTTCGGCAAAAAGAGGAAGATTGTGTTGGTTTTTCTCTGCCAGTTCAAAGCCTCTCCACCACTAAGACTCTTATAGTGCCTCCACGCGGCAACACACGGTAACTGGGTATCTTCCCAGGCTAAACTATAAGGGATCTCAGAGTAGCAAGGACCCCAGAGTTGCAGTGCACAGTGCATTATGTCTACATGCCTTCATTTGTAGATATGTCCTTGTACTGCATCATCCTTGCCCCAGCAATGGGTCAAATTGTCAAGCAGCTAATTGCTTGTAAGCACCTTAATCAGAAAATGCTGCCCTCAGCATTGGCTGCATGTTGGATTGGGCTGTGAAAATTAACCTTACACAAGGAACTTTCATAAATTACAGTGAATACTGTACATCATGCACATCTGATAGTGGCGTAAATGTCCAAAACTGAGGGTGATATATTTAAGGTAATAGTATTTTGCCTCAGGGGTTCCTCTTAATTTGATGTATTAGTCTTTTCCACAAGCTTAAGTACTCCTGAATATTTCCTAATCATACTACACAAAACCAATACCTTATTGTGTCAATTTGAAGCTATGATGCTCTTCATTTTGTTCTTTGAGGATGGGATTGCCCCAGCCAAGCCGATGACCTCATTCATGTAATTCATTTCAAACAGAAAAACATCAATATTCAAATACTTTAAAAAGTAAAACAATTAATTCCAAAACAGGCTTATATCACAGCAATTTTTCTTTAATTATTCCAATGCCATGTACTGTAGTTAGTTAACTGACTAATTATCATGATAAATGTCTCCAAGGTGTAATTGTTTTGAAAGATACCAAATGTCTGTAATACATAATTTTAAGCAGAATCATTTTGTATAATTAGTGTGATTCTTCCTGGGGATAGATACTTGGGTTTGTAATTTTTAATTGCCATAGTACCATCATATACTACAATTTTATGAGGAAAACAATCACATTGATTCCAATTTTAAAAAGATTCCAATTGATTTTAAGTTCAAAGCTGTAAAAATGCCAACTATGTGTAACATTGCTGCTAAAATGTGCATGTTTTTTTCTAGAATCGATGGCAAGTGCTGTTAATGACTTGATTCAGGCAGTGACAGTTAAAATCAACATGATGACTTGAAGAAGTGGGAAGTGCACAGTGTAACCTGCTGGCTGTCTATGAGTGGGGACTGCATCTATTTTCAATTAGTGGTGTTGCTACCTCAAAAGACAATACAAAATGTTCAGAATTAGGAAAGCAGGATTGTTACTGTTTATTCTGTCTTGTTATATTGACACCTCTGTGATCAAAAACATGTATTGTTTGATATTTTTACTTCTCCTGATAGAGAAAGGTAGACTGTTATCTTGTTTTGTGTACAATTGTAGCAAAACTAACAACTAACTATAAAGGTAGTAATCTACAGTGCCAGTTCCTTACCTCCTATTTACATATGTAACCCTCACTTACCTGCAGTTATATTCCCGGCAAATGAAAGATAGCTTACCAGAAGTGAGCCCTCAAGAAGAGGGACTACTCATTCTTTCATAGTATTTTGCGATCAGGGGTTCCAATACGTTTGATGTTCTAGTCTTTTCCACAATTATTCCTTAAAGATTTTCTCATCATACCATACAAAAAACCATCAGCTAATTGTGCTTATTTGAAGATAGGAGGCTCTTCATTATGTTTCTTGGAAGATGGGATTCCCAGTAAATTGGATATAAAAAGGCAATGGCATTTGAAACAGTGACCAGAAGCATCATGATAATGTCCAGGGTGTAATTGTCTTAAAAGATACCAAATGTCAGTAATACATAATTTTAAGCAGAAACATTTTGAGTACTGTGATTCTCCCTGAGGATAAATACTAGCTTATACTACATTTTCATGAGGAAAACAATTAAATTGATTTCAATGTTTTTGAAGATTCCAATGGTTTTGAAGTGTTTGTTGAAGGTGTTACAATGCCAACTATGTGTAACATTGCTAAAATGTGCATCTGTTGTTATTTGTCTAGAATTGGTGGCAATTGCTGTTAATGACTGGATATTACGGCAGTGACAAAATGAAATCAACATACTGACGTGGAGGATTTGGAAGAGTAGGGTGAAACCTTACTTAAATACTGTCTTACCTGTCATATATATTGCTTGTTCACCTCTGTGACCAAAACAATGTATTGTGATATGTTTGGAAAGTGGTAGTGCTATAAAGGGCATGAGTGAACATTTACTTTGCCCCTCAGATTTTTCCCTTGCCCCCATCCCCCCCCCCCCCAACCAAGGTAGTTCTTTTAGGATTTAAGGTCAACTGAAAAATAATTACCTCTCTTGAGACTTAATTTTGCACTCAGATATATGCTTTTCCCGTGGACCCCATTCACAGTAGCTCCAGCTTTAATGGCTGTCTGATCTGTTTCATTTTCTTTGGTCACAACCAAACAACACAATTCAAATTTATTTGAGAAATACAGGCCGTGTGTCTGTGAATTTGAATCAGGAATATGTTGTACAATACGTGTGAGTTCTCCATTGAGTAAATACTCTAAGTAATTTCTCTCACCTTGCATGTTTCTGAAAGTACTGTTTTTGTGTTGAAAAACATGTTGCTAGCATACATATACATAAATGATATAAAATGCCTAAATTTTCAGTACTTCTAAAATGTTCATGTTTTGTCTTTTGGGATTCATCAATTCCATTGGAGGGGCTGATCCATTTAAAGCACATAAAAGGTGTAATTAAACAAAAGATTTGTCTTCTATTTCCAGATTTGTTTAGTGCTCCTGTGGCAACTGGATAAAGGAAAGATGTGTGGCGTTGGAAATGAAGTTACAACATTCAAGGCTTTATCATATACCATAGAAATGCACTGTTGGATTAGAGTGAAAGGTAGATTGTATAAATCTTGTCTTTGGTGTAACTTTAGCAAAATATTGTAGTAAAATTTGAGCAACTGTTTTCTCAATTGTTTCTGCTGGTGTCAGAAGATTCCCCCCAAATGCTGTAGAGCTATCTCACCATTTTGCAAACTTTCCAAATAGCATTATGCATATATTTCCTAAATACGATATGATGTGGTATATGATATATCACAAGTTGTCATGAACAGCAATGTTGACCAAATTTTTGTCCCCTTTGTGAAATCTCCAAAATTTTATAAAGATTAGAAGCAGTCCCCCAAATTTATTTTAAAGCAATGAAGCTATAAATACCACAATTTTTTTCTTATTTTTCTGCAAAGAATCTTTCATAATATTTTATGACATCAATATTGCATTTGCAATGTAAACCAAGCAGTTTTTGCCCTTAAAGGTTATTGAAACTTTTTTAACCAGACTATATTCAAACTTTAAATGCTTGTTATATCAGAGTTGATTAATTGTAAGAGCTGTTACAATTTGTTTGGTTACATCTGGAGGTGTGAAAAGTGTTAAATTAGTCATTGAAGGTTACAATTGGTTTACTCTTTTAATTGACAGCAAGCATGATTTGAAATTGAACCAATTGGTTGGAAACTGGGCTGTATAACTAACCCATTTCATGAATTAATTTGTACCGTTGTTTGTAAGTTGAGATAGGGCTTCCTGTGATTCCTTTCAGATAAACCATCCCTTTAATTACGAAAGATAGTTGCAACACATGCCAAATAACCCCAATAAGTTTTAACAGTTTTCATAGCAATAAATTCATCAAGTGAATGGTCATTCTGTTCTTAAAAACCAACTTTTCATAATTTGAAATCTATATGGGTACTATGGAGATACTAATTATTGATATTTGGTTGCTTGTCTGCCATTCCTCTGTACAAGTGCACATTATGCACAAAACATTATCTTCCTTGTAGGTGTTGATGGCTCTAAGAACAAAAACTGCTATTTCTATTTGTGAGTGCACATATGTTCAGTACTGAGCATTACTAATCTAAACTATTCACTTCTCTTTTCCAGACCATCCTTTATACACTTTAGGCAAGACATAAGCTACCTTGGCAAAAGATGACAAGGGGAAGAGGATGTTGCTGTCTTTCTTTCTTTCAAGACTTGAGCCTTATGGTTATACAACCATACTAAAGCTGAGACCTGATTGAACTGTTTGGAAAATGTTTCTCTCTCTGGGCCCACAGCCCGCCGAGATTTCCAGATTATGCATACACTAGTGTTAATTACGATGGTGGACCTCTACATAGGAGTGTTTGAACTGCTGTTGGGACTTTGTTCAGGCCACAGCCAAGACCACCTACATCAGAATCTTGTAAGGACAGTTTTGCTGTTCAAAATATTCAATACCACTGCTAGTTGTATTATGTATTTTAATAGCATAATCATCCCTTCAATTAAACTATTATGCTAGTCAGTGAGGTGATATTTATGCTTCGGACATTTTGAGCAAAGGTAGGGATGATTTTGATGGGAAACTGGAATTTTTCTCACCAAAAGGGAGGTCCTAAATTTTTTATGACTCATTGTTCTGGTGGCCGACAAATTTCAACTCTATCATTTTCAGATGATCAGGACTAGGATGATAATCTATGAAGTTTTCTAAAGAGCAAATTTCTGGCAGTGACTGTAAATCAAGGAGCTTTCTGTGTTTAATATGATTTTTCACATTGTTTACATAACTAGTGACTAGCTTATACATGAATTCCATAGGCAAGTGAGAGTGCCAGTGGTTTGTTGGCCATTTCAGGGATCACGATTTTCTAATATTTTTGTCTATTTGTACCATGACCAGTCGCATTAAAAGGGGAAAAGGAGTGGCGTGGCCTGTAACTTACTTTGAAGCAACAGCCAAATTTCAAGTCTCTAGGCTCATCTTACTTATCTTCAAAGTATTGCTCATAATATTTCAGGACTCCAACATTACATATTCGAGGTAAACCAAACAGTTACTCGCAGTTTCACATTTGAGGAGAAAAATAATATTTTCACATAATTCTCAATAGCCAATTGCAAAACAGTGAAGTCTTCTACACTATTTCAAATTGAGGCTACTGCTTGTTCCATTTAATTCAAAATCTGCACATAGTTTGCATCTATTTTGGTTTTGGATTGTTTTGGAACTTTCTGCAATACAGATGCATGAATTACAATAGCTGATGCTGATGCCCCCTCCCCTGATGCCCCTCCCCTTCTCTGGACATTCATCAACCAAAGCTTGCAGTCCCCTCTGGTATTTAAACTCCTGGATAGGTCCCTGTATAAAAACATGTTTTGGTATGGACTTTGTGTTTAAGAAAGTTGCTTTTAAATTATGAGTGTCCCTTACATATTGTTTTGTTGAACTTGGATACCTGAATGTTGAAAATTGGCTGACAATATTTGGTTTGAATAAAAGAACTCACTTTTAGAATTGTGCTGACTTTTCCTCTTTGTGTGTATTTATCTTCTTAAAAAGACATAGAAAATACAATTTCATAGTTCAATACAGTCAAGAAAACCATCAAAGAGAATGTATTTCCCCCTGAAATTTTAAGGGATTGAAGGTCCTTTACCCGTATACCTGTTTGTATTTTCAAGTTAGACAGATATATTGCACCTCTTATACATTTTGAATATTCCATCTTTATTTTAAAATGTCACACTAAATCAGAATTATGCAGCCAAGAACTGTCTTTATTGATGTTTTCTTTAGGATTATTGGGACAGATCTGCATGACTGGGACTAGTCAACGCTTATAAAACTTTGCTAAGAAATTCTGTTTCTGAATGAAGCAAAGGGATCGGCCTTTTGACAGGAAAGTAGGAATTTAGGGACATCTTGTGAAACTTTCTTCCAAATATATTTTAGAACGATAAACATCACAGAAGTTTAATGAACAAGAGCGACTGTATGTTGTTTTCAGTGGCTCATTACACCAAACTCAGCAAAAATGGTTTAAAAGGAACATTTTGAAATAATTGCTGCTATTTCTTGGTATCAAATTGCCCGGTTTTTTAAATCAGTAACTATAGAGTATGAAAAGGCCTGGGGGATGACCAGTTCCATATGGTTTACTGGGTGTTAAGGAAAACTCCAATTGATGTTCAGGACAAAGGAACAATGATTCATCAATTTACATGTAAAGAAATTCTAAACCTTCTACTCCCATACTCTGTCACTGGTTCTACTGCCCCTTTTTGATCTCAAGTCATTGGGACTTGCAAATTATGCACATTACATCCATGGTTTGCAGGCCATCGGACATCATACAGCACCATACGATGGACATTGCTGGGAAGATAAACATGTCAAGGAATTGTGTTCTGTGTTTCATATACCTCTACGAGGCGCCGATCCAAAGGGGGCTTTTACGGCCTCAGCCCTCCCGTTTTCGTCATATCAACAAAAAAACCTACGGGAAATTAACTGTGCATCCCCTCCACCCCTGCTTCCTCTAAGGTCAGCCCTTCCCCTTTGGAATGTCTGGATCCGGGCCTGTCTACCCATGATTCATAACTGCAGAATCCTCGGGCATGGACTTCAGATCTGTCACCTGATATGCTGAATGAGGATGACGTCAACAGTGGTCAGTTTTGATCTTTATGAAGTATTTACCTGGACACTGATAGGCGATCCCTGACAAGAAAGCTCCGCCATATGTAAAACTAAAATTCAATGTCCTCCATCTTTAACGGCGAAGATCACACTTTCAATGACTTATTTACTGGAGTGCTGGGTGACTGTCTCGGTTTAAAATGTTCCAGATATTGAAACGTTTGGCCATTTTTTGCATAATGTTTCCAATTTAGACTGTATAAAACACTGTGATCAATTGACCCTCTCCTTAGGGGAAATATGCCCCATTAATTCATGGTCTATTTTTTCCCTTCGTAAAATATGTCCAGTAACTTTCAATTACAGCAAACGTGCCAATTATAGTTTCCTACAAGTTTGCTTCGATATTGAATCGAAGTGTACACAAGTACCTTCTAAAGGAACCCTCTTACATCTTTCTGTACCATTCCAAGACTGCTGTATTTGACTTAAAATTTGCTCAAATACTTCTTGTTAACACCAAAAAATACAAAGACCCTCAAAAATTCTCAAAGGCGCCCTCTATAGCGTCTCACTGTAAAACATGTTAAAACTGCGGTTTAAAACTGCGGTATTTGTGCTCAGGTTCAGGACAGTAGATGTTATATCACTTCTTCACATTGACAAGGAATGTTTTGGTTCCCTTCAATTTGTTGTGCTAGCATTGTAGTTAATAGGTACATGATGCCTCACTGTGGGCATTGCAAGATTTGTTAAGTGCTCACCTCACTTATGAAATCACATTCTAATGATATGAGATTTTTGAGGGAAAGAATGGTTTTACAGTTCATTAATGTCAGGATATAATGTCATATGTGCTTGTTTCAAGGGAACGAAACTATGCAGTGGCGATCGAGGACTTGGCAGAAGTACAGTAGATGAAGGTCTAGGTCATAGTGATTTACATTATAATCTGATCTGGTCACCCCTCCCATGTGGAACTTTTTTGACAACAATTTTCTTTATCTGGCAAAATAGTGCAGACATTTGTGTCTTTTTTATGTGCAAGGATTGAATCAAAGATGTAAACTCGGAGCGCATTTCCAGTTAGGACTATTTGCTTTTATGAAATCTTGTTTTTTTTTTCTCAGAACGTTGTCCCTTTGAGGTTAATATTTATTTTAAAGTCAAGTTCAAATCTTCATCAAAGATTACAAATAGTCAATGTAGAAAAGTGGTTCAGACCGTCAATTCTGTGTTAATTACAGTTAAATTAGAATTTTGTACTTTTGTGCTGGTAGCAAAATTCCACCCATATGCAAGACTAGACAACCTCACCCATGGTTACCATTCACAACGTCAGACCATGATGACAAATCATTTGTTTTGTTAGCTTTAACTCAATGTATGATTGTGGTCAAAACTTGGAAAACTTATAAAACAAACTCTGATTGCCCCTTTAGGGACAGGCGTCTTGTATGGACGAACCCGGCCCCGACAGCAAGTGATGGTCTGATTTCAGTCGGCCAAATGATAACTGGGGTCGATCACCTTTTAATCTTTCAAATTCATTGTTTACCCGAATCATGGATGGTTGTACACTAAACTGAATTTCGATGCCTTAAATTTTACTGAATATGAGGGTTTAAAATTCATGTAAACAATAAATAAAGACGATTTAAGTCTGATGGACCCCACTGATGGCTGTCCGCAGTCACTAAACACGAGGTCTGATCGGATTCGTCTATAGGGTAACTATCATAATTTGAGAGTTGAGGAACAAACTCTCTTCCGATGATCAACGCGGGGGTTGCGAGTTTCCAAGAAACTTGAGTTATCGATCAGAACAAGTCGAAAACAACCTTTCATTAATGTGTGACACCTTAAATTACAACACCATGTTTCATGACATTAAACTACAGACTTGATGAAGTCGATACAACCTTTCATTTCTGATGTCCACAAACATCGAACTTGTTCCAAATGATTGTGGCGCTCCGCTTAAATAGCATTTTGATCGGTCGGTCGATTGACAGGCAGTCAACTCTTAAACCAAACTATTACACAAATTTTCCGTGTGTTTGGTCTAACGGGAAGAGCATCCGCCTCTTTAAACACATGGGTCTAAACTATCCTTTTGGGCTGATATGTCACATAACAACCATAATCGTTTGCTCATAGACTTTGTACTTACCTCCTACAAATACATTGTATTTAAGATTCGTTTATTCATTCTAAATGGCATTCCAGATTTGAACATCGAAAATTATTTCTATAGTTCCCTTAAGAATAAACTTGAAGATTTGTTTCATTACTATCAGGAAACGGGTAACCTTTCACAGTTCTGGGATATTTTTGAAGGTTCATGTGTGTTAAAAGTGGACACAGAGGAGGATTCTTGCTATCGTTTTGTATTTGACACTGGATAGTCTAAATTACGGAGTGTAAACGATGGGAATCATGCTCATTTGATACCTCTTATTAATTAATGTTCCAAAGGTTTACCCTTATTTTAGTGATGGGTGTTAAATTGATTGATTAAGTAATCAACGTTGATTCGTACCCAATTAAATTATAGTTGTAAATATATTGTACAATTTGTTGTAAATATTATTTTAAATGAGTGAGCCAGATAACTCACTTTGTGATCGAACAATAGGTGAGCCAGTGGGATCGCCTCCCAATAAAAGAGAAAAAAAGAGCATCCGCCTCTCACGCGGAAGGCCCGGGTTCGCTTCCCAGGTCGGGTCATACCAAAGACTCTAAAAATGGAACCTACTGTCGTTGTGCGTGAAGCTCCGCATAAGCAACGGAGTATGGAAAACAGGCCAGTGAGCCACAACTGTAAAAAAGGCCGTGGTCGGCTCGACTTGAAGCAATAGGTTGGAAACTGGGCCGTAAAACTCTATCTATCTAACTAAATAACTACAAAATTCTCAATTGGCCCAGCTCTTTGATTCACAGCAAGTTCAAAAATAAAATGTACTGTGAGCTGATGTTACACAGCATCATTAGCGGCTCGCCATAGGGGCACGCCCCCAAACATTTCCAAAGCATGGTCTTCAATTTTCCAAAAATAACGTTGTTCGATATGTCATGAATAAAAAGTAGCCTTTTTCTTAATCTGGGCAAAGTATCCAAGCCTTTTCTCTCTCATACAAATGTCATATATTATTTATAAAGTGTAAACAAATGCGTAATTGTGAAGGATATAGTTCTTCATTGTATCAAAATTTTAGCCCAGTACCGGCCGCCCAGAAGCGTTGATAGCGCTACCAGCACCAATAGCAGTACTGAATCAGTACTGTTTTTGGTGCTGGTAGCGCTACCAATCCATTCTCTTGCCGGTTTAGGTTTACAGGCTCATTTGACCACTGGTCATATGAGTTAATATGATTCGAAAAGTTATGATTTCAATTTATTTCCAGCGGTGTGCAGCTCCTTGAAACAAAAAGGTCCAGAACAAATTTATGTTTGATATTTTGAAGAGGAACATATTCTAGGCATAGCTTACTGGGGAAATTTTTACTCATTTCTCATGTTTGGTTCTTGAGATATTAGACCTGAAGTTGACATATTCTCTACAAAGAGTGAACTTGCAACAAGTAGACGTGGTGTCATGTATTCACATTGATAGAAATGTTTAGTTTTCTAGTTTTTAGTTTTTTCTTAGTTTTTAGTTTTTCTAAAATTTAACACCATATTTATACAATTTAACTGTGATGTGTTGTAACCATCAGTGCATCCCGAGCAATGGAAGTTTAAAAACTTAATTTGCCTTTAGGGCAAAATAGAACCCCTAATCAATTCAAGATCAAACAGCAGGATCAAAAAAAAAAAAAAAAAAAAAAAAAAAAAACATTGACCATCAATATGAATACATGACATAGCACCTACTTGGTTCAAGTTTACCTTTTGTAGAAAGTATGTCAACTTCAGTTGCTTATATCTCGAGAACCGAACATGAGAAATGAATGAAAACTTCACCAGAGTGCTTAGAATATTTCCGTCTTTAAAATATTAAACAAAAATTTGGTTCTGGTCTATTCTTTTTAATGAAGACTTCACCTTGCGACGAAGAAAATGATAAAATGTCACATCGTCCTGTAAAGGAGCCAGTACATTTTATCTGGATTTTTTCTGATCATTCTGCAATTTGATTTTCTTTTTATAAAAATGAAGATTTAATTGCAAAGGAAAGCTCAAAATGACGACTGCTTAAATTCTACTTACAAGCCTGGCAAATGCAATTTCCGGCTATCTGAGAGGTCGCAATTTTTCAAAATTTTCTGTACGCTCCGCGCCAACCGATGGTGGCGCTCCGTTTAGATAGTCTTTCGGACAGTCAGCCACCTCTCATGCCCCCTCGCAGCCCCCCAAAAAATATTTTTGCACGACATCTCCTGATACTATTTGAGACGTCTTGGTCTCAAGTTGAGTTTGCCCCCCCCCCCTCCCCGCAAACAAATTTCCTTATATCCGCCCTTGCACAGCATGTATTATTGAAAGTGATTTATTAATTAATTACGCAGTGGGGTCTTGTATACTCAACCTTGAGGCAATATACACTGAGATTTTGTCTGGATGAGGATGAGTTTGAGACAGTGGTGGGGGGGGGGCTGAATTAAGTAAGTAGGTTAGGAGGATTCCAACTGTTTGCGGTGAGAGGATTGGGACTTTACCAGAACAATGCAGGCGGTCAATCATTTTTCGATTTTGTTAATTTTAATTGTATTGACAGCCTGAAAGTGTAATGTTATGATACATGATTACGTAGCAAGTTGTTAATACTTTTCCTTTCAAACAATCCTTAGAAATGTGATTTAAATTTTCTGTACTTTCCACTCCAACAAATTGTATCGCCCCGCTCAGATGGTCTTTCGGGTAGGATTTCATTTTTCGGGCAAATAATCTTCTGTCCGAAATGGAAATGCTCCCGGATGCCTTTTGAACAACAGCTTAAAGTTTATTCAAAATCAAAGGGATAAATTCAATTAGAAAATCGTTGTCTTGATTTTCTGGTTGTCATATCCTCTTTTAATAGCCTTAATCTTTTTTATTGTTTCGCATTGCTTTGCTATTTTCTTCTCACTTGCATAAATATGTATTCAGTCTTACCACCCTTATTCAACGATTTCCTTCTGACATCATCAACGGTATGGTTTCCTGATTTATTGGATGGTATCTCGCATTTCGACGTGCCTCTGCTAGAGTCAATTTTCCAGACTGGTGACGTACCACCGTTAGCTCTTCTGACTGTCGAAAATTTTGCCTGCAGGCAAAAAAAAAAGATTATGTTAATGTGTATTGTTGACAAACTTTATGTAAATGGGTATTAAAAAAATTAATAAGCACACAACAAAATGTCAATTTTAATAACAGAGCAAACTTCAAGTTGATCATGCAAAGCTCAATGTCAACGTTAAAAAGAAAATTTTATTTAGTTGGTCCGAAACCATCGCTGCGCTAATAACAAATTTAATGCAGCATTACGTGAATTCCTGTTTCGCTTCAGGTCAAAGCAGTCACAAAGGTTTGTTAAAATTGGGCAGTTATTTCGTCGATCAAGGTGCCGACTTGCCTGCGTAGCAGACTATGGGGCATACTCCTTGATCAGTCATATGTGAAGCCTTAGAGGGGGACTGAACAAACCGACTCCTCTCCGTGGAGAGGGTGCCGACATATTGTCTATCACTCTGTCATGATGATCAGATGGAAGACAAATGGGGGTCCAACGCGCATACAAGGATAGGGTATATCCTGTCGGTTACAAAGAGGGTGAAGACGTTTTTTAGACAAAATTGGTAGTTCTTTGCCTTTTCTTTAGTTCTAAGGATAAAATGGGACTGCCATATCCACCCGGTCACTATTACTGGTAGGGGAAGGACCATGCATACATTGAAAAGATGAAAAACGAAATATTGTAATCTCTGAGGGTCTATCAGTAGGTTTATATTTGTCTGTTTTCTTTTGGATTGGAGTTTTGGAAATATTTTTTGTCGAGTCTGTGTATTCAGCTCATGGTCTAATGTATTCACAGATATATTTCTTTAATTTTGCAAAAATTCTGAAAACAAATGTGTGTACAAGATAAAATACTCACCATTGTACGTAGAGGTATCGACTTTGATTCCGACATTTCGGATTCTAAGATTATTCGATTGAAGTTTCGAGATATTGCCGATCTCACCTTAAAAATGAAATAGTAAGAAATAAGAAATATTAAGTGAGCCTTATTTGTTCCGTTCCGATAATATTTTCTTGATATTTGGGTGATCTTTATTCGTTGCATAAAATTGAAGAAGCAATAATCACACACATAAATTACTCTTATAAACACTTCAAGCCAGTGAGCCACAACTCGAAAAAAAAAGACCGTGGCCAGCTCGACTTGAACCAATAGGTTGGAAACTGGGTCGTAAAACTTCATCTAACCAACTATAAACACCTAAAAATTTCTCAGTAGGAGGTCCAACCACGGGAGCATTATTGACAGAGCACGTACATGAACAAAAAAAATCTACAACGATGGATCGTGGATTAAGATAGATTAACGCACAATCGGAGTTGGATGCAAGCGATGAACTTAACAGAACGAATGAACTCAGCAATAGCATTGACCCTCTAGTGCCCGGCTCCAATTAGAGCATACTTGCGCGCCTCGGTGGTCGGCGGAAAATCGGACGTAGCACATCCCGCATCGGCTCTCGTAGGCCATTGACCCCGTGACCTTAAACTATTGCCTCTCTCTTTGCTGTGACCGAATTTTCGGGTAGCTACTCGCAGTTTCGAGCTCCGCGTGAAACAGTAAAGACGTGTGGGGGCCGCGCCCTCCGTCTGCAGCAGAAGTGCCCCTTGGGGCAGCAGAGGGTCAACCAATTTAAGCAAGAGCTGGATTTCATTGACCTGTTTTGCCACGTCTGAAGTTGTTTAATCTTGTTCTTTAATAAACAAGAAGATTTTGATTTTTTATAGCCTATAACTTCAATTCAAACAGCACAACCCAGAGTCAAATGGAGTCGGGAAGCCTAAATAAAATAAAAGTTTAGGATAATAACAAAGTATAATTGACTCCACCCTTAAACGTTTTACAACAAAAATGACATCCTGCTCGATTATCCTGGCCTGCAAATGTCTCATTTTCATCCCCTCAGCTCTCCAGGAGCTGGGAATAGTCCCTCTAAAGATTGTGATAAAATATTTACGAGTGCATGACGTTATGACGTTAACGTAAGAGGTATGTCAGGTCCATTTGAAAGACATCCCTCTTTTTCTCGCATCAATAGTTTTTCTTGCCTAGCCGGGCATTAACCATCTACCTGATTCAATCATGCCTCAGTTCAAAATAGAGTAAAAGCACTCTAAATTTTATCGAAATCAACAGTCTAGTTCAGACTTCTGATGTTTAAGATAATTAAACGCATGGTCTGCATCCAAAGTTATCCAAACCATTTTACTTTCCGGTGTCCCTCGTCCTTCCTCATTCTAAAGTCCTCCCGACTCTCTAGCAAAGAGCCGTTCGGCGAAACCAAACTTAAAACTGCTTCCCAAAGAAGCTACGTTCACTAAAGGACAACACTTGAATAACCTCTAGCTGTTCCCTGTCCACGCAGCTGCTATATTCAGTACCTAATTAGCAGCTTTCTACCTACACTCTCAACTGGCTTAGAGGCAAAAAACGAAAGCAATCTCATACCCGTATGAATTTTTGCTCCGCCAAAACCATTATTATTTTTTCTAAAGTCCCACCCACTCGCACCGACAATTAAAAATAATATCTAAGGGGGGGGGGGGGTGGGGATATTCACATATCAACACCGCAACCAATCTTTTGGCTTACATTTGTTAACAAAACAAAATTGTCCGATGACAAGGAAAACATTCCCCCATGCCCCCAGACCCATCCCATTTTTCATCTTCCCCCTTCCGTAGAATATCCTTGGAAAAATCTGCTTTCGTAATACAGCATTAATTATGCAATAATTTTCATTACACATTCAGTACTCTCGGTTTTGCTTTACCCCACCCTTAGAGAGTGTCAAATTGTCATTAATATGTATTATATTTTATTTACATACGTACCTCTTTATTAATCGCACAGTAGATTAGAAAAATGAAGAAGCCCTGTGAAGGACCAAATGAGATTTTAATTATACTCAGAATTGCACCGGTGTTGGCTAATACTAGTGGATAACGATTATGCACTGGTTCATTGACAAACAAAAAGATAGCTAATCCTTGTAGTAAATTTAATTCACAGAAACAACTTCTAAAACTGAAACTGATTTATGCAGCTTTGATTCAAAGACAGAATAAAGACCAAACTATTCCAAATGTTCGAAATTTACGCAAGATCTTCAATAGCATGTATTTGTCAGTAAGATAAATCGGCTGAAGCACTATCTGACAATGGGACGGTTCTGCCGCCAGGCTATGAGAGACCCATGTTCCCTATGCATACCAGTTACGTAGAGATGACGCTATGAAGGAGATACATCTTCAAGACAAAGAGGTCGACACCACCAGTGAATGGAAACAGCTTGAAACGGATAGCAAAGAGAGGTTAAATTGCTTGCCATTTCTCATGTTAGTAAAATATAATATTGGATAAATGAAGCAAATAAGTTCAGCCTAGTCTTTAATGTGGAATTAAATATTTATTTTGTGGAGTGATCTCATTTTTAATCCTTTTTATAAAAATGTGAGCAAGGCTTATAAACAAAAAATATATATTTCAACTGTGTCTTCGTCACATAGTAAAAACGAAATAGTAACACAGTCATATTCAAGAAGTCTTGAACAAAGTTGTACTGTTCTCTGCTTTTTCATTTTTTTCACAAAAAGAGTAAAAGAATTTGCATCTCCAGTTCAGATGATTTCACTCACTCCAGAGACTGGTGATTCAAACACGAGCAACACTGATATCAGTGATATTATATTTTAAATAAAAAATATTGCCTGACGCTTCAGCGTGATCCGTAGTAAATGACCAGAACTTGGCATATCTCTGAATACAATATATTCCTGTGAATTATTTTTTGGTGAAAATGGATCTGCGAACCAGGGGGTGGGGTAATTGTGTTAACAAGTGCTTTATTAAAAAGTGGAAGGATTATAAGCTCCCCACGAGTGGTTATCAGCCCCTGATGCCGCACCCAAATATGTTGCTTTTCCACAATTTAAATTTGTTAAAACTGCAAAGTTAGCCTTAATATACTAGTAAAAACAATGTCAGATGAAAGTTAAACCACTAACTTGTAGCGTGTTTAGAATGACAAAAATGTACTGAAACACGGGTTTTCCCTTGATTACGTTCATAAATCCGACTGTCCAAGAGAGGCCAAGGAGGGGAAGGAGAAATATAGCCCCCTTTACTGCAGCACTGGAACAAAACAAAGAGAAGAAAGAATATAGAAGTCATGCACGTGACGTCCACGCGTTTCAATATGCGCAGTAAATGTGTTATCGATACGCACGCCCGACATCACCTTTTTAACAATTGCTGTTTTATGGACATCTGGATTGCGCGCAACGCAGTGACTTCGGTGTATGACCACTATACTGAGAATAAAAATGGTAAAGAAACATTTAATGACGTTTTTAAGATTTTCTGGTCTTTTACTCAAAATTTAGAAATATATCTTTAGAAACTCAGAATTTTAATTGAAAACTTACGCAAAATGTTTAAAATCACTTTCATTATTGCCTCTTGACGATGAAGCTCGAAACACGACTCTTACAACCATTAGTAAAATGATGAAATTTATCTAAGGAAAAACAAAATTTTAACAGGGAAAGACACATTTAGTACTTTCCTGAAATCTATTCATTTTCCAAAACCAAGGTTTCTTCCCTTTTTACTGACAAATTTTCAGTCTTAGACAACCCTTATATCCTACTAACAAATGATTGTTGCATGAATGAGTAATTAGCGATTCAAACCGGGTTTGTTGTTAATTAAAGTCCTGACGAGGCCCTCCATTGAAATAAATTAAAAATTACATCATGAAAGAGCACAAGACATTCCAGGGCAACTATATTTTGAGGACAGAAAATAAGATGGATTTAAGTCGGGCCGGCCACTGCCTTTTCTTCTAGTTGTCACGACACACTGCATGGCTTGTTTTCCCTACTCCATAGGAATGAGGTACAGAGGGCAAACCAAAAAAGTAGAACCGTTTTGGAACTGAAGATGACTGATATACTAAATATATTCGTATTCGACACAAAAAATCAGCTTAGTTTTGAAATAGTATATTCATCGAGTTGTTAATGTTATATATACATCTTATTTGGCCTCTGATATTTTTGATGTTTTTAGCTAGTCAACATACCAGAATAATAAAGATAACTGGACCTAAGAATGCCCAAAGTAGACCATCTGAGACAGAAAGCCAACATCTGTGAAAGAAACAAAAGTAACATAGAACAATTAGTATCGGATGATATCATCGTGCATGACAAATGGATTTTATTGTGACAATGAAAACTTGAAAAAGGCCACGAGAAACGAAACCATTCTCGATACAACATATTTAGGGTATTCGTGGTTTTTTAGCTGTAAACCTAACAGTACGTTTCTAACATGTACCTTCCCATATATCCTTGCAGACAATGTACATAGTTGCAGAGTAAACAGGGCGATAGGGAAATTAGTAATAAGGACTTGAAAAGACTGCATAATTTAATTAATAAGCAACACGCCCTATTAATAACTAATGGCGTGCAGCAAGTCCATACTCATTAGCGTAGAGGACGGGTGGGTTACAAAGGACATATGCCCTCTTATTTTTAGAGCAAAATAATGGACCCATTCTAACAGATGATACAGGCAAGAAAATAATTTAGCCCTATTTGCTGGTCAACCTACAAAGCGGTATCAAAATTTGATAAACTGGGTCTAAAAATCTAAATTCTGGCACAAATTATTCCCATCTGCCTGAAATATTGACCACTCGTTTATGTATGTAAAGAAGCTATAAAGTTAACATAACACTCACATTTGATCTACGCCGTAGTTGTTCCAGCGAACAACAGCAGATATGCCAACAATTATTGCCGGGAAACCTTTAAAATAATGAAAAAAGTCATCCAAAAATTAAAATTTAAACATTATATTTACTTTAATCGATGTTTCAATTTCATCTTTATTTCTAACATTTATTGTTTAGGTTTAGACCTCGACCATATATTCTACTACCAACACCACAATGTGTCTAAGATTAATTATGTTATGTAACAAAAATCACTTTAAATGAACATTGTTCGATAGATAGTTTAAATTGTTATGAAAGTGATTGACTATGTGTGTCCTTTCTAATGTGTCTCATGTGAAAGTTAGCAAGAAATTTAACATCAAAGTCTCAACTGCATATAACTTTAAAAACCTACATTGAGGTTTTTCTCGAAATTTACCAAATCTTTCCAAACATGTGTTAGGCTTTCTTCACATACTAATGACAAATTGTCAGAGGCGTGGACAATTCTCATATCCCACACACAAATAAATGTTTCATGTGAGCGAGTTATTAAAAATTCAATTCGTTTTGTTGTTGTTGTTTTTTAATATTGACCAGATCAGTTTCCAAGTTATGCCACAAAACCGTTACAAGTCGGGATCACAAATAAATTCAAAATTTTAACTTTTTTGCGTGACAATTGGACGTAAAACTTGACTAGGCTAACAATAAGCATTATCATGTGGCAGTGTCCTCTATAACTCTCCCCGTGCTATCAACTCAACATGACATTTTAAACAGTCAGACCCTGATAACAGCTGCTCCAGAGTTACACTGAAACTCTTTGAATCTCTGAACTTCCCGATTTATGGACTTAACAAATGATGACAATTTCTGCAGCTGTCTAAATGGCATAAAAATGACAACAGAATCTTTATTCTGAGGTATGATGAGAGAAAAATAACGTTTTATGTGTGCGGAAGGCTTTTAGCATAGGCTAATCTGCTTTTTCGAAACATAATGAACTTTAATATTAAGTGAAAAAGCTTATACTTTCGACAACGTTTAGTGACAATAAAATTTAACTACCATACACTCTTAAAAAGTTGGTTAAAAAAATTCACCAACACTGGTCACGTATGTCAAATACCTGAAATTGGTTAAATTTTACCCAATATGTGTTGTTTATTTGGTTACCCCACAGGCTGGTTACCCAATAAAGTGGTAAAAAACCTCTTGGATAACCCATTAATCAACAATTATTGGGTAAAATTTAACCAATTTCAGGTATTTGACATACGTGACCAGTGTTGGTGAATTTTTTTAACCAACTTTTTAAGAGTGTACTTGTCATTTTTACCGGCAATATGAGAATGTGTCGACTACCGAAATTCCTTTAGTACTGTTGGCTTATGGTTTCAATTCAATGTAATGTTTTCTTTTTATTTAACTAATATTTTTTACATACCCCATCCACATACGGTGTAGTAAATTGTTTTATTTTTGCCATCAAAGCGAGAAAATACTTTGACAATTTCAAAGTATAGATGAACCCCCTCTATAAGCATCCACATAAACACAGCCAGATAAACGTAATGTAGAAATATCGCCGCCAGTCTACATGCCAACTGAAAAGAAGAAGTAAAACAAATAATAATTGAGGCACTTGACGGTTTGCTAAATTCAGAAAACTTTGTATATATTTATGTAAAGCAATTTTAATTCTAATGGGAGACGATGTCGAAATTTGTTCATCAAAATTCTAAATAATATGTGGCATTATAGCTCTACGAGTGCTTTACTGTTAGGTGTTAGTGTCAGAGGTCACACTGGGCTAGGCTCGGATCCAGACATTCCAAAAAAGGGGGCTGACTTGAGAGAAAGCAAGGAAGTGAAGGAATTGCACTGCTAATTTCCCGTATGTTTTATTGTTTATTGTTTATTTTTTTTCAACTGTACTACATGCAAACGTACATTCATTATCATTATTATTATGATACAATACGAAATAATATTTACAAGAAACGTGAGTATGAAGACAGTAGAAAAGGAACCAGATGAAGCTTGCAAGCTTTTCTAGTCTGGCCCTAATAACTGAGATGTTCTTAATTGCTTACACAACTAGAATATATAAATACGAATATGACTCCTATAACATTTACAGGATTGTATACAAAGAATTGCTGCTAGTTTGATGCTTACTTTTAGCCAGATTTTTAATTATTTATTTATTTGATTATTTATTTATTTTTTTTGCCAGATAAAATTAATTATCCACATACAATAACAAGAAGGATTTCTTTAAGTACTTCTTGAATAGATTAAGGTTAGGGGCATTTCAATGTTGATCTGGCCAGGCGCATATCCTGGATTGTGTCATGGGGGGTGTCATGGGGGTTGGGGGCATGACATGAGGGAAAAGTCTAAGGAACGATGGAAAAACTGGTGTTTTTGCATTGCAAGGTTGGATCATGGGGTTCCAACCCCCAAAATACCCCGTGGCTACGCCAATGGATCTGGCGAAAAAGGGAGGGCCGATGCCGTGAAAGCCCGCCCCCTCCCTTTGGACCCGCGCCTGCTGGGGTGTTAAATTGCCGAAGGCTGCCAATGGATACCCAACGGCTGCTGACTATCGGTTGTACACGTACAAATCAGTTACACACAAACGTCATTACTTTCAATATCGCCCACTTATGCAAATATATATATCTTCTAAAGCTTTCGTTTTTCCTTAACTTTCACCTTTGTGGCCTCATTTGATTTGGAGATTAAACCTTAGGTAACAATCAATATTTGGTCATCATATACGGACGTAAGACTTACCTCGTGATGGCGGGCTCCAGTAGTGGATATGAAAAGAAGTTGAGCAATGAGAAGAGCTGCCACTAAATGCTTGTGTATGAACACACGGTCCGATTTCAGTGAGCTGTGATAACATTGCAAGAAAATAAGAGGAGAAAGCGGGTGCCATCGGAAACCATAAGCCTTTCTTAACCCGGAAACACCCGGATGTGAATGTATGGAAATACACGGGATACCTACTCCCTACGTACAAAATAGTGAAATTCACTCATCAAAGATCGCCTTCAGTGCAGTGACAACTCTTTCATTGAGTTAAAATCAATGATGACATTCCACTCACGTAGAAGTGGTAATTAACTCTAAAGGAGTGAAAATGTCACTTGACTAGGAGTGGAATGTCACTCGAAATAGAGATTGTAGCCAATCACTGTAATTACAAACCAATCATTTTGGTAGTTGTTTAGAGGGTAAGTTTCAAATGGATACATTTAAGTAATCGATTACTGCATGAATGTGCCAGTCTTTAACGTTGGGAAGCTGACCTCGGGGTCACCGAAATATATTAAGCTCTGATGACGTCACACAATTTTGAATGTTAGTCGCTTATGGAAATGTACAATTGGTAAAAAGAATGGCTGATTTATTCCGTTTACTTCCAATTACGATCAAGAAAACGGGATAATGTCTATTATCCCCCGCCTCAATAGTCCCACGTGTCAATAGTCACCTGATGTGTGTCAATGGTCCCGTGTCTTATTGGTCCCCTAACCATAAACCCTAACCCCACCCGGGGGACTAATGAGACGGGGACTAATGAGACGGGGGCTATAGAGCGGGCCCTATATGGCATCTGCATCTTCTTCCCACGAAACATTTTGAGCTACACATCGAGACTGCTCAACCATAAAGGAATCCTTGCGTTTCGATCGTAGTCCCGCCTCATTCAGAACAGGACATGTAATATCCGATACATACTATTGTATTCATCATGTGTAATGGATTGCAGGTACCGGGCCAAAGCCCCAAATTATAGGAAATTGGGATGTCAACTACTAACCCCGGTAGCAGTCAACCCTCGGAACAGTTTTGATGCGACTACCTGCACGTCACATTGGTTTAAAATAAACTCAACTTTTAATCAATGTATTTTTTACATAAAATTTTCTACATTTAATTTTCTTACGATAGGCAGACCAGGACGATTAGTGTGATGAGCAAAGCTACCGTTGATATCGATAAACCGATCACACTGAGCGTTGAAAGAGCTGCTTCGTGTTTTTCATCTATCTATAATTACAATAAAAAATGAACATATTCTAAAGAATTCTTGAGAGAACGTTTTTGCTTGACCCTGAGATAAGCTTTTTCTTTCCAATGAAAACCCTCAGTTTAGTCAGCCGGTATATAGTGAGAATGAGGCGAACGTTTATATGTCCTATTTGAAATCCTTTTTCTATAACATTCAGTATTTAGTTTCTATAACTTAAGCTCGAGATACATCAATGAACGAATTTTTTTCATCTACATTGACTAGGAGACTTTAATCTTGATATTTAGATATTTTAGACTCAGAACTTGACAACAACACTGACAATCAACAACAAAACCTTTGTGTAAACTTTATTTAATAACGAGTTTACATCTGCCTTAAACAAATGTACTGCAAAGAGCAGAATCGTGAAAGATTCAAATATCAGTTCACTACAATCAACAATAATATCAACCCCACTAAACTAATATCAACACACAAACAATAATAATATCAATCCTCTACAATCTCAAACCCTTGAAACCTTAAGTGAAATAATATTATAACAGACCCCGATGATGACGGCTACAGCAGTTACCAAGGTTTGTGGGTCAGGGTTTCACATGGGTCAATTTTGTCATTTGATGTTTTACTGCGGCAAAAATTGACCCTCACCCAAATCCTGCCCTAGTCTTTTGTTATTAATGTTGGGAAAGAGATCTATTTAAAATCCACTTCTAATGTCATAATGGAGCATGAACATCGACCCTGAATATGGCGGCAAATTCACAGTGGTTTATGGAAACTGTAGTCTAGCAATCTCATTTATTATTTTAATTTTCTCTTAACCTTATAAACATCAAAAATGATATTTGCGAAATTGGATAACATTAGACACTTTACCTCTATTTCCGTCGTCTGTATCAGAATTGCAAAGTTAGTGGTGTGATTACAACTACATTGCACATAGGTCTCATTCTTATCTGTGATGTTGCAACCATAGGTACTCCAAATACCATCAGCATTACCACTTTTCAAAAGAGAAGAAGTACGGTAGATGAGAGCAGAAATGTTTTAGTTAATGTTTTAATAAAGAGAGACCGACGTAAACTTTTCAAACAGATTTTAAAAACCAGGAGGATACTGAGTTGCGGTAGGGGGTTCTTTCTGACAACTCGGATGTATGTTAGACCCCTCCGCCCCTCAAAAAACCGTTTCCGCCTAATAAAATTTCAATCATGAATATGAACGAGTACATGGTGCCTTTAATCTATAATCAAAGGAAGGAGGTTGTCATTGCATAATTTTGCTGAAAGTATTTAAAATGAAATTAAAGTGAAATGAATAATAAAAAAAAAATTGGCCTTACGATGTTGTATCCCAGAAAACGCAAAAAGGCTGTATTTTGTAACACTTTTCGTCGTTTTCGCCACAATCTTGAACTTTTCGCCGATCCTGTTGTTCAGTTTAATTACGAAAAGACATTAAGTAAATTTCCAAATTAGCGGCTCGCCATAGGGGCACGGGGGGGACTTGCCCCCCCAAACATTTCCAAAGTATGGTCTTCAATTTTCCATAATAACATTATTCGATATGACATGAATAAAAAGTAGCCTTTTTCTTAATCTGGGAAAAGTATCCCAGCCTTCTCTCTCATGCAAATGTCATAAATTATTTATGAAGTGTAACTAATGCGTAATTGTGAAGGATATAGTTCGTAATTGTATCAAAATTTTAGCCCAGTACCGGCCGCCCAGAAGCGTTGATAGCGCTACCAGCACAAATAGCAGTACTGAATAAGTACTGCTATTGGTGCTGGTAGCGCTAGCAATGCTTCTGTGTGGCCGGTTCAGGTTAACAGGCTCATTCGAACACTGGTCATATGAGTTAATATGATTCGAAAAGTTATGATTTCAAGTTATTTCCAACGGTGTGCAGCTCCTTGAAACAAAAAACGTCCAGAACAAATTTTTGTTTGATATTTTGAAGAGGAACATATTCTGGGCATAGCTTACTGGGGAAATTTTTTACTCATTTCCCATGTTTGGTTCTTTAGATATTAGATTTGAAGTTGAGATATTTTCTACAAAGAGTGAACTTACAACAAGTAGACGTGAAGTCATGCATTCACATTGATGGAAATGTTTAGTTGTTTTCCTCTAAAATTTAATACCATATTTATACAATTTAACTGTGATATGTTGTAACCATAAGTGCATCCCGAGCAATGGAAGTTTAAAAACTTAATTTGCCTTAAGGGCAAGATAGCATCCCTAATCAATTCAAGATCAAACACAGCAGGATCAAAAATAAATAAAAAACAAAACAAAACATTGACCATCAATATGAATACATGACATAGCATCTGCTTGATCCAAGTTTACCTTTTGTAGAAAATGTGTCAACTTCAGTTGCTAATATCTCGAGAACCGAACATGAGAAATGAACTTGAAAACTTCACCAGAGTGCTTAGAATATGTTTGTCTTTAACATATCAAACAAAAATTTGGTTCTGGTCTATTCTTTTTAATGGAGATTTTACTTTGCGTCAAAGAAAATGATAAAATGTCACATCGTCCTGTAAATGAGCCAGTACATTTTATCTGGTAATTTTATGATCATTTTTCAATTTGATTTTCTTTTTATTAAAATGAAGATTTTATTGCAAAGGAAAGCTCAAAATAACGACTGCTTAAATTTTTCTTAGAAGCCTGGCAAATGCAATTTCCGGCTATCTGAGAGGTCGCGATTTTTCAAAATTTTCTGTACGCTCCGCGCCAACTGATGGTGGCGCTCCGCTTGGATAGTCTTTCAGGCAGTCAGTCACCACTTCTCATGCCCCCCCCCCAAAAAAAATTTGCACGACATCCCCTGATACTATTTGAGATGTCTTGGTCTCAAGTTGAGTTTGCCACCCCCCCCCCCCCCACAAACAAAATTTCCTTATATCCGCCGTTGAATTTGCAGAACTAATTTTCTGCCTTGTATTATGAATACAAGTTGCGATGACATTGCAATGTCAAGTTCAAATTTAGAACAAATTTGATGATGTTTAACAAAGGTCTCTGAGTATGACTTCTCTTACTGTTTTAACAAGTCTCAATTAGCATTTTCTCTTTTGCACAAAGGCAGTTTCTCAAAAGATTTGTGATTCCATGATACGTTGAGTTTTTTACGTTTATCTCTTCTCTCCTTTTGGAACCTTAAGATCTTAGAAGAAGGAAAGAGAGGTTATTTTCCAAATATAGCAAGTGAAATCGATACTTTGGGAAAAGAGATAAGTTACATAGTTGGGAGGACATCATACAACAGTGCATTCGAAACGTTTAGGTTAGTTAGTTAGATAAGATTTAACAACACACCAACACGAATGTGTTATACAGTGTCACACTGTTCAAATACTTTTCAAGTCTTCGTAACATTGAATACAATAAACTTGGTGTCACAGTTATCAACAATGGACTTAATTTGTTCGATAATATATTTGTGAATGCACATTCGTTCGACTTTAAATTTATCGTATAAGCTGTGGTACATTAAATAATGCAGAAAAGAAAAAATCGACGATGTCCTAGTGGTATTCAACTCGAATAATAAATAAGATAATTACGATTATTCTGCACCTCTAAAGAAATTTTCGGAAAATTTTTCAAGGTAAAATATCTGAATATACGCTGTATAGATTCTTCGAATGCTATTTCATATTGCAGAGAGCCGGTTTACTATGCTAAAAGAAAAAGAAAAGAAAAAACTGGGAAAACGAAAAACTGAATTTAAAATCGCATGTTTCTTCCTCATGTTTACCACGTTTACATTTTCACGTACCTGCTGGTATGGCAGGCCTTCATTATTTAAAATGAAATTTAAAATATTCGTGACAAGCATTTTTTTAAAGAAGTCTTGTCTTAAAAGTTCAATATGGAATAATTACCAGTTCGAGTCCAAACATTACAGGTACCGACGTTGGTTTTCCATTTAGAAGTACGGTAACTGCAATTAAACTGGAAACTACAGCGCTGGTGTAATCGTTTCTGTAGAAGGAATGGTGTATATGTTTAAAGGTATATCGTCTGACCATGATGCTTAAGAGGTGACAGTTTGAAATCTTCTCAAAAAGTATTACTAGAATCTTTCAACTTTTTGTTCTTATACTTTCGTTTCAATACTGTTGTAAATAGTGACTTCATGCGAAAGAATGTAAGTGAACCACGTGACCATCATGAAAATCTGTTGATATAATCTTAAGGGTAATCTATCAAGTAAAGGAGACAACGCAAATTTTCTCGCTGTCGGCAGCCTATCTCTGTCTAGGATTTAGAGAGCGTTTACAAAAATTTTATCCCCGACTGATCAGACGGTCCTCTACACCACTCATGAGTTTTAATAGTGCCTCTCCTCAGGGAAGAGAGACTCTTTGAAAAGAACAAATTGGTTCAACTAAAGGACCTTCTGCTTTACAAATGTGAGTCCCAAATGTCCAAATTTTGACTGCACGCGACTGTCTAACCTAATTAATATCGACATTCCTCTACGTTAATTACTCCTGATTCATATCAAGCTCAATTGTGATAACAGAGAAAACTGTGATTTACGTTCAGAAAGAGATTCATTTTATATTTTACGTTCTGGCCGTGATTTGTTCCAAGAATAAACTTACCCGAAATCGCCGATCTCCGACGTCTCATAAAATACTGTTAATATATCGATAATACTGTCAGTACCTGAAAAAAGTAATTCAGCATTAAAAAAACATGAAAAGGGGAAAATAAAAAGAAAAAGAAAGGAAAATAGATTTAAAAAAAAAACAAATAGTGAACTTAGTCACTTTTTAATAGGGTAGAAAGTGTGAATTTACTCCATTAGAGTGTTAAATTCACTCCAAAAATAAAGAAAATCACACCAAGAATGCGAAAATTTACCCTTTAAAGAGTCTCTGCAGGGATCAATCTTTTTAAGAGTGCTCCCTGTCGGCGCTTCATCAATAGTGAAACTTCGCTATTTTGTAGTGACTGTCAATCTTTTCGGAATTGTTTACCAGAATTGTTTACCAGTTTAGAGTCAAACAAATTTTTTAAATATAGAGATGGAGATGTCATGGGGAGGAAAGGAGATTGGGCAAAACTCTCACTATTTAAATTGATCTTGAGTCATTGTTTCTATTGGCAGATTAACTGGGGGATTTATTTTTCGGCTTATAGTGCTTCTATTTCACTTTGTGCAAAGTTTTCAAACAGAATGCAACTGTCATTTAAAACATTTTATTCCCCCTAAAAAATTGAAAAAACCTGTCTCGCTGAATCCTCTTATCCAGTCGTTTTGAATTGCAATGTAACCACCCAAACGCTGGTCTTCTAGATCGTTGGAGTAACTGGACGAAAACCCCTTGAAATTGTCAGCTGACTGGCGGACAAGTGTTGTGGCTGATTGAAGAAAATAAAAAAAAAATTAAGCGCGCATTCATAAGGCAAATAAGGAGACTGAGGATAACTTGGGGACTCGGAAAAGTCACTTGACATCACATAGTGATGAAAACTTCAGAA
The DNA here is from genome assembly GCA_037179385.1 of Holothuria scabra. NCBI lineage: Eukaryota > Metazoa > Echinodermata > Holothuroidea > Aspidochirotida > Holothuriidae > Holothuria > Holothuria scabra. The sequence continues at coordinate 29,835,936 of CM074200.1, forward strand.
TGCACAAGCACACAATGTATACTCCCAGCTATATAATAGTACAAAGTGTCTGATACGATGGCGATCATTTGTAGGTGATACTGTCATTTTAGACAGATGCGGAGTCTTTAGTCCTTAGGTGTAATTTTACGCTAATATATTTCGGGCATTCATGGACGAAAGTTTATTCAATATTAAAATGATATTTTTTAGAAACGGTTGGACAATATTTCAACCGACTGGCTAGTGGACATTTAAGGAGTTAGTTATTGAAAACGGTCTCTTCTTTTCATGCAGTCTAGAATGGAGCCATACATGACAGACCAATAATGTAAATGGTCTAAGGGCTGTGAGGTTGGTCAAGTGTTGTCCTGCAGTGGGCGTATAGATTCTTCGGGAAGGAGTCATTGTTTGGTTTCGCCGAACGGCTCTTTGTCAGAAAGTCGGGAGGACTTTAGAAAAAAGTTCTTGAAAACGGTCGCATACATGGCTACAAAGCATACATCATTCTCAATTTGATAACCGTAAGTTCTAACCCCACGCCCACTCCTAGCCCCGATTTACACGCATTTGCTCAAAGATGATACAGAGCTTACCAATGTTTGAATAGGAGATCTGAGTAGCATTAGACGATGTTTTATTAGCAAAATCTTCCAACAATGTATTGCAAGCTTCTGCAAATACAGCAGGATTCTTGAAGGAGAAGAAAACAAAGGGTTAATAATGTTCATTAAAAATCTCACCAAAAATTAAAGTAACATTTCCCGTAACATTTCTAGTGATGAGGAGATAAAGTAACCCAGGAGTCATGAGAGATGACGTCACATTTACTGTGATAAACGAGGAACTGACTGGCGCAACAGTGATAATTGAGAAGAGAGATATGTGAGAAAATTTTGAAAAAGAAATTTGTTTTGATGTGGAGTGGAACTTCTTCCCATCTCAATTCCAATAGCTGCTAATTAGCAAATTTCAGAAACAGACACAAAAATAATGTCTTCTAATCAAACTTGAAAAAGTAGATCCCAAGTAAACTCACCGCTAAAGCGAAAGTGTACTCCGAGGGGGAAGCTAAAAGCTGGTTGAATAGGTACAGGTAATTCTAGACAGAAAAAAGTGAGATAACATTTTGTAAAAGACGAACTAGGTGAGCTAGCTTGTGCATACAACAATATATGAAATGTGAAGAATGTTTTAGAGGTTATTACTAGAAACAAATTAACCTCAATAGGGGCTTGCAATGTGTACTGGATTTGCTTTAAGTTTCCGTGCAAAAATTAAACAAGTAATCAGCTGGAGCACACTGAACCAACTCGAGTACAGCTTGACTCAAATTAACCGGACTACTAGAAATAGCTTTGTTGAAGGTAATCGTTGCCAGCTAGTCGCTAAAACTTTGGCTGTAGTCAGATATAGGCACAGAGATACTACGCATACCCGACTCCAATCCTAGTTACACGCCTAAGCTCATGTAGTATGTTAATCTGATGGTCGTTGCCACGTTATCCTTTTTGACTTCCTACAAATGTCACTTGATTTCACGTGGACATCTTTTCTACCAAAGAGCAGGGTCTCTGCCGGATCGGAGACACAGACGAATATTGTCACCCTCCAGCTTATTTTCAGTAACCTCGACCCACTACGAATAATATAAAAGTAGTTTTATGCATTTATTAGTTGTCCACATTTTCCAATAAGTATAGGTTAATTCTACTAACACGAACGCCTTAGGTCTACGTGTAGCCATTTACTTGTCTGTGAATGAATTGTAAAGTGGAACTGGTAAAGGATGAGCCCGAAAGCCATAGAAATCTTGTCGTGATCAGCATGTTGTGGCAAAATCATCTCATACACATACAGAAAGATAAAAGATAATACAAGCATTTCTATCAACTATGGATTAGGGGACCATGTACACTTTTATTGTTCAACGTGTGCGTTCCTTGCATGCAATAATCACTCTTTGTCAAAGAGAAAGAAATTCTTACTTTGACATAAACATCAATGTCCTCGACATTGTCTTTTATAAATGTATTTTCTTCAAACCAATCCTCCAGTTGTAGCACATGCGCACTGCACAGGGTTTTGTTTTCCACTATTGTGATGACGTCATCCAATGTCCCGTTTAGAAGTATTTGCTGTAGAGAAGCAAGAAAATAAAAAAAAAAGAAAGTATTTCTATTCTGGCATTTTTATTGTGGATTTGTTGATGTCCTCTTTGTTGTGAAATAGGTTACAAGGTTAGTTTCTTTTTCTGCTTAGTAATTGCATACGATAGTTCTCAGTGACGTCACAACTAGGCCTGCACATACATATAGTAGTTGCCCTTAAACGTGGCTGAAATATGCCGCGTAAAAGTTCCTATGATGTCACTATCTACACACTTAATGCAATGATATCACGTGCTGGAAGTGAAAGAAAGGGATCAATCTAAAGGTCAAAGTGAGTTATTATTAGGTCTTAACAAAATTTAGAAGAAATATCACCTCTAGAATCAGCCCGCCATCGCAAATTTCTTCCAATGCATCCTTCTCTTCTGTTCAAAGAGAAAATAACGATTTGAATAGCATACCAAGTTACTCAGTCAACTCTTAAATTATAATTTTTGTAGTAATCAACACTGAGAAATACTCAAGTGACAGAGCTATTTGATTGACAACAAGTTAAAAACCCGCAAAGTACTGTAGCTCATAATAAACAGCATGTACTGTGCTGAGAGTGTTTTGGTTACATGTTGGGGTCTTGTATATACTCAAGCTGAAGCTATGAACTGAGATTGTGTCTAGATGAGGATGACTTTAAAGGTCAAGAGCAGTCCCCCCAAACTTACTTAGAGAAAAGGCTAAATATCACATTTTTGCATTATGTCTCCTAAAAGTATCTGTTGTTGTATTTTATAACCTCAAAATTGCATATTCATGGAAAGTCAAGCAGTTACTCGTTGTAAATTTCAAATTTGAAGAGAAATACATTGTCACATGACTCTCAATAGCCAATCATGAAACAGCACAGTCTACTACTCTACTACTCTGCGTCAAGTTGGGATGACTGCTCTTTCCCTTTAAGACAGTTCTGGGAGGGGAACGTACTGTCAGGACTTTAAGTGGTATATCTAACTATTTTTGAATACAAAGCACTCATATTTATCTTATTTATCAATAATTCAACAATTTGAATTGTTGAAGAAGTGCAGGTTGCACCAAAGTTGCCTATAATATTCATAGTTTACGCATTTGCCCAACATTGCAAGTTTTGATTCGGGACTTTTCAATATCGATTTGCGGACTCCGCGTCGAATCTTGCAAGAAGTCAAAATCGGCCAGCTTCTTATAAGTTTGAAATAGTGGTAATATGAGTTTAAGAAAGTACGCATGGATTTCCCAAACATAAGGGAAGTGTACGATTATCAAAATAAAATGAGAATATCCGTACTGAAATTTTAAAAAGTTCTCATATACCCTCTAAGTTTGTCCTAATATTTTATGGATCGATATTTGTTTTTCGTATGGGCATAGGCGAATGAAGAAGGGACTGGGGGATGCAGCCCTCCCGGAGCAGGGAAATGCTTATTTCAAGTCACTGGTACTTGTATTTTCAGGGCAAAAGACCGGGCACTGCATGGGCCTTACGGAGAACAATTGCCCTTTCCAACAGGGCAAAATGCTTGCAAAATTTTCAGGGCAAACACCCTGCGAGCCCAGTGGCGGAGCTAGGGATTTCGGTCAGAGGGGGCGAAAATGGTCTACAGCGGCGCTTCGAATGAGTAAATACCCTTAGCCTCAGCACGATTGAAGCCATGGCCTTTCAGACTGTCCATTTAATTTTTCGCACATGGTAGAAGACTACTTAGCCATTCCTCCTCAGCATTTTTTTTTCTATTAAAACATGTTTAAATTTTCTATCCAGAACAAAATTTGGGGGGGGGGGGCGAAATTCTTTCAGAGGGAAAAGCTCCTCGCCACCATGAGTTGGCGCGGAGCGCCAAAAAGTTTTGGCCCAAAATGCCTCTCAGACATGAAATGGCATTTCTTATAAAACCTATTTACCGCATATAAATAGGGAAAACACTGAATGCACTGTTAAGAAATGTTGATGTTAATTTTTCTTCGTCCTTTTCTTAATGTTTCCTTCATTTTTCGTTTTTTTTTTTATTTTTCAGGGGAGGGCAAGTTCCCCCCTTGCCCTTCCTGCGGACACCCATGTAGCTATCCCTCTATTTCACATTCTAGTATGAAGGTGGTCATTATATATTGTGTTATTGTCAGGTCTTGATTTAAGATTTTAGTGTAATAATGGGCTACTTTGTGAAGATATAAAGATTAAATCTGCTAGAGCTAAATAGCAAGCAATCTTACAGGAGGAAAAGTTTTAGAAATTAATCACCGCTAAGTGTACATTTTTGGTATCTGGAAATCAAGATAAGTACACGAAAAGCCTTAATTGACGTAATTTACATCATGCGACCACTCTGAAATAGCCATTAATTAAGAACATTGCAAAAAATAGCCAAGACAAAGGGTCTGCTTGGCTCTCTAGATACTGAATTCATTAAAAATAAAAGTAGCATAAACCTAGTCTTATAAGATGCAATATTCTGGCTTTTGAGACCACGGAAGTACAGAAATAAGCATTTCCATGGGACTATCGTGCAGTGTCAGAAACAGCCATTTATCATGAGAATGGTCACTTGAAGAAAATCAAAATGGAGACTGTTCATTAAATCTCTTAAACCATTACCACTATGATAGCAGTTTTATTTTGTTTTGACCTGCATGTTCTCTTGAAATGATTTTGAATAATGTTGTGGAAGCTATTTTGGTATCTTTGTAAACTCTTTTTATCGTCTATGTTGACAATTACCCCCGACAACAAGAGGCCTATTTGCGCTACAATATTTGTTGTTCCCTTTGCAACATCTTTTATTGGCCGTGAGGGTGAATTTAATGTCAGTCTGTGTATTTTGTAAACTTATAATCACGCTTGATGTAGAAGCAATTAACTTAGCAAAGCTACAACACTCATTAGTGCGTATAAAACACGAAGATACGTTTCGGGAAAACCTATCCCTATATAACTGAAGATGGCCCTTTTCATCAGAATAAAGTGCAGATAGTACAGTTACTGGTGGGTATTTGAGTATTCTGTTATCTGGGCCTTAAAACAACTCTATTAAATTATGTCTTTTGCCATGATGGTGCAAAAAAAGGGCTAGACTGTAGCCTTCTTGCAACGCTATAGTCATGTGGGAGAAGCAAAGACTTTGTTAGTGGATGTACCCTTACCACCTTCATTTGGTAGTGCTACTGAGCGCAAAAAAAATCCAATTAACAGCAAAACTGGTAATACAATTGACAATATATATTTTACTCTCTACTTCCATGGTTAAACTGTCAGAGCATCCGACGAGCAGCCGGGACGAGTTCGACTCCTGGGCTGCATACTATATCGAAGGCTTAAAAATGGGACCTGCTATTTTGTTTGCTATAATCAGCATAAGTAGGGAAAACAAGTCGGTGGGCTTAGACTGGAAAAGAGATCGTGGTCGGTCGAACTTAAACTAATTCGTTAGAAACTGAGCTACAAAACCTCATCTAACTAACTAACTGACTGATTGACTGACTGACTGACTGACTGACTGACTGACTGACTGACTGACTGACTGACTGACTGACTGACTGACTGACTGACTGACTGACTGACTGACTGACTGACTGACTGACTGACTGACTGACTGACTGACTGACTGACTGACTGACTGACTGACTGACTGACTGACTGACTGACTGACTGACTGACTGACTGACTGACTGACTGACTGACTGACTGACTGACTGACTGACTGACTGACTGACTGACTGACTGACTGACTGACTGACTGACTGACTGACTGACTCACTCACTCACTCACTCACTCACTAACTAACTAACTAACTCACTCACTCACTAACTAACTCACTCACTCACTAACTCACTAACTAACTAACTAAATAACTAACTAACCAACTAACTAACTAACTAACTAACTAACTAACTAACTAACTAACTAACTAACTAACCTGTACCCTCAGTTGGTAAATATTCTCAGCATACACAATGGAGTCGGGACAACAAGACAGTGAACCATAACTGGAACAAGACCGTGGCCGGCTCGACTTTAACCTATTGGTTTGAAATTAGGGCCGTAACCTAACCTTACCTAACCGAAGTCTCGCGGACTTGTCTAGTGTATACAGAAAATGTGCAGAGAATGTAAACTCTCTTTACGTTTTTATGTATTCTGAATTTCCTGGTCGTCGTTCCTTAAAATATTTTATTTTACGTTTTTAAATGCAGTAGAATTATTTTTGTTCTTTCATATTATAAAGAAATATACAATCAATATTCTGATATTATATCAGTTCGAAATGACGGAAGAAATTTTGACCAACCAATTTTACCTTTTTGATTCAACAACCACAAAGACTCTCAAGGCAGAAGCAGTCTTTCAAAACTTATTTTTAAGGAACAACTTTCTTCTTATTTATTTTCCCAGTACATTTCATAATATTTTAGGATTTTTTATTGCAAATTCAAACTAAACCAAGCAACCACTCTTACGTCAATTCCACAATTGACGGGGGGGGGGTAAAATATGGCCACATGATTCTCAAAAAACATTCAAGAAATACTAGACCTTTACTAAAAATCAATTTTCTGTGGTTAGTTAAATAGATGAGATTTCACTGCTCAGTTTCTAAACAATTGGAGAAAGTTGGTTAAGCAAAAGATACCAATGAAAAAAATTGATAAACTTATGAAAATGAATTCAGAATAAAATATAAACAACTCTTAGATGCATTAAAACATTGGGTTCGTTAATACTGCATTCTTAATGAATAAGCGCAAGCTGAGATAGGTTTATCAAAGTAAGCGTTATCAGCACTTTGGGCCAAACTGGTGCGTATCCACCAGTTTTCTAAGATTGTATCGGATAGACTTTATGTTATTGAGGTTTTGTTGCCTTGAAGTTATAAGTGAAAATTAAAATTAATAAAATAATGTTAGAGCAGTCAATTGATTAAACCCGAGTCATGGTAAAATGCGATCACTGATCATAAAACCTTCTCACGTCAATAAATAAAAATACAAAATGAAACGATCCGTGACGTGGGTCCTATTATTCAAACGTCCACGACCACTACATAGCATTCCATAAAATTAATTCAATGTGTAATCGATCCGCATGAAGGATATTTGGACAAACATAAAAACTTCAAGTTGGAAAACTATTGTATTGTTTTCTTCATAAGGACTCACTTCTGCTTCAATTAATTTTTCTAAAGCCTAACCGTAGTATTAACAAACTCAATAAAGCTGGTATGCTCAAGGCTGCTACCGACCATTGAAAAATGTTTAAAATTGATCGAAGACGTGGTGAAAAGACCTGAAAATAGTCTACCATTTTGCTCAATAGTTAAACTTATCTTTGTGAGTCAGTAATCAAATATAAAACCTTTATAGAATTGGACACATCTGCTTCATTGACTATGATTTAAAATTAAAACAAGTTGGCGTACCCTCACTGTTTTAGAAGCAAGGTAAACACCACTTCTAGATCTCGCAATGAGTATGGGGTCGGTCGAACATCCGGGTCTTTTCGTTACTCAACATTAGGGTGAAGACAGCTACTGACTGTAGTATTTGGAACACTGTACGCGGTACTGGGGTGAAACTCATTGCTCCATACCATGTGTAGAACACGCCCAATACATTTGTTCTTACTCAGACAGGTTGGTGTCATGGAGAATTGACGTGTCACCGACCGACACGGTGCCATATTTACACATTGTCAAAAGTAACGTAGTGTTCATGTGAAGAGGTATGGGTTTGACGTCACTTCCAGTTGAAATTGAAGTATTTTACACCTACACAGTGACTTCACTGCCATGCGCTCGGAGGGAGCGAATCCCCTTGCACAGTGCGTATCTGAGTCTCTTGACAGTAGGCAAATGACCATATTTACCGAGTAAGAACTTCAACTTCCCTCCCCTCTTCGCAAAGGCTTTATAAATTATTCAGAGGCGGAGGACTATTGCAAATTTTTTGTAAGAAACCTAAACTAATGCTTAATGCAAGGCATGCACAACGATTTGGCCCGAGTACACCCAGAGATAGTGCTATGCACTCCAAAAAAGAATTACCCTGTTTTAATGGACAGACTAAGAATTTTTAACGTATTTAATTCATGCAAAACAATAGTTTGATTTGAAAGGTGCAAAAGGAATAAATTTCTGGTCCTTTATCTTCTTTTGTTTAATAGCTACATGCCTAGCCAATATTTCATATGTCGTTGTTTTATGTTCTTTGTTACTCTAATGTGATTTATGGCTTGTTTGTAATATGAATCAATTGGATATATAAATAAATCAAATCAATATTTTTTAGTTCTGTTAGGACTGGGTGTGGGGTAACGACTGACTGTTTAACTGGGGTAACTTACTTTTAGAATAATCTTCTTTGGTTGTTGTAGAGGGTCGCACACTGGTAGCAATATCATCTACGTTAGTTGAGAGGATCTGTGCACTAGTGTCAGGATCTCCTGAAGCAGTTGTGAATGATAACGCAGTAATATCTTTCTCAGTTGTTTTACTGTGAGGTAATACGTACAGGGAGGTGTGATTCCTCCCTGTTCATAGAGCCGGAGACGATAGGTTTTCCCCGATTTTGATTGGGACTGAAAAGAAGTGAATGACATATATATTTTGCTTTTAAAGAAAAGAGAAGAGGAAGTCCCCTTGACACTTTTTTACGGGAGGGGGAAGGGCTGAGAACAGCTCCTGGAATTCCGCAATACGGTAACTTAACGTAAACACTGAATTCCAACATAAGCAATAAATGTATGTTGCATGTCATAAGGAAGAAATGATACACTGATGTAATAGTATCGGCAATTGAAGTTAACTTTGCTGCTTGTTTTAAAGCTATAGATCTTTTGAAAAAAGAGTATAAAATATTACGAATCCGGACAGCAAGTGATGGTCTAATTTCAGTCGGCCATAGGTGGGGTGTATCATCTTTTAATCTTTCAATTTCCTTGCTAACCTTTATCATGGATGGTTGTACACTAAATTTTACCTTGATTCCTTCAATTTCACTGAATGTGAGGGTGTGAACGACATGTAGACAATAAATGAATACGATTAAAGGCTGATAGACCCCACTAATGATTGCCTACAGTCACTAAACAGAAACGCTGATCGGATTCGTCCATAAAAGTTGTCGTAATTTTCATATTAATAAATTGTTAAATGGTACTGGCAAACAGAGTTAAGATCTTGTTACCTGAATAGTATAAATGCTGAAGTATAGAAAAAAAATTATTTCCTTCTCACCTATTGTTGCATCTGACTGTGACGTCATAAAATCACCCGTGGACGTTCTTAAAGACGTTTCTGCCATTAGAAGAAAGAATACAAAACGAGAAAAATGACTGATTCCATAATATTAATGTTAGAATTAAAATTAAAAACATTAGGTTTACATTATTTCAAGCAGACTATTAGATCGCTTTGTTGCTGTGAAGACTTTAACAGTAGATAAAACAGAAATGCTTAACCTTTATTCAAGGTACTAGGTTCGTTTTACTTTCACGGCTTTCATAGCACAACACCGACATGGGTTAAAAGAAAAATGCATGGCAAAGAGAATAGTTACATAACTTGTAATCCTTTTGTTTCACTAAAAAGAAATGAAAATAATGAGGACGATTAGTATTTTTAAGATCACGGTAGTATCATACAAAATTCACGAAAACCTTCAACAATCTTCGAAACAGTTCTCATTGCAGAAATAGACGACAGTTCTGAAGAGGCTAGTTCCGATGTATACATCATTCCCGACGAAGTCATAAATCCTGTAGTGGACGTCAAAGTCAAGGAAGACGTCTCTACTGGGGTATGGGTCTGTTTCGAGGTAGTTGTCAGTTCTACAGTAGACGTCAATATTGAAGTAGTCGTAAATGCTGCGGTGGACATCGAAGTCCAGCTAGACGTCTCTACTTGAGTAGACGTCTGTTTTGAGGTAGTCGTCAGTTCTTTAGTAGACATCACTGCTGAGGTAGTCGTAAGTAATTCTGCACTAGAGGTCGACGCCAATGTGGACGTCTCTACTGGATTAGACGTCTTTACTTGAGTAGATATCTGTTGCGAGGTTGGTGTCACTTTTGCCGTGGACGTCGAGGCTGGTTTAGGCGTATCTGCTGGAATAGACGTCAGTGTCGGTGTAGACGTAAGCTCTGAAGTAGACGTCTCCACTGCATTGGTAGAAGTCAATTGCGATGTAGACGTTTCCAAACTCCTTCTTCTATTCGTGGTTGTTGGGGAAATTGTTGTCGGGGGCGGACCTGCGATTTCATTGAGAAAAAAGGGAAACTCAAATCTCTCGTCTAACTCATGCGTACTTCTTCAACTTTTCGACATAGACCTACAACAATCCGTTCCATAGCCGTGTACATGCACAATAACCAATTCAAGACCAACAAGGTCATTAAGAATAAAATGCTTACTAACGATTCACCTTGCATTAACACAAAATAATGCACGATTTGGATTAACGTCAACGAAACACAATTGCGCTGGTCGAGCGTATGCCGCGACGACAGTATTAACCCTGTTTAACTACATGGCCTGCTCAATAAGTATCCCATGACATTTCGTGACCTTTTCAGGGAAAAAATACACTTTCTCATGTAAGGACAGAATTTCAGCTGGATCCATTATAAGTCAATTACAGACATTTTCAAACAATTGAAATTTCCATGACTCTCCATGACTTGTAAAGTAACTTGAGACCGTCCTGTACACGACTTTCAAGGTTTGTCAGATGCAACTGTAAAATTCCATGAATTTCTATTATCTGGAAGAGCCTCTATTCTTTTCTAATGCACAGTTCCAAAATGTTTAATCTTGTTCATTCATGCATGCATATTAATGTTTTAATCTGAAGGAGGAAAACAACATTTAGTTCTTAGATAACCACATTCAATACAAACAGCACTACCCCAAGTAAAATGGATGATTCTTAGATGTATGTCTTTATCCATTACTGTGAGTTTATCCCGGATTAACACATTAAGTACGAAGTAAATGTAACAGACCTCTTGATTGGCAGATAAAGCGTTGAGCATCAGCACCACATATCGAATCATACCATTCGTTGTTGACTAGAAGAACGCACTCTGTGTTACCTGAACGGAATAACATTTTATTAACAACTTACTCATCACACAATTTTTGTTTTATTTTGTGCAAAAAATGGAATAACGTAATTATTTGAGCAGAAAATATCATTTATATTCACTTAACCCTGTAACTTTGTCATGTGAGTATACTTATTTGAAAGGTTCCCATTGACGTCTCCTTGTTGCGCGTCTTTCTGTTTTGATAGCCAGCGTGTATACAGACCATTCTCCAAATAGCAATTAAACCCTCATGCGTTCCAAAATCTAGAGTTGAATGCACGCACGATGTTGACTTTGCAAGGACTCCAGCTCGTAAAAACTTTGCTCGTGGTAATTGATTGGCTGAAAAATCAGCTGTTTGCATTGATGGTAAATGAACTGAGCTTTCCTCTAAGTGATGGGGCAGTTTTTACTCTGCGACATCTTATACACCTTTAAGTCAATTTTGTGACGGTAAGCTACTAGGTATATCTGCTTTGTTTATTTTTCGGAGGAGAGGAATACCATTTTATCACAGCTTATTGCCACAAGGGGCCGAAACAATCAATGCGCTAAGCAGGCTAAAGACAGTTATCAGGGACGTCACAACTAGGGGTTGACAACCGTCATGTTTTAGGACAAGCCTGTACCTTTGTCCTTATCGGCGTAGCCAGTTTTTTCCCGGGTGGGGGGGGGGGGCAATCACCCAAATTTTCCAATTTTTAAGGTGTGAACACTCACTTCTGTAATAGAGACTAAGTTTGCAAAAAATTGGATACTTTTAAAAGAATATTCGTTCATATGCGCCTTGTACGTTGTATGGCAGAAATGTTTAAATTCTGGGTTTCCTGCAAAGAAATTTGAAAATTTGGGGGAGCATTGTAGAATCTGCCTTTCCTATTAGCATATATCTAAGATTGCACGGTGACTAAATACTAAAGATCTTCGATGTTACACAATGTTTTCTGAGGATTGGGAATTAAGGCTCTCCCGGTGACATTTAAAAATTTTCCGAAATTTTGTTGCCTTTTTAGACAGAATATTTTTCAAAATTAAGAGCCTATATTGAAGAAAATTAGGAAAACCGCACTGAAGCGGCATGGAAAAGTCTACCAGGCTGGTTTATGAGTGAGCATTTACTTCAGTAAAGATCGCAATGTAGTGCACGCGAAGCGCGCAGCAAGTTTTGCATTTACAAAAGAAGTAGTTCCAAAGTGGAGCCTTCCAGTATTGAAAAGTAATTAGGGGGGAGTTTTATGAAGCAAACGTCGGAAAACCGAACTGCAATTAACTTGTGTCTCATATGACAAATTTCCGAATTTTTCACTTTTCAGGGTCGAGGGCGGGGTCAACCGCTTCTTGCCTCTTGCAGCTACGCACTGGACAAAATACTCCACATAAAAACCTCTATGACGTCAAGTGAGAACTATCCTTTGGACTCAACAAAAAATGTAATGGTACAGTTTTGGTGTGATTTTTTTTTGTCACCGCTAAGTGTCATTGGCAATAAGTAACGTACCTAAAGTTAATCTCTTAGCCATTTGCAACTATTACACGGAAAAGAATATTAGAAAGGTCGCGCGAAATGTAGGTTTTTCCCAAACCCCTAGACGCAGTCGAAATTGGTGTCTAAATACAATATGGCAGTCTAGTAAGAAATGGACGAATCCAAGTAGCTAGTAAATGTAAATGCGGTCGATCTGAGCCTTAAATGGCCTTAATTTTATTGTGGATATACAATTCCAAACCCTTCTATTCATGAATAGTGAATAAAATGAGAATTTTAGTGTACAACCATCCATGAGCTAAAAAGTTCAAAAATTTAAGCTGATGGACTCCAATAAATAACCGACTAATTAAACCACATCATTATTGACCTCTCGGATTCGTCTCCAAGGGACATACCAGGGCAACGATATTGCAGTCTAGCTAATAGTTGAAGTCTATGGTTACATATACTGTTAAAAGTTCAATGAAAAGTATCTCACGTTGGGCGGAAGGAGCCCATTTGTCGTAGGTCACAGCAGCTCCCGAAGTTTCCCAATAATAAGTGCCACTTATCAACCTCTGTGGATTGAAAGAGAACCCCTAAAGTTTTAATTAAGACTTAAAGGAAGATTGCAAAACGACTATAAGATTACTTCTTGAATTATGGATAACATACCCAGGATTTCTCTGAAGGTGGATGGAGTCATGCAGTATGTGTTGTGTAATGGTCGGTGGAGAGAAAAGGGTCTACTTATTTGCAATGTGGTGCCCCATGAGTTACCTTTTGAAAATATAATTTGTTTAAACAAATTTTAAACGAAATGTCAACAAATTTTAGGAAGTAAAATGGAATCATTCAGAAGGAGGGGTGACTCAGTTCCCCCTGGTTACCCCCCCCCCCCCGCCCCGTTTCTAGCGCGGTAATACCATTATTGGAAAGTAGGAGAGATATTGAGAAGTTCGAAAATAAAAGTTTTCCAAATTATTCCATCAGAAAAATATTGATACCTGCTAATGGTGGTAAGCTAATTTACAACTTTGGCAGAATTTACTCCTATACCAGAAGTCCTGCCCCATCACTCTGTTTCGAAACTGAATGAGAAGTGAAGTGTAACAGGGTCCTCGAAAAATAAAATACAGGTTTCATCAAGACTTAGCCCATTGGATGAAAAACAATTGGCATTTACCATTGGGCCACTGGGTTCAATAGGACATGGCCCTCACCTCTGAAAAGAGTCGGATAAAGTCACTTTGGAGAAGTCTAACCGAGTCTGATCGGCGCCCCTATCGGTGCAAATGAGAGTTAAAATATGCTTCAAAATGATTCAAATGTAGGTGTTGTACCATTTTGCATCTCAGCTCTCTCCAAAAAACAAAACTTTCCAAAGGAGAGAGTGACACCCCTTCCTAAATGACCAGTCCGAACAAGACCGGACTATCACACCTTGCAACCTCTATTTGTAAAGATGACCAACATATTGAGCATTACGGGACTTTTTTTGTACATTACTGCTCTTCAATATATTTCCAATCGAAAAGGGGAGAGGTCCTTGCTGGCCCTCACCCACAATTGTAGAGCACGCCACTCATTGGACTTGTTTATGAAAATTTTAAAGGCTTCGGTAATCCTGTCATCCCAAACAGTTTCAATTCTTATATCCTCTTTACTTAAACTCCTCCTATAACTTTCTAAAATCTGTCTTCATCCAGATACAGTCTCAGGTTATCCCTCTAGGGTGCGTATATACAGGAGCCCAATGGGCATAATTAAATCACTCTCAGTACAGTACATGCTGTGCAATGTGAGCTTGCTGCCAATCAAGGAGCTGATCTAATTGAGAATTTCTGTAAACTACTACCAAAATTGTAGTCTGAGATGAGAGGAAAAACCAACAAAACAATAAACAATAAAACGACAATTTTACCAATCCAATCCAAAGTGGAGTGGAATCATCGTTCGGTTCAACAAGGAGCTGATTCTCCACAAAAGTTTGTATACTTTCTTCATAGACCTCCAGCAACTGATCGCCATTGTGTTGACATGCTTCTTGTGCCTCAAACTGTTGGTAATATCCGGTGGTGCGACGTACACAAATGGTATCGCCATTAGGGGATGTGCCACACGTATCGACTGCAAAGCAGAATTAACATGCCCGAAGATAATCTATCCCAGCGCCATTTCATTTATTATATTTCTCTACTTTTTTTCTACATATATTCATTCTAATGATAAGTCATCGATTCCTTTCACTGAATGGGAATGGGTTAACGCCTTCTTCCCTAAAGTACATACCCAGTGTAGCGAAAAAGTAACATTGGACTTGAAAAAATACTTTTTTGATTTTCACCTAAAACCTTTCAGTGCGGAAAAGACCTAATTATCCAATTCAATTGTTCAATAAAAGATTTAAGTAGCTGATTTCATTCGTCAAATATTACAAGTTTGGTGTAACATTATTTTCTTCCCATCATCCATAACTTTGTTAAACAGGTATTTTGGAATGATTCACACATTCGAATTGATGACACATTGTAATATTTTTTTTACTTAATAAAAATGATATGTATGTCGGTGATTTTTGTTGAGGAAAATACAGGGCTTTAACCTTTCAATGTTTCAAGCAGGCGTTTCAAATTGACTCCCTTCCATTTACATTGTATTGGGGGATTGTTAGTTCCATCCCTCCTGTGCGATAAGTCGATTTTTTAGTAAGGCTGTTCATAATAGCTTCATGTCACAGTTTATTTACAACTTGTATTCGTCTCGTTTCTCAAGTGTTCCAATTGCACTGAGTAAGTCGAGTAAACTGTACCCAAACTTAAAAGAAAAACTGGCGTAGATGTTTTACAATCCCCCGTTATACTGTCTCCGATGCTAAACTTCATTATTTTCACAAATTTATAAAATTTACATGAAGTCTTTGCTTGAATTACTCTGACCATGCTATATATGGCTATATCTCCTGAAGTATGATGAAAGGTACTTGAAGGAGTGTGATTGGAGTAATTTGATAGTAAGATTTAGCTGTAATGAGTTTTTATTTCAGTCTAGGTGGACTGTTTCTGTCCTTTAATACCATTTATTTAAGAAATTTAAAAAACCTACAGTATAAGAGTTGTTAGTTACTTACACATGTTAGGGAGTTTTGACTGAATTTATGTCCGTCAAAGCAGGGAGTTACAGCTCCATGTTCAAACTGTCATGAAACCCTTGCTCCTATTCTTACTCTATCAATAGGAACGCTTCCATCCTCTCGGCATCCGAAGGACACTTTTGGTATTTATTATTGAAATATAACATCATCTAAAGCAGAGTTCCTAGTCCTTTAAATCAAAGGATGAAAACCTTTTGTTTATCAGTTTTTGCCCTTTGCAGAAGAAGAAACTTAAAAGGTAATTTGCCCATATTGCACCACATTGCACTTAAGGATCCTCAAAGTTCACAATTTAATTTTTTAACAATTTGACTCGTTTTTTACTCATCAAAGCAGTGCACATAAGAATTTTACAGCTGACTTGCTTGGGATCCCTTTTATGACAACAGTTCATAAAGAGCGAAGTTCTGACAGCATTAGGTAATTGGTTTCATGAGAAAAATCAGACGCCGAAACTGGTGTTTCGAAACGACGGCTTAATGTCACAGTTTTCATACTATTTCTCTTTTAAGTATATCTTATATTATTTTATGGCTTAAATATTACATATCAATATAGAACAAATAGTAACCCATAGTACATTTTACAATTGAGGAGGAAAAACATTATCACGTGATTTGTAAGAGCCATAAGTGAAACAGGACAGTCTACCATGCTACTTTAAGCTGAGGCCAACCACATCTAGCTGAGTTTGACTAGATATACCTAGTGACTCCTGACAAGGATATTTTTACATTGTTGCATTTGGCAAAACGTTTAAACTCAATTTTCATTTTTCGCTCATGTGGATTTAATAGAACAGACACAAAAACAGAAGGACGAACACTCAAATAATAATTTAACTAGAATTTACAGAATACCAAAAAAGAATTTAACCCACCTGAACTGGCTGCATAGAATTCCATTGCCAATATAAAGAGAACCTACGATGGAAAAAGAAGGACTTTCTTTTGTCGTATTAAATGCCTAGTAATCTTCTCAGCTCAAACAATTCCAATTCTCATAACCAACTTACTTAACCCTTTACCGTTGTTTGGGTCCTTTTGGACCCATGCGGAGCAGTGGCGGAGCTAGGGGTTTCGGTCAGAGGGGCGAAAATGGTCTACAGGGGCGCTTCGAAGGAGTAAATACCCTGATCCTCCGCACGATCGAAGCCACGGCTTTTCAGATTTTCCATTATTTTGATTTTCACCTGGTAGAAGACTACTTTGACATTTCTCCTCAGCAAGTTGTTCTATTAAAACATGTTAAAATTTCTATCCATGGGCTTCCACTGAAGAAAATTCGGGGGGGGGGGGGGACTAAATTCTTGTAGGGGGAAAGCTCCGCGCCACCGTGAGTTGGCGCGGAGCGCAAGAAAATTTTGGCCCAAAATATGCAGCTCAGATCGATGGAAATGACATTTCTAAAGCCTATCTACCGCATATAAATAGGGAAAACACTGAGTGAACTGTTAAGAAATATTGATGTTAATTTTTCTCCGTCTTTTCTTTATGTTTTCTTCGTTTTTTCAGGTATTTTATTTATTTTCCAGGGGAGGGAAAGCCCCCCCCCCCTTGCCCCTACCTGCGGACGCTCATGTTTCTATCCTACTCTTCCACATTCTAGTATGAAGGCAGTCATTACATTTTGTGTGTTATTGTCAGGTCTCAATTTAAGATTTTAATGTAATAATGGGCCACTCTTTGAAGGTAAAGATTAAACCTGCTAGAGCAAAATAGCAAGTAATCCTATTGAGGCAAAAAGTTATGGAAATTAATCACCGTCAGGTGTACATTTTTGGCACCTGGAAATCAAGATAAGCACACGAAGAAAAATTAAATGAGGTAATTTACATCATGCGACCACTCTGAAATAGCCATTTATTAAGTACATCAAAGGAAATAACCAAGACAAGAGGTCTGCTTGGCTCTCAGATACCAAATTCATAATTAATAAAAGTCTCCTAAACTTAAGCTTTTTTGATGCAATGTTCTGGCATTTTAGACCTCGGAAGTACAGAAATAAGCATTTTCATAGAACTATTGTGCAGTGTCAGAAATAGCCATTTATTATCATATGATAATGGTCACTTGAAGGAAAGCAAAATGAAAATTACTCATAACAACTCTTAACTCATTACCACCATTATAACAGTTCTATTTTATTTTAACCAGAATGTTCTCTTCAAATGATCTTGAAAAACGTCTTTTTATTGTCTATGTTGACATTTATCCCCGACAATAAGAGGGCTATTTGCGCTACAATTATTGCTGCGCCTTTTGCAACATCTTTTACCGGCCGGGAGGGTTGATTTAGTGTCAGTGTATTTTGTAAGCTTATAATCACGCTTGGTTTGGAAGCAATGAATTTAGCACAGCGACAACATTCATTAGTGCGTATAAAGCATGAAGATACGTTTGCGGCAAAACCTAACCCTATGTTACAGAAGATTACCCTTTTCATCAGAATGAAGTGCAGTTAGTACATTTATCGGTGGTTGTTTTAACATTTTGTTATCTGGGCCATAAAACAACGCTATTAAATTTTGTCTTTTGCCAAAAATGGTGCAAGAGTAAAGTATGTTGAAAACCCAAAAAGGGCGCCGACAGACGATTTTGGTCAGTCAGGGGTGGGGGCGACCGCCCCCCTGACCATATGGCAGCTCCGCCACTGATGCCGAGAGCTCGCTGTCGCCCATCTTTACTGTTTCACGCGGAGCTCGAAACTGCGAGTAGCTACCCGAAAATTTGGCCACAACCACGAGAGAGACAATAGTTTAAGGTCACGAGGTCGTTGGCCTACGGAAGTCGATGCGGGGCGGGCTACGTCCGCTTTTCCGCCCACTCCCGAGGCGCGCAAATATGCCCCGATCGGAGCACAACGGTAAAGGGTTAAGTCCCCCCTGCAACTGTCTAAATATCATCCTTATGCACACCGGCTAATCTTAGTTTATTGCTTCAGACTGGAGTACAAGGCCCCGAATTTGTACACCAAACACTCACAGTACATGCTGTGTAAGATGGGCTACACTACTTTTCATTTTTTGAACTTGCTGCCAATCTAAGAGCTGTGGCAATTGAGAATTTCTGTTGATTTAAACAAAAATTGTATTGGCGTGAGATTCTTACCGCCATGAAGCATTTTATTTAATTATGATTTCCATGTATGTCCTATATGCTAGATCCTTCGGAAGGAGGGGTGTGTGGCTATTTTGAGTGAGGTTATATAATATGTAGTCAATGATATCATATCATATAATAACTATCAGTATACAGTAGCAGTATATGATAAAACGGATGTGCACATCTGCACTGTTAAAAATGCCCGTAAATTTACAGTAAAAACAGTAAAAAACAGTAAAAACAGAAACAATGAAATGCATAAGAATCCGTGCTGCAAATGCAGAAAGGATTCAATGTTTTCCTTTGTTTTGTTACTGCAATTTTACAGGCGTTTTTAACAGAGTAGCTTCTCACAGGAGTACTTAGTGATCATCTCAACCTTTTTCTACCTTCAATTTCTTACTAGAAGCGAACCTGACTGGTTGACAATCATTGATATCATTGATGCGCTATATATAAACTCTATCTTATGCGGCTGCTCACATATTAATTAAAAATGTATATTGCATCTAAAGTTTATTTATCATCTAGCTGTGTGCATTGAATTACAACTCGAAAAGCAAATCAGAATTGATATAATAAAAACCCTCGCGTAAACTTGTACTGTAAATGTATAGTTACTGTTAGCAGAGCTTCAAGAATTCTTTTCAAAAAATAGCCATGTTTTCAGAACATGTGCTACATTTTGTTTTACCATTATAAGGATTCATTGATTAAATAAACTCTAGAATCTTTTTGATTTATGCCACAAAAATTAAGGTTATTCATATTCTAACTTACCAAGTGCAAAATTAAAGGAAATCCCATTGTTTTAAATCCAAAGAGCAATTTGCCTGAAATGTAAGTGAAAATACTTCAAAATATTAACAAAAGCTTCCCCTCTTTTTGACAGAAAAGTCTTCATAATTTTGTTTACTTTCAAGGGCATATTTTGCATTTTTTCCGTATCAATTTTGGGACCCATTTAATTTTCCAAAAGACTCTTCGTGTGGGTCAATATGGTTTAATTATCTCTTAAATCTCTCACAGCTTTAAATGGCGAGAAAACAACGGCTAAATCTCCCTCAGTTTTCTCTCTTTATTTCTGTTTTAATTTAATTGTGGAGTTTGTTTCTCCTTCTGAAGACTCTACCAAGCTTATCCATTCTGAAATCCTGACATTTGTTAATCTTAGTTTAAATCGGGTAATCATTTCGTCCTAAACTGATTTGAAACAACATCATTCCCATTAATTTCTACTTTAAGCATCAAAATTTTATATTTATCTACTGAATTATTTAGTTAGTTAGTTGGTCAGAGCCAGCCACAGGCTTTTTCCAGCTGTGGCTCATTGTCTTGTTTCCCTACTTCATTGCGTATGCGGAGCATCACGCACAACGGCAGTAGGTTCCATTTTAGAGTCTTTGGTATGACTCGACCTGGGAATCGAACCCAGGCCTTCCGCGTGAGAGACGGATGCTGTTAAAGATTGCATTTCCAACGTAAAGCACCGAATTACTTCTAATAAATTCCAAAGTTCAGTTGGAGAAATATTTTTACATGACTCTTAAGATCCATTCATTAATTACTATAGACTACTAGAAATAAAAAAAGGAATGCCTGCATTTCCCCTTTAAAACTGTTGTTATTAATATTTATTTACAGACGCAACCAACCAGTGAAAAGGAATTATTTTTTAAAAGAGAATACATTTACTATAAACCAAAAAACATCAAAATCTGAAAAACGAAACTGTTTTGTCATGTGTACCTGAATCAGGCAAAAATCGCCAACATTTCTTGAGATATAGTTCGTACATGTCAGCAAAACATACCGTACTTAATCCATCCAGTTTGTCCTGTATTCCTTTCTGAAGTGGATAACAGTTTCCAGATCAACATAAATTAAATCCAAATAGCCTTTTACATATAAATGTAAAAGTGTAAGAAAATGCATGAGTAAAACGATTGCAAAAATTCCTCTGCTCTTTGGCAGCCTTCTAGCTACTCCTTCACTCCCGTAAAGACTACAGCAATTCCTTAAAATATAGCATATCGGACTACAACGCGACAAGTTAAGTCTGCTAGACGATATGACATGTCCTTTCTTCTATCAAAGTATTGTCAAAATTTGCGTTCTGCAAAGCATAAATTAAACAAAACATTTAATGGGAATAAAATAAATTGATAACAACGATAAGTAGGTTTGTAAATGTAGAAAATAAGATAATAAACTCTAAAATCAACTGGATCGATTATGGGAGCTATCACCATCAGAGCTGTGTATGAAAAGGCCTATATGATTTTAATTAATATTATGTGAAAGTCATTCTATTGATATATCAGACTCCGACCCAGAAACATACATTGTATTGAATTCCTTTTACAACAAAAGTACTAGAAGTGTTGAATGGATGAAAACTTTCATTCATTTTACTTAGACAATTGACATGCAGAAATACAGAAATATGTAAGATTCATGCAAACTTGTAAAAACAACATAAAATAATATTTTACTTCACTGAGGGGACGTTTTTAATCCGAAGACTTAAATATATATTTTTTCTTCCATCATTTATTCAATTTCAAAAGCAAAAGCAATACATACAATCACGAGAAACAAATTTCCTGAACTCAACCATTCAGTTACTATGTAAAAAACAATTAACAACTTTAAAATAAAAGCATTATCGAAATACTTGAAAGCAATCATGATTACGAAAGAAATCACCTGAATCATCATTGGGAAAATTGTCCTTCGACATTTTGATCTTTATGTTATATAAAATATAAAAAACAATGCACAGGTTATATCATAACATTAACCAATTACAAAAACTAAATGCGCTCTGTAAGCGTTCAAAAGATACATAACGTTTTGTTTTCTTTCCCGAGAGCGACTTTTCAACTTGTAAAAGAAATTTAAATTTATGTAGAAATTCATCAACGTTAGGCACATCATCAGTCATTTTCTTGCAAAAAACGTAGTATTTTAAATGAAAAATTATATAAAAAAAAAAATATAAGGATGCTTTAGATGTAAATTGAACCCAAAGAAAATATCTTGCTTTGAAAAAGTAAACTGCTTACCAAGAATGATTTGCTCTATGTCTAACAGAAAACTTGAAGTAATTCTACATTCCCAGAAAAGGTGAGAAATCGTTTCGTCTTCTAATTTACAGAAAGTACACAAGTTATTTACACTCTTTTTCATTAAAAACAATAAATGATTTACGAGGACTTAATTAAATACATATGAATCGGCACGTGAATCAGAACGTGCACCGGTTAGATTGACTTTAATGACAATAATAAACAGTAGCGTGCATAATGGGGGCTATGGGTAGTGACCCTTCCTTACGGGAGTCGGGGAGAAATTGGCCATTCTGGGCAAATCACACTCAAAAATCCATCCGGACCTCACCGAGGAAAAAGCACGCGTCCCCTATTGGCCGATAAAATATGTTCCACAATGTTTCAAATATTGCGCTACGTTGCTCTCTTGAAAAAAAGAAAATATATGCGTGACCCCTTTACCTTACACCGGACAATCACATCCGTCACTTTTAATACTTTCAAGAGTAACTACCGTCATAGGGGCATTTTGCATCTCAATCCTCTTAAAAGGAACAAACATTTTCAAAACGAGCTCCTCCCTATTCTGTTTGGGAGGTTTTACACTCTGGCCTCCACCTCAAAAGTTCAGTGCACAACACAGGCTTCAAACTTTTTAGATAAATATTTCCAATAAGCTTTAAGTTTGCTTTCATTGTGTCGCTGGAATGTTTAATGAGGAAATTTTTCCACAATGAAATGTTCCTTTTTACTTTTTGTTACATCCTCCTTCTCTGCCTGATTACCTTTTATCGCTTCATTGTGGAAATAGAGCTCACTGCACGCAAACTTAAAGCGGCTCATTGAGTTGGTTCATGAAATTCCACAATTTTTTCCAAACCCGTAGTTTTCTTCATATACCAATGACAAATATTTTATCTTAGACAATCCCATATCCTTCAAACAAATAACTGTTTTATGTGTGAGTAATGAGCGGTTCAATTCGGGTTTCAGAAATTCGTGACCAGACACTTTTTCAATTGTGCACAAAACCGTTACCAGTCTGGACATTACAAAATTCATAATTTTAGCTTTCCCCGTAACTATTGAATATAAAACCAGACTTTTTATGCTATCTAGAAGCATTGTCATGTTGTAGTGACCCTTTATCACTCCCATTAAGTTATCGATATCAACTCAATGAGCCCCTTTAAGATAGTCAAGTTTCACATCTGATTTATTTATTGACAGTGACAGATATATTAAAAGACAAAAGTTTCGTTAACATTTGTGGTTAATTAACAGGCCATTCAAGCATGTGTAAATTGTTTTTTACGCAGTGTGAAGGCAATGAAAGCATAGTTCATCTGAGGGCACAAATCATGTAACAAACTCAGATTTAGTTAAACCCCACACCGCCTTTGATCCATTGGGGTTTCTATATATGTTGCTTTCTCAAGAAGCGACTTCAAAGCATGCGAAGATTTTTACATTTATTTTCTTACCTCCTATGTATTCATTGTTTATAATCTGACATCTACTTATCCAACCTGTGATTTAGTCAATTCTCGGATAATACTTCTTCAAACGGAATTCAAAAAGTTAAACTTACGTATGTGAAAGAAGAGCTAAATCTTCACAATTTTGTGAAACTTCTATTCAAATCGGAAATGTATTTGTCGACAGGTCGAGATATCAGCAAATGATGTTGTAAGTTACTATAATTTTGCAAAGGTTCAAAGTTAGCTTGAGAGCAAGCACGTATGTTTTTAATTTCTCTTGAATTTTACTACCAATTTTTCTCTACAATCCTACTTTATCAGAACGCGATTGCATGAGTGTTTTTATTTTCTGCCAGTGTTTTATGAAAATGGACTAACCCTGGATAGGGGGGAAACATTTACAAAACTAAGCTAAAAGTTTTATTTAAGCGTTAATTATTACAAGAGCACGTAAAATTTTAGGGAATGTTTACACATATGAAAATTAATTTTTGCTTAGAATTCTCCTCAGTTTCTAATGATAATAACTTTTTTTAACCATGGCAAGATAAGGCTATTTATTTATTAATGGGATGTAAACTTCTTTGAATGGAACATTACCAAAACAAACCAGATTATTTTTATTTTAGAAAGAAACACAATGTAACACAATATAAAGTGATTATTGTTGAAACTGTGCTGATGAACCTGTTAGTAGTATGTATCAAGCTAACAGTTGTACCGTACTCAATGACACTTAAAAGAGTAATTTAGAAGCAAATTTACGCTGACATGTTGAAAAGAAGCGAAGCATATTCTTAGCATTCGGGTAAAATTTTCACTTATTTCTCCGGCCTGCAAATGTGTCAAAAGTTAGATTTTAACACGATTTTAATCGACTAAAATGACTGTTTGCATGTGTTATTTCCGAGCTTGATTTTATTGCATTGTTATTTTGTAAGCCACAGAAAAGGAAAGCATGGAGAGAAGAAAAAAGGACTCGAAAAAAAAACTTGATATTTTTTCTTTACTTTTGTGGAAGAGGTTTTAGGTAATAGGTAAAATGACATCCCATCCCCACCTGTCGGTGTTTATAACGGCTATGCCGAGTCTTTTTCCTTTATCGCAGAAAACAATTGGTTAAATAGATCTGCGAAAGTCTATTGTTCGTATCTTTGTTGTCCTCTATTGTTTAAAGTACTGTGAATGAAAACAAATTTCGTTTAAATATATATTAAAAATAGCGATTGTGTTGTGTTTATGATATAAATGTTTTCGCTTGTCGTTTTCTATTACGTGTAGTTGCGGATCCCTTGAAAAATTCCGTAAAACAAAATTTTATAAAATTACCAGAGATGCCAACTTTCTGTTACTGTGACCTCGAAAACCCCCATGTTGGCCAAAACGTCACAACCACATTCTCAATAACCATCAACATACTATGATAATGTCCGATTCTCGGAGTGGCAGGGGGGGGGGGTAGATGCGCACTCTTTAACAAGGTGTTTCTTAATTGGTTGTTTGCCATTGTATTGTATTGTATTGTATTGTATTGTATTGTATCTATTCTTTGTTAGGGTTAGGGATTAGGTTAGGGATTAGGCTATCGTTAACCAGTAAGGAAATTTCTTGTTCAACAGTGCGCATCGCCCCTCGCGGGGTCGGTTCCATTTCTGCCCTCTAAAAATTGAAGGAAATTCCTAAGCCCATCAGGGCACATCCCAAGTGCTTATTTCTACCCTGTAAATATAGTTGATACAACCCACGTACAGTACCATGAACACTTACACAAAGTGTCACAACTTTCCCCTGCATATCTGTGATACTTCGAATAAACTTCTGCTGGTAAATCGCACGAGATAGGAATCAAATTCCGGTTTTTGTGTAAATGTTTTCTTCATTTCTTTTAAAGTCAGTAGGTTATTTTACTGGTGTATAAATACTCGATTAGGGTGCAGCTGTTTCCTGAATGACATTTATCTTTTGAGCAGTAAAAAAAAAAAACATTTATTTTCCAAAGGGAAGGTTACATGTTTGATTGCAGTCCTATGGTTATATTGCTCAAAAATGTATCGTTGAACACAGAAAGTTAGTAGAAACTACCAATTTTGTTAGTCTTTTCAATGTCAGACTTGACGGAATCAATGAACAATTTCGGTTCCATACATTCACCGGGGAGTTGCAACTCCTTGCATATGCCCACCCACATTCAAATATAACTTGCGTGACGAGCAGTCAAGAATGCTTACATTTGGTTCACTGAAAACATTTTCGTCCCCGGAACACCGTTTCAGTCTGGCTAAGAGCCAGCAATGCAACTAGTGGGCAAAGAAATTGTTAATCCTAACTTTGAAACAAGCTAAACTTAGGAAACAATATTTTACGATAATTCCAGCGGTCTGTCCTTTGATGAGTAAATACTCCGGCGTAAGCTTGTATGTTTTAAAGATTTATTAAATCCGACAGCAACAAAGATCTCCCCTTTTTGTATATTATCCTAATTAATCCTTCCATTTTTGTATATTACTCTATTTATTCCTAATAAATCAATCCTAATAATTTCATAAAACAATAAACAAGAAAAACAAAAGAAAACAAAAATATATATATATTCAAACCTGAATGAAGCACTAGATTTCCGTATTCCCTAAAAGAATGCATCCAGCCAGATACCTAATTCGTAATTCGATGACTATAACTTTTCCTCTGAGTATGTTTAGAATTTACACGTGTTTACAAATCGGAAGGAAAATAACTGTTTAATCGCTAAACACATTTTTATAGTGTACCGTACCTTTTCTTTTCAACTAGAATGCAATCAAAAAAAGTGCGAGGAGACTGCGATGAAAACTTATTTTATTCAAGGACCGAGTAAACATTATGTACTGGATTCCCGAGTTCAAATAAAAATAGCCAGAACGGATCGATAAAATGAAGTAAAAAATAATTAGATAACAACATTAGACTGTTAGAAGAAAGTGACTTTTGTCAAAAGGCATGATCGATGAGGTGATACACGCAGTCCTTGAAATATTTTTGGAATATTTTCCCGTCTACTTAGATGAGGTTATGAGGAGGTTGGTGGTTTACTGCATCCTCACTGAATTGATTATTCTGAGCACCAACACAATATGGCAGGAGGTTCCATTTTTAAAGTCTCCGGTGTGACCGACCAGGAATCGAACTCCAGAAAGTAGGATTCTCTATCCACTTGACCTTGATTTTGGAAACGCAAATTTGTTATAATTTTAACACTACAATCTATAATTCTTACACTTTAACTGAAACTAACTCACAACAGCATACACTGTACATACTTTAAGATGACAAGAATGAATTTACACGGTTAGTTATATCTCCTAATGTGCATGCGTATAGTGACAAATGCATGGGAGAGTTGATTTATTAATAAAACCGAATAACACTTGCTCATAACAACGTCCAATTTTTGGATCGTAATATGACGAAGGGTAGTCACGCCAATGCACCAATCTATACTTCTTAAAATTGGTCACATCTCTTAGCTTTCGAACGTTTTGGGAATTTTGACACCATTTTGTGAAAAAGAGGTCAAATCCTAGTTCACATAATCGTATCATTAACTACTAAGTATGAGTTTGAAACAAATTCAGAAATTTAAAATAACCGATTTGACTTCACAACTCTGCCCTCCCTGATAAAACATGCGTACCGCAGAGAGGTTCGAACAGGATCATCTTCTACAGTGTTATGGGTTTACTTCCCTTCCCTTCAAGTGGACCTTTTCATGGACAGAGCTGTTTCAACTGATGGCGCGTGGCGCCATTTGCATTTCAGGAGGCGCGCGTTGGGCAAGCTGACTGCACGAAAAAAAACAAATAAAAATTCCAAATTGGAATGGCAAATGGAAGGAGCAGAGAAGTGACTCCTGTTAGACTATTCGGACAACTTTTAAACTGTCAATACGGTTTGAGAAAAAGTGATGCCCCCACCTTAAGACTGTTAAATGACCTCGGTTACAAGATGGAACACTAGAAAGGAGAGCATCATTAAGCTAACATCTAAGCATGAACAAAAAGAATCTTGGATGAAGACTAATTTCCCTTCTCGCAAGACCACGGGACAAGTGGTCACTGTGTCCACGGACCTGTTACTGCGGTGGGGTTAGGTACGCGTACAGTACCTCCTGAATTCCCAATGAAAAGGTCTTTGCATTGACCAAGCACAGGAGAAAAAAAATACCCGTTAACCACCACAACTCAACATTCCAGGTTTTTCTCAAAGTCAGAAATCTTGCACTATACTACTAGCCATGGACGTCAATCCGGTAGAGGAGAGGGCGGAGGGACACGTTCCCAACATATTAATTGGTAGGGGATGTCTCACATGTTTTGCAAAGGAGTAAAACAAAATACAAAATAATACCAAAAATGAACAACAGGGAGCAAGACGGTAGAACTTAAAAACTACCTATAGCTCCTTAATAATGATTACATTTGCAATTTGACAATGGAGGAAATAACATAAAAAAACGCGACGGGCAGATTTCTTTGCGCGCCGTTTAAGTTCGAATGAGGGCACGCGCATGAGCGTTACCTTTGTGTCACGCAATAGACAAATCCGGACAGTCAAGTCGTCCCCTTTCTGGCGTAGTGACGAATGTGCATTTTTAGTGAAAATGAGGTGAAAACAGTGTACACCTATTTTCGGGGCGTACAATCGTTTGAACAAGGTCTGATTTTCTAAAAATGTACGGATTCGAAGTTATTCCCATTATATTTTGACGAATACTCATTTCCATGGTTTTCAGACGTTTTTTAATTCAACCTAGTGACGAATCTCACATTCGTTATTATGCCCTGTGCTGAATCATATACCTGTTGTACTGATGTGACACATATCATTTCGGCGTGGTGACGAATGTTGTTTTTTTTTTTAAATTATAAACCACGTCTTGCTTGAGAAAAATCAGTTTAATACATTTAACACATATTTGGGGTAAATAAAATCGTTTGAGAAAGGTCTGACTCTCTGCAAATTTACGGATTTACAGTAATGTTATCATATTTTTGACGAATGCTCATCTCCATGCTTATCGGGCGTTTTTCTAATTCCGCGTAGTGACGAATCTTACATTCGTCACTACGTCCTGTGCTAAAACATACGGGTGAAAAACTGAATTGACTGAAATCGCTTTTTAAAAACTGTGCATAAAGATGAATTTCTTTTAATGCCATTATAGACTACATTCTGCTTTCATTGTTTTACAAACTAGTTTAGCAACAAAATTTAATATTTTCTCTACATTTAAAGCAATGAAACAGTCACAGCAACAATATGTTAAGGTCGAAATCATGTTTTCAAGCCAGTAAAATAATCAAACCGCTATTACTCGAAACTCGATTGTTCAACATTCGTCACTACCAGTGGCGTAGCTAGGATTTTTTCCAGGGGGGGGGGGGGCAAAGGTATGAAATTTCCCCAAAACTTTTCCCGGTCAATGTGTATGTATTTCATATAAAACATGCAAACTTACGAGTATAACAATATTACCATGTCATTTTGTAATATTACCTGCATTTTAATCTTAAAGTTAAACATAGAGCAGTCGGAAATAACAAAGTATATTATTTTGGTAAACAATATCTGGTTAATTTGTATGTACTAACGCAGTGGCGTACGCGGGATTTCTCTGAAGGGGGAGGGCCATGCAGTATGGTCTAAGGGGAGGGGTGTCCGGAAATTTTTTGACGTTTTCAAGGAGCCTAGATGCAAAATGGTGCAAGATTTTCGACTTTGACAAGAACAGTGTTAAAAGTTGAATCGTGGTGGTTCATGGGGATAAAACTGAAACTTTTGTGTCTTGACATGCATTTCCTTATGCCATTTTTGCTACCTTACGGAGAAAAACTTGTCATTAAATTTGCACACTTTTAGGAGTCAAAATAAGAGAGCATTGATCGGTATTTGTGGTTTTTCTTGGCCACAAAATGTTATTTTGTCATAAAGATTATCAAAGCGGAGCGCCACCATTGGTTGGCGCTGAGCGCAGAGAAAATTTGGAAAATCAGACCCCTTAGATGGCCGGAAATAGCATTTTCCAGGCTAATACGAAGAATCTAGCCAGTCGCTTTCTTCTTTTGTCGTTTGAAATAAAATGATCACTTCAATATATGTTCGCAAACTGCAAAGTGATCAGAGAGTTAAGAGCTAATTTTACGCCCAAAATGTAATTTTGCCCCAAAGACCGAGCAAAGCGCCACCATTGGTTGGCGCGGAGCGTAAAGAAAATTTCGAAAAATCAGACCCCTCAGATGGTCAAAATAGCGTATTTATGCTTGTAAAGAGAATCTAAACACGTAGTTTTTTTTATCGATGCCACCAGCGGGAAGCAGAGTCTACCTTTTAAAGTAAAAATTGGAATTCGACAGAATTTGCCTAGGTCTATTTGTAGGAATTAAAAAAAAGTTGGCATCACTGAAAGACCGCGCAGGGACAATCCTTCCCCTTTGAAAATTTCTGAAAATTGGGTGTCCTTATAAGCAATCTGGTGCCACGTATGCTATCTTTTGAAGTAAAATCTGTGTTAATAAAGTTAGACTACGTATTTTTAAGAACAAAGAAAAAATGGCATCTGTGAGGGGGGAATGGCCCAATGGTCTCCCCTTCGCACGCCACTAAGAAGGCCTAATAGTGGCTCGATCACACAGGATATCCTGTTAGAAAAGCAGTCTGTTAAGTGTAGTAGGCTACAAGGTACTCATTGTCCATTTATTGTTACACTCAAAGTGAGCAGAAAGCTATTTTCCCGAACTAGCTTGTAAGCCTCCAAGGATTAGGCTAAGTAACAAAATTTAAGTGTGCCAACGGATCCCGCTCATTCTAATTTCTAGATTAACTTTAAGTTTATCGTTGGTAATGGGATGTTTCAGCCCCATCCATCCTTACGTAGAGAGAGTAAAATCGTACAGCTACTGCTAGCTTGTAGAAGAACATAACAACCTCGGGGTCTACGGTAGTGACTTGTCAGTTTTCACATCCTTTTACTGACTTCCTAAAGTATCACCTGTATAACACCTTCCTGTGCACTGAAATGCACTGATCATAACCCCCGTGCGTATACAAGCACAAGAGAACATTCAATCTGCTACGCGGAGAGGACATTTCTGTGGAACGCGAATTGGGCCGGTTCATGAGACACTGACGAAATCTGAGTTAATTTGTTGCATGAAAATACGAATTATGTATGAGAAATGTCTAACAATTTCTTATTCTAACAAAAAATTTGAGAAATTTTTGTAATAACAAGAAGATTCATCAGATTTCCCCATTTTCATCAGATTTCCCCAAAAATTTTTCCAGGGGGGCAAGTTGCCCCCCTGCCCCCCCCCCCAGTAGCTACGCCACTGGTCACTACGCTAAAGAGGGGACGAAGTGATGGCCCGATTTTTAGTCGAACATTACTGGGGTCCATTACCTTTAGTCTTTCAATTTCCTTGTTTACCTGTATCATGTATGGCTTTACACTGAATTGTACCTTGATTCTCTCAGTATTTCAGTGAATATGAAGACCATATATGAAGACGATTTAAGACTGATGGACCCCACTAGTGGCTGGTTTCGTCCATAGCGACTTGAAGTCCGAAACCATGTCACTGTACGTACTATTGTACCTCAAAGCATGTAATGTGGTGTTTTTAAGCATTACTGTATATCCTAAAACCCAACCACGTATAAAGGGTCACAATAGCATGTCTCGATAAGTTTTTAAGCTTGCTTTGCCTGCATCGAATATATATATTAAAGTTGATGTTTCATTATTAGTATGTCGAAAAGCTTCACTAGAATTGGCAATTAGGCCTCCCTTAAGTTGGCTGTTTCAGGAAATTACTACAGTATGTCCAAAACGTTCGCTACCTAGTACTTCTCATATGAAATTACTCGGAGGCGCAACTAGACATTTTTTCCGGGTTCGGGGTTGGGGCAAGCACCCAAATTTTCCTAAATTTTTGTGACAAGACTGTACTAGGAACGAAGTTCTGGGCGCGCGAAGCGCGAAATTTTTGTCCATTTTAAATTAAGATAATAATTTGAAAATATACAGAAGTTGTATTGTAGAAAAGTTTTGATTCTAGATTTCCCGTAATGAAATTTGAAAAGTTGGGGGATTACTGAAGAATGTGCATTTCCTATTGACAAATCTGAGATTGCAAGGCGACCAGAGATCGTTGTTGCTACACAATGTTATCTAGTCTAATGCCTACTAATTGAGGCTCTCCTAATACGTTTTAACAGTCAGGAGCTTATGTAGAGGAAAATTTGGAATTTTTTGTGACAGAACTTCATAAAAATTAATGAAACTTAGCCAGTGTCACTTGATGATCTGGTGTCACAAATGGCGAATGTCCGGTTTTCTCATTTCCAGAGCTCGTAAAAATACACCAAAGTGATTTATGAGCAAGCAGTACTGCATTAGGAATTGTATTTTGTGGCGCTCTAAAAATGTTTCCTTTTTGGGATCGATAGTTAAAAATATGGGACTTTTATTGAAGAGAATTCGGAATTTCATGAAAGAAGAGTTTGGCAAATCCCACTGTAGTTGATTGGTGTCACAAATGGAGAATTTTCGAACTTTTCATTTTTCATAGCTAGGGGGAAATCAACCTCCCCCCCCTCCCCTTTACTACGCCACTGAAAATTCTGGGGCGATGCGCCCTGTTTAAGAAGAAATTTCCTAGCTGGTTAACGTAACCCTAATCCCTAAACTAATCCCTAACCGGAAAAAGGAATACAATCGACTCAATACAATGGCAACAACCAATCAAGAAACACCTTGTTAAACAGTGCGCATCTACCCAAAATTCTTATGAAGTGTCTGATCTTTACTCTGTTAGATTTTCAATCATCTAAAAAACTGTTTGTGTATTCTCATACACTTGTGTGAAGCAGAATTTGATCTAGATTTGGTCTATAATTATCCCCCAAACCGTAAAATTTTTGGTAAACATTAGGAAAGACAATCTGACCTTGGCCCCCTAGCTTCACGTATTCGGGGTAAAAATTTTCATGTATGATGAAAAACCGGCAAAGATTGACGACACATTCGGTGAGCTTATGGGCAACGCAATTTTTTGTTAACCTCACTTTTTCGTCTCAAGCAACATTTTCACCAAATGATAAAAAATAAGAAATTGGTTATTGTTTTCTCACCAATTTAAATTTACTGTGCTATGCTGTTGACTATGAAAAGTGTTATTGTGTTCAGTAATGTCAAAGTAGAGTGTAAAAGGTCAAAATACTTACTCTTTTGTGTAAGATAAATTTGTTCTGTTTAAATTGTGTGCAGGTTTAATTAATCTTTTGTAAATACTGTAAATTATTTTTGTATGTATATTTGTTTTGTTGTCAATAAAGTTGTTCCTTCTTTGAAGGAAAAAGGAAAAAAAATGATAAAAAATAAGAGCGATGGTTGCAATAAAGTTTTGGTTTGTTTTGGAAAGGTACTAGGTTGTACAGTTGCATACGGTGTTTAGAAAATTGCCTGAAAAATAATATAGGTACATTTCATCCTTGTAATGTTGTGATTTACTATTTTCAAGACATTTAATTTCAAACGAAATGTCAAAATAACGTGACGACTGTCTGGCTTAAATTCTACTTACGGGTCTGGAAAATGACATTTCCGGCTGCCTGAAGGGTCGCCATTTTGCAAAATTTTCTGTACGCCCCGCATCAACTGATGAAGGCGCTCCGCTTATGAAGTAGTTCGGTTTAAGTTACGCATATTCCCCTCCCATTTCAATACGAATTGACACCCCTGGTCCTATCACTTCCTTGATTGGTGTATGATTATCATCTTTAAAGCCCCGTCCACCTCATGCGAAGACACTGCAACAAGACAGCATTGTCGTGGTGAGCGACTGACGACTAAGTAGCTTTAAGGGCTTAGTGTCCACTTTATGCAAGAAGTCGCAGATCCATGAAGCGATTTACGCAAAATTCTAACGTTTGACATACTATTTTTGTAACGTTGAAGAGACCAGAATGTATTCTGTCGATTTCGATTAACTAATCGTAGGATTCCAGAAGTAAGCCATTGCTGTCAGTGGCACGTTTCAATCTCATGCAACCGAACATGTTCGGTCGCATGAAGCTGGGTTGCGCGTCTGATTGCAACTAGTTGCAAAGCATTCCGCAACTTGCGACGCGTCTGAACAAACTCGTTGCAATGGCTTGCGTCGCAACGAGTCGCATAGGGTGGACGGGGATTACGTGCAACACTTTTTTTCTTTCAGATCTTTCTTCTCATTTAAATTTTAAACAGAAACAAGAAAGACGATAAAATCCGAGTTGTTATTGTAGGAAGTTTCTAAACTTTTATTCCTTCCAGTAAATCACAAATGATACAACTTTACGCAGTAAAATTTATTTACATGCCCATCAAAACAGTGTCAGGAAGAGGAAAAAATGACAGAAATTAATTCTAAAATAACTAGAAATTAAGCCCTTTATCCTGGCAAATATTAATACCTCCCTCTAAATATCAAATGTAAGTTTATAAATTGTTAAGTTTCATCTATTGTACTTGTCCCAAGTACTATGCTGAGTCACACCACCATGTCACCATCTTCTTAAAGGGAAAATCAAAGTTTGAAATGAAACTTAACTTTTTGTTTCAGAACTTCGTTTCCTCCTTTTTTTAACGCTGATTATTTATCAGAATCAACAGACATTGAAGAGGTCTTTCAAGTAAAAGAAACGTTGATTTCGTGTGTATTACTGTTGAGTGGGAATTTTGTTATATTTCTTGGATAAAAAATTCACATACATGCAAAACTAGATGGGCCTCATTCATACAGCGACCAATCACAATGCGGGACCATGATGGCAGATCATTTTAAATGGTTTTTACACATTGTGTGTGTGTGTGATTGAGGGTGCAAAACACAAATGGTGGAAAACTTGTAAAATGTCGCTTGTTCCTCTTTAAAGAACCAGTTTCCTGCAAATGAGCTCAAAAGATCACGTCTAATTTTTGTCACTACAATTTGGAAAGTTTTCTGAGGTGTAGACCCTGAACAGAAGTTAGCTGCTTGAAATTGAAACAGCTAATATCTCTTTCCCCTCTTTTGAAAATCACAATCCAGGAAAATGCTAAGCTGGTTCCTATGACAAGGAATTAAGGCAAAAACTTAAAATTTAAGAAAAAAAAAGAAACAGGAAAAGGACAATACATTAGTGGTACTTCAACAAACATCAACTGTGCAGATTTGGCACACATCATCATTTCAATACAAACATATCCTGCATAAAGTTACACTCGCTGACTCAGACTACATAGTCACCTGGTTAGAGCATCCGACTTGCAGCAGGTATGTCTGGAGTTTCAATCCTGGCCGGGTTTTACCAAAGACTTAAAGAAAGCACTGTGCTTGGTGCTCGGCGTAAAGTGATGGAGTTGGGAAAATAAGCCAATGAACCGCAACTGGAGAAAAAGCTGCGGGCCCAACTTAAACCAAATGGTTAGAATCGGGGTGTGAAACCTACCTATCTTTACCGACAAAAGCTTGTTTCAAGGTCCCTCTAAGGTACAATTTGAAGCATTTTGAGGGCTATCTATTTATGAGCTTTCGAACTGTTCAAGTGTCCTCTCTCAAGATATTGAAAATTTTTTAACTTTTTATGGAAATGAAAAAGGTAGGATTTTACCCACCTTCTTTTGGAAATTTTTGGTAGGAGTGGGGGACAAATCCCCCCTTTCCTCCTCTGCTGGAAGCACTGTGTAATGAAGTCTGAAATTCCATAACATATGCATTGTATGAGAGAAAAAGAATCTAAACTCATGCCTC
This sequence comes from Holothuria scabra, assembly GCA_037179385.1. Taxonomy (NCBI): domain Eukaryota; kingdom Metazoa; phylum Echinodermata; class Holothuroidea; order Aspidochirotida; family Holothuriidae; genus Holothuria; species Holothuria scabra. The sequence goes on from CM074200.1 coordinate 29,871,200, forward strand.
CATAGAATACTTCTAGAGTGAGATGTAAAATTTTGAAGTTTATTCTCCTAATAAAAATATGGTACTAGAGGTGCCACAATAATTTGTGATCTCCTTCTTGCGTATCTCAAATTAAGTCTTTTGTTTTACTTTTACTTTTCTTTCATTCATTTAACTAAATTTCCAAGAAAGCCACTGCACTGTGTGCAAAAATGCGATCTCTTACTGTTAGAGGGTGACCTGACTATACAGGTGCACTTTACACAACAGGCTTTGTACATAAACATTTTACTGTCAAACAGAAAAAAAATCAGGTAATGAGAGTAGCACAAGAAGACTATCCCAAATTGTTGCACAACAGACATTTTCAAATTAAGTTAATAAATTTTGACAATAAATATCTCATCCATGGAATGGGCTAAAAAATTCATTCACAACCTATGGTAACTCCTGACTTGGGGTATGACCTAACATCCGGTGCTTATGTTGCCATAGTAACACTATCCATAATGCCCATATAATCAGAAGGGTTCAAAATCCTTCATTTTTTAGTGACTGCTTTTCATTTTTCTGGGTGGAATCAAAAGCTGTGGGGTACTTTCTTTCACCCCATGTCTGTTTCATAGTGAGTGATTTTACACCTTAAATTGAGTTCAAGAAAAAAGAGATATGACAAGACCAGAGAACCAGTCACAACAACCTTAAGAAAGTAATGGTAACCATGGTAACATGCTTGATATGTTTCTTTGTCACCAAACATTTTGCTTCTTTCTATCATACTGAAGCTCATGCAAATGAGAAACTGCAAATTTGACAACTTGTCGCTGACTGTCTTTTGAGCAGCATTGTGATAAGGCTTGAAGACAGCTTTGCGTACAAGTCATTCCAATTTCAAGGCACCAAACAATACACAGATTGATTCAGTTGAATAGAATCTCAAGAAAGCAAATCTCTCTTGCACTTTTATCAAGTTATAGTCCTTCCGGCTTCTCAAATTTTACTTTAAGAACTCCTGGTAACTATTCTATAACATTCAGGAGAAGGAAGGCTTGTCATTTCCTTTTTTTCATCTAAACTTCAACATGGTACCAGTCAACATGAAATGTGAAACTCAACTTCATTTGCAATGTTACAAAACATCTTTGATTAATTAACATCTCTGGGCAGACTAAATAACTTTACTGACAAAGTTTTTTTAGTTCCTATGGGAAAGTAGAAAAATCAAACAACATAGGTCATGAATTGTGGCTGAAGTTCAATTGAGTGGCATCATATTGTTACCACTTCATACCAGTGTCATATACTTGACTAGAAAGTCTCCAACCCCAAAAATATATTATAATTACTGTCATTCTCCTTGAATAATCCATCATCTATGTGACATAACCACTTTCCTCTTCCCTGACCTATCTTTCATGACCCCCCCATTCAATCCCTTTTGACTCCCCCCTCCCCCCAAAGATGACATCAGTCAAGCTGGGCAACAAAGAAGACTACATCCATCTTTTGAGAGAACCTTATCACCCTTCATCTAACAATATAAAATTACCACAAAGGTGTATAAAAATAATTAATTAAGAGAGACCAACTTGATGTAAGCTCTTCTTCCGCAGCATTCACTGTCATCTTCTGATACCTCTAAACTACAACCACACAGACTATTATTACTAAAGATGTTCATCCTTGTTTGTCTTGGGGAGTTTAACACTCAAAAGAGAAAAATGAAATGCCACACAACAGGGGTATAGGGTAAGTACCTCCACGTGCCTGTACTAGCTCACTCAAACCATATCTACCATTTACCCCTTGGTAAAGATCAATACCTCCGCCATTCACACCCTGGTAAAGATCAATACCTCTGTCATTCACACCCTGATAAAGCTCAATACCACCGGCCACGGTTTCGCCCCCTTCCTTTATTCCTGTTGTAGTTTCCATAACTTCCTCCATAATTAGCTGTAAATAATAATAAATTTACAAATCAAAGTATGTCTTTAAGGAAACTGAAGTGGTTGCAACCAAGCTGCAGAATATTAGTTATCATGAAAGGAAATGTGGTTGACCTTCTGACTTTTCATTATGCTAACCTTACCAGGGGTCGATTTTTGTGGTTTCCAATTGTCTGGGACAACTAAAATTCTATACAGACAACCAAACGTTTAAGGTTGGTTGTCCAATGGACAACCATTTTTCTCTCAGATTAAAGAGGTAAACTGGTGACTGATCAGCTCTTTGAACTTTTTCCATCATACCATATTTCAGATTTCAAGTATTTCTGTCTCTCAAACATTACCAGTTTTTATTCTTCAAGACTAATAATACATGAACACAATTACTGTTTTGTATTTGTACCAAAAATGTTTTGGACAACTAAATTTCCTTGTGGACAACTGAAATTATTGAAATGGTTGCCCAAGGGACGGCTTTTAATTCTTCTGAAAATCAAGGCCTGCTTACACAATATATTGTGAAAAGAAGGTCAGTTACAAGGTGATTACGAGATTGTATTAACCCGCAATTCATCATTGACATCATCAAATTCATTCTACTGTGCCCTATCCTTCCATCGGGTCCTGTCTGAAAACTACCTGACTCACAGGATAGCACAACCCTTACAAAACTCAGTCTCAGTCTCATTTAATATTTTAGGTTTTGCACATGACAACTTTCTACACATGATTTTTGTAATATGATGAAAAATTCTAATCACCTGGGATGTCTCGATGCCTGCTAAATGCAACCAGGTGCTACACTATACAAAAGATGCAATATGTATGCCATCTAAGGACGTTCATGCCTACGTCACTGGTAGGAATTAGTTGGCATAGAGCATGCTCAGGATCACATGGGTGTATGTTAAGTGTTTTGCACTGGCTAACCTTTCTGCAATTGCACGAAGAAAGGCGACGAAATGGAATCTGCCTTTCATTGTGACAACAGTGTCAGCACGCTTTACCAACTCTTCTAATGCCAAGCTGTGACCGCATTTGTTCGTTATCACTGAATGAGTCTATTGAGCCTATAGAGGCTTTGCAATTACGTCACGGAACCGCCATGCTGGAGGACATTCATGCCAAATACACGTGGCTTTGTACCGAACGCACTGCACAGAGTGCGTTGTGGTATGCACGGTGTGTACACATCCAACGGACAAGCGTGCCCAGTGTGGTTAACTACGTAGCTACATGTACTCCAACATGGCCACCGGAGAGTATTATGACGTCATGTGAAAAGCCTCTATACAGACTCGTGACCCTTAGCAAAATTCATATTTTTTAATCCAAGCTATACTGATACTAAGTCTGGTAAAATTTAGAAGACAGTTTGTATAAGCAAACAGTTTCTGTTCAAAAGGGTTTACTTCATATGGCTACTTATAGCGAATCTTTGACAAAACACCCACTCAATCATACATGAACAAACATACATACAGAGGGCCAAACAGACACAGGACCAAACAGACAGATGGACAGGCAAACATACAAAGACAGGCCAGAGAGTAGCTAGAGAAAGAGAAACAGCACTCTATAGTCTCTTTGAGACAATGTTCATTTTTTGACAGTAATCTTGCTTTTAACCACCAAATTCTTGTCTCAATGCTTCGATCAAAAAGGATTAGTGACCTGTTATGGAAATTCCAATGAGGGGACACAGCTCCTACATCTTACTCATTATTTTGTTGCCAGCCATCCTGCAAAGATGGAAAATTCATGCTATTTGACGCTATTCGCAACACGATGTATCAATTAATATGAAGACACTAGACAGCAGCAATTCTCCTACAAATTAGTTTGAAAAATTTGTCTCCTAATGAAGACAAAATTATATAAGTGTGAGGGAAACATAAAGACTTAAACAATGCTTCCATCCAGTGAAGAACAGGGCGCAATTGAAGCACATATTTTAAACGTTTGTTTCCAGTTGTTCTATAGAAATTCTTATTGTAAGCTTTGCCATTGGGTAAAACAAACCTCCAGATGAAAGGATGTACAGACAATGCCTTTGTTTAGGAATTACATGGGAAAGAATGGAAAAAAATCGACATTTAGAGGACTTAGTCACAAGGTATATAACAATAGAAACAGAGGTACCTGTCAATCAAACAGTGACACCTCAATAGATATAATCTGTTTCAAGTGCACTGTGTCTGCAAAAATTTGTTGTTGCCTCTCCTTTTCTAGCAACTTCCTGGAAAGGCTAACAGGCTAACATAGTCTTCTTCCACATTTAAACATGAAGTTGCAAATACTTTTATAGAATATTTGAAATATTTTCATTTAGTTAGACTCACATGATCCCCAGTTGCCATAATTAGCATCTCCTCCTGTTGGGGCTCTGCCAGCTTTGGTACTGTACTTTCCTCCAGGGGGGCTGTAAGGGGTACCCCTTGCTTTCTTGCTGGCATCCTGTGTCTTCTTATCTGAATCAAATGTAATTGGGGTTATGTTTGGCCTCTTCTTCCTGCCACAGAAGAAAAAAATGATGAGGAAGACGATAGACATATTATTGGATTCTATTCACATTGCAATAAAAAAAGTACCACATTCGTTAGAAGGGAAGTTGATTACAGGAGGCAGGCCTGGGGTGGAGGGGAAATATTCAGGACCTATCTGTTCTCTTTACTCGTCTGGTAAAAGGTACTAAAAGCTTGAGACCAACACTGAAAATTATGGGAGAAAAAGTTGTTTGTTTGACAGGGGTACTGTATTTTGATGGAAGGTGGAGAGAGAAAGTCCTAGGCTATTCCATGTGAGTTCAAATGCTTTGCTATTTTCTTAACAGACAGGTTACTATTTAGCACAGTTTTGATTTGAGTACTTGCAGGTGACACTTGGGTACCTGGCTCATAGAGGGCAGCATTTTAGGTTCAACTTCACCTGTTTTACCCACTTTACCCAACTTAACTCAACAAAAAAATTGGGAGTACTTACGTCTGTTCAGGACTGGTTGATACCCCTTGTTTCTGGATTGGTTTCCAAGATAGGATAATACTACTCTTATAGGATGGAGGGTTGTGCATCAAATCCTATCAAATAAAATCAAAAATGCATCCAATACCAGCCGCACAAATGAAAAAATTTTACATCAACTCTCATTCAGCACAGGGCAATACATCATGGTCAACAGGATTCTGCTTGATATATGTAATGTTTTATCCATTTTAAAATGTGGAAAAGTTTTAGTGCCATTTAAATGGAATGAACTACTTTGCACTTCTCCTTTTAGCAGTCGTATCAAGAATGATGCAGATCTTACATCGAAAATGGATAACCCTCTCAAATAACATTTCTAAATTTATACAGCTACTGATTGGGCCTGTATACCTATCATAGCAATTGAAGGAGGCACAATCTTCATTTCTTGAGCACAACCTCCTGGTCTAACTCATTGATAGACAGTCGGTTAGTTAGGTTTCAATGAGGTTTCAATGCGCACGTTCTAACCTACTGGGTTTAAGCCGGGCCAGCCAGGGCCTTTTTTCCAGATGTGGCTCGCTGGCTTGCTCTCCTTACTCCATTGCTTCTATGCTGATTACCAAGCACAATGGTAGTAGGTTCCACTTTCAAATACAGTGGGATAATTCATGGTGGACTGAATACAAACAAACTAATGCATTGATGCAATCGGACACAGAATCTTACTGACAACTACAGAAGCTAGAACAGAAAGATTAGTACTACTGTAGCTCCTAAGAATTTGGGGTATTACTTACAACATGATGAAACTTCCACAATAAAGTAGTAATTACTAGCTCCTGATGAATCGACCTTATGTGTGTGATGTCACTGAGCAAAAAGTATGCCCTCCTTTGGGGCAAAACAAACCAACACCAACACAGGCAACTGATTAATGCAGCTGATTTGTCAACCAGTCCAATGTGCACATAGTCTGCTAGACCTTAGAGGCAAGTTCTTATGCATGCGTCCACTTGTTCCATTGTTTTGCCTCCAAGGATGATGTCAGTGTGTAGTTAATGCATTAGGTCTGTTCTGGATACTGTTTACAAGAAGGACTCCTGTATCATGGGAACAGGAACTCCAGTTGTAACCATAATGAAAACAAGCACGTACCCATATGTGGGCATAGCAAGTGAGTAATACAAAGATACAAGTCGCTACCTAAACCTCAGAAACTGAGCAATTTAAACATCATCTAACTCACTAAAACCTCCAATCAGAAGAATCAAATAATTGGTCCTTCTGTTTAAATACTTTTGAAAATACAGAAGTTGCCTGTCTTGCCAACAAGGAACATAAATAAATTTCACAGCATTCAAGTTTATGTTGGCATAAAACTATCAACAAAGCTGTCAGTATACAGTTTGAACATATGATAATTTAAGTCCAAGCCAGTCCCCAGATTCCATGTGAAATCTGTACAACCACGTCCTCTCACTCATAACCACAGCTCTGCTTTGAATCAAAATGACAGTCTGAATCAAGACAAGTCTATTATTTTAAAGCCCAAGCTAAGGAAGGGGTAGTGATGAACATGCAAAATATTGTGTCCACAAAAATGGCTGAAAGTCTTCAAACAACTTTTCCAAGAGTGTAGCCCCAAAGCTTAACAGAAATCAATTCCACACAAAGAGATGGGTGCATAGCAAACAGAGACAAACTGACACAAACTGACACATCTTACCTTAATTAATGTGTTGATATTTGATGTAATTCTCAAAGCTGCTACTTTTATTTTATTTTCATCTGTCTTCAACTGATTTCCTGTCTTCCCTCTTAAAGCAAGTCTCAGCTGCTTCATCGATAACTGCACGCCTCGGGCGAAGTATTGTAACCTGAATCAAAATATCAACAACATGCTCATGAAACTTTGTAGCAAATTATGTCAGCATACATACAACTAGTATGCAGTCTGATGAACTAGCTAGTGTGTTTCCCATAATAGGTCAGCAATCTGGCCACTGACAAATTTGGAAAAAAGCATTCTCTTAGCATGCTATAGACTTCACATATGTACTGTATGTATGCAGTCAGAAGAAATATGCAAGGCCAACCAGTACAACAATCTGCTGCGACCACAAAGGAATGGGCTTTGTACACAAGTATACTTCACCCACTTTACACATTACAGTTCAAGGAGACATTATCAACTGATTCACATTGCACACGGAAGGGTGAAGCAGTCCGGCCAACTACATGCCAGCCACTTGAAACCAAAGAGTGCTGCCAAGTACTTTACTCCATCCCAGTCAAAGAAGCCCGGTCAATTACGTAGAGTGTATGACTAATCATTCAAATTCAAATTTATGGGGAGCAAAACCAGGTGGATTAAGTTGATATGAGGCATCCAAAACTTTGAATTGTGTACAGTTGTCTCCATGAAAGCCTTGACAAACCAGCCTTGCCGGCACTGTCCTTTTGGAAAACAGAACACATAGCACATGGTCCCCTGTGCATGGAATAACTCATCTTTTTCCCTCTTAATATTCACATTGTGGAAAATAATTTAATGTATGCAAAGACTGATGTCCTTTTCCCAAGATTTTGCTGCACGATGTTTCTGATTACTAAAGCACTACTAATGTGTTTGCCATATCCAAAAGTCAGAAAATCAGAAAGCTCATTCTGATTTTCATAGGGTTCTAAATTTTACAATATGGAAGGGTTTTCCTTAAAACTGAATTTGGTTTGCAACTTTATGACAAGGTAGCAAAACTTTGAGAGGTACTCTTTAAGCCATAACACTGAAACACCTAGCAAATGAGGGTCAAAGCACAACACACGCCTGATTCTGAAATGTTCTAACATGCCTGCATTAGTTCAAAGTACTTTGAAGTGTAAAAGCTGTAACTAATCTAACCCCTAAATCCCCCTTAAACAATAGTCCCTTGTAATCCTCTGCTTTCCCCATCAATAAGCAAGAAGGCTGTTTGCTTCTGAAAACAGAACAGATTAAATCCTTATCTTTATTTTAATCGGGCGACTTCCAGCTTCATTTGGTAATTGATCCTAGTCAAAGGACCCTACCCAAATGCTTGAGTTGCCAGTATGTGATAAATACAGTTCTAAAGTAACTGACTCTCTAATGATACCCATTTCTAAAATCTTCTTATCTCACTAAGTTAGGTCACAGCACAAAACATACCTGATTCTAAAATCTTTTAATCTCTCTGCATTAGCTTCCCCTGCCAAGAAATCGGGCTGCTTGTGTGCCAAACAATGGAATGTATACATAAGACATTCAACCACTGAGAACTGTAGTTGAGGATCTCCTTTCTTCTCTTCAGTTTGTTCCTCTTCAGACTCAGGGGGTGGGAGGGGCATATATTCCTGTAAAAATGAATAACAAACAAATTGAAAATTTATCTCACATAAGCAGGTTTTGAACCGGTTAGTTCTGTTCTCCACTGGATTATAGTCTTCACTTTCATCCTTGGTGTTTTTTTTGGTAAAATTTCCTGACAACTTCAATTATGCCAAAGTGATATTTTCTTCTCCTCTATTTCTTCAAATTTTTCATTATTCATCTTACCAAACTGATACACAACATTGATCCTTTCTGAGATGCTCCCAGGTGCAGTATTTTCCATGCCCTACTGAAACCTTTTCAGTGTTATTATTAACCAGTAATAACATTACAGTAAGAAGCTTCAATTGGCTACACTTTAGTGAATATTAACAGAGAGGGTGTCATGTGACTTGGCCTAAAAAATCTTGAGAAAATGTTTTCAAACGGACCATGCTCATATTGACCTAATTTTGTAGGTAATGATTGAGAGCTTAAACTTAATTTACTCAGTCAGTCATTGTTCCATTGAATTCGGTAGACAACAATTAAATTGTAGAGTGCATCAGAAGAAATAAAACAACTGTCCAACATTAAAATTCCCATCCAGATATATTCAATTTTTGTTTTAGTTAGTGACAAGTAAAACTAATAGTACTAGCCATCTGTGACAAGATGTATTCTTTGGCCTATGCTAACCATTAGTGACCAGTGGCCTCTTTTAAAACCAGTAGGGATGATCTACTTTAAACAAAAACACTAACTCACCAACAAACTGTTATAAAGGTTTGTCATTTGAGGTTCCATTCCAATCTCTCCACTGTGAATAGCCATCTCAGCCAGATATTTTAATATTTCCAGTTTCACCCCTGCTTTTGCATCTTTGTCCTCACCCTGACCTCCAGATTCTTTAGTTATCTTCTTCCCTGCCTCTTTGACCTCCTCTTCATCTTTTGGTTTCTCTTCTCCATCTCCTTCTTTTTTGTCATCTTCCTCCTTAGTGTCAGCCTTGGCATCTTCATCTTCTTTGTCTCCGTTCTCTGTCTTTTTGTCTCCTTCTACAGGTTTAATATCTTCCAAAACTGGAATTACTTTCTCACAAAGGTATTCTACAAACTGTGTTGACTGAACATTTTTCTGTAAAAAAATTTGGGAAAACATTTTGTTTCATAGAATATTAAGTAAAAGGTTTCTTTGCTCAAGGAAAGGTACATTATAAAGGTAAGGACAGACAAACTCTCTTAAAGCATTGAATACATTTTTAAAAACTATCAAGACTACATTCCAACTTCTTTAGGGGGCTGTTTCAGTCTCTCTCCTCCTAATGATGTAGGAATAAAAAATATGATGAGACCCTCTTACAAGTTGACCATGCAGAATATTACAAAGAAACATCATGCACTGAGATTGAAATATAAATTTGCAGTTTGCAATATCTAATCAGGGAGAAGTTAGCAAAGGACAAACAACATTCTAAAGTCTCTTTGAGACAATGTTTGTTTTGGACTGAAATCTTGTTTTTGTTCCTTATCTCACTGCTTCAATCAATTAGGATTTAGTTAAAGTGGCACATTATAAGAATTCCAACGGAGACACACATTCCTTACACTCTACTTGTTTCGTTAACATTTCGTTGCCAGCAGTAATGCAAAATAGTGAAATTTAAGACATGCAACACTATCTGAAATAGTATGTACCATTTCATTTGAAGACAGCAACAATTTTTCTACAAAATACTTGGTCAACTTTGTCTCTCAAAGATGACAAAATTGCATAAATTTGAGGGAAATTTATATATTTGAATAATGATTCCATGGAATGATGAACATGACACAATTGAAGTGTATTGTTTAAAATATTGTTTCCAGTCATTCTCTGAGAAATTCTTATTATGAGCTTTGTAATAAGAGGAAAGAAAGCTCCAACTCAAAGTAAATGAGGACAATAGCCTTTGTTAAGGGATTACTAGGAAAAAAATTGAGGGGATCATAATTTAAAGGACTTAGTCACAAGAGATTTAACAATTGGAAAAAGAGACCTTTTATTCAAATAGTGGCACCTTGAAAGATTTTTACTGTTTTCAAGTACATATTGCCTGAAAAAATTTGTTCTTGTATCATCGTCCATATCAACTCCCTGATCTAACCTGGTTTTAATCTCAAAATTTTAAAGAGTCATTGCAGTAAGACATGCAGTTTGTAACATCTCATGGATCTTGCAACTCTTCATTAATTTCCCTTACCGTCATCATGATGATTCAGGAAACACAAAATTGAAACTTGCAACTATTATGTACACATTAAACAAGGAGGTTTTTCAGCTTTTCACAGACTTTGACATTTCCTGTAAAATATACTAAAACATGAGGCACCTATTATGTTATATTGATGTAACATTTGGATAACTTGACACACCAACAGTATCACAACTTGCACATTTTGACATGCCCATGCAAAGTCAGAGGGTGCATGTTACAATTATCACCATATATGCATAGACAAAGTCACATATAAAGGAGCCAGAAGGAAATTAGCAATTCCAGCTGGATTGCAAGATCATATGCATGATCATGCACATAGTCACACTAATTGTAGTGTGCTGGGCCAAGAGTATTATTTTTGTACTTACATTGGTTGGATGTTAACAAATGCGCAAATATGTGTTATAGTTTTAGAGGACTTCACCTTTGACCCATCTCCAAGATGCATTGCCTGTAAATGTTGGGTAGATGCATACTGTTTAACAAGGTGTTTCTTGATTGGTTGTTACCATTGTATTGTATAGATTGTATTCTTTGTTAGGGTTAGGGATTAGGGCTATCGTTAGCCAGTTAGGAAACTTCTTGTTCAACGCTGCACATCGCCACTAAATGTTTCCCAACTGGTTTATTGGAGACAACAGTACATGATTTCATTAAAGTTGATTTCATTTACTACCCTCTTTCTTAAATGTTTACTTCTAGAAGCACAATTGTTTTGGCAAATCCATTCATATCAAAGGTACATACCGAAAACAGTGGAACTGCTTGCTTCAAACATTGTGTTAGCCTGTCAACCAAATCGGGCTCTGTAGGCTGCAGAAACAAAGAGAAGAAGTGACAATAAGACTAGAAGATAGCACACAAGGTTGGGCAGGCTTCAACATAATACTGGATTTCAATTTAAGAGAAAATTATTATTTTACCTCTCAATGTCCACACAAATATTGAACGAAGCAATTTTTTCACAAAGAAACTATGGTATTGTAGTAACAAACACACAAGTGGTTTCTGATGCAAATAAAATTGCCTTCACCTGGCAGAAATATTTCAAGACACTTTAGCCAAGCAACAGGGAAATGGAGGCCAAAAGGTGAAAACTAAAGAGCATTACTAAAAGCTTGTCATTGATACCACTAGCATTAGCTTTGGTAATTTACAAGCAGCTTTACAGCAGAACAAAGAAGAATGACAGATATGTTTTGGTGAATCTATAATTTCACAATCAGTTGTGAATATTAATGAGGATGTCACAAATCAAAGATAGGGGACAGACTGTCTGGTAGAAGGCTTGAAGGCAAATTCTACCAAATTTTAAGCCAGGGCTGTTAAAATGAAGAGACAAGGAAAATCGAAACAAATTTTGGTGTAAGAAAGGGGGACTGTTCCTTGTAAAATAAATCAGAACAGTTGGTAGCTCTGCAATTTCTAAGACACTTACAATGAAATCACTTTGAAAGTCTCCCTGATCTATAATCAAATCCACCAATTGTTTCCTGCCCTGGAGAGACTGCATCGTCTTTGTTGAAGACAAAATCTTCATAAAAGAGATAAATTCTTCCCCTGTGACATCTGACAGCACCTGTTCAACAAAAGAAATAGTAATCTTATCTATAGCATTTCTTTGCAAAACGAAAAACTTGTATGTGGTAAATTACTGTACCCACAACAACATTCAATTTTTCTTCCCAGATATGTCTTCAGTCAATTTTCAAAATTCCAAGCATAGTAATATCTTGTTTCAAGTCTGACTGATTTTCAAGTTTCTGTCAGGCACAAGATAAAACAGCTCACCACTCAGTCTTAGGGTTACAAGGATGCTGTTACTTCCAACTAGTTGAGCATGAAGCCAAGCATGGCAGACTCACAAAAAGGGTATAGCTCATTTTGGGAGTTACAATTGGTTTCCCTCACCAGCTCTTTGCCAAAGAATTGATAGCACTTTAATAAAAATTTAAATTCAAATGCCATAACTTCCTGGTTTATAAACATGTCTTTGAATTTCTGTGATTTCCTCAGTTCAAAGGTAGTCCTACACTATTTGACTTGTAAGTCCATAGTAAGTTTTCCTGGCTCAATCCCCCCCCCCCCCCCCAACCCTACTTTGAGCTCTATGCTTACATGTAATGTTCTCTTGCTTTTGCACTTCCCAAGAGAGTTGTCAGTTGATTGTCAAATGATAACAAAACAATGATACTTTTTTATGTGAAGAAATCATGTATGCTAAAAACAAAGTTCCCACGATTGTTTTTAGTTATTCCTGTTAAATCCCACAAGACAGTTTCTGACCCACGCCCAGTTCACATGATGGTTCATAATTTGACAATAGACCTATTTCCAAATACAGTAGCAATTACAAAGGATTGTGGGACAGAGTTTTGGTGTTTGTCATTTTTGTCAATGGCATTCTATTGTGGTGAAAATTGTGGTACACCCAAAACTCTATCCCACAATTCATTGTAATTGCTATTTGGAAATAGGTCTATGAGCTTTGTCATACAAAAGTGTACTGTCACACTATCAACTGCATTCAAAGTCAATTCATACAGTCACACTATCACATACCTCCTTGCACTTCTGTATTAATGTTTCTTCTACTTGAGGGGTGATAATATCTTCTGGAAATGTTTTTATCCTGGTGCTTAAAAATTTGATAGCTCTTTCTCTGACCAGTTCCTCTCCAGTTAATATTTGGTTGAATAAACCTCCCAAAGTATCTGTAAGATCAAAGATATTGTTATCACTGAAAAGACTTTGAACACACCCCTCTAACTGCAGTACTGTATCTTCAATATTAAAATTTAAAAAAATAGAGGGGAAGCTGCAAGTAGAAACAGGATTTAGCTATGGGCTGGAGAAAAGGATAAAGTCTTTCATTGACTTCATCATAGTAAACTGTAGTAAAAAAGGATTGTGTACCTGAACTGTTTTTACTTGAAAGTTTTTTACCCTCCTTTTTTTCAGGCAATGGCTTAATTTTTGAAATATTCTCAGGTAAACTTGTGACAATAAGCAAATTATTTATAATATACATAATGATTGAATACATTTGAAACAACCAAAAGTTTATTCTGCAGAACAATACAAGCATAAAGCTACTGTCACATATTTTAAGAGTCACACAGAATACACACATTAATTGTGCTAACAGCTTTTTTTGTTTCTAATCATAACCAAAAAAAGTGACAACACCTTTTGCTTATCTTATGGTAAGGTGTAATACCAGCAATAGCACTTGATGTAACTTGACAGTTGGAGAGTTTGATTTCCCAAGGACAGATTCCTTAGCATTATTTTATGATCTTTTTACATTCTTCTTTCTGTTCAAAGTTAGATGGTTCCTGAAGAAACTCATTGTGTAAATGCAAAAATAACAATGTGTTGGTTTCTCCTTTGTTACCTTTAAATATTCATCAGAGACAGCACTATCCACACATAATGCAGAAGATCTCTTGCTGATCATAAAAACTAATAAATGGGCCATTTTATTCTCATATGCTTCAAAAATAATAAAGCTTTCTATGCCATTCTTGTTTACAATTTACATTTTATGGAAACCACAGAATTTGCCATGATTTATAACCAACACTATTTTTATCTTTAACTTGTGATGTGCAATGACCTACTGTATGGCACATCAATACCATTTCAACAAAGAGTTACTGAAATGCCAGAAAGGACAGTTTAAAACAAACTGATCCAGAAGTCAAGACAAAAAGTCTATAAACTTCAAGGAACCACCAATGACTTACTTTCTGCATCTAGTTTAAATAATGCCATGAGGGCACTGTTTACTATGCTTGTATCTTGAGGATCATCTGATTGCAGCAGTTGTGTCAATACATCAGCAATGTGAAAGTGGTTGTCAGGTGACGCTTTACAGAGATTGGGCAGCTCCTTTATTGCTTGACGTCTTATCTGAAGAATGAACATATAAAATCAGTTAAAGCCACTTGTTTTACCCTGATGTCCATATTGTGTAAGTTTTTCACGTTGAAAGATAATTCTTGATTCCCAGTTTGTACTGAAGTTACGTACTTCAGACTAAAACTGAGCAACTTTAGGCAACATCTTTGACAAATTTGGTTATCTCCATATTGTATCCCTTTTCTTTAATTTAGTATGAATTACATCCCAACTCATGTACCATGTCTTGTAAAGTGCAGTATATGGCAATATTTAGTATCAAGCAAAGGTTAGTTATTATGACCTGGTTTTGTGCTTTTGTACCAATAAGACAGTAAGATAAGTATGTATTACACCAAAAAGGAAATAAATTTATTTAGATGATGGTAACAGCTTAGTTTCTAACCAATTTGTTTAAGTTGGGCTGACCACAGCCTTTTTCCAGTTGTGACTCACTGGTTTGCTTTCCCCACTCCCCCTGCTTATGCTGCTGCACACCAAGTACAATGGCTTGACACTGGCCTACGAGAGAATCATCAAGTATCTTACTGCATTTCACTTACAGAACTGTCTTCATCCTCACATAAGTCCAGTTGTGCATGGATTGCTTTTTCTGACAAGGATGGAAAATACTTAAAAAATTTTGGTATGAACTGTGCAGCAAGGCGTTTCTCTGAGGTTCCCCCTTCTACAGCAGCAAGGATTGAATTGTAGGTATCTTCATGCTGGAAAAAAGAAAATAGAAAATGAAGTAATGTGGTGTCCTCTCCCTAGCTGCATGTCATACAGTATCTGCCAAGCTTAAGAAATTCTGAGTTCAAGCATCCCTTCAAAATTGCCTGAAAGGAGTTCTTTACAGTGCAACATCCACATAAGGTACCAGCAAGATACAGGGCATGGCTTCATTTTTCACCACAGAGAAATTACCTCAATATCCGTGTTGTTGGTGGGAATCACTTTGGTGAGTTGCTTCGAACCTGACTGTATGTGGGGCAACAGTAGGCCTAAGTTTATAGGCCTCCTGTATGCACTAGTAAGAAGGAACTAATACTAAAAGAATATGCTGTGTAACTATCTTTGTTTACGAAAATGCACAGGTATCACAATCTAATCTATTTGTGCTGTGAGGTATTCTGCTCATGAAAGTGCAAAAGAAACATTAAAAATATGCTACATCCCACTTTATTTGTAACGACAGCAAAACTGCACAAAGACTAACGTTCTTGTTTAGCTTAGGCCTAGCCTAGCCTTTTGTACACACACTTGCACTCTGCAGTATGAGTAATTGCCAATCTGGCTAGAACGGATCACTCAGAAAAAGTGAACCCATGATGTAATGGCATAATCTACCAACTCTGAAATAATTCAAAGTTTTCTTTTAGTTTTCTCCAAGGTCAAAACATTTGGAACCTAAAGCTCCTTAAGGATGTTGTTTCACAATATTTTCAAAATCCTGAAATAGTTTGCATAAGCTTTTGGACCATTCTTTTAAGCCAATTAGCCTAGGCCCTACACAACTTCAGCTTGTACGTCTGTGCATATACAATGTTACATGTACATACAGTAGCAATATGCAGGCCTGCACACATAGACCTGTGTAGTATACATGTACAATACATTATCATAGTACATTGGCAATGCATGTACAGTACAAGTATATGGTACACACACAGTAGGTAGCAATCTGTATGGGATTGAACATAAATGGATACATGTACACAATGCCTACACCATTCATTGGCAATACAAGTACTGTATAGCACAATATAATGTACGTTTTTCATTCAACTGGAATCGACCAGTTCTCCGGGAGTACAGCTTGCCCGCCACTGTGCCAAGAAGGAGTCCATGCTCATGCCAAAAATTTTTGTGTTGGAGTGCATGGAATGCAGACTGGTTGATATACAGTATTTTGAAGTTTCCTTTTGGTACTAGTTGGGTTTCTGCACCCAAGTGGACATAATTTTAACTGACTTCACAACTTTAAAAGAGGGCGCTGAAACTTTTCTCTTTTTTTAAGTAAAAAACCCTTTTCTTTTTCCCTAACTCCGGAAACAGTAGGAAGTGTATGTACTGTGGAGAGAAGTGAAGTTAGTGCTGTGTAAGGAAGAAAAGCATTATTAGTACCGGGAACCCTTGACCCTGCTCTTATCAATTAGCCTGAAAACATTGCTTTTGTTTCCTCATTTATACTCTGTCTGGTTATCTGGCCTACTGTGGGTACTGTGTCCTGGAGTTAGTGTAGGTGCCATCAATTTACAGCAGCACATCCCTCTGGGCTGGGCACAACCAACCCAATGACTTGAAAGGCATGCCCTGGATGTTTTGTGAACTGATAGAGGATAGCCCTCTAACAGGACTGTGTGCTCGTTACATGGCCTAGGCTCATTCCTCTGACAACACAACCCTTGATGGGATAACGTTCACAAACATAGTCACTAGCCAGGATGCCCGCAGAACGTCATCTCTAGCATCCCCAAGTAATAAAATATCCTCACCAAACTTAACACAGATGATATCTGGCATGGTAATTATTCTTTTGCAAAAGATGTGCACAAACTTTCATTTTCACTGTCTATTTTGACTGCAACAATAAACCAATGTGCCATGTTTTTGACTTTTCAACATGTGTTGTTCTCAGAAGAGGTCAAAGGTCACCACAGGGGGGAAATCCAAAGTAAAATGTGGTTATCTTAATGCGTTCTGTCGAGGTTGAAGAGCGATGAGCCCACCAGGTCTTTTTTATATAGTGTAGATAGTCTAAATTTGGATAACTTGTCTGTTCTGCAGAAAAAAATGAGTAAGCTGATATTCAAAAGTTGAAGTCCCCGAAAACTTCATTCTTGACCTGAGTAGACGTCTTCATAACACAATCTTTTATTCAGAAATAGTGTGAAGTGATTATTTATATTCGGAATGCCGCATACACTCACATAGCTTCTGTCACTTAGCAACTGAAGTACCTTCCCATCATACACCAAAAGAAAATGGCTCCTACTTGTACAGACAACGACGCAAAGCAAGGCCAGAATTTGCTAAATATCTTGTTCCAAGTGATCCTTATTTGCAATTATTTTGGTGAGATCTCAACTAACAGTTTTAAACCAGGTCAGTTATTTCATATTTCCAATTATTTTGTGCATCCTGGCTAGTGACTACATTTGTGAACTTTATCCCCACAAGGGCTGTGTTGAGAGAAGAATGAGTCTAGGACTAGGCTGGGCCATGTAACAAGAACACAGTCCTACTGGGGGGCTAGACCACACTAGCCCTTGAACAGGGCTGTGTGTTATGTTACATGGCCTAAGCTCATTACACTTCACATCACAGCTAACACAGGGAATCCCATCACTAGGCGACCTTGGCCAGGGTCGTCATCTCTCACGTTCACAAATTACTATGTTTTCTCACCACACTTTACACAGATGACCTCTGGCACCGCATCCACCTTTCTGCATAAGCTGTTCACCCAGATTCGATGTTATAATGGTGTATTTTGTCTCGGAAATTTGAACGTAACACTAACTCAATGCGCCATGTTTGCAACCTTCGAACGACTTAGTAGTCGGTCTTCGATCTTACTAAATCACGCGCTGACACGCCTGGCTATGTCTTGTGTACCCGGGCATGTGCTGACACGCTCGGTGTTAATTTAATTAGTTAACGCTGATATTAATTTCATTAAATGCTCTCATTAATCATGTTACCATTACTGATTAGGAAGTAAAATATAAAGGACCATTGTGGCAATTTTTTTACTTGTGTTCGCAAAATGTTGCTATTCATTACCCATGTTAGAATGTATCCCTGAGTTTTCCACTAGTTCTGCGAAACACCATGTGCTGTCTTACAACTGAGTTCCACTCGCTGCCGTACAAATTGTACGGCAGCGCGTGGAACTTGAGACAGGGCGTACCAGCGGGTGTCAGCGTGCAGAATAGTAGGACCCGTCGTCTTCGTGATATCCACTTTGGGGTCAAAGGTCATACCAGGGGTTTCCACTTATTCAAAAAGTTTTTCACACTTAGAGAAATTTTGTCAACGTTTCAACGATTTCAAAAACACTTAGAAGCTTCAAATACCAACAAACAAGAATTTTTCATATGAAATTTGCATTCATTAGGTGGAACGATCGTTCAAGTTATCGATTTGGTGAAATGGTTACAACGTTCTAGGAATTATTTTGGACTATTTGCAAGTTCATGTAGAAACAGTTATTGTACGAGAGCTCATTCAAACGAAGGAGCTTCTAATCAGAATTAAAGTGTCATTTTGCTACATTTTGACCTCAGACTGTCCATGAAAGCCGATTTATTGGTAACTTTTCAATTGAAAGTCACTTGCACATCATTTTGTGGTAATATAAGTTCGATGTGAGTAATATTTGCCAGTTTAGAACGTATTTTGTTCTGAAAGCCTAATGATGGAATTCCCTGCGTTAACCGGGCAAGGGCTGTGATGTGGAGTGTAATGAGCTCAGGCCATGTAAAGTAACACACAGCCCTGTTCAAGGGCTAGACCACACCGGAAAGTACATTTGCTATATGCCAAAGAATCACGCCAAGGTGGAGGTGTTTAGAATTATACCCCACACCAATTGTTGCAATTGTATGCCAACTATTGTAATTTTTCCCTGTAGCAGCCATGTACGTCGTACGCCAAATTTGTTGGTGTACACTTCCATACACCAAAGATCTTTCTGTGAAAGGCCCTACTTTCCAGTAAGGTGGCTATATAGAGGGCAGCATGCCAAAGCTATGGGCCTAGGCTAGTCTCAAGGCCAGTATTTGTTTGTAGGCTTTTATCATGGTTACACTTGATTCTAGGGCCTAGGGGAAATCAAAGGTGGCTATATTTGGGCATTGCTTAAGGTAAACTTAAGCTTATATTGACCAATTACTAGGCCTTGCCCTAGCCTAGGCCCTAATTGTTTAGGAAATTAAACAGAAACTGAGAGGTCTAGGCAAGGCCTAGCTGTAGCCTAACATTAGGCTAACGTTGGGCTGTGTTTTAGGTGGTAGTGTAGGCATCACTTTAGGGATAGTGCATACAGAAACTTCTGATAGTTAACTGTATACTTACAGTTAACGAAGATGCCTTTGCCCAGCCTCTTTCTTAGCCTAACGCAAAGTAGAATGCTACTAACGTGAGGCCTAGCCTACGCTAGAAAGAGTCACAATTCAAGAATACATAACGTTAGGCCTAACTGTTGTTAGGCTAAAACAAACCTCTCCGGCTTTATCTTTCGCATCAGCTAGAATTCCATAGTCTTTGTAAAGCTGCTCGACAGATGCCATTTCCGCCAAGTTATCTTATTATCTTGAGCGACACCGAATCTTGTTGATTTGATGGATTCACTTTTGTACTAGAAGTTAGAACTTATAAGCGTATCCCAATACTCGTACTCTGTCGTCCAACCCACGCGCCGGCGATCAGGTCTATATAATCTAGTGATAGGTTACATGTGTACGTACGTCCATACGTTTGTTCTGCAGTATGGAAAGCCAAAAGGAAAAGTTTTGTGGAGATGGCTCACTCGTACTCTTTCAAGTCTTTCTGGATCTGGATCTGGAAAAATACTGCACAACACTCCTGGTGGAGTCAAACGTGCAGGGTTGAGTGTGCGTATGTAGTTAGTCGTCCCGTCTGAGGATCCTCAAGGCTGCGCTCTTGAATTGCTTGGGGTCCTCGAGATCTGTAATGTTCTGGGGGAGTAGGTTCCAGTCTCTGACGGTCCGAGGAAAGAAACTGTATTTGTAGCAGTCCTTATTGGTTGCTATATTTGTAAAGCTATTAGAATGGTGATGCCTGGAGGGCCGCCGGACCGGTTGTAGGTTGTTGATTGGCAAGGCTAGGAGGCCCAATCTGGCTTTGTGAAGAATTGCTAGCCTGTTGGCAGTACGCCTGTTTTGGAGACTATCCCACCCTAGGTCATTTAGCATTTCAGTCACACTACTATGGGGGGAATAGTCATTATAAACAAACCTAGCAGCCCTACGTTGAATTTGCTTAACCTTATTGGATAGGGAAGTGGTGTAGGGATCCCAAACAGAAGATGGATACTCCAATAAAGGCCTAACAAGTGTGAGATAGGCATTAGCTTTGACACTCCTGGGGCAGGAGTATAAATTTCTTTTGATAAAAGCCAAAGACCTATTTGCTGACGAAGTGATACGATTAATATGTCTATTCCAGGTAAGGGTATAAGAGATGTCAACTCCCAGATAAGTGTGGCAATCGGCAGACTCCAGGGTATCGTTATCTAGAGTATAATTAAAAAACTTGGGATTCCTTGAGTGAGTAATCCTCATAGAAAAGCACTTCTTGGTATTAAAGTGCATTTGCCCTTTATTTTGCCACTCAGAGAGGGTGTTTAGATCATTTTGGAGTTGAACCTGGTCAAGATTATTCTTTATCTGTCTATAAATTACACAGTCGTCAGCAAATAGTCTTACTTCAGAAGAGATATTATCGGGCAGGTCATTAATATAAACTAAAAACAACAGAGGACCCAAGACTGTACCTTGGGGAACACCAGAGATAACATCCACCCAATCAGAAAAATCACCACTCACTATGACTCTCTGCTTCCGGGACTTAAGAAAATTAGCAATCCAGTTAAGGGTATTGCCTCTAATACCATAGTTTTGTAATTTACAAAGCAGACGGTTATGAGGAACCGTATCAAAAGCCTTAGAAAAATACATGATAATCATGTCAGTCTGGGATCTAAGATCTAAAGACTGCACTAGGTCATTGGTTGTTAAGATCAATTGAGATTCACAAGAATGGCATTGTCTGAAGCCATGCTGCCTGTTCGTGATAACTGAGTGGTTATCAAAGTGATGCATAATATGAGAATGTATAATGTGTTCCAGGACCTTGCAACAAATCGAGGTAAGAGAGACCGGCCTATAGTTTGAGGCTAGGGAACGGTCACCTTTTTAAAGATAGGACTAACATTGGCACATAACCAAGAGGGAGGTAAATGACCAGTGTCCAGTGATTTTTGAAAAATGGAGCAGAGGGCAGGAGCAACCTCCTCTGCGGCCAATTTCAGAACATGAGCCGGTATACCGTCAGGACCTGAAGCTTTGTTTGGGTTCAACTCCTTGAGCAACTTCACAACACCATCTAAGGATATCTCAATATCAGACATGGTGGTGGGTATGGTGTTCGCTTCAACTGGAGGTAAGGTGACATTCTCACGGGTGAAAACCTTTTGGAACTGCTCATTTAAGATGTTAGCCTTCTGCATGTTGTCCGAGACCAGTATCCCATCAGGGATAAGGCATCTTTGTGGTAAAAGGCATTTTTGTGTTGGCAGCAACCACTTTTTGTGTAAGGGTAATTTTACATTCGTGACTCGGGCGATCTTTTTGGTTTCCCGAAAGGGAAAACCTATGGACTCATGCAGACAAGACTTTTGCATTTTAGTGTTGCCGTATACTATGGCTCATGGACGTTCTTAACATTGGTGCACAAGTCCTACGCGACTACATAATATTGTTCACTGTCTGAAGTCAATGATGATCGACTTTATCGAAAATTGGTTTTGATGACTCAGCCAGACGAAACCATTTCTAACGTGGGCAATTGTGCTCTCTGTTTCTACAAAAATAGTATTGTTTGCAATTGAAGAAAAAATCCGAACCCCTTTTTTCTGTTTGATTCGTTTTATACATTACGTCATAACAGATTTTACTTCGTAGTTCAAACTTTGAGGAACAGTAACTTTTGACGAGAGAAATATCTTGCACCGGTTGACGTAAATGAACTCACGAGGGTTGCACATGAGTGTTTAAAGCCCAGGAAAGCTGCAGGTTACGACGATTGGAGACCAGCTATTGTTCGTAGGGTAATTCACTGCATAGCTGAACCTCTTACCCACATTTTTAATATTCTCTGTCTCAGGGTACTTTTCCTGTCAGATTGAAAGTAGCTAGAGTAATTCCTGTTTCCCTAAAGATGAAAAACATTAACTTGTAAATTACCGTCCTATTTCAGTCCTTCCCTGCTTGTCAAAAATCTTAGCAGAAAGAGTCATGTCCAATAGAATTTATTCATTCCTTAGTAAGCATAACATACTTTCAACTTGCCAATATATACGGTTTTCGTCCCGCGGTCGTTCAACAGAACTTGCTCTCGTAGATGCCCTGGATAACTTACAGTAATGAAACAAAGCTGCAGCAAAGAGGCAGACTTCCATTGGAATTTTTCTCCACATTTCCAAAGCTTTTGATACAATTGACCATGATATCTCGCTCACTAAATTATCGCATTATGGTTTCAGAGGTGTGTCCTATAACTGGATCAAAAGTTACCTTTCTGATAGAGAACAATTTACATTCTCAATGATATGGTGTTAATTCTGATCTTAGAAAAGTAAAATGTGGTGTTAAATAGGAGATCTATCCTTGGAAATCTCTTTATTATTATTTATGTGAACGATATTGCCAATGTTCCCAAGAATGCTTCACTTGTATTGTTTGCAGATGACACTAATACATTTTTAGTGACTCTGATCCACAGCGCAAGAGGAGGAGGAAGTATATATGCCGTGAACTTAAACTTTACTTTGACTGGTTTACTGTGAATAAACTTCCTTTAAAGGTAGCGAAAACGCACTTTATTGTTTTTAATAATGACATTCTTAACAAAGGTCATAACTTTCAAATTTCTGTTGATGGAAATTGATTACAACGTTTGGATACTGTTAAATTCCTGGGGATTCATATTGATTCTAAGCTTTCTTGGAATGAACATGTATGTAATATTTTGTCCCAAGTCGCTAAGGTCGTTGGTATATTAGGAAGACTTGAGTATATTGTACCTAAGATTCGTTCCATTTACCTTGCCTTAACCCTTTACCGTTGTTTGGGTCCTTTTGGACCCAGGCGGAGAGCGCGGCTGTCACCCATCTTAACTATTTCACGCGGAGCTCTAAACCGCGAGTAGCTACCCGAAAATTCGGCCACAACAACGACAGCGACAATAGTTTAAGGTCACGGGGCCAATAGCCTACGGAAGCTGATGCGGGGCGTGCTAGGTCCGCTTTTCCGCCCACTCCCGAGGCGCGCAAACATGCCCGGATTGGAGCACAACGGTGAAGGGTTAATCTAATCTTGTCTTAACTATTGTTCCATTGCTTGGTCCAGTACTAGTCGTACTCTTTTTGATAAGTTAAATGTCTTACAAAAGAGAGCTATTCGTCACATCACTTGCTCCAAACCACGTGACCATATCAGCTCCTTGTTCAAGCCACTAAACCTTCTGAAACTCTCTGATATTTTTAATACCAATATTACCACATTCACCTATCGTTCGTTGCACGACCTGCTGCCCAGTCAACTTTCAAATTATTTTTCCCACAACTTTTCAGTCCATAATCACAACTCTCGATAATCTGCATCCCTACATCTGGACACTATTCAAAGTTCTTTACAGCACAACTCTTGATGCGCACTGTTTAACAACTTGTTTCTTGATTGGCTATTGCCATTGTATTGTATCGATTGTATTCTTTGTTCGGGTTAGGGATTAGGTTAGGATTAGAGCTATCGTTAGCCAGTAAGGAATTTTTTTGTTAAACAGTACGCATCGCCTCCAACTCTCTTCGTAATCGCGCCATTCGGCTTTGGAATTCCTTCCCGTCTTCTGTCATAGCCAAACAAAGTATTCAGTCCTTCAGACAAAACATTTCACGCCATTTTATTCAAGAATATTAGGCTTCATCTCACATGTAAAGCACTGAATTCATTCCGTAGGCTTTTTTATCATCATGCTTTGCCATTTTCTTCTCCGCAACCGACTGTTGCTGGGTAGCAGTTCCGTCGGAAGGTATTTTCGATTGGGGGGGGGGCGACAAAATTTTGTAAAATCGCAACCCCTCAGACAGCCGGAAATGACATTTTCCGGGCTTGTTAATAGTATCTAACCAGTAGTTATTTTGACCTTTCGTTGTAATAAAAAGTTCACTTCAAAAAAAAAAAAACTATATATGGCAAAATTATTGGGGGGGGGGCTGCATCCCCAGCCCCCCGCTTCCGACGGTCCTGGGTAGGGTGGGGTGGGTGTGTGGTTTGGAGAATGGGTTTCCTAGCTGGGAAAGTTCTCTCTCTTTTTTGTTTTTGACCTCTGCTATATTTTTGTAACCTCCCTTTTTTGCTACTGTATTAGCTTTTTGTGTTTATCAGTAGTCTGGTTGTTGTTGTTTTTTTTTCTTACTGGAGTGCACGTTCTCAAGCCCACCCCTCGGGGTCTTCATGTACTTCCTTTCGTTTTTATACGTCCCTCTTTTGTTGTATTTATACTCTATATTTGTATGTATATATGTTAAAGAGATAAAACAATAAACGAAACGAATCATTTTTACCTCCTTTAAAATGTTTCTAACCTTCATTGGTCATTGACTTACGTAATAGGTATCTAACTATCGAGTTTCAAATAAGATTTAGAACGTATGGAAGTCGAGAGAAAGCTTACAGAAGAACAGCATATGCGAAGGCATCATTTCCTCAGCATTCATTTAAAGGGCGGCCTCCTAATGGCTTTTCACCGGGGTTTTGTTAAAAAAGTCCACACCGTGTCCTTTAAACCCTGTCGCAATTTCTTTTCTTAGGATATGTCATTTTGAAGATTTGATATTTTTTTAAAAAATACCGCTGCTTTTCAACAAAGCCACAAAAGTTATGTAACGTGGGCACGGTCTCTGATTCCTTTTGTTTTTGTTTTTTTTAATAAGCTAAAGTCCATTTGTCTTTGAAATCTTATGTTTGTTTCTAACCCGTGAGAATGATCAAAACATCTTTGCCTGTAGATCAAACATTACTCTTCACCCTCCGTAGAGTACAACCACCACTGTTGGTTAATATTTATTTCCTGCAGCGGTATCAGTATTACAAATAAATAAATTGAATGTAATGTCAAATTAATTAGCCGCGATGACATCACAGATTTACATTATGCACCATATCAAAAGAAAAATGCTCTCATGGAATTCAGTAGTAACTACGATGCTGTTCAGTCTGCACAGTATAGACGGGTGAAACCAGGATAACTTCGGTCACTTTTTACGATCAACGCGACCTCTAACTTTAGGCCTACCTAACTTTTCTAGTAGTTGTACAATTCATGTCTCACTCTTCGCCATTATAGCTGTCGATTATCCAGGGTGGTGCGCCAGGATTTACCCGACAAGGGGACCAAGCTCCATGACGGGAGTGAGGGACGAATATCAAAGAGCCGACAAAGCCGGGGATGAGTTATTCGGCAAGGTCATGAATTTGATTTGAGGAAAATCTTAAATTTAAAAAGAAAAATTTAGCTTTTAATAAGGGCCATTAAAACTATGTGTTTTTATTAAAGAACCTGTTCTCCATAAAAGCAAAAGCAAACAAATTATATGTGCAACGGCTGAAATTCGTTTGGGGTTACCCATTTTATTTCATGCCTAAGTACTACGGCTCTAAGGCGAAACTTGAAATTTAAACCTTTTCGAACAAACATTTAAACTTAAGACCACACACTGCAGAAATTTTGGAATTTATTGATGGAAAATATTTCTTTTTTGAGGTAAGGTAGCACATAAAGATGTGGGGTTTTCATGAAGTGACCTGATGTCGGGGTTGGCAGAAGCCGGCTTTGGTTTTTTGTTGTTTTTTATGTATCCATCGAAAATAGACATTTTTCAAGACATTTTTGAAACTCTGAAGCTTACATTGAAAATAACTTGTAACGTTATGATAGATTTGGTGATTTTCGTTGAAGAATCTGCCCTGTTAGTGTGGAAAATCAAGTTGGTCACCGGGGACGATTCGTAACTTGGGTTTACCGAATATTATCATGCCGCAGATTATGGCCCTCGGAAGATATTTAATAAATCCCGAAAGAGTCTGTTACCTCTTTACTTAAGCTATATTTGAAGCCTAATATTAATCAGGGAGCTGTTATCTCCCACCCCCACCCCCTCGACAGATCCATGTATTGACATAGGTACAGAAGCGTTAAAGGTTTGCGGGATAGAATTTTCTGCCCCAAAACTAAGCGGGCGCCACCATTAGTTGGCGTCGAACGTGCAGAAGATTTTGGAAGATTGTGAACCTCAGACAGATGAAAATGGCATTTCCAAGATTTGGTATTGCAGTCGTTATATTTTGCTTTCGTTTGCAATAAAATTTTCACTTCAATAGGAAACTCAGTAACGTGCTAAGTCATAGAAAAATTACCAGACAAAATGCAGTACTCACATTAGATTTTGAAGTAATCAGTTAATAATAATTCCCAATACTGCCCTCTACAGTATGATTTGCACGCGTGCATATTCTGTGAAGTAATTTGTTCGACAAAAATACTAAGTGAACAAACTCCATTAGTTGTCGACGGGATGCGTATAGAAAATTGTCGAAAAATCGAATCCATCAAACAGCCGAAAAGGGAGTATCCCTCACTTGCAACTAGAAAAAACGTCATTAATTTGATGTTTCCTTTGCAATGAAATTTTCACTTCAATAGAAAAAAAACTTCCTACCTTGTTACGAGGTGGGTTCAAATGAATTTTCAGTCACGGCTTATTGGGAACCATTCTCCTACTTCTGTTTATCATTAATTATGAGTAGGTGAAAACAGCCCGGCCGATTTTTGTTACAGTTGATAGCCTTTGGGCTATCTGGAAAGGGCAGATGGCAAACCATCATGCACATCATGTACATTGGTAAGCTCTCGTCCCTTCTTTAAAATCTCATAACCTTTTCCCAACCTTCGTCCGAATATACCATTTAGGCAACGTTTTGCAAGACTACAGTTTAAAGTGGGGCTGAGAGAAAAATTTCCGCAAACCGACCAATGTGTTGCAAATCTTTGCAATCGTTTTATATTAAACAAAAATACTTAAAATACAGTGTTTTCAAGCAAAGGTGGTCGAAATTTGGGGGCAGTCTGTCCCCGTCGCGTACGTCTAAGAATACTGAGAGAATTTTGGGGCAGTAATTTGAAAATAATGTTAATTTGGAGAATTGAAAAATTGGAATCTTCAGAATTGAATATCAATCCGCCTAAATCACGACTGAATTTGGTTGAGGTATCAGTTTTGTCGTGTGGTGAAAATGGAAATTTTTTTACTTTTTCTCAGAGTGCTTGAAAATGTAGAGCTTATATTGAAAAATGGATTTTTGTAAGGAAAAATAGGAAATGTAAGGATTTCTTTGACTGATGTGGTCTTCTAGTAAGCAAAATCAAGAAGATCGTCGAGGGAGCTAAGAGACTGAACACTGAAGACTAAATAGCTGAGAGACCGAAGAAAAAGTAAAATAAAAATAACATAAATAAATTAATAAATAAAACACACACACAAAAAAATGACTGGGGGATTGGCTGGTGAGTTAGATGAATTTTCACCGGCCCAGTTTCGGACGAATAGGTTTATTTATTGCTGGAGTATAGCGGACTCAGTATGAATGAGGTAAACAAGGTGAGGATGGCAAACTAAGACAATTGAATTCCTTAGATTTAACTCCTTGATCATTCGTTATACGGTTTATAACTATTTTCTCCTCATGCTTTACAAAATGTAGCAGGATTAGCATAAATTTAAGCTTGAGTCGGGACTCTTTCTATACCCACGATCTTACCAATTCTAAAACAAAAACGTACTAGAATCCTATAGGAGTACATAATTGGTAATGGAAATGAATGTCTGGGGTACTTTGCAAATGTAACAGAGATCATAGCCTAAGGTGGATATGAGGACAATGCAAGCGGAGTATATAAGAGCATTTTTATTTTATTACGATTGCCCAGCCAACAGTCCCAGCTGGGCCACAACTGGGTTCCAGCTGGGCTACTTGCTGGGCCCCAGCTGGGGCCCATCCGTGTTTGTCAGGTGTTCCCACGTGGGGCCCAACTGGGCTAGCCTTTCCCAGCTGAAGCCCAGCTGAAGCCCAGCTGTACCCGCTTCAATAACTGAAGCCTAGCTATTTAAATAAGTGTCTTGTATAATATATGTGGAATTGGTGAAGCTTGTGTTGGACGTTAGTACGTCTGCTTAGTTGCCTCAAATACAATTGAGGGCTTACGTCACGCGCAACATTGGCAGCAGACTACGCAGTACACAATACTGCTTTTCACCCGCGGTGGCTGATACTTCTCGGCGTTTGGAGGATCGTTCCAGCTTTTCAATTAGAAAGAATATGGCAGAAGGTTGGGCAGCCTTTCCCACTGCGACAGATAACAAAGTAAGTAAGGTAACCGAGCCTAGGCCTCTGGCTAGGCTAGTTATTCTTCACTCACTACTCACCAGACCTAACGTAGGCCTACTGTAGGCTGGGCCTAGCCTAAGTTACCTACGTTATGTTAGCGTTACAATATTGTACTGTAGTGTTAAGCCTAATGTTAGGCTAGGCTAGGCCTAGGCTACTGTAACTTATGCTAGGCCCCTACTCAATTTAGGCTGTGTACGATATTAAACATTGACAGTGGGTGAATATTTTAGAAGGAAGGCATAGCCTTTAGCCTAGGGGCCTACATTATTACCTCCCAAGTGACCTGGATCTGGATCTGGAAAAATACTGCACAACACTCCTGGTGGAGTCAAACGTGCAGGGTTGAGTGTGTGCATGTAGTTAGTCGTCCCGTCTGAGGAGCCTCAAGGCTGTGCTCTTGAATTGCTTGGGGTCCTCTAGATCTGTAATGTTCTGGGGGAGTAGGTTCCAGTCTCTGACGGTCCGAGGAAAGAAACTGTATTTGTAGCAGTCCTTATTGGTTGCTATATTTGTAAAGCTATTAGAATGGTGATGCCTAGAGAGCCGCAGGGCCGGTTGTAGGTTGTTGATTGGCAAGGCTAGGAGGCCCAATCTGGCTTTGTGAAGAATTGCTAGCCTGTTGGCAGTACGCCTGTTTTTGAGACTATCCCACCCTAGGTCGTTTAGCATTTCAGTCACACTACTATGGGGGGAATAGTCATTATAAACAAACCTAGCAGCCCTACGCTGGATTTGCTCAACCTTATTGGATAGGGAAGTGGTGTAGGGATCCCAAACAGAAGATGAATACTCCAATAAAGGCCTAACAAGTGTGAGATAGGCATTAGCTTTGACACTCCTGGGGCAGGAGTATAAATTTCTTTTAATAAAAGCCAAAGACCTATTTGCTGACGAAGTGATACGATTAATATGTCTATTCCAGGTAAGGGTATTAGAGATGTCAACTCCCAGATAAGTGTGGCAATCGGCAGACTCCAGGGTATCGTTATCTAGAGTATAATTAAAAAACTTGGGTTTCCTTGAGTGAGTAATCCTCATAGAAAAGCACTTCTTGGTATTAAAGTGACTTGGTGACTCCCATTTGTATTGTATTTGTAGGTTTGACCCAAACCCGCTGACCCGCCCAGGTCTCAGTAATTGAGTAAAACCTGCATTTCGCATCTCCGAAGTGTGCTTTAGTTAGAGAACTGTGGCACAAATAAAATTCAGCTTACAGATAACTACAAATTCAGTTAATCAAATCTCAAATTCGCCAACGAAGATTTTCAAAGCAACAGCAATGTCAGCTGTAATTATTACGATGATGACTCTTTTAAGGCCAAAGAAAACAACTGTGGTACTTAAGGCCTTTCTGTCTTCCATTTAAACATAAGAAGTCTGACAAAACACTTTTCTGAACTTGTAGCTTATCTCGAATGCCTGTCTCACACGTTTGACGTTATTATGCTCTCTGAAATTGGACGCTGTCATCCACAGTCTTTTTGTAACATTTTACCAAGTTACACTTTCGAATTTGTTTTACCACATATGAAATGTGGGGGTGTTGGCATTTTCTACAAGAGTTCGTTCGTCCAAACCAATTTGATCACAAACCGTATTAAAGATCACTTACCTTGTAAATGTAGCAACTGTCAAGTTGAAGATCTCTGGGTTGATATTAAGTGTAACAATTCTCAATTTAAGTTTGTTGTTTGCTACAGGCATCCCAGAGGCAATATCTCCCACTTTAATGAAGCACTAGAGTCTGCTCTACTTTCAGTAAATCCCAGAGACTTGTGTATATTTGGAGGGGACCTGAACATCGATCTTCTTAAAGTTGATATTAACTCACCTGTTCACAACTATTTCAACCTGATGAGGTGTAACCTTTTTTCACCTTTAATCACTTTACCTACCAGACTTACTGCTACCTCTAGCAGTCTCATTGATCACCTTTTTATTCGCTTGCTCATGGGGGTTTCATCAGACATCACCTCTGGTAACTTATTTTGTGATATAAGCGATCATTTGCCGAATTTTTGTCTTATAAGTAATATTCATACTAATGGGTCTGCAAACAGACCCATGATTAGAATTTACAATGGTCGCAACTTCGCTCATTTTACCCAGTCTATTGAATCTTCTGACTTTTCTCATGTTTACGCTTCAGAGGATGTTAACGATGCGTACAATTCTTTTATCTCTATTATCTCTGTCAATCATGATACCTGCTTTCCACAGGTTAAAATGTCTTGAAAGAAATCCAAAAGTAAGCCCTGGATTACATCTGGTATCAAAAAGTCAATACGCCATAAAAATATCATGTTTCGAAGATATATACGTAATCCTTCTCTTGATAGGAAAACAAAACTGTCCAAGTACAGACTCATCCTTAACAAGGTCATCGCTTACTCTAAGTCATCATACTATAAACGTATTTTACAGACTAGACAACACTCATCTCAACACACCTGGACTGTCCTGAATGAACTTCTAAACAATAAAGGTAATTCTCTCTCAAAGGTTTCTAAAATTATGTATAGTAATGCAACGGTTACTGATGATACTGGAATTGCTAATGCGCTTAATGACTATTTCTCCTCTATTGGTACAAAGCTCAGTGATGATATCACTTGCGATACAGCTCCTACGGATTTTATGCAGCCTAGTATACCTAATACCATTTTCCTATCCCCCATCAGTAACGACGAAATCTTGAAAGAAATTAATTCTCTTACAGATGGGAAATCGCCCGGCATCGATGGCATTCCTCCAAAAGTTTTGAAGTCTGTCTCCCACGTTATAACCCCTGTACTGTGTCACATTTTCAATCTCGCATTTACTACTGGTATTTATCCCGACGCTTTGAAAGTGGCTAAAGTCATCCCGATCTTTAAAAAGGTGATCCAACGTTGCCTGAAAATTACCGTCCCATAAGTTTGCTCCCATGTATCAACAAGTTGCTAGAGAGGTCTATTGAAAAGCGATTAAGGTCCTTCTTAAATAAAAATAATATACTCTTTGACTTTCAGTTTGGTTTTAGGAAACACCATGATACAAGTCATGCTCTTTTGGAGACAGTCAACTGTATTCGTACCTACCTCGATAGTGGTGATAATGCTCTGGGCCTTTATCTTGACCTTAAGAAGGCTTTTGATACAGTCAACCACACAATACTCCTTGATAAATTAAAAAATTATGGCATTCGAGGTGAAGCCTTTAATATTATGCATAGTTATCTGAGTAATAGAAAACAATTCTTGTATGTAAATGGTATTTATTCTACCTGTACCTTCGTTAACGTAGGCGTGCCTCAGGACTCTGTGCTAGGACCACTACTATTTTTAATCTATGTAAATGACATTAAAAATGTTGTGCCTCACGAGTCTCTAAGACTCTTTGCCGATGACACGAATCTATTTGTCCATGATAGTAATTGTGTTACCCTTGTTGATAAAGCTCATTTTGTACTCAATCAACTTAAGACTTGGTTTGATGCTAATAGACTTACTTTACATCTTGGGAAAACCAACTTTTCGATTTTCCATGCTAATTCACATATACCCCATTTTTGTCCAGACCACTTTGTCATGAACGATGTAAATATCCTCAAAACAAACTGTGTTAAATACCTGGGTCTATTGATCGATGATCAGCTATGCTTTAAGCAACACATTGACGATCTCTGTAACAACCTCGTAAAATATAATGGAATTTTTTATCGCCTTAGGGCATCACTTACCCCTGCTGTAGCAACCCAGTTATATTACTCACTCGTTTTTTCTAAATTGTCTTATGGTATGGAAATATATGGCATGTCTAAGCCTTCTTCGCTCAAACCCCTGCAAGTTCTTCAGAATAGGATTTTAAAAACTCTTACTTTCAAAGACCGGCGCCACTCCACGAATACCCTGCATAGAGACCTTAGCATCCTTAAGATCAGCGATATTCATACTTTCAAAATGTGTTCTTTTATCTATAAGTATATTAATAATCGTCTTCCTTTTGTATTTAGTAAAATCCTTAACCCTAGCTTTTCTACCAATGCTTGACCTAGCACTAGAACTAATGCCCTCTTTACGGTTAGTAGGCACCATACTACAGTAGGCATGGTAAATTATTGTTAAATAACTATTGTTATAAACTTTGGAATTCTCTCCCCAACGAAATAAGAAATGTTAGAACACATGCTACTTTTAAGAGTAACGTAAAAAATTACCTAATCGCCCAGTACACTTGTTAAGCATCCCTTTCTTTTTTGCTTTCTTAGTTGACTTTGTTGTTTCTTTGTTCTCCTTTTTCCTCTTATTTTCTTTTTTGTTATTCTTTGTTGTATTGTCTCTTTATGGGCACTAGCTCGTTAAACTATTGTTTTTCTAGTGTCCTGTCCGGTTCTATATTTCAGTTTATATTTGTACGGACGAAATTAATAAATGAAAAATGAAATGAAAATTCACAATCGCAGTACATTCAGGTGCTCACACTGCTATTCGATGCATAGGCCTAGGAAGGTAAGGACCCCTTGCTGTCACAACATCACTATTGGCTTGACTTCACAGCAGGTACTGTACTGTAAGGAATATATTGCTGCCACTGTGAAAATAGTGTGAAAAAGTTGTGCAACGTTGCATTCAATAGCAAAAATGAAGGCTTACTTTCGGGGTTAGATGTGGGGCTTGTCTAATTAGACTCTCCCATCGAACAAACATTCTGGACTGTCTTGAGACATTCTTGACTGTGTGTTTTCATGGCTAGAACGCCATGCGAGAAGTACAAAAATCACTTGCAGCATGTTATGACCCTCAGTGACATACAGTAGCAAGTTGACGTTTTCAAACTGTACCAGTACCAAAAGTTAGGGCAACAATAACAGTTAAATATTGTGATTAAAAAAGATTTTATAGTCTCCCATTTGTAAGTATCTGTATAAAATATTACTTTGGCAAATATCTCGACACTATATTTTTCTAGGTACAGTACAGTACCACAAAAAATTCAGTACAGTACTGAACTTTTTTTCAAGAGGTACCCCAGCGAAAGGGTGTTGTCTAATTTGCCAAAAAAGTGCCACCATATTTGTGTAGACAAGTTTAAAAAATACTGTACCAAAATTTTCCAGGAAAAGGCAACTTCTCCTCCCCTTATACCCCTCCCCCAGACTGGCAATCCACCAAGGGACAGATCAATTGGACCCACATCTAACCTCTCGGAACTTGGGAGAGCATGCCTATTGGGTAAGATACTGCAGGTCAGTTTCTAACCAACTGGTTTTAGTAGGGGCATGTGGTACAGTGCCAGTGGTAATGATCTGCATCTTCCAGTCATGAGGTCGCGAGTTCAAGTCCCAGCTCCAACATAAAAAATTTTTGTCTGGGTTTTAATTAATCTGCTATCCCTTAATCATCTATGTTAAACTGTGAGTTTGCTTTGGGTTTGCATTAATTACCCCTCATTTGGGTGTTGCCAAGTTTCCACAAGGGAGGATCAAAGAAAACAGTTTTTTCTTCCAGCTGTGAATGACTCACTGGCTACATGATCGAGGCTAAAGAGAGGATGTCACTTTTTTCTAATTTTAGTTCAGCTGCACAACTTTGATTCATTTAATTGAGATCAATGGCAATTATGTGAAAGTTGTGTTTGCAAACTCATATCTGCTTGTGCCAAAAAGTTGTGCCCTAGCTGGCACGTTTCACAATAATACAGCAGGCACATTCCACCGTGACGGACTCTTAATTGAAAGAAAAATTATGAGTTCAAAGTAATATTATTTCTTTTAAAAGCACATAAATTCTCAGATTACTACCTGAAACAGTTCTGGATAACATATTTCATCATGAAACATTGTTTGATAGAGAAAGAATATTTATTATTATGAATTATCAATTTTTTAATTGGCTGTGAGGGACTCTTAAAAAAAAAATTGCACAAAATTCGCATTTTACATTTTGCTCAATTCCTGTGACGTTTTTCAGCTAAGTTACTTGGTTCTATGGTTATATTAAGCTCATAACTGTTTGAAAGGAAGAACCTTAAATGGTTTTTAATTTAGGCTAAGTTCATGAAAAATATTGAATATGATATAAAGAAAGTCAGCGTGACGGACTCTTAGTGACGGACTCTTAGCTTGAAACCTAACAAAAATGCATTGCATTCAAGGCGATTTTTCCTTAAGATTTCTGGTGATGCTGCTGTATTAGGTTGCTGAAAATAAGAGAGTAGTTGCTTTAATAAGTATAATCTAATAAACAATTTTGAAATGTAGAATATTCTTTTAGTTTTAGCAATTAATGGTTGTAGAGTATTAAAAGTATCAACACAGAGTCTCTAGAAGAGCCAAATGTATACCAAATGAGGGTGGTATCTTGGCTGATATCTACAATGAATTAATCTTTCATGATGAAAATATGAACTCCAGGGTATGTAAATAACTACCTGATTCTACCACAGATAGGCCAAGCCCCTTTTAACAATTAAAGCTGATATGCCTGCAGTAGTACCTATAGTGATCTCTGATTTGTAGCAGAACCGGTACATGAGGAGACTACACACACAAAATTAAAATCGTGACGGACTCTTACATCTTCAGGGTGTTTTTAATGCACTTATGCTGAATGAAAATGACCAAAAGCATGATATCATATGTTAAACTAATAGAATCAAAGGACTGTATATCTTAATGTCAAAATTTTTTCAACTTTTTGAGAAAACCTAAAAAAACCATGTTTTTTGTGTGACGGACTCTTAATTAGATGGCTTAATTCTAAATACATAACCACAAAACCTAACTTGCATAGATAAAATAAACTTTTTCATACAAATATGAATTTTTCCACTTATGCTTATTTAAATGCCATAACATTTTTTCTGAACATATTTTTTGTGTTTTTGAAAAAAACTACATCAAAAATCCACTTTTTTCATATTATAGATTAAAAAAAACAGTTAGACCGATGCTCAGTTGAACTGTAAATTGCTAAAGCTGCGCTGCTGCCTTGTGGGTTGTGACAGGTCAGGCATGCTAATTTGCTAAATTATGCAATATTTTCAATCTATGAAATATAGGCAGAATAGAAGGAAAATTGATTACAGCCCTGTATATTTTTGAATATTCTAAAGGTGAAAAAGATTTTTTGAAAGGTGCAATAATCGTACTTTAAAAGTTTGATTGAGCAAGCTCAGTGATTTGGGTACACTCTAGAGCTTAATTAGGCC
Source organism: Holothuria scabra (assembly GCA_037179385.1). Taxonomy (NCBI): domain Eukaryota; kingdom Metazoa; phylum Echinodermata; class Holothuroidea; order Aspidochirotida; family Holothuriidae; genus Holothuria; species Holothuria scabra. The sequence goes on from CM074200.1 coordinate 29,907,035, forward strand.
TATGACCATTGATTGACTAAACATTTGCCTGTGAAGTATACATGCATTTCTTTCATGATTGATATGTTATTTATCTTTGGTGTCAAAAACATTATTTACATGGTGTCCAGTTTGCAACTGTTCATCACGATGCACACACTTTGCAAGCTTCTATGCAACTAAAATAACATACCGTTCACTTTATCATAATTTTTACCAAGAAAGACAAATTGAATGGTAAATTGAAGGGTCTGAAAGGCATTGACCAGGGAATAATTTAGCATTCAAATTTTGCGTAGCAGTTTTGAAGGTTTTTGAGGTTTTCCATACTGTACACTGTTTGTGAAAATGCAAGGGTTATGCACACTCAAAATTGCTACACAATTTTTCATTTGTTTAGGAACTTGGCATGTTTGCGTAGCAAATTGCGATGCGATACTGGATAAATTTTTCCCTGTTGATTGAGAAACATCCAGGCAGTCAAGGCCTGCCAGTAGACTTTGCATATGGAAAGAAAATATTGGGAAAGTAGGAAAGGGAAGTTTTAAGGCAAAGACAAATAAAGACAGCTCCATTTCAGTTTTTCATCAATTTCAAAAGAAACACATCAAACCAATGACTGACTGAGTCCAATGGGCAATATATTTTGCTTCAGAATCTGAGTCTACTGTAATGAGTGGGTCTAGCAGAATGGACAATGAAGGACTTACTGTATTATGAGCGTGTTTGGACATGATGTAACTGTTGCAATGTCAAAGACAAATGTCAAGAACTTCACAATACTGAAAGACCTTTACTGTGCACTTACTTTCACTTACTTGGATAGGCCAGCTGAAGTTTCTCCTTTTCAATAACAGATAAAATCTCATTATGCACTTAATCCCAAGTAAAAATTCATTACTTTGAAAATAATTTTCTTGTGATCCTTACAGTAATTCATTTTTCACCCCCTGAAAGAGAAAGCTTTTATTCATATTTTGAAGTCAATGAATTTTTCTCCAAAAAATCCCAGTCTATTTGCTTGTTTTACAGTACTAACACTTCTTGTAAGAAATTTGAACTAATTTTTACAAAGACTAGAACAATTTTTTTCTTAGTTCGCTTTCCCCCTGTCCCAATTTCACTCACCTCTGTCTATGTGTGCCTGCTGGTCCAATTAAGGTTGTTAAATCCATTGGTGGCACAGTTGGTAAATTCTGTAATAGTCCCAGTACATATCCTTTGTTCAGGGTTGTCACTGGTCACCAGTCACCAATTAGGTCCATACCTTAAACCATGCAGGCATTTACTAACATCAAAGCTCTAATATATTTTGTGCTTCCAGATTGAGAAAAAAATTACAAACTTTATCTCAGATATTGTACAGTAACACTCTGCCAGATCCGTAGGTGGCAATAATGAGGAGACAGCATGATGATGGACTGACAATTTAGGCCTACTGTATGAGTGGAATATCATATCATATCAAATTTCCCACACATACAGTATTTTGAGGAATGAAGTTAAGATGTGTGTATAGTTGAGTATAAGTTGCCATCCCTGTGTCATGTAAATTGCAATGATATCCAGCAGACTTACAGTAGGTTACATTTTGTTGGACATGACTAGGAGTTATACTGTAGACTCATGCCTTGAATACTTGAAAAACTGTACAATACACGTGTAGCTATACGGTATACTGTCCATGCTTATGGTCTATGGCAGTATAAGCTCATAAACGAATATGTGGACTACTGTATACCTTGTATATATCTGAGGTAGCCTATGGGTATTTATTCAATCATTCACTATGACACAATAATCTCCAGCCAAGTGTGGAGATGAAATTTCACTTGAAAATGTTTCCTTTGATATAACTTAAGCATGTGTCTAACATTAAATGCATTTTGATATTGCTGTCCTTATATTTAATAGGTGGTCACAGACGACACAGTACTGGATGATGACTGGGACGATGATTTTGGAGGTTTCGAGGGAGCGTCACCAGTCCCTGATGAAGTTAGCTCTACTCAAGGCAGTGTGGAAGCAAGTCCATCACCATGGGCTGCTTTTGCTTTAGGTGGGTTGTGTAACTTTTTGTCATCTGTGTGAGCTTAAAAGACATTCTGAAAATTGAAGAAATAATTTGGCCATGACAAAATTTCTGTTTGTAGACTTGCCAGCTTTAAAGTATAGTGCTTAAAATTATACTAAGGAAAATATAATTGACATTTCATGGAATTAAATTGTGCTATGATAAGGTGTAGTTTAGGCCTGTGTCAAAGCACTCTTCAAGATAACACCTTCCTGAAGCCATCATTAATGTAGGTTGAAGTGAGAAATTCAACAGGTTTTGAGCTTCTGTAACAATGGTGCCCTAGTTTAAGTACTGGGTAGGTTTAGTTAGATTGTTTAAATTACGGAATTAATAACCACCTATCCACAGTACTGGGAAGTATGTGATCATATGTATTCAGGAACACATTGTGTTTGGTATGATAAGAAAAGTCTCAGGCCATTCAAGGTGCAGATCTACACATATCTCTATTACTTTTAGCCTTTACATGGACTATGTTCCAGCTCTCAATCTCTTTTAAATGTGCCGTCATCTGTTACCCATTCTTATGGTGATCATGTTTTTTCAACAGTATCTGCAAAACTGTGGAATGACCTTCCATCTTTTGTCAAGAACTCTTCCACTGTTGGACAATTTTAAACTAACTTGAAAACTCATTTTTTGATTCCTTGCCGTAGGCAGGCAAGGAATCTATGCGATGGTGATGTTGTGTGTATGTGTGTGTGTGTGTGTGTGTGTGTGTGCGTGCGTATGTGACGCTTTGGCTTGTAAACACGATATCTCAAGAAGGGTAACTCCGAGGGATCTCATACTTAGCATGTAAATTGCCCATATTGAGTAGATGATCCCTATTGTTTTTGGTGGACGTCAAAGGCCACTTGGGGTCACGAGAGGTCAAAAGGTCAAAATCTTGTAAACACGATATCTCGAGAACGGTACATGTGACTATGCTCATATTTGGTGTGTGGGTTGGTCATATTAAGTAGATGATGCGTATCGATTTTCTTGGAGGTCAAAGGTCATTTGGGGTCACGAGAGGTCAATAGGTAAATTCCTTAGAAATTGCTTGTAAACACAGTATCTCAAGAAGGGTAAGTGTGACTAATCTCATATTTGGTGTGTGCATTGGCCATATTGAGTAGATGATCCCTATTGTTTTTGGTGTAGATCAAAGGTCATTTGGGGTCACGAGAGGTCAAAAGGTCAAAACTTCGTAAACACGATATCTCGAGAACGGTACATGTGACTATGCTCATATTTAGTGTGTGGATTGGTCAGATTGAGTAGATGATCCCTATTGATTTTTGTGGAGATCAAAGGTCATTTGGGGTCACGAGAGGTCAATAGGTAAATTCCTTAGAAATTGCTTGTAAACACGGTATCTCAAGAAGGGTAAGTGTGACTAATCTCATATTTGGTGTGTGCATTGGCCATATTGAGTAGATGATCCCTATTGTTTTTGGTGGAGATCAAAGGTCATTTGGGGTCACGAGAGGTCGAAAGGTCAAAACATCGTAAACATGATATCTTGAGAACGGTACATGTGACTATGCTCATATTTGGTGTGTGGGTTGGTCATATTGAGTAGATGATCCCTATTGTTTTTGGTGGAGGTCAAAGGTCATTTGGGGTCACAAGAGGTCAAAGGGCAAAACTTCAGAAACACAATATCTCGAGAACGGTACATGTGACTATACTCATATTTGGTGTGTAGGTTGGCCATATTGAGTAGATGATCCCTATTGTTTTTGGTGGAGATCAAAGGTCATTTGGGGTCACGAAAGGTCGACAGGTCAAAACTTCGTAAACACGATATCTCGAGAACGGTACATGTGACTATGCTCATATTTGGTGTGTGGGTTGGTCATATAGAGTAGATGATCCCTATTGTTTTTGGTGGAGATCAAAGGTCATTTGGGGTCACGAGAGGTCGAAAGGTCAAAACTTTGTAAACACGATATCTCGAGAACGGTACATGTGACTATGCTTATATTTGGTGTGTGGGTTGGTCATATCGAGTAGATGATCCATATTGTTTTTGGTGGAGGTCAAAGGTCATTTGGGGTCACGAGGGGTCAAAAGGTCAAAACTTCATAAACACGATATCTCGAGAATGGTACATGTGACTGGGCTCATATTTGGTGTGTGGGTTGGTCATATTGAGTAGATGATCCCTGTCGATTTTCGTGGAGGTCAATGGTCATTTGGTATCACGAGAGGTCAAAAGGTCAAAACTTTGTAAACAAGATATCTTGAGAACGGTACATGTGACTATGCTCATATTTGGTGTGTGGGTTGGCCATATTGAGTAGATAATCCCTATTGATTTTCGTGGAGGTCAAAGGTCATTTGGGGTCACGAGAGGTCAATAGGTAAATTCCTTAAAAATTGCTTGTAAACACGGTATCTCAAGAAGAGTAAGTGTGACTAATCTCATATTTGGTGTGTGCCTTGGCCATATTGAGTAGATGATCCCTACTGTTTTTGGTGTAGATCAAAGGTCATTTGGGGTCACGAGAGGTCAAAAGGTCAAAACTTCGTAAACACGATATCTCGAGAATGGTACTTGTGACTATACTCATATTTGGCGAGTGTGTTGGCCATATTGAGTAGATGATCCCTATTGTTTTTGGTGGAGGTCAAAGGTCATTTGGGGTCATGAGAGGTCAAAAGGTCAAAACTTCGTAAATACGATATTTCAAGAGTTACATGTGACCGTGCTCATATTTAGTGTGTGGATTGGTCATATTGAGTAGATGATCCCTATTGATTTTCTGAAAGGTCAAAGTTCATTTGGAGTCAGCATGTTCAAAGCCTGACAAGCTTTCCTGCACAGTCTTTCAAGAAATGTCACTTGTAGGGTCCTGTAACTTGTCCTGTAGATGGCACATAGTGAATACATGGTCCCAGAAGTTTTTGGTGGAGGTCAAATGTCATTTGGGTTCACAACGGGCAAGGGGGATCTCAATGTAGGAAGATTGGATGCCTTGCATGTGTACTTTGTGGGCACATCATGGAGCCCTGTTAATTGAAAAACATTGCCAAGCAATGTCAACGTGAAAAAAGGCCTTACATTCCAGCGGCAAGGAATCACTAAGCCTTTTGGCTTTCTGGTTTACTTTGTCCTATGGACCCCCTGTTGTATAGTTTTAGCATGTTGAGACTTCTTGTGTAAGGTGCTACGTAAGAACTGATATTATTACTATTACTTACACTGTGTATAGTTTGTATGACCACATATTTTAACTACATTTCGCTTACACCTGCACAGTAAACACCTCCTTTGTTTTACAGCTGCTGCTCCTCCAGATCTGGTCCAGTCTCAAATATCCAGTCCTCCAATCCAGAAACCATCACCAGCAACTCCCCTTGATGATCCTAAACCTCAACCAATAGGAGCTCTAACTGCCTCATCTCATGTAAGCTGGTCTTAAAGGTGAAATGCAGTCACCCCAACTTGAACTATTGTAGTAGACTGTCCAGTTTCATGATTGGCTCTTGAGAGTCATGTGACATTTTTTCTCTTCAAATGTGAAATTAACTAGGAATAAGTGCTTGGTTTACTTTGAATATACAATAATGAAGTCCTAAAATATTTTGAAGGATGCTTATAGAGAAGGAAGAAGGAAGTTATGAGATTTAGCTGTTGCTACAAAACAAATTTGGGGGTACTGCTCTTATCCATTATTCCTTTAAGCTGATGTGCATTTCCTATAACTGTACATGACACCTATGTTCCAAATTCCAGTTAACTGGATCGGGTTGATTCCAGTTGAAAAAATAGTTGAAAACCCAAACTTTTCATTCGACAGCTGGGTTCAACTGGAGTTTGTCCCATGTTTCCTTACAAGAATTGCCCCAAACGGTGAAAATGTTCCATGCAACCATTGGCAGTCTAAAGCAAATTCTAGACGCACAGATTTAATCACTGGATGCAAATTCTGAAATGTGTTGTGCTGTATACAAAGTATTCATTTATGGTTAAACAGAGTTTGGAGTCTTGTTTTGAAATGTTTGTTTAGAAGATTAGGTATCATTTTACTGTAGGTATTTGTGGTGCAAAATTTTTGAACCTGCATACTGCACAATGCACATAGGGGATACAGTAGCTTGAGAGGGATTTTATAAATGGAGTCCATGTTTGGTGTTAGGATATTAACGATATTTAGTAATTAGTTACAAATGTGAAAGTATGCAACAATATTCTGTGAGGCAATTAATTGATAACTGGTTATTTGTATTTGTAGAGAGAGGTTCCACCATCAGAGGTCAAGCTCACTGATGATCTTCCAGAAGCAGAAAGGGGTCAAGACAGAGTCAGCAGGGGTCAAGAGATGGTCAACCATGGAGTTAGTGCTTTAGACAGTATTGATGTGAGCTTAGATGATATAGATGAAGATAATGCCATTACAACCAGAGAGGTAAGAAATAATTGGTTTAACTGTAGGTTTGGTTTATGTTGTTGAAGTCCTTTGCCTAAAGTTACACCCTGCTTTAATCTGTAGGCCCTTAAACAGACAAGGTACCAAAAGGGGAGGGGAGGGGCAAAAATGTTTTCAGTCAGGCCAAACGTGTGTCAATGTATTAAGTTAAAGGCAAATTCAGAAGTCTCAAGGCAGGGCAAATAATTAAACACTGGGCTTGCCCTCCTTGCCCCCCTCCCCCCCCCCTTCCACCTTAACTATTGGCATGTTAATCTAGCTGGTCTCTAGATTGTTTTCCTATTACTCTATTTATTATGCAGAGCATCATTCACAATGGCAGTTGGTTCCATTTTTAAAGGCCAAATTCTCTCACCCAGGCAGTGCCGATTCTCCTTACCTTTGTACTAACAGTAATCCCCCCCTAATGTACAGTAGATTGCCTGAAATTCATTCTCATCCAGACACAACCTCAATTTATTGCTTCCTGGTGAGTATAGAAAGGCTCAATATATATAGTCAAAACACTGTCAGTACAGCCCATGCTGTTTAATATATAAGCTTAGGTACTCTGCATTATTTGAATTAGCTGTCAGTTAAAGAGCTGAGCCAATAGAGAACACTTGGCTGTTTTAGGGACTACATATTCCTACTGTAGTTGGTTTGTTATCTGTAAAATAAACTACATTCAGTTTATTTGTAAAGCACCCTGTAGGCACAGACTTGCAGTGATGTGTGCCCTGTGGAATAATTGCTAACCAATTTTAAGTAGTTTTCAAGTTAATTTTAGAATGGACTGTTGTAGTTTGACACATGACCCTTAAACTGATGACTAGCCAAGCAGCTACCAAAGGGGGAATACAGAATAGCAGTTCTTATTGCTTGGACAACTTTTAAGGAAGGAACCCTGTATATCTTTGGCCCTTTCCCCAGTTTGATGGCACATGTTCCTATGGCTTCACCTACTGTATTTTCCCTACCCTTAAGTTAATTTGAGTTAGTGCAGTAGAATTTTAATTAGTGATAGCAAGGAGGTTGAGTGGGGTTTGGAATTAATGTGTTGGAATGACTTACAGTACTTGATTTTCTTTTGTGTCACGATTGTTAATATTCTTTTTTGTGAGTTGGAAATATTGTAACTCAGCACAATTTGGGATAAAGGTATTCCATGTTAAACAGTATGAACATGGTATTGTGATCTGACAGGAACTATTTTGGAGGGGAGTAGAGAAAGGTGTCATTGGATGTTCTACTTGCAAATTGGTTTTTCAAATATTTTGTGGGTTGTTCATGTACATGTATAAAATAATGGTTGCATATATTGCTTTCATAGAGAGTTCACCATTCCAATCAAGGCCCATCAGCAGTTTCTTCAGAGGGTACCAGACAATCTGAAGAAGGTCAGGTACCCTCCCATCCATCTTCCACGTACAGCAGAGATGCAGCAAGTTTTTCAAAGCCATCTTCATCTGTCATAGATGAGAAGAAATTGCAAAACTTGGAGGAGAAGTTATCAGCAGCTGAAGTGGAAAAGGCAAATTTACTTAGGGTAAGGTTTAAACAAGGACAAGTATTGAAGGCACTTCAAGGTTGGGTTTACAGATCCTGCTTGTGCTAAGGTTCATTTTACTAATATGAAAATTTGATGGGAATTATTTAATTATTTTGCTAAATGTCTGGTTTAATTATTATTTAATTTTGTATCATCAGCAAACTTTTGCTAAAATCATCTGTGACTTTAATATAGTTTGCATATTGTCTTTAAGTGGAAGATTATCAGTGCATATGTCTATTGTCAAAGAAGTAAAATGATGAATAAAGTTTGTTGTCTTTTGAAACACCCCTTTTACTTAAGGTAATTATTTTTAGACTCTGCACTACAGTAAGTTATCAATTACTGCTTATAATATTCTATACTGTCAAGACTGACTACATTGTAAAACAGTTGTCATAAAATAATTTCAGGTGAAATAATTGCAGGTTGAATTTCTCTGCCTATGAAAACTCTGTCCACCCCTTTTTGCTTCAGTGAACGAAAGTCAACAAAAACCAGAAAAGAAGTTATGCTACTGCTTGCTTTTCACTCCTCACAAACAGTAGCACATCTGGTTCACATCATTCCACATTTGTTTTCATATTCTGCTAGCTCTCTCTTATCAAGCTTGTGGTTTCTCAGAGCATGCTTCAATGAGTTAAGCAAGAAGTTGTGTGAAATTTTATTGCCCCACCAAACCTCCTTTTGGTGGGGACTAGGGTGCATTTGGTAATTGATTCTAATCAAGGGTCCCTCTAAAAATGCCTGATTTGCTAGTTATATATGTGGTTAACAGAGTTCCGAAGCAACATTCATCCTAATGATTATTTTTTATAGTTACAACAAGAGCTGATGAAACGAGTCAGTGAATTGGAACAGGATGTCAAAGAAAAGAAAGAGGCACTTGATGGACAAAATAAAGTATACCAGGAGATGGATTCTAGGCATCAGAAACAACTAGAGGAGATTAGAGAGGCAGGACATCAAACTCTAGCTATTATGGTGGAAGAATATAAGGTAAGATTAGGTTTGAAAAGAAAAGGGAGCTCTCATCTCCATTTGAATTTGTAAAAATGTTCTTATCCTATCTCATGAATGGCTCTTTAGAATCATGTGGAAATATTTTTCTTAATGATTTACGAAATTTTTGAAGAGTAATTTATTGCTTTAACTTGGTCATGCGATGTTTAATCCTGAATATCATGAAAGATACCTAGAAGGGAAGTTAAAAGAAATTGGTGAAAAGAATCAGCTGTTGTTTCAAATAATTTTGGGGTGACTGTCCTAGCCCTTTAGATGTGGTTTGAATTTTTCTTAACATTTTTAATTTTTTAAATACTCTTGGTGCAGTGTGAAAGAGATATGCAACAATCCAATGAGAGTTTGTGTAACCTCTGTGACTGCAATATGTGAGTCTTCAAGTCGGGCAGAAATTTTTTCACAAAACAATGTTTGAACTGAGTAATGCTAGGTAGGAAAAAAGGAATAGAACTCAATGTGTTAACCCTAGGTAAACTTTGAAACAGTTAAGATTTATAATGTTACACTTTAGGAAACAGTAGCTGAGTCTGGAGACTTCAAGTCATGAGTCTCCAATTTTCAACTTTCAAGGACTTGAGTCCAAACTAGGACTACGGGAGTCCTTGTACTTTCCCAGTGAGGAAAAAATCAACCTCCATGAAGGAGTCCTTCAAATTTCGAAATCATGAGTCCAAGTCTGGATTCTACTGCATTACTAGTGGAAAACTTGAAAGATTTAAAGCGGCTCATTGGGTTGGTTCATGAAATTCAAAAAGTTTTTCCAAAAAGGGTAAGTTTTCTACACATACCGATGACAAATGGTCAATCTTGGACAATTCCCATATCCTAGATACAAATAACTCGGCTTTCAAAAATTCGTGACCAGACTTTTTTTCAAATTGTGTACAGAACTGTTACAATTCAGAACACTAGTATATTCAAAATTTTAACATTTTCTGTGACTTTGGACTTGAAACTTGACTTTTTATGCTAGCTATAAGCATTGTCATGTGGTAGTGACCCTTTAAGACTCTCATTAATTTATCGATATCAACTCAATGAACCCCTTTAAAGGTGGTGTGGAAACTTCCAACTAATATTCAGTAATCCAACAATGCTTGGTATGAAGATATGACTGCCAATGTTGATTAAAAATTTACATCATTAAGGTAAAAGTGTATGCTTTGTGCTTAAAGTGAGGGGTGACAAGGTTTTGTCTCTCTGAAGAAGGTAAGTGTTCATGTTACAAACACTGTTGTTATCATTCTGTAGGCCTATATTTACATTCTTCCACTTAACTATGTCATACATCTTCTGATTGATAAAAAAAAATGCTTATTACCAATCTTTTCTGTGCATTTCAAGGAACTTGTTAGAAAGACTGTCTTGGAACAACAGGAGAGAAGTGAGAAACAACTTGAGGATGCCCTTAGAAAAGAAACAGAAAGATGTGAAGAACTCCTGCAGAAACAGGTAAGAGACATATCTCATAATTTCCATTTATTCTTCCCCCCTTATATTCCCATATTTTGATACCTTCCCACTCCCCACCCCTCTCTTTGTTCATTGCAGCTACAGTTTTGCTCCTCCTAACTTTTGATAGCCAAAATCAGGAGAGGCAATAGTTAGAGTTACCATTCTGTTGGGAGTGACATGGTAACCCTGACTTGATCACACCCCTCGATGTCAGGGAGCAGATGGCACTTATTTTGGATTCCAATGAGGGTGGAGCACCCAGCCAATACATAATTATCACAGCTCTGGTATCATTGGTCATCTTGAGATCAATACTTTTTTTAAATCATGTTATACATAGCTGTTCTAAAGCGTTGAGAGTAGAATTTATGCCAATACCAATGCCTATGACTTATTCTGAATAGGTCTTTCTTGAAAGTTTTAAAAAGTTATCCATGATAATGCTAACACAAGACATTCAGAGAGGTAGGAAGCATATGCATTCATCATTTTATGTGCTAAATGTCTGGGTTAGAATCACATTCAACAAAAAATTATGATCAGAAATGAAGTCTTTTGCCATCTGTGCTCCCCATTGGCTTAGAATTCACAATAGTAAGAATATTCATATATGATGAGCATTCTCATGCCTGATTGGCGAGGCAAACTTTTTTGGTTAGTGAAGCCACTTTTATCACTATCTGCTCCCTGACATTGGGCCAATGAAAGGCAGAGTTACCCATACCCTCGACATCATGGTGACCCTGACTAGAGAGGAAAACTTGTGCCCTCTTGGTATAAACCAAGCTCTGTGGCACTCAGTGCTTGGTATGGGTCTAGGAGAGGTACACTTACTGGTGGTTAATGCTGTATATCTATAGTCTACTAACCATTGGTTTCTGATTTTATATAACCTCAACCCAGGTGATGAAACCAGATTGACAGGTTTGTCAAATAAGGTGTTGAGGGTCTCACGTATGGGTGATGGAAGGGCTCTGGTTAATGCTAACCTGGGTTCTTAATTGCTGGATCATAACTATTGTTTCATGTTCCATTAACGGAAAAATGTGATTGTAGTCTCAAATTGGGATCATTGTTTGCTTCTGGAATAATGATTGTGGAAACATGTACCACCTGACCCATTATCCTAGGTTAGGTTAGGTTGGGAGTAATGTCAGTATTTAACTTGCATGAGTTCCTTTATTTTTCATTTCCAATATATTGTTTGCCCTGAAGTAGATGGAACATTGAACAAACAGATGTGATTTACCTTTAGGACTTTTGAAAGTTGAAAAATTCAAATCAAATGTCTTTTAGGTTGTGTCTTCAACAAAACCCTAAAAATTGTGAACTTAAGAAATATTTCACAACTTAGATACCATTTTTGCAGCATCAAGCTTACTCAAGATTCTATATCCTGTAATTTTCATCTGCTAGAGTTAAAAAACAAAATTAAATAGTTGGATTTATATACACAAGAGAACGTTACTGTTCATAGTTTTATTGACACCTTTTTATCCTCCTTGAAGAATAGATTTGTTCCTGTGGTTGACCCTGTACAATGTGATCACAGCTAAAACAGAAACCATGGCACCATCCTTACTACTTTAATAGGGGTTATTCCTACCAACATTCTCTGCGGTTCGCAGACCCTGGAAAAACCAGCAATTTATTCACATCAATTCAATAAACTACATGGCTTCTGTAAAAAGAGAGCAGAATGTAAAAAGAGAGCAGAAAGCAGAAATGAGAAGCAATGAAAATGAATCTTTCATCAAGATAAAATGTTATAGAAAATTGTTTGGGATTTTGTTTGGAAAGTAAAGGCAAATTGGAAACATAAATGACAAAAAACTTATTCAGCATAATCTGTTGCACAATCAAGGACAGGTTGTGAATACATGTCAATATTATTTGAAGATACTTAAAAGCATTAAAACTGTGTATGTACCCCCCCCCCCCTCCCCCATTGTTGAATGTTCCATTCATTGAAAGAAGATTGTTTGTGCTTTGTAATTGTGTGATTGGATGCATTAATTGGAGCTTGCATGCATGAATTTTCAGTTATATATAATGACTTTGAGGCTGGCAGATTAGGGAAATGATAAGATAGAACAGGTAAGATAAACAGAGTGCAGGTTACAAGCATGTGTATGGATGTGGACTGCATTGCAATACTTGTAATATCCCCAAATGGCCCAAACATGTATGTCAATAGCATCAAGTTTAACATATACTGTTATTGTCAGTGGATCATAAAGAACATTTCAGATGGGGAGGAATGGGTCAGGGATTACGATTGTCAACTGTTATGAAAGTTGCTTATAGTTTGCAATATTCTACATTATGCGTGTGGCTTGGTTACTTGCCGTTTGGTCCACCCCTGGAAAATAAAACGATATTCCGGGTGTCGTGTGATCGATGAAGACACCAAATCTGCCTTCGCTAGACCAAACGGTAAGTAACTGAGCTGCACACGTCACATATGTTCAAGGTATTAACAAAAAAAGAAAACATTATTTACTACCTTGGAGCCATGACATCATATTTGTTTGCTCCAAGTCCTCATTTTGCAAAAAGAACAAATTCAACTGCTTACATTTGTTGAAACAACAAAATGAATGTAAATGATAGGTTCACCAGAATTTTGAAGATTCCTTTTCCAATTAATCAAAATTTGTCATGTCCTTTCCACAGAACCTCTCAAAATTAAGACTGAAGACTGAAAAAATTCAGATAAAACTGGAAAAAACTCAGATATCACATCTTGTTTACTGTAGAGGTTATTGTGCTGACTTATAGATAAGGAAAATGATTCCATCAATTTTGACAAGAAGGTTTTGGGGAATAGGGTTTCCTCATCAAAATTGGATGTTATTTTCTGGTCAATTTAGATAGGGACTGTAGTTTTGTGCATTAAAACTGGAGGTAAACTAACTTCAAACTGAAGAGAAAAAAACCTACCAACACAGCAAAATAGCTTGTCATCTTCTGCTGGTTTTGTGTGCCCTATTGTGTAGTAAATAATATCTAATTTAATTTGTTCTGTGCACAGGTTTTCTAAGGAATTAATGCAGTATAAGGTTAGATTTTCATTGACTTTTGAAGGGTCTTTGTAGCACTTCTAGAAAAGAAAATAACTTGTTACAAAATCAATAGTAAGGATTTGCTTTTATGGTGTTTTTTAAGTTTTTTTTTTCTGCCAACAGCAAGAAGTCTTTAATACTTTATTGGATGAAGAACGGCAAAAAGGTGAAGAAAGAATTAAAGTCGCTTTAAACAAGTATCAAGAACTGCAAAAAGAGAAACTAGCCAGTATTCTGGATGAAGAGAGAGAGAGGAGTAAGAATATTTTAGAAAAAGAAGCAAAGGTTATTTCCTTTTTGTTATAGATTTCTTGTATCTTTCAGCTATTTCATGATGAGAGAAGCAAATAGCAAGTTTTAGCCATCTCAAGCTGGCAATAAAAATCCAGAATCTATCAGATAACTTCCTGCTCAGGTATCTTAAAATCAATAAAGTTAAAGGGGTCCCCCCCTCCCTCCAGAGACTTTTTGCTCAATATAGCAACAAGGTTGGCTTAAACAGGGTGAACTGCCGCAATTACAGAGACGATCTGCACCGGAGAACACGCCTTTTCTCGGTAACAGTAAATGGGTAGGTTAGGAAAATTGGAACTTTTGGGTGAGTAGAAGAGGCCTTTATTCCTGACAGCATCTAGTGAAAGGCTGGTTTAGGCGAAGGAAGGGATCTAGTGAAAGGCTGGTTTAGATGAAGGAAGAGATAGATGGGTGTTATTCTCTTGGTTAGATACAAATAATTCCTTCCTATGTAACAATGTGGTGAATTACAGAGGTGCCTAACATTCAACAAGCTGGTGGAACAGTGAAGTTCATTTAACACACTAGAGGTATAGCCATCAATGGATCTACTCTTGTGACTTAATGTCACAGTTCCTGACCTAGAATATATTGCTCCTGGATGAACAGGTCAAACTTACTTAATTTTATTGGCCACTTGGTAGATTTCATGTTATATCATTTAATGGTTAAAAAAAGATTGGTTATGCATTATTGAACAGCATGACACATTCTTTGGGTGAATGTAAGAGATGCACAAAGATGTAGCAGTCCATCCAGTGCTATCATATTAACATCTGGGAGTGCATTTTGTTGTTCTAATGCACAGGTCCAGAGTTGTTAATCCTTGTTCACATATTTAACTGAATGACAAAGGTTAGTTTAGATGGAGTTTTACAGTCCAGTATCCAACCAATTGGTCTTTCAAGTCGAGCTGGCCACTGCCTTTTTCCAGTCGTGGCCCACTGGCTTGTTTTCCCTACTTCATTGCTTAATATGCTGAAAACCACGCACAATGGCAGTAGGTTTTGTTTTTGAAAGTCTTTGGTATGACTCGGGCAGGACTCAAACTCCTGACCTTCTGATTGCAAGTCTGATGCTCCTACCACTTGAACACTGAATGACAAAAGCAAACTTTTTGTTAATTTATGAACTCCTTTGTTTAATTCAAGACACATCATTTAATAGTTAAAAAGGATTGGTTATGCTCTATAAAACAGTATGACCCATTCTTGGGATGAATGCAATAGATGCACAAGGATGTAGCAGTTCATCAAGAGCTAATATTAACATCTGGGAGTACATTATTTTTTTCTATTGCACATGTCCAGAGTTGTTTAGCCTTGGTCGTTCAAACATTACGTAACCACATTTTTATTTGAAACAATGGAAAACAGTAAAATTTTGTTCGTCATTTGCCACATTAAAACAGCAATACCCTGAGGAAAATGGAGTAGCCCAAGATGTAGCATTTTAGTATCTGAGTGTTTAATGACCAAATTCCATCTAATTCATAATGGAGAGTTTATTACAGGATAATGCATGGTCAGCTGACCGTAATGAACCAATAGATTTTGAGGATAATTATCAAGTATGATTGAACAGTTTGTAATAATGTTTTTTCTCCTCATGTTTTAAGAGTGTTGATGAAAAACAAATCGAAGCTCTTAACAAAGCTGTGCAGGCTGAAAGAGAGAAAGGTCAAAAGTTAATTGAAGAACAGGAGCATCTTATGAAGAAAACGTTAGAAGAAGAGAGGAGACAATGTCAAGAAATAATCAAGGAAGCTTTAGAGGAAGAGAGATTAAAAAGCAAGGTTACAAAATCTTTTGTCTTTATATTCCATTACAGTTTAATAATGAAACATATTCATTTGTTGCAGAACATAATATTTTGTTTTTCATTATTTTCTCAAGAAAAAAAAACTTGCCCCTCCCTCCTGCCCTTCAAAGTTTCATAGCCAAGAGTGACAAACATTTAATTGCAAATTTTTGTGATTGTTGAATGATTGACCATAGTGTTATGTTTGAGGTCAGTATCAGTCTTAGACTATGGCCTTGAGTGTCCTTGCAGCCTCAAAATCTCCACATATGTAATGTTACAAGTCTTAGCCTGGTACAATCAGAAGTGGAATAGAACATTAATTAATAATGATTCTTGTCTATCAAGTTTGCAGGAGCTCAGGTCTTTATTTTGGAGCCCACCCTATGTGGACAAAGTGGGCTTCATTGCATTTGAGAAACATTGGCACCAAATACCAAGATTTCTAAAAGAGCTAAAATAAAAAAAAAAAAGATTCATGGGAAGTACAGATGGTGAGGGAGGACATGAAAATGGTTCCATTCAAAAATGTTGAATTGAATGATTAAAAGCGTTCAAAATCCATCACAATCCCAAGTGACCTTGGTTAAATGAATGTTTATTTCACATTCATATTAACCCTGTACCATTGTTTGGGTCCTTTTCAACCCAGACGGAGAGCGCGGCTGTCACCCATCTTTACTGTTTCACGCAGAGCTCGAAACTGCGAGGTCAATAGCCTATGGAAGCTGATGCGGGGCATGCTAAGGAAAAATATTGTCACATATTTCTCAAGAATCATTCATAAAATTTGGATGGTCTACTGCCCTTATTCAATTCTGGGTGACTGCATTCTCCTCTTTAAGGCTACGATAGGCTAAGGCTTTTGCCTTGTAAAAAAGTCTTTAACATTGCTTTGGTTCATAAAACTACCATCTTTCTTTCGACATGAAGTCATTTGTAATTTGCTGAGATTTTTGGTGGTTGATCAAAGGTTGCTTGGGATCATAGTATGCTAATTTATTAGGCAGATTACTCACTTAATAACCAATACTTGTAAGCTCTTCTGATTCCTTTCAACCCCTGCAATTTTGAGAAAGTCCTCATTTGGGAGCAAGCTCACTTTCAACTGTTTGCATGAGCTAGCAAGAGGTTGCAAGATTTTTTAACATGTTGAAAAATTTGTGACCTTTTGCTATCACAGCTTGTGGGCTTCAACTTCTTTGATGTGAGTTCTGTGATAAGCTGTTAGCAGAAACTTCCCACTAGGTGACCTTCTAAATGTTACTGGAGGTCACAAGGAATTGCAAGAACTCTCAAGTGTTGTTTGCTGCAGTGAGTGGGCTTAAGGAAAATTGCAGTTGTTAAGTGCTTTTGAGGGATGGGTTCTAAACTTGACCTTAAGGGTCCTTAGAGGGGTAAGTGATAAAGTGTTGCAAGGAGAAGTTTGATGTAAGGTCAAAACAGGTAGATATGTTGGGTGTGTAAATTAAAGTGACCATCATATCTGGAGGTCAGTCAACCTGAAGAATGTTAGCATGTATGAAATGAGAGTGTAATGTAATGAGTTAGAGTCACAGACTCCCTATATATGGACAAAACATACTTCACGGTAGATTGTCGCTAGCATAAGTATGAGGAAAAGTGCACCAAGATCAGCCAGCGGACAACACTACAGAAAACGCTTTCTTTTCTTGTGGGAATATGCATGACGTCACTCCTAATTAATATATAATTAGGTAAAACTGGCCTATTTGAAAGGCAAGTTTCTTACTTCTAAAGCTTAAAATCCGTTAAATAGCTTACACATTGTCTTAAAGAAAAGTATTTTATTCAATATTTATCAAAGAGAGGTACAAAGGACGATCCAAAGAGTGAATTTGGCCCTATTTTCGAAACGTCACGAAACTACTTTCAAAAAGTTCAGGAAAATCGTATTTGGCACTTAACGTCGACATTTCCAATTTCAAAACTTTGCATATTTGCTGTAAAAATTCATTTGCTATACGAAATTATTATTTTCTCAACTAAAGATCTTTTAACGAAGTCAAGTTCACGGCAAATATAATCAATAGAAATTTGGAAAGTGTGTGAACGAATAGCGGTTTACTGGGCAGTGAATTTTCAATAGGGACGTAATGCGCGAAATACTTGAGTTATGATGACCGTACGCGAAATCACTTGATCACCAAATGCAATGTGCGAGTCACGGTTATAATTTAACGGTACGCGGTACACAGGCAGTCGTGTCAAATCCAGTTGCGGACGGTGTAGAGGAACACCCCACCTGGGTGCGGGTTCCCTCATCGCCCCCCCTCCCCCCCACCCCCTCGAATCTACAAAAGCTCAAATAACAGCTAGGCCTATATTTCCCTGACAAACAAAAGATCATCACGACCGAGTGTTAACTTACCTATTAGTTCTGTAAAACCATGTGTCCACCATCTTACTGGTCCTCTGTTAGCTTCTTTCCTGAATCTTGTCATTATTGTCCTGCTTCTTATATTATTTGCCTCTGTCCCTTTTCATTATTCCCTCTCATTGCCACGGCCACCCTCTCATTATAGGGTCCGCTCTATTCTAGTCCCTCATTTTAATTGGACCCAATTTAGCATAATTCTCTGCATTATGTCTTATTGGTCCCCATAGCGTAATTCGTCTCATTAGTCCGCCATCTCATTGGTCCCCCCCCTTGTTATTTCGTCTCGTTGGATCCCCATGCATCTCATTAGTCCCCGGGGTTTAGGGAGACAGGAACTTTATTTTGAGACGAGGTACTATAGACATTATCCCCTCATTACCCACTTGTGATTGGTTGGCACGGTAAATACTATAATTCGAAGGGGTCTACCCGATGCATCCTGGGGTCAGCTGTCTCCAAGGTATATGACGTTCCCAGTTTTGGTATGCCAATCAGTGATTTGGCGATGTTCCCAAGGTTCGCCGTGCGTTCCCGAGGTTGAATGTGTCTGCATCTTGGGCACAACCGTACTTCTGGAACATCGAACCGGGGGATATACCTTGGGAGAATTGACATAGCCCCCATACTATACTATGAAAAGAGGATGGGTAAATATATATGGGACATGATCACAACTTCATAAGAAAACTTTGGAGGCCGAGATGGGGGGGAGACACTGGGGCCATAGACTTGTGAGGATACTTTTCGTCAGGAGGGCAAGAGCAATTTTTGCCTTAAATAATGGCACCTCCATGTTTCATCTGAATTAATGGACCAAATGTCAGTCTTGCCTGAATTGGGAAAGGGAGTTCCTAGCTCCTCCACGGCCCCACCTGGTATGCCTAGCTATGACTGGCCAGGGTCAGTGATATCGGGGACCATTGAGACTGCATGGGTTCAAACCAGGGAGACAAAGGGACTATGGATATTGCCCACAACCACGATCAACTTGTAGGCCATAGGAGTATGGGGCATGACAAAATCTAGCCCGATGCTCTCCATTTATAGCAACAGTGTAAATTATGTTCTCATATCCCACTGACCAGTGACCACTCTGCTTATTGACTGACTATACTGAGATAACAGAACAAAGATCCCTTATGTAGTCATTGGCTATCAGTCTTCACACAGTAGAGTCTTCTGGCACCCTATATGCAATTACCCAGAAAAGGGCCTTGAAACCTGGGTTTTTCAGTAGAGCATCGGGCAAGTAATTATAAGTCTAATGCATATGGAGAACTATATATGCTTTCTGTTTCCTGTTGATGTATATGTTGGTCTGTATATCCCCCAATTGACAATTAATAATGTCCAGAAGTACATAGCCTGGCTGCCCCTGGCCCATTTCACATTCTGGCCATCAGCTCTTGGTTAACTGGTCCTGGCACTTCTCATTTACAGCCTCAACCCTCATCTCATTTGTCTGCACTGATCCTCCTGGCTAACAGGAATCATGCAGCTATATACCCAATGTTCCCAGGGTTCAATGTTCCCAAGGTTCAGTTCCTGTCACCGTGCTCCCCCCACGTAGCTCAGAAACCAGACAGCTGTAATCATGTAGCCTAATCATTCCCTTGCAACTTTATACAAATTAGTTTGGATACTATCTACTACGGTCATCATGCAAGCCTTTGTTTGTGATAAGGGAATATGTAATAGTCAAAGGGCAAGGGTAGTTACCCCAAACTTATTTTGAATCAACAACTAATTCTCATATTTCCTTGTTTCTCTTCAGGGTATCTTCCATAATATTTTAGGATTCCAATTGCAACACTGTTCCAAGTTCAAGGTAATTAAGCCATGATAGTTATTCCCAAGAAAATTCCAAAAATACCTGCAGGCCATATCATTGCAACCCACCATACTGGGAATTAACATTTTTTAAGCATTTCATGTGTAGTGGATCTGTGCACATACATGCATGACACATTAAAATTTCAACAGTCACAGCTTAGAAGCATGCAGAATGATCTGACAAGATTTTACAAATGATAGGCCCATGTTTTCTTCTATATAGATCAACATGAGTTATCAAAAATTGTTTTGAAGTTTATTTGACTGGAATTTTGGTGTTACATATATGCATTTTCCACAAAAAAACTTGATATAACCTTGAACATGTGGTACCTGTAGGTCTACTTGCAGATGAATGAATGACTTGATGGAGTCCAATAATGAGACAAAGTTTAATTTGGCAAAAAATAATCATTCTCATAGCCTCCCACATTTATTTGAAATTCAACCTCATCCAGACATATTCAGTTTATTACTTCAGGGTGAGAGGTACAGTATCAAAAAGCTCAATGTGTATAATCCAACAAAGTGCAGTTCATGCTACGAAATATCAGGGAGTTGTCAGGGCCCCTAACAACTCCTTGGTAATATATGCTTTGGTATTCTGCACTGCTTGCATTAGCTGTCATTGAAAGAGCTGAACCAATTGAGAATTTTGGTAAACCCATATAGAAATTGTAGTTTGACTCTGCAGATTGGCCCTGTAAGTAGGAGAGCAACTGTAAGTTATGCCAAAACAACCTGCCATCCCCCACCAACACACAAAAACCCATGCAGTAAATCTCTAATACTAAAGAGAGACAGGAAAAGAATGATAGCTAGGGTAGCCCTGTAGGTACTGTAAAGGATCATGGCTAATGTGACCTTCAAAATTAAAAATTTCTTCATAGAACTTTCCTCAGCTAAGATATAAAAAATTGTAGTTTATTCCCTTAACAAAAGGTCCAAGTGGTCCATTGATTGTTCAATAATTTGTGATATGTCATTGCTGTACTACTCCAATTACAATCTTTGTGTTTCTTTGTTTTATAAAAGTTACTGCACCTTGTACCAATGTGACCGTTATGGAGTAATGTAATTATTTAAACCCTCTGTTCAACATGCTATACAAGCAAATGGGAAGTGTTTGAGGTCATAAAACCATTTCCAATTTAAATTAAAAGTAACAAAGCAGGTGAGTTGTACAACAAGAAAGTCACAAATTGTGTTATGGACCAATTTGTTTCAAAAGAATAAATGTCAACATTTTATACCTCAGCTCAGAAATGTCCTATGAAGATGAGATTGGTCTGTTAGAATTCATTTTTCATTGTCTTTATTAAATATTTTTGAATCATTTGAACTGAGGTACACTTTTAAAATAAAGCTGGTGCTGACAGAGCAAGAGACAAATTGCTTTACACAGGCAAACTGTGCACTTGACAAGTTTTGGCTCAAGGGTCTGTCTTAGTCTTCTTTCAGGAAAGTAAAATCTGCATAGACACAATGCAATACAAGACTGATCTTTAATTTTAAGCTGAAAGATGATTTTCCTATGAGTGCAGGTAGGGTAGGGGTAGGTTGGGGGAGGTGGGAGTGTGGGTGGGGTAGGGGGATGCAATGATAACAGTCATAACTGAAACAAACAAAAGAGTATAATTTCCATTGAATGCCCATACAAAGCCCTAGTTAGCCCACTGAAAAGACAGTGGTTGCCACTCTAACACCACGGTGAGGTCAGCTTTGCGGGACTTTGGTCAGAGATTTTTTTTTAATAAAGTGTAACAACAAACTTTTGGGTTGACTATCTTTATTAATTGTCTCTCAATTAAACTATACATCAAATACACAAACACAGAAGGATGAAGATTAAACTTATCTACATTACTGTTGAAAATGCCATATATACTAAGTTTCATTGCAGAACCCATTAAAAAGCCCATCAAATGACTCAATGACAACGATTTGGAATCATTCTCTGTCACTATCTATCAACAAAAAAGTATATATTTATAAAAAATTCTGCCCCACAAAAGAGAAATGCTCAAGTGAAATGGTACCATTTTTAGCACAACAGCTGAAAAATGTAAAAGATGTAAAAGTGCATTGAACCAAGAATGACATCATCACAGGAACCCAACTTCACAGTAGGTGTATTATAATGCTATGTTTAAGTAACCAGTTACTCATAGATTGCATAGCATGAGACCTGTACCGGCCAAATGATTTCTGTGTGTATAACCTCTTACCAGGGAACTTCCAAACACTTGTATGATGTATACCAAACAATTTTCCCTGCTAGTTGGCTCAAGGAATATTCAAAAGTCACAAACCTCCATCTGTTAAACAGGGGTATTCCTAGGTGTTAAAACCCCCTTTCCACTAGTTTTGTGAAGCAAACATAGGTTTAGGTTCTGTAATGATTATTTTTTGATTATATCAATCATTTTAGGCCATTTACAGTATACATGCAAGATTCTGTAACATCAACAGAACAGGGTATATTCCTAGTGCACTATAGTACACACACAAGTTGGGTTCCTGTCATGTCACTATTGGTTCAATGCACTTTTACATTTCTCAGCTGTTGTGCTGGAAGGGATACCATTTCACTTGAGCACTTCTCTGTTATGAGGGGGGGGGGGGTTGTTTAAAATAAATGCTATTTTTTTTTTTGATAGATTGTCTAAGTGAGTCATGTCATAGGCTCTTTAATAAATATCACCTTGTAGCAATTGTACTTCATATAGGGCAGAAGATGCATGATGGGCCCCACAAACAAACATACATCAGACGCCTGTTATTACAGTACTAAAATATGGAATAAGAACATTAGAGAACTAATGAACAATAAACATTCACTTACCTGCAACTTGTCAGAAAGTTAAAAAACATTTTGAAAAATATGAAAATAATTATTAAACAAATTAGCAACTGGTGGTACACACCGGTCTCTTAATGCCAACAAGTAAATAAACTATGTCTGTACAATATATTGCAATGGAAAGACTCATCATAAGTACAGTATTTCCTGTATTATCTACATCACTGTTGAACATGCCATCTACTAAATTTCATTGCGGTACCCATTAAGAAATATCAGCTTGCAGTTGTACTACATATAGGGCAGAAGATGCATGATGGGTGAGGGGGTTGGCAACTGAATGCAGTACCGACATGATATTTTTTCAGTTCAAATGGGGCTTCGTCTATTGGTGCCAAAGTTACCTTAGGTAGGCACTGCAAACAATGCCATCTCCACAGACAGTTCCACCTCCAACCTTACACATGGCCGCACAAACAAACATACATCAGATGCCTGTTATTACAGTACTAAAATATGGAATAAGAATATTAGAGAACTAATGAACAATAAACATTCACTTACCTGCAACTTGTCAAAAAGTTACAAACATTTTGAAAAATATGAAAATAATTATTTAACAAATTAGCAACTTGAAGTCCACACCTCTCTTAATGCCAGCAAGTAAATAAACTATGTCTGTACAATATATTTCAACGGAAAGACTCATCGTAAATATTTCCTAAGTTGTGATATGTATGTACATAGATTTTACAAACTTTTTTAAAAAAAATTGAGGTCAGCACAAAAGTTAAGGACGGAGAAATTCAAGGAAAGACAATTTCAAGAATGGCAAGAATATGAATTATTGCTCCAGAGTCTTTGGATAAAACATTTTAAATGATTAATACACTACAACACCGTTCAAAATAACTGCCTCCTACAAAATTATGCTCAAAGAGGGCAGTTACTTACACCTTATGAGTAAGGAACTTTAGCCTCACCGTACTCCTGTTGCACATTCACATGGAGATATGAAGGAAAATTGAACCAAATCATACACTCCTGAGTGAAAACAGGGAAGTAGCAAATAAAACAGAATAGGAACAATAACTTCCAGAGAGAAAGTGCAGTACTTCTTTAATAAGCCTCTAAAATTCAAACCAACTATAACTACCAAAGATAGAAATACTGTACATACTATACAATACAATGAACCTTCAGTTACACTTCACCTTCAGAGCTTTCATCCTCTGCTGTGTTTTTTACTGATACTTCACATTCAGATGTTGAACTTTCAGGGTCATTTTCATACTCACCACTGTCAGATTCACTCCCACTTGATTCCAGGAATTCCACATGTTCAGATCTTAAATTTGAGCCACAAGTGTTTTGACAATTGCAACAATTACAGCCTGGCCCACACTTAATTCCGTCTTTTAAACATTTACCCTGTCGAGTGATACACCCGTTTTTCTTACACCCACACCCCCTTGTGAGATGCTTCACCCTTTTCTGTATCTCATTTACATTTTCCAATGAATCCCAAACAACTTTTACTTCACCTGAGTGTAGAACTTCCCAACCATACATATCAATACAAGGATATTCAAACTTCTCCTGCAGAGCACATCCCCAAACACTCTGGACCCAATATGCCCTAAGCCAGTGCAATTTCAATGCTTCATCTGATGGTAAAAGTTCATCTTCATATGTGCCTTTCCAGCTAGCATGCCTTATTTTTTTCAAAAACTGGCTATGACATGAGAGAACATTTGAATCTGTTAATGACTTTTGTAAAGCAAGAGGTGTATCATACCTATTCAGACAGGCCCTATTGGCAATAAAGTAGACACAGCCTATGAGACGCCAGAAAGACAGCAGCCCAGGAGCAGGATCATCAGGGTTTTCAGGTGTTTGGGGAATGTAGGGAGAAGCTAAGTGGCCTGGTAAATCTGTACTATTGCTGCAAATGAACTGACAATACTGAAAAAAAGTATTTAAAAAAGTTGTTTTGCCTTTTTTGGCAAAAAAAGAAACAAAATCACACCCAGACAAAATAAATAATGACTGTATGATCTTCTCAACTGGGAGGTTATTTTCAACAATGAAAGCTAGAGCATGGTCTTTATTCAAGGCTTTCTTTAAAGCATTCATATGCAAATACCTATCAACACCAGCTCCCATTCTATATTGTAAAAATATTTCCTTCCCTGGAAAAGAAAAAGGTAACCCCACCATACCAACATCCCTATCCAGTGAATAAAGATGGATAACAGGGCATTGGCAATCAGCAACATGTAACCAAATTTGTGTATCTGTCTCCTCGTGATTACAGCACATGTGTTAAGTATGAACTTTGTTAGATGTGACAATCACTGAAGACAAATCAGGAAAACCCCCAGAGGTTATGAAAGTTTGAGTGTCCTCCAGCTTCAACTTGATAATATTTGCAATAGATTTTGATAAGTACTGGCATAAAAGTCTTTTGTTTCCTCTTATTTTAAGAAACTCCTGCCAAGAACCAACAGAGGGGAGGGCAGTGGAATGATCAATATTAGGAAGTTGTTCAACTGGTAATTTACTTGGTTGGGTCTTATCCCTCCTTGCTCTTTCTAAAAATTTGGGGGATTTGCCTTGAGTATCAATCTGGTCAAAAATGATTCTGACCTCACTGTAACCCACTTTAAAGTAATATTCAACCCACCGACTACATATATACTGAGCATAATCCAAAAATGTTTTGTGACTCTTCATTGGGCTTGAGTAGATAATATTCATCCCCTCGGCTATAAAACACCTTTTGTTTTGCTGATTTGATTGTGGTATCCTTGAAAGAACTGGAGTATACTGCTCATTATACCTCTTTAGAAACCAATCATAAATGACTGATTTGGTTCCTTTTAATGGCAGACCATTAGGATCACAAATGGCCCTTGGTGTTTCAAGAAACTGATAGGATGTCAGCAAACCTTCCCTTTCATCACTGCCTAAAAGCAACATTCTCTTATAACATTGGGTAATCATTCTTTTCTCCTTTTCAATGTAGTTTATCTTCCTTTTTGAAACTCTGGGTTTAGAAAAAGTTTTCAGCCTATGAAATTTCATTTGAATCAGATTAGTACTACTTTCATGTAATATCTGACTTTTAACAAAGGATTCATATGATTTTTTCCCAATGGCACGATGAGTTATGAGATCTGTTTCTTGCTCTTTACTGGCTTGCTCCCCAGAGAATAAATGGACAAGATTTTGCTTGATCAAACCCTTTCCCTCCATTGAAATCTTTTGTACATATGCTCTTACATTTGCAATTTCTTCCTTTATGACTGAATCAGCCAAATCCCGTTGGTACTTTTCATTTCTCTGACATGCACACTGATACAGAAAATTCTTAATAAGGACGGCTTCATGTTGTAATGTATGTGCCCTGAGAGCTAGAGACTGTGGTGTGAATCTGACACTGACCTGTTTGCAGTCTTTGTTTATAAGCATTTCATGAGCTTCATCCAAACCGACCGAAGAGAAGTTTATACCCTTTATATTTGACACAAAGGCTCCCCTTTTGAAATGGTTGAGAACAGATTTAGGCAATGCAGCCATACATGCAAAATGCACTGGGAGTAATTTTGAATAATTATATCGGTCATAAGCATGGAACAGTTCTGCAATGCTTTTAACAGCACTCATCCGTAAATCCCAGTTGCCTGTTCTTATAGCTATCCACAATTGTATATAAGATGCTAAATCTTCCCTGAAAAATCCTGCCCAAAACTTGAAACTTTTGGATTTGCTGCATTCAGTTTCAATGAAGTCACTGAATGAAAGAAGCACCTGATCTAACTGAGAGCTAACAAATTTCTGTTGCATCTCCACAAAATGTGTATTTGAAGCTGGATTGTAACATGACACAATTTTTTTTATTTCATCAAAGACACTGTTAAACTCAACAACTGAAGATTTACCTAGTTGGTTTTGTTGAAAGAGGTCTATGTTATGATGATAGAATGCTTCAAATACTTGAAGAAAGAATCGATGGTTCCTTTTAAAATTGGTACAAGATTGCAGAGACTGATGTGTCAAGCCTCTATGTGTAACTTTTGCAATATCTTTTAAGCCTGCATCCCAATAAATTTTCATTATAACTTCCTGAAGATTTTTAAGAATATGCCAGTCCCCAGGATATGGTACAACCCAGTCCATCGCCTTGCCATATTCTCTTTTAACTTTTACCAGTAAATCGAAAGTCTTAAGGTCTCCTACCACCATGAGATGATTTAGCTTGTTTGAAATTTGAAACTGCTCATATAACTTTCCCAAAACCTTCAACATAGTATCCTTACTATCTGCAGGTTCATTGTGTACATCAAGGTATACAAAATCTGATTTCTCACACTTTGGAATACTTTCTATGAAAAATTTGCACTTTAGACTTGGAAGTACAGTAAAACAGTCAGGTTGTTTTTTAATATAACACTTCTTTCAAGCATGTAAAAAAAAACTTTACTTCCAAATGTCTTCCTAGCTATACATTCATCTTCAGTTTCAACAAAATGTTCAAATTTAAGTTGAAAATTGATATGGGTTTTAAAGAATGGCTCTTCAAATGCTATCCCAGGATTGATAGGGGTATCTGGAATTTCAAAAGAAACTCTCCGAGAGGGAAACTTTGGACCAGTTTTCAATTTCTTTGGAGGAGAAAGAACTTTTTCACTAGCATAGCTATGTTCCATATGAATTGTTGACCTAGTATTAGTTTGTGCAGCATACATGTGGTCAGGTATGGGGTTGTCAGAGTGTGTAGAAGTGAGTATGTCATTCAAAGACACAAGTGGCGTCAAGCCATGCAGTGTTTGCCAGGAAATTCCCAAACAAGTGGCAAAATGTAAGTCAGCAGCATGAAGAGTACTTTGACTTTTGATCTTATGTTCCCATAAACCATTTAAATGAAGTTTTCCATCTACCTCCATTTTGGTAATTAAAAGAGGTGGAACACCAGTCAAAAGGTTCTGTGATGGAATTGACATTTCAAGACAATGCTGACTGTTATGGACAGAGTATATGTTAACCTGTGTTTGAAGTACACAAGACACAGCAGCAACTAATAGAGCACTTAAGTGGAACTGCCCTTTCTGGTGCTCTTCAATGAATGACTCGACAGAACTGAATGTGCCACATTCATCCAAAAGATATGCAATGTAATCTGAATCGAAACTTTTCATTTGGGGCATATTCTTTAAAATAGCACCACAAACTTCTGATCGTAACATGAGACACAATTTAGATTCGAGCTTTTGAAGCTGATCATTTAAAGCAATGCCATCCAGATTTCTCTGGCAATTTAACAATTCTTCACACATGGTACATACAACTGCTCGGTAAAACTTGTTGTCATCCTGCTGGATAGGAATTTTTCGAAAAATTTGTGATCCTAAAACCTCATGCTGAAGAAATGGCTCTGTCTCTGGTTTGGGAGTCTGAGACATGACAGATGTCCCATGCCAACTGCGCCCTGTGTCGGAAGTCCTAACAGCTGCATATGGTGTTTGGACATCAATGTTGTCAACAGAGACTATTGTGAAAGCAGTAGGTAGTGTGTATGTGCTGCCCTTATCCTGTTCTGAAGGCAGAGTATTAGTAAACCTATTCAGTGTCTTCTCAGAAACACATATGCCAAGGTGGTTGCACAAACCAAGTAATTTAGATGAACCTGACAGACGTTTGATAGTCTCTGCCATGAGTATTTGAAGGGGAAAACTGTTTTCATCATTTTGCATAAAATGTAATAACATAATGCACATTAATTTCCTATGCATATGTTTTTTACCATTCATGCTAGTTTCATCTTCAAACTGGGAGTGAGTTTTCCAGCAAAAGTCATGCTGAGATGACATATTTTTCTGAGCTAACAATGATACAAAATTCCAAACATAGGGATGAACCAAACTATGAAGTTCTGAAAAGGTAAAGTTTTTCAAATTTGATGGATCAGAACCATACTTAGAGTTCAAACTTGTAACTTGAGATCTGAGTGAGTCTCTTAAAATAATTCCTGCATTTTGCAATGTAGTATGGGACTCAACTTCTTCTAATTCTGTGTGTGTTCTTTGGGAATTGCAGGTGTCTGCCTCCATTTCATGGGTCTTTAACTGCTCTTTGAGGGTCTTGATTTGTATGAGTGCTTTGTGTAATGCTTGACAAAGGTCAGTGTCCACACATGTGATCAGTACACTTTGCTTCCTATTTGCTAAACGTGATATATTGACAACATTTTGAAATCTGTGCAAGATGTTAGCGAGCAACCAAGATGAAATGTTTGCATCTATCAGCATCTTTGATTCTGCTTGTGGAAAAGTTTTTTGCAAATTTACAGCACAATTAATGAAATGGTCACAAAGGTCAGCAAGAAGTATAGACTCTCCTTTTGAAAACAAGTGACACAGGTGTAAATAGGTTAATCTAAGGGATTCATGCTCAACAAAGTCCTCATGACTACTGTCAAGAGAATTTTCTTTCTCCAGTTCTGCTAGAATTGAAGGAAGACTAAGTGACTCACCAGCATTCCTACAACAAATGAAACACTTTTTACAAATATAATCCCCTACAGCTAAATCTAACTGTTGCAGATAGGCAAGGTTATCTTGTAATGAGAATTTTGTGGTAAGATCAAGGGTTACAGCAACTTTGTTGTAAGGATTTTGCAAAGTTCTCTTGCACAAACGACACTTATTTACATACCACCACAATTGGTTGTAATGGTGACGGCAAAGAGAGACAAGGAAAGGTGTGATACTTGTCTCTCCAAATGATAATCCAAAGCACCTCTCAATAGTTTTGGGTGGGAAGTTAGATGAATCTTTGACCATTTCACCTTTGCAATTATTCAGGGTAGATGCACAACAATTGACTTGCTCTTGTGTCTTTTTCCGTGTTTTCTCCGGGGTGTACTGTGAATCTATCACTTTCCTTAAAAACTTTGCCCTACATGCTGCACTGAAACAATCCTTCTCCCCTAAAGATGTATTACCTTTAATCCATGCAGCCAGGTTTTCATTTTTCAGAGAAACAACATGAAAATATTTGCAAGTACCTGACATCTTCTTGCAAGTGACACACGGTCCACATTCAACTTTACCGCAGGGCTTTAGAGTGCCCTGCTTCTCCTTCACCCCTGTAATGTCTGAATAACATTTGAAGGGCCATTACCAAAACATGAAAAACCACAAGCTTTTACCTTACTCACAATAAAGTTACACTCACTGCACTGTCTCTTTCTCTTTCGCTGTCTCTTCTTCTTATGCCTAAAACACTTTCTTCGTTCAGCTCTCCTCATCTTCTTATGTCTCAAATATGGGGAGAGAACCGCAGGCAAAGGAGTACAGCTGTTATCTACTACAGGTTTGAATTGATGAAAATGAATGTCTACTGGGGAGTATGAAAAAGAATGACTGTTAATGTAAGAAGTAGTGATTGCTTCCACATTCACCTTATCAACAACCTTACCTACCACAATGAAATCACTATCCCATTCTTCAAAAAACCTTGGATGAGTTTTCTTGTGTTTGGTGTTACCACTCTTACCTTTCTTTCTACCTCTCTTGTGTCTTTGATGCTGCACCTCATTACTGATGGGTGTTTCACTTACCTCACATATACTGAACCTTACCTTGTCACATTTCTTATAATCAACTGGGGAAGGACAGGCATGTACTTTGCTGCAGTTTTTGGTGTCATCATTATGGCTAGTTGAACCTGTGGATTTCATGAAAATCATCCTTTTCACCAGGGCTTCTTCATGTGTGGGGTTGACCTGTGGGAGAAGCCTTCTAGCAATGGCCTTTGACAAAAGATCTGCAAATAACTTGTACCCACATTTGCTCAGGTGAAGGTAATCAAACCCAAAGAGAGAATATCTTTGTCCCTCAAAATGTTGGGTAAAGTCAATGAATGAAGTATGACCATGCTGTTTTGCAATCAACGGAAGTTGTGTGTTGTAATATATCCTTTTCTCATTTAGCTCATGGCTATCCAACCGTGGTAAGATTGCATTAAGAAATATGCGTGCCTCTGGATATGTTGATTGTATGGTTCTGACAAGTGTGTGGTAGGATTTGAAATTTAGTAAAGGAGAAGTGTAAGAATCAAGGTCGTTAGTTCCTACATGAACAACCACTGCATCAACCTCATCAAATTTGGCATGTGCTTCTGTAATTAATGATATAATATTGTGAATACGTGCTCCCCTTAGGCAGACAACTTCGAAATCAATGTGATCGTGAAACAGATCTTGCTGTAAATATTTTGTCAGAGAATCACCAAAAATCAGCACAGTTTTCTTCCTAACTGTGTCTACTAGGCCATCACTAAATGGGAAAATACAAGAGAAACTGAGTCAATATTTTTCTATGGTATCTCTATCATATACTGGCAAGTCCAAGCTAAGGTCCCCTCAAATGACAAAATATTAAACTAGTCAATGCATATTTGATATCATCATAAAGCTAACAGTTCAAATAAAAGAATGGCACATTTTTCTTTTCAAATAATCTTTAAAACATGTGAGTAATAACACCTAATTTGCATAATCAACATATTATGTGTTTTCGTATGGGACATCTATTAATGGATGTACTGTAACATACTGAAGAAATGCAGCCAATATAACTTTTCTTCATAGACATATAAAGTTACTCCATCAAATTTATGGAGGTTTGACATTTTTTTAATTGTCCCTTTCGAAACACACAGAATAGCTTGGACTTGCCTACTGTATACACAGAAACAATAAAAGAATCTGTTGAAGTTCTGCAAACTATCTCAATTATGACATACAATATGGTAAATTGTAATGAGCAATTTTTTAACAAGGGGCAAATCAAGTCAATATGCATACATGTTACTAGATGCAGTACTGTATGTTAGATAATTATTTAGCCTTATAACTGCAGGCAATTGTAGTTTTGAACATTGCCGGCTAGACCACTTACTGGCAGGGTGTATGACAATACACTGCTTATTTTAGACAGCTGAACTTATTAGCATTTCCTTAGGAGAATGTTTGGTACAACTATTGAACACCCTGCCAATATATAAGCCCACTGTGTTGCCGGCTACTGTGTCATATGGTGGAGCCAATGTAGCAGGTGTAGCCACATCAGGGAAGTCTTTTGACTTAAAATTATATTTTCACTTGTTAACTCAATTATTTAAAACATTAATTTTCTTCACAGTGGAGTCAATGAAGGTGGCATATAGCCACATGGGGGACTCTTGTTGGACTTAGGTATGGTAGAATATTTTTCACAATTTTAAAAATTAGTGTGGCATGTATGACTTTGACAAAGAATATACAGAACATGATGTTACTGGCTGGGCTGGTGTAGCCACACCAGATATAAAATGTCTTGGACTTAGAAAATCTGGGGGTATTTATGACTATGATAAAGGGTGTATACAGTACCTCTCAATGCTTGAGCACAGTAATTACTACTGTAATGTCATATGGACCAACAAAGTTATTGAATAACAAAGCATTACCATGATTTCCTAATTTTCTTTATCTTTTGATATTTTCTTCACTTGAGCAACACCCAGCTAGGCCATGCTGGACAACCAAAAGCTACTAATTTAATAACTACTTATTAGGGGGGATTTGGCTTGGTGGTTAATTGAGCATACTGCCTTGCAAGCAGAAGGTCCCTGGATCAAATCCCAGTGGAACCAATTGAAAATTTTCCGCAGTCTAAAAATTAGTATGTTCAGCTGTTCACAGTGATGCTGAGTGGGTTTAAAATTTGGTGAACTACAAAATTGGGTATTTGGTTTTCTGTTTCAGGAAGTTATCCGCTTGCTCAGTTCAGCTGTTGAGCAGTGGTGCAAGTAACCCCACCCCTACCCAGCCTTTGGAAAAGTGGCTAAAGACTGGGGTTACGATCACATAGGTCAGATGGGGACATCCCTTCGTACTAAATGGTGGTCCTGGATGCAGGATTGGGAGCAATTACAGTAATAATGTACACGCCTTACTCGTTACCTCTGAGCAATAGTCTAAAGAGAGAAAGCCAAGTTTGCTAGTGTTCATCCATGCTCACTCTGGCATACCGTCCATGAGCCAAAATGGCTTCCTGACCCTCAAAACGTTAAATTAATTTTTAAAAAAATGCATGGGTAGCGTGATAGAGCAACAAGCGATTAGAAAATTTTTCAAGCCCTGGGAACACAACTTTGTTAAGTGGGTGTCTATAAAACTAAGACCTAAGATCTAAGACCTAAGACCCAATCAACTATAAAACTAAGACCGTACCAACTATAAAACTAAGACCCTACCAACTAAAAAACTAAGACCTAAGACCCTACCAACTATAAAACTACCCTACCAACTATAAAACTAAGACCATCATTAGTTTCTACCACATGACCGTAGGAAAACCAAACAAATACAGATAACCCTTCACAGTATTGTATCTGTGTTGGTAGCTCCATGCTGTGACAACAATCATGGTTCAGGACAGGTTCGTAACCAGGATGAGGGAGGGTTTTGGTGGGTATGACATGAAGGGTGGGATTAAGGGAAGGGTGCCCACCCTTCTCAGTGAAAACAGTTTTTTTAGGTCTTTAGATGTGAAATGGTGCAATGCTTGTTTCTCAAACGTGCTGTAGTAATGTTTATTGTGTCAGCATATTTTCACCAAGACTGATGATTTGCCGTTGTTTTTAAGCTTGGGTCATGGGGGCTACATGCCTGATTCAGGATATTAATTATCCTCAGGTATGATTATGGGTTCATAAGGATCATAATACTGTTAGGATTAACTGTAAAGGTACGATCTCCTGTCTAGTAAATATTTGATGCAACGAATACTGCCCAGTGCATTCCGTTAGCCAAATGAAGTATATGCTTTCATTGCCTGTGGAAACACACTGCATTCTGGTTTTTATTTGGATATAGATGCATAGCACTATGATCAGGGAGCTGTACAGATATACTCCTCCTTGTTATGATCCTGTTTCATACGAACAGGAGTGTTAGTAGACAACCAAGGATTAACTGCCGAGGTCTCTGCATATGGCGTCGTTGACATTTTTCTTCAATTTTTCTTCAATTCTACACACAACTAAAATACTCTCACAAATAAGTGGGTTCTTGTTGTAATTAGGAAACAGACAGTAATGGGGGATGATCAAATATGCAAGGGGGCTGAGGGAGCCAGCCCCCAGCGAAATTTGTGGGTAGTGGAAGCAGTGCTTCAGCCAACCCCCCCTCCCACTTTACTCAATTATAAACATTTTCCAGCCATTTATATAGTTTAGAAATAACCCAAATATACCACCATTTTGCATCTTAGCAACTTTGAGTTAACAAGAATTATCGGGGGGTGTGGAGACACCTTTCCCCTTTGACCCTGCCCAGGACGGTGACAAGAAAGTTTCAGCCCCTCCCCCCTAACAGACTGGAACAGTCTACAAGTATGCAAATGCGTAGTTTGAAATGCTTCCTGACATTATAACTATAGAAGAAAGGTTAGCAGACACCATATAGGGCCTCTGGGAAACTCTTGTCTTGAGTACAAAGTTTTTACTAAATAACATTTCCTTGACCAGACCTGCATTAGGGCTCTGTATTTTGGACAAATTTTAATTTATATTACTTCAGTTTTTTGACTTTTACCAAAACCCTCCCTCATCCTGGTTATGAACCTGTCCTGAACCATGATTGTTGTTACAGCATGGAGCTACCAACACGGATACAATACCGTGGAGGGTTATCAGTATTTGTTTGGTTTTCCTACAATCATGTAGTAGAAACTAACTGAATGATAGTCTTAGTTTTATAGTTGGTAGGGTAGTTTTATAGTTGGTAGGGTCTAAGGTCTTAGTTTTATAGACACCCTTGTTAAGTCAATCTTTGTACAGGTAATTAAGGCGGTCGAATTGGATTGGTTGGGCGAATTCCATGCAGTCGCCATTTATGAAAGTAGGATATATAGTCCTCCAATTGCCGTCTGTGACTGCAGTGATTGTTCTTTACAGAACATATTGCCTGTTAGATTTATAACCGCAAAGGAGATTTTAAAACTTCACCCATGCTAGGCCTACTCTTTTAACTTCTCATTTCAAACAAGAAAAAGTGTCACCATTTTGCTTGAGTGCAACAGACCCTGCAAATTATGATCAACTGTGGCAATTTACTTACTGTGGTTGTAAAAGACTAGGCCCAGGCTAGGTGAATTTCCCCTGTCTCACTCATTTGAATGCATCAAGGATTTCATCTGGTGGATTTTCAAACGTTTCAGCATCCAAGCCTATCGATATGGCTACTAGTATAGTGGTAGTTTTTGGTAAATTTTATACTAGCCCATAGGCCTAGCTAGCTAGGCCTATCCTACTCCTAGGTCTCAAACTAACCTCATAAGTTATATTTCATTTTCAGCATTTCTTTGCAACTAGGCCTACTGTTATTTAATGAACTAGGCCTAAGTTAGGGCCTAGCCTAGCCTAGTAGTAATTGGTTGAGACAGTGGCATAGCCACGATGAGTGTTTGGGGGCTTACAGTAGAGTCCCCTTCCCCCATGACCAACCTTGCAATGCAAAAAACGTCGGAAATAGCAGTTTTTTTATACTTCATCCTCTCCCTAATATCGTTCCCCAACCCACCCCCCCCCCCTTCCATGACACAGTCCTGGCTACACACCTTGGCAGAGTCGTAGCTATAGGCCCTCATCGAGTTCGTACTAGGCCTAGGCCTAGCTAGAGTTAGTAGGCATAGCACGCATAGCACTTGCAGTCGATCGTCGCAGCAGTAACAAGGCATATTAACGTTATGTTGTAATTCTTAAGACCATTGCTCTTCTAATACATTTCCAATTGCAAAATTGGTACCAATGGAGAGCGCATGGTCTTTTCTACTCATTTTTGCCAAAAAAATGCATTTTTGATCTTTAACGAAGTCAAGTTCACGGCAAATTTGAGGCCACTTTCTAGAGCCTTAAAAATACGTACTACATTTGAAATGTGAATTTCTC
Source organism: Holothuria scabra (assembly GCA_037179385.1). NCBI lineage: Eukaryota > Metazoa > Echinodermata > Holothuroidea > Aspidochirotida > Holothuriidae > Holothuria > Holothuria scabra. The sequence goes on from CM074200.1 coordinate 29,942,719, forward strand.
ATAAAACATTAAAAATTTGGCAATTTTTACGGTTTTATTAGAAAAATGAAAGTTTCGAAGTTCAACTTACCGAGTCATGATGGCTAGTGACGCTTTCTTTTGCATTATTCAAATATTTGAATCAAGCAACCATGTCGTCACCAGTTCCGCGACATTTCACTTATCTGACGAAAATTTGTGGGCGGGGCCACAAGAAAACTACTGTAGGAGCTCATTAACTCTCGCGCTGTCTGACGGCTGAGATGGCGGTCTGCTATGGTTTTGTGTGAAAGTTTGGACTTGCTCAAGTCAGTTCCCAGATTTTGCAAGAAAGTTGAAATATATTTTTGAAATATTGCAAGGTAAGGTCAAAATCACTTCACATATTGCAGGAGTATGATATTGTTTCCCATTCAAGTTTAATTTTTGTTTAAAATATTACAGAGTCGTTGTCAAATCAAACAATTTATAGGTTCACGGCTGCCATCTTGGTGCGCCTTTTTTGTCCCAGTAGGTGGCGACCATCTAGGGATATGACATACAGGTTGCATGCTCTGTCCATGTATATAAGTCCTTGGTTAGAGTATTCTTTGACAAGCAACTTTTCATGTGATGTTTTCACACAGGAGGCAATAAAATTAGCTCTGGTTGAGGAAAAACAACAACACAAAGAGATTTTGAAAGAAAGCATGAAAACTGCTGAGGAAGAAATGGCTCGATTTTGTGCTGAACAAAGGAAGGTAAGGTCAAGGCAGATTTTATCTAATTAATGAAATACATTGAAGGTTAGCACTGCAGGGTAATGATGGTATTTTTCAATAGGTTTCAGGGGGTGAATAAGAGGGGATGGGGCAATCTTAGCAAGGAGTTAGGAATGTTACAAATTTGAACAAAATATTTCCAGTAGTCCTGGAATCAATAGTTAAAATGGAAGTTAGTTTCCATTTCTCAGTCAGTAAAAGTCAGAAAATTTGAAAAGATGTGTAAAATTTTTGATTTGCATTAAGGATCACTGGCAATTTTGGTATGCTGTGTTCCAGATTTACAGTATAGAGAGCAAGGCCAGATAATGAGCGAAGTGAAATTTTGTTGGACTTACCACCAGTAAAAAAACAAAGCTTGAATTCTAAAAAACCCCAAAATACGTAAAGAGAATTATTCCTGTCATTGTCTCACCATCATGGTAAACTGTAACAGAACCAACTGTGATTTGTTATAATATGTTGACCCTACCAGGATCACAAGTGAAATTTATTGCCCAAGTGGATTGTGAATAAGGAAACCACCCAGAGTTTTCTTGTGAGGTTATATAATTTGTGTCCTTCAAAATAAGTTGAAGAAAGCTGCATTTCAGGAAGATTAGGACCAACCTGTGGTTAGCATTTGTAAGGCTTCAGATCAGTGTTTACTCACCAGTCCCTTTGATCCTGAGGTACATAAAGGAATTTAATTGATAATTCTAAAAATTGGTGATTTAATTGATAAAAGAGGAAATGTAAATAAAGGTAAGTCATTTCGAAAAAAAAAAAACCCTTTGTCAATCTTGTTAAGTACTGTTCTCAGTACAATTATGTGCCCATTTAAGCATTTGAAAATAGCCATGATGGTTGACATTTCACTGAAGTTTATCTCAGAATATACTGAAAGTGGATGTAGCTCTCCAATGCATTATTAGCAATTTTATCCCTTTTTTGCCTTCACTTATTTCATGATTTTTGTCAGTTGTTATTTGAACCCCAAAGTTGTTGGACTTCTTTTGTACCAGAATGATATTCATGGGAAGCAGCTAATTTTAGTGATGAACCATTGGTCCTGTACCTCTTGTATTTTCCTCAGTGTCAACTGTAAACCCCAGCAATGACATGTTACTCCATAAGTCCCATCTTTTACTCCTTACTGGTGAAATGTTACATCCAATTTACTTCATCCAACATAAGTATAAACTTCCAGATACTGATAATTTTGATCACTGATTTGTGATTATGAGTTAGGTACTTAAACCCAGTGTTCGTCTAGTGTTTTGGGGGTTGTAAGGCTTTCACTTTGCATAGCTAGTAAAGTTACACTTGAGCAAATACCCAAGACAATATTTTAGTCTTATAAATAGGATTATGTACTTACCACAATTTTTTTTAATTTGTTCAGCATTAACAGTAAAAAGCCATGCTTAATAAGTAATTTCTGTCTCCCTCAAATCTCCTGGCATTTCTACCGCAGTTGTGTCTGTTGACGTTAGGTGCAAGATATGTAAGCCACCTTGCCAGCTAAGCACTATAAAACAAGGTTCAAGTCAGACAAATTTTTTTTTAATTATGAAGAGAGATTCCTTAGAACACTACTCGATCTGTTCTATAGATAAATTTTTGTTATACCTGTTCCCATAAAACATGTTGGAGTAACTTTTCTTTTGAAAACATTGTGGATTATCTATTCCCTTGAAAAAGAAGTTGGTGTACCTGGGGCCCGTTCCACAAAGAGTTACACACGATCTTAAGTATGATTTACTGTTGGCTTAAGTATGGTGAATCAAACTTAAGATTGTGCGTAACTCTTTGTGGAACGGCCCCCTGTTCCCATGAAAAGAAAGTTGGTATATCTGTTCCCATGAAAAAAATATATGTCTGTTCCCTTGAAAAGAAGTGGGGTATATCTGTTTCTTTAAAAAGGAATGATGGTTTATCTGTTCCTTTGAAAAAAAAATGTTGGTACATCTTTTTCATTCAAAACTTTTGGTACTATATCCGCTCTCTTGAAAATAAATGTTGGTGTATTTTACCCTGTGGATCATGGTTCATGACAACCACATCTAACCCTACATTAATTGTTACTAGTAGTGGCTCTTTATTCATTTTTAAAGGAAAATATTGTGTTTATCTTACAAGGATATTACATCCTTTTAACTCTAATATTTATCGACAAATGGTGATGTATAATTACAAATAAAGCACAATGGTAGCCTTCTTTTCAAGATATAAGTTTACCTCAGATAGAAATTCAGTCGTTTGTTACTCAGGAATAATTTGTTCACACAAACTTTCAGTTTTTCAAAAGATGCAACTTCCATTACTTTCCTGTGCATAATATTTTGAGCATTCGAAGCTATTACTGGGGTTTATTGTTGAGACAGAATGATCCAAATATGACTAGAGCTATTTACATTTAATGCTGTGTTGGAGCATTTTAAAACGCAATTTTTCCCTTTAAATAATTTTTAGGTGAAACTTTCAATTAAAGAAAACCTGTAACCAACTTCGACTTTTTTTTTAATTTGTTTGTAATCTTTGACTTCTTCCTACAGATTGACGATGCTAAGAGGCAGCGATCATTTGCAGTGATGGATCTCTTTCTAAACGGTATTCAAAAGCAACTCAAAGATCTAATGGAGGCAGATTCAATCAACTCATCGGAAATACAAGGTGAAGTTGAGAGCACTTGAACGTGTTAAAGAAATGGAAGAAGGGTTTGAGACTGCTCTGTTTCATAAACAGCTGTTCTTCAGGTTGCCAAAGGATTGGATATGATTGCAGAAAAACAATCAACTTGACATGCATGGATTGACGGATTTAATGTTAAATGCCAGATGGGGCAGTGTTCTTAATGGTTAGCTACTATCCCAGTGTGACAGTACTTTTCATAACTTGCAGGTGTCAAGAGGATATTAGAGTGGGTGTAGGATTTTTGGGGGACCATATTCCTGTGTAGTGTGGTGGATGATATGTGTTTATATCATATATCCATAGCAATCAGTGATCATTAAAATTGAAGAGAAAGGGAAATAAATAAAACTTAAAATGTACAGATGTATCTTAGTACGTATTAACAACGCTAAGAATTACTATTAATGCAATTAGTTGTATGTTTCTCTGGCAACAGCATAGCCAACATAACTGTACAATACTGCTTTGGTTCACTGATTCATATAAAGTCACTATGTCACTCGACTAACTGTACATTATGACTATATATAATGACACTTGGTGAAATCATGTGTATTGCTGAATATTTATATTTACAATAAAAGGGGTTTCCATGCACTGTGGAAGAAATGCTAAAGAAATGTAGAATTTTGAAAGCATTGGTAGTCCATAGAGTTTGTTAGAGTCGTCTGGGAATGTTATTACACTGTGCAGGAAACTGCTAAACTTCTTTACCGTAGGGACATACTTGGTTCACATGTCTGCAGTCTAAATGTTCATAGCTGTCTATGTGGAAAATATATATTTCCTATGTATATGTTGGAATCATATGGTACATTACAAACTTTGGTCTTCAGGGCACATTTCACGAGCGAGAAAATGTTTCATTGGTGCTCTTGTATTAGTTCTTGGGAAAGGTTTAAAGAAAGGATCAGACTTTTATAAGTGAATTCTCATTTTTTCATCATTTTCAACTGTAGTTTTACCTCCAAAAACCATCTCAGTAGAGGTGTTTGAAAAGAGGGGAATTCCACTTCATCAAAAGTTTCCGATATGGCATGTTTACCAAAGAAAAAGTTTACTATAGGTTGAAGGTTCACCAGATGGATGTTTGTTAGATTAATGGTACAGAAGATTGAAGTTTAACGAGTTAGAATGTTTCATCACACTGAAAGTTCACTGGATGGAAATGTCAGTAGTTTTAAAAGGCACACTATGTAGAAAGTAAAATAGATTAACAGTACAAAAGATTGAAGGTTATTTTGCTAGAATGTTCATGACATAAAAGGTTCATTACACAGAAGGTTCACAAGATGGAAGGTTCAATAGTTTTAAAAAGCATACTACATGGAAGGTTCAATAAATTAATGGTATAGAAGTTCAGAGATTGACTAGTGTTCATTAGATGGAATGTTCATTACACTGAAGGTACACTAGATGAAAAGTTTAGGAGTTTTAAAAGGCATACTAGGTGAAAGTTTCAATGCATTGAAGGATCACTGGATGGAAGGGTTCAGTAAACTGATGGTTATATAGATGGAAGGCTGTCGTAGACTGAAAGTTTCTGGGTTGTAACTAGAACGACCCCAGGGGGAGCAAACTATATCAATGATTACCTAAAGTACTGTAGTGTAATGAAACCACCAGATAGTCTGGAGGGTGCATACAGATTTTGAAATGCACATGTTGAGAATTACTGATTCAGCAATTTAGTGGTTAATTTGTAGCTCATTCATGGTATTAGTGGAGATTTAAAAGGGTCAGAGGGTCTTTGTTTTAACCCAAGTATCAGGCAGCAAAACTGATCATTAACATCCCCCACCAACCCTTGCAGCTACAACTGTGGAATATTCACTAGGTATAAGGTTTAAGTAGACTGAAAGGTTAACACATACTAAAATTGAATAGACCAACATGGTGCACACCTTACTTGGTATACTACGACCTCCTATTTGTTGCCAAGACTTATGTACTCAAAGTAAAGCTAAATAGGTCAAGCTTACAAAAGTTTTGTCTGTAAGCAGTCTTTCTGAATCCAGCCTCAAATGTCCTTCAAAATAGATTGTTATTGTTTATCTGAAGATACAAAGGCAAACTATCTTCACATTATCTTCAGATTCAATTAATATGTTCAGTTTGATTATTATAATAATGGCTTTAAAGGGCCAATCCTCTCAACCCAAACTACACTTCTTTTTTTTTTTTGGGAGGGGGGGGGGTTAGAAACACTCCATTGGCCTAGCTTTTTGATTGACTGTTTATTCAAACAATGCACATTACCGAAGCTTATATTACACAGCATGGACTGTAATGAGAGTGTTTTGGTTATACACATAAGGCTTTTCTATACCCACCCTGAAGCAATAAGCTGAGATTGTGACTGGATAAGGATGAATTTCAGACAATTGTGGGAGGGGCATAAGTAAGAAGGTTAGGAGAATTGGTACTGTTTGGGGTGAGAGAACTGGGCCTTTAAGTGGTAATCTATGGAATATGCTATTCTTCAGCTTTGTATTCTGGAAAGTGCAAATTTTTTCACCTTTATGTTAATTGTCATTCAGGTCAGTATTTTAGTAATCTTACAAGAGTTTTCTCAAAAAATAGATCACAGTAATTCTTTTAGAAAAATGTTTTCACCATCTCCCTGCAATATTTCATCAATTATAATTATTCAATCATTTTGTAAAATGTATAGTCATTTTTATCATAATATAGGTCTTCATGCTACCACAATAGGTGGAATTTGATAAGGCTGTTTGGGAAGCAATTTAAATTATTTATTAACCAATGAAATCGGTGATGTTTGAATATTTTTTCTGATGTTTCTATTTTGTGGTTTTTCTTCGACTTGTTTTTACACAAAGGATGCTTCATATTGAATTTAATATGTTACTGAAATTCAGTAAGGGCAAATCTTTCAATTATGGTCTGAAACAGATCTTTGTTACATTGAAATTTTATAGTGAGGAGACCATTCAAATCAGTTTAGTCTGTCTGTGTTGTTTGTGTCCATATTACCTAGTTAGGTCTCTCAACCAGTGTTCACAATAAGGTACATAATGGAAGCTGAAATTTGTTTCATTGTATGTACAATTTTTGTAGGGGGGTGCATTGATATATGTAAGTGGGCTCCCTAGTTCACTGTGGTGGGTAACTTGCATGTAATGCGGGTCTATTTGTATTGCATTATGTTATCTTCACACTGACAAGGGCATAAGTCCTACAGCTTTCGACTTTATTTCGGGACTGACTATGGACTATCACTTTGTAGAGATTGTTTTGTAGCTAGTCCGAGATGATTAGTTTGCTCAGAGTTTTTACGTGGAATTGAGCTGAATTAACTTGCCTATAGTTTATTAAAGAAGGGGAAACTCCCTTTTGAATTTATTTTTTTTTTTGAAGTGGAAGAGGGGGGGGGGCAATGTTGAGTACAGCAGCAAAATCTCACAAGCCTGTACCTTAATGCGAACAATGCAGTCTAAAGGCTTTTTTTACTGTGTGCATGGCAGACCATCTATACCATGGTATTAACAAGGGGAAAATCCCCCTGGCATTTAATTTTTTTCATTTTTTTTTATTTGGGGAAATGTTGAGAACAGCTGTAAAAATGCCACAATCATTCACTTTTGTGCAATCACTGCAATCTCAAAGCCCTTCTTCATAATGTGAAAGAGGAAACCATCCATGGTATGGTGTCATGCTTATGACTGGTGGTCAATGGTAGACAGGGTTGAGTTTTAACCTCAAGTCGATTGACATCCTGTTATTTTAACTTTAATAAGTAATATTAAAAGGGAAACCTAAAGTTATCATTAAAAATCCACACCTTTTTATGGTAATATTCTAAATCTCAAGATTATACTGAACCTAAAGTTGTCTGTTTTATATGTTCATGCTGTTTTTATGTTTTTGATTTTTCTGCGAGCACTCAGTTACCCCTGTGGGATTTAATGTAGTTGATCTTATCTTATCTTAAAGCCACTGTCACACTGCAACAAATTCCGATCAGATTCCAATCCGATTTTTATGATTTTTTGATGAAATCTTCTCCAGCTCTCGTCGGAAAGAAACCAAAATTCAAGGTCGAGCTGTGTAAGTTTATAATATGTATCTTAGGATAAGTAAAATTACTAGTAAAAAAAATTATTTTGTGACGACACATCGACTGACAAGTTTGATTGGGCTGTGCGTGTCCAATAGAAGCTGTTGCTTTGAGTGACGTAACGAAATAAAAATAAGGTAACAAGTCATTGTCATAGACCTCAAATGCAAATGGTATGTTTACACTGTTTGGCACCTTTCGAGCTCTCTCCAACCAGAGATGGAGAAGATTTTAACAACAGGTTATAAAAACCGGATCACAATCCGAGTCGCATTGGTAGGGGGCATTAATATATAAGCTTTATTGCTTGGTGCAATGAACTAGGTAGAGCGGGTGGTAATGTAAAGCAGGGCCTATAGAAAAGACAGAACTTACGAAATTATTTTTTGATGTTAATTTCAAGTAAGCATTCTATGTGTATGCTACCTCGTATATCAGAATCTAGATTTCGTTTCAAAAATATCTGTTGAAATTCACCTTGCAAATTGTGCAATTATTTATGCTGAGAAAACTTCACGGGAAAAAGTAATTTGAATCCTGTTCTGAGGACGACTAGTTGCTTCAAAATGTATTTTTTTGTGGACTGTTTGTTTAGAAGTAACAACGATAGATCAGGCTAGTAGTTACACCAGGTGTAGGATAGTCAACTTGGTTATTTCCCACTAAGTAATACTTCTCGAATTTAGTTAGGAACTTTAACATCCGAGTCCCAACAGTTGATAAACATGCTCAACCAGTAGCGCGATTCCAATTATACCCACTCCCCTCACTTCTACCAGTGAACTCTGAGAAATCGCTCTTTAGAGGGGCACTGTATGGGAAAGAATTTCAGGAATTTTATCACATTCGTTCCAAACTACTTAAAACAATTAAGTTGAAGTTCTTGTGAATGAGAAGTCATAAGCCGCTACGGTATCTTCTGACTTCTTCGAATATAATTTCAGGTTTGGTTCCGGTTCGGTTGGTAGCTGTACAAGGTTCTCAGGGGAGTGTGTGTTGGCTTAGGAGGGTATGTGGGAGTGAGGAGCTTAAGATGTTTACTGACGTGGATTAAAGCAAAGGTTTCTTTGAATTTTCTAGGGAAGAAGCGGCCGCCTCGCTTGCCACTAGCCCTAAACCTGTGGCAGATACTGTATGTAACAAATGTGTAGACTGATTAATTTTAATGGAAAAGGAAGACAATAAATATTAAAAACACGAGTAAATCCTCCAAAATTTTCTTTATATCTTGGACAATCAACCAGTTTTATGATTTTCCTGCATATGGGACTTAAAGGCATAAATTCATCACCTCAAACAAAATTCCCACCAATCTTCTTACTTCTAACGTACCTCTCCCACAGATGTCTAAAACATTCGTTACCACCGGAGTCGACTTTAGTGTATTCTTACAGGGCCTATCCTAGTGGGCATATAAGACTCTAACGTGTAATCTGAAGTTTTTTATTGCATGTTGTGTAGTATGAGCTTCTGTGTAATTTTTCAATGAGCTATAATCCGGTAATTCGTTGGCCCATGGCACTATGGGGCACTGCGTTGGGATACACAAACCGAGCACAGCACACAGTGCATGACGTGCCCTTGCTTCGTGCATTACGTGCATACAACACTAAACATACATTTGTAAAGTAAACCCGAACGAAATATGGACCCAGCCCTAATTTTGCAGCAGATTACAGTAAAATGCATATTTTACAGCAAAACGCAATATGGACAAATTCCACTTATGATTATTACACATGTTATGGTTGGAGTAAGAAAGAATACTATCACCAAATTTTCATGTAAACTCAAATTTTTGAACACGTGTCGTAAGTGCGGGATTGGTTTGTTAATTTGTCCCGACTTTTCCAGTGTGTGCACATGTGCATATGATAGCCACCGAAATGAATTCCCGAACTCGCTTTTTTGATCTCATTCAAAGAGCAGTTGAGAATTTTGATACACTCCGGGTAAATTTCTAATTGGGGGTTAACGAACGAATGATTGCCTTTAATGTAAATGTTTAACTATGTATTATTACTTAAACAAATTAAAATGATAGGAAATATCCTCAGATGTAATTAAGAAGGAATGCTTCGAACTATGTCTCTGGGAGTACCTTAAAAAGCGCTGGTAGTCCCTTTGAAAAAGCATGTCATTATTGCTTACTAATTTGGGTAAATATGAAGGCAAGCAATTGGCGCTCGCGTTTTAATTTAAGATGAGACAATGAACTTTGAATGAGACAATTGTTGCAAGAGGCATTCAAATACGCGAGTTTTTGTTACAAGAGAGACGATTTGGCTATTCCCGAAGTACGAAAAGTACAACCGAAGTACATAGAGGGCGTTTTGCCCGTCTGATTTCAGCTCATCGCCCGGCGCCGCACAGTGCATGCATAGTCAGTGCAGGTTGGAGCATCCGACTTGCAGTCCGTAGGTCTGGAAGATCTGGAGCATGGGCGTCCGGAAGGGGGGCAAGGGGGGCACTTCCCCCCCCCCCCCCGGAAAATCAAACTTGTGAAAAAATTAATTAAAAATTAAAAAAAAATTAAAAATAGATCATCAACATATCTTCACTCACAGCGTCAGTTTCTACTGAAATATGCGGACATTTGACCACGAATAGCAAAAGAGAAGATGGTATGCTGAATAGTGAAATCGTAATTTGGGGACCATCATTCGTGATATCTATTGGAAATTTGTAATTGTAAAAACTATGCCAAAATTGTACTAGTTGTCAAGTATGTAGTATGCATACGGCATCCGACTATTGATGAATGCGTTGGTCTTGGTTTGGTCCCGTGCTGATCTCAAGTGGCGACGCGCGGATGTAACTGGGATATACAAGGTGAATATGGGGGGGGGGGTGATTCATAATTGGGTAACGGATATAGGCCTATATAGGCTGTTTGACAGTTGTAAGTGTTATCGTGCACAGGCGTGCTAGGCCGTGACCGAGAGGCAGATTTACCTTCAACAATTTTTTTAGATTGAAAATTCTAAAATTCTAAAAATTACAGACATGAAATTCCTGTTTCAGGGCTGGGTACATGCAGCTTATAACACTCGCCAAGTGTTGTTTCCGGCCATCTGGAGGGTTTGTAAGACCCAAAATTTTCTTGTACGCTCCGCGCCAACCGATGGTGGCGCTCCGCTTAGATAGTGTACACAATTCAATCATCCATGAATGACCTTGCCCCCCCCCCCTTGTAGAAATTTCTACGGACGCCCATGATCTGGAGCTCGACTCCCAGTGGCCGGGGCACACCGAACACTAAAAATGGAACCCACTGTTATTGTACTTGGTATTCAGTATAAGCACTGGAGCTACGGAAATCATCCCTGTGAGCTGCAAACTGGAAAAGGGTCGTGGTCGCAAATTGATCAGAAACAGTCGTAAAACGCTAGATACCGACATAACTACCAGTACCGTAGCATGCACCTAGAGAGTTTCATTTTTGTAGACACGGATTCCCGAAATTAAAGAGTGGTGATTAAGTTTAGGAAGTCACACTGAGAACAGACAGCTGTTATTTAAAGGCCCAATCCTCTCACCCCAAACTACACTTCTTGTAGGGGGGGGGGGCAGAAACTCTCCATTGGCCCAGCTTTTTGATTGACTGTTAATTCAAACAATGCACATTACCAAAGCCTATATTACACAGCATGCACTGTACTGAGTGTTTTGGTTATACACAAAGAGCTTTTCTTTACTCACCCTGAAGCAATAAACTGAGATAGGGACGGGATAAGGATGGATTTCACACAATTGTGGGAGGGGCTTAAGTAAGAAGGTTAGGAGAATTGTTACTGTTTGGGGTGAGAGAACTGGGCCTTTAAATTACAGCCCCTGCGGAGAAACTAGAGAAATACATTGATATATTGTCTGCAAAGGGAGCTCCCTGGTCTGCAGGTAGTTATAACAAATAAATTAATAATCGGTAGTAACATAGTCTGTGTTTATTTATTTATTCATGGATATACAAGCTCCTGTTTTTCTGCGGGTTAGAAAGTTTCAGTCAACCTCCGACAAATACCATATCGAATATTAGTATTTCTTTCTTACACCACGATACATCGGTTCCAATGTGTTCAATACTGCAAACCTGCACTAACACACAAAGCCGCAAATAATTACTGATATAAAAGAGCTAATTTTCTAAAACTGCCATTGTCATTAGTTTTCCTAAAGGTAAGTTTTGATTTGATCTGAAAACTGTCTGAAACAAACCTCAGATCAAATCATGTTTCAACAACTGAACAAAGCCAATTGTTCTCGGATTAAAAGATTTTTCTTGAGTGTAAAAGGGTCAGGCACTACAAGGGTCAGGCTCTACGAAATTGCTTCACTAACTGTGATGATGTAGCAATTCTCCCAACATTTTTGCCAACCATACGAGACCGGTTTCTAAAGCGATTTGAGACCAGTCTCAGATGTTTTTCGGCCAATCAGAATGCAGGGAATCAATTCAAGTGCTTCTAAATGGTAGATCATACTTTTGTAAGTGAAAATTAGAGAAACATTTAAAGGTGTTTCTTCAGACTGGAATTCGGTTGCAGGAGATTGGCCTAGATCGTATTGTAAACTGTTTAAATGATTCATTTTAAAATGTCAGCAATCCTTATGCGTTTGCAGATGGCACGAGGCACAAGGTTATTTTTTTATTTTAGTTTTAAATACCATCGACCCAGTTCTCATTTTCACCCACATGATGTAACACCACATGAGAATGTGAATATGAAGAGGACTGTCAAAATCATAATTATTATCTAATAACAGGGTCCCCATAGTAAATCATTATGATAAGCGAATAAAGCAATAACTCTGTAACCGTTTTGACAAGAAGATCTTTTGATATCTGCATCCAGGAAATTTTAAAGGACCATTCATCTCACCCCAAACTAAAATTCTTGTAGGGTTTACCCGTCGAAATTCTCAAGTGGCTCAGCTCTTTGATTGACAGCTAATTCAAACGATGCAGAGTACCAAAGTTTATATAACACAGCATGAACTGTGCTAAGAGTGTTTTAATTATACACATTGAGCTTTTTTATTCTCCCAATGAAGCAGTAAACTGAAATTCTGTTTGGATGAGGATGAATTCCAGACAATCGTGGTAAGGACTTTAGTAAGAAGGTTAGGAGAATTGGTACAGTTTGGGGCCTTTAAGCTACGCGTTTTCTTGTCATGTGAGTCAAATGGTAAACAACATTCAAAATAAGCGCAGAATCCACATCTAGGTAAACATGAATTTGATTGAGAGTAAGTGTAGCCTGCAACGAGGAACCACAAATAGTTTCTGGACTGAAAGATCCGCCATAAACTCATTCTTAGCAGGGGGGGGGGCTTAGTAGGGGTCCGCATTTGTCACCCCTAACTGCAATATTGGGACCCACCCAAATTATCAATTGGTACAGCTCTTTGATCGACATCAAATTAAATAAAAATGGAGAGTAGCTCCTCTTGCCCGGCATGCACGGAAAGCGTTCTCTCTTGTATGTTCACCATGGCATGCCTTGAAGCAATAAACGAGGGTTGCGTCTGAACATAGTTATTATAATTTTCCCTGGTTAGGAAACTCCGCGAACTGACTTTATGTTGAGATTCCGGTTTTCGTCAGCCACGTGACGTTGATAGTACACGCGAGCCTTGTTGTTGGACTCTCCATACGTACTGTATGTATGCAGACAGGGTAAACTGATTTCTTCGAGAGTCTCTTGCGAAAGATTATCAAACTGTAATGACTTCAATTTGGGCGTATAGATTGCGAAAGGTTTGATTAAGATTTTTGTCCTAAATTAGAACGGCCGTAAAGCGAGAATAACTGTGTCCAAACTAAAATAGCGGGACAATCGAAGACTGGGCTAGACTTGCCCCAAGTCTCTCACGTATTCCTAGTTCCACCCACCTTTCATTTTATTTCTGTTCCTATTCTTCACGGTGATTCTATCGCATTGTGCTATGCAACTATTCAGATTACTTCTCACTGTCCCGTTGCTCCAACTTGCACGAGCGAGTGCTGTAACACCTGTTTACAACGGTTCGCGAAGACTGTACACAGCTCACACACACGACAGCCTGCTGAGCGGCCAGTTCAAACTTGCGGCTTGCCGTGAGAGACTTGTATCTTTTGCAACTGTTTACGTCATCATCTTTAACTTCTATGTTGTTTTATTCATCTAAGAAACTAGATGAATATATTTCAAGATAGTTTACTGTATTAACCAATCCGCTTCGGCATTTTGCGACTTTTGCTGGATATTCAATATGATCATCGTGTGATGACCGGTGCATCGTTCTGTCTGTTTACAAATAGAAAGCTTTTCATTGGACACAGAGATTAGTGATTAAAAACCGGACCGCCCAAAATGCTACGTCACCAGTTGCAAAAGCTACAAGTCTCTCGAGTAAAGCTAGATCTCCGCTTGTTGATATGTGCAAAGCGTATAAACAATGATCTGCCACGCAAAATCGTTACAATGACTCAGGCGACGCGGAACGGAAAAAATATTGGGGGGGGGGGCTGAGTGCCAGCAGGACTATCTAAGCGGAGCGCCACCATCAGTTGGCGCGGAGCGTACAAGAAAATTTTTGACTTTACAGACCCCCCAGGTGGCCGGAAACGGCAATTCTCGCGTGTTCTATTTTGCATGTATCCAGCCTTAAAATATGAATCTCATGTTTGCAATTTCTCAACTAATGAGAAAAAATTCAGCCTATGCAAAATGGTAATACATATCAGATAAATTGAGATGATACAAGAACAATAATTAATTATGCATCCTCTTTCATTTATTCTGTTTGCCATGTTATTCACTTTCTGAACCCCGTGTTACATTTGTCCACCTTTAAACATGCCTTTAAACATGCCTTTAGCCACTCCACTTTTTTCATGGGGGGGGGGGCTAAGCCCCCAAAGCCCCCCCCCCCCCGGTTCCGCCGCCACTGCAATGACTCAGTGTGTAGCAATGTTCCAAGGGGTGAGTGTAAAAACTTGTTAGCGGACATTACCGGTCGAGGTGTGTTGGTCGAGGTGGGTTGGTTTGAACAGTGCGTATTGGCGTTATAACGTTTTGAAGTGGAAAGAGGAGAGTGTGAGAAGTTGTTTTGTCTGCAGAGGTGCAGTAGGAGAGGTCAAAGGGGTGACACGTAGAGAGGGAATAGTGACAGAGAAGAATCCTTACAGCTGAGAGAGAACATCTTGAAAGACTTGGGGCAAGTCTAAGGCTGGTCTAGCAACAGTAACTTGGTAAGCACACTCAACAATTCCACGACATTGCGAAGCACTTATCAATCGCACTGTTCAGTATAATGTGAGACTATTTGGATTAAACCATTTCAACAAACGATTGTAACGGTTCATCAGACGAGTGCATTATACAATATTTATCAGTAACTATGGTCCTACAAAATCTTAGGAAGCCCACCTAGCGCAATGAAGAAGGTCTATTACACCCTTGCCGCACACTGAATGCGGTATGATAAGCCTGTAGGTACTACTGAATGTCCCCTGTGAAGGTCTCCAAACGCCAGGCCTCGGAACTAGTATTTTACGCTTAAAAGGAGAATGATGAACCCGAGAATATAGTATTTCTTCATTTGTTCAAAAATCTTAAAAACTTACTGATTAGGAGGCCATATCGCTACCGAACGATGGTGTGCATCTTCAAAGTCGCGTGATGAACTTTTTTGGAGAGCTAAACATGCTTTACGGACAGTTACGGACGCACCTTACAAAAAGGCTATGAACGTACATACAGCCATTGGCGTAGCACGGGGGGGGGGGGGGGGCAGGGGGAAGGTAGCCCCCCTGGAAAGTAATTTTCGGAAATTTGATGAAATCGGGGTAATTTGATAAATTTTCTTATTCTAACAAAAATTTCTCAAAATTTTTGTTAGAATAAGAAATTGTGAGACATTTCTCATACATAATTCGTATTTTCATGCTACAAAATAACCCAGATTTCGTCAGTGTCCCATGAACCGGTCCTACTCGCGTTCCACAGAAATGTCCTCGCCGCGTAGCAGATTGAATGCTCTCTTGTATACGCGCGGGTGTTATGATCATCAGTGCATTTCACTGCACAGGAAGCTGTTATTCAGGAATTTAACAACAGCTGATGCAGTACAACCAGGGAGGTGTAACTAATCACACCTCCCTGGTACAACTAACACGGAAAGCCGAACTTATCCCCTTGTACACAGTCTCTGCGTTGTACAATTTGGGAATGCAGTAAAAGGATGTGAAAACTGACAAGTCACTAACATAGACCCCCCGAGGTTATTATATCGTCCTACAAGCTAGTGTAGCTATACCGATTTTACTATGTGTACATAACGATGGTTGGGGCTGAAACCAGTGGCGTAGCCACGGGGGGGGGGGGGGCTGGGGACCTAGGCCCACAGATTTTCTCCAGGCCCCCCCAGATTTTTGTGCCTCCTGATAAAGTAATTGAGAAAAAATAAAATATTTGAACGGAAATACACTTTGAAGTATTTCCTTCAAAAACAGTAAATATGTAAAATGTGTAAAAATCAAGAAAACATGCATGAATGTTTGTAAAACACATTTTGTGTGCACGTATGAAATCATGTAATAACTTGAAAATGATTACTTTCACTAAATTAGATACCGTATATAATCTGTACTGTCGTTTATTGCATTACACTTCGAAGACGAAACGAACGTTTCGACGGCAAACTCGAATTTGACTTTGTTAGGTTAAGACCTTTCTGCCTTTCGGATGGCTGGTTGATTTATTGAAAACAATGCAATCATACACTGGAGACCATTCTTACACGACCATTCCTATACTTTATCATACACATAATATGCCTTAAAGGCCCTGCTCTCTCATCCCAAACAGTACCAATTCTCCTTAACTTCTTACTTAAGCGCCTCCCACAATTGTCTGAAATTCATCCTCATACAGAGACAATCGCAGTTGATTGCTTCGAGTCGAGTATAGAAAAGCTCAATGTTTTTAAACAAAACACTCTCAGTACAGTTCATGCTGTGTAATTAAAGCTTTCGTACTCTGCATTGTTCGAATTAGCTGTCAATCAAGGAGCTGAGCCAATGGAGAATTTCAGTACAGCCCTACCAAAATTGTGGTTTGGGGTGAGAGGATTGGCCCTTTAAGGGTAAGGTACTGCCTTCGAATAATTCTTCCCATCCATCCTTAACAAGTAAGCCTATGTCGTGGCCCACTCCTTCCCATGACAAGTGCCACTGTAGAACGATTTTTTCGACAAGTCCTCTTTTTACTAGTTGGCACTGGCGTCCGGGCGGACTTGTAAAATGTCCACAAGGTCCGCATTTTATGTGTTCCCCGCATGATCCATACTTCTGCTTTGCAGTTTAAATATTTTGAGAGATTCACTCGTAGTATTTTAATTTTGACTACGTAATGTACCGATGACTAAACAAATACTGCACCATTTTGCATTTAAATACCACTGAAAACCGGAAAACATTGTTTCTTTGGTAGTTAATATGTCACTTGTAAAAACTCTACAATGACTAAAAATTAGTATTTTGAAAATTTTCATACTCCCCAAATAGGAAAATCCTAAAACGTAGGCCTATAATCAGTTGAAAGTTTTGCCAAACATAGCACCATTTTGCATCTAGCAAATCTAACGCAAAGAAACTTAGAAAGTTTCTCAGAGGGGAAACAACTAGTTTTGGTTTTCCTATCGAAACTGAAATCTATTCAAATATTGCCGCATTTGCGATCTACGTTCTCCTGAATGTCACAATTTTTCCCAAGAGAAATGGAGATACCGGTTCCCTTTATTCTCATCCCCAGGCCATGGCACAGATCAGAAATGTCCAGATTTTGGGTCCCTAAAAAGTGTATGTATTATCATTTTTCATAGATTGATTTTTTATTCACACTATTTGAAAAGTGGCTGACGTGAGATTCGTATTTCAAGGCTGGGTACATCCAGCTTAAAACATGTGGGAAGTGCCGTTTTCAGCCATCTGAAGGGTTTGTAAAACCCAAAATTTTCTTGTAGGCTCCGCGCTAACTGATGGTGGCGCTCCGCTTAGATAGTCTTGCCGCGCCTGACCCTCGGAGGTATCAGGCACCCCACTTGTTACCTAGCCCCCCCCCCCCCAAAAAAAAAAAAAAAATCAATCCTGGCTACGCCACTGGCTGAAACATTCCATCGCCAACGATAAACTTAAAGTAAGTATAGAAATTAGAATGAACGGGATCCATTGGCATACTTAGATTTTGTTACTTACAGATTTTACTTCAAAAGATCATAGCATATGTGGCACCAGATTGCATATAAGAACACCCAATTTTTCAACAATTTTTAAAGGGGAAGGGTTGTCTCTGCAAGGTCCTTCAGTGATGCCATTTTTTTTTAATTCCAACAAATAGGCAAATTCTGACAAATTCCAATTTTTACTTAAGAAGGTAGACTCTGTATCCCACCGGTGGCATCGATAAAAATAAAGACTTCATGTTCAGATTCTCTTTACAAGCATGAATACGTTATTTTTGACCATTTGAGGGGTCTGATTTTTCGAAATTTTCTTTGCGCTCCGCTCCAACCAATAGTGGCGCTTCGCTTAGTCTTTTGGGCAAAATTAAATTGGGGGGGGGGGTCAAATTAGCTCTTAACTCTTTGATCACTTTGCAGTGTGCGAACATATTTTGAAGGGAGCATTTTACTGCAAACGACAAAAGAAGATAGCGACTGGTTAGGTTCTTCGTATAAGAATGGAAAATGCTATTTCCGGCCATCTGAGGGGTCTGATTTTTCAAAATTTTCTCTACGCTCCGCGCCAACCAATGGTGGCGTTCCGCTTAGATAATCTTTACGACGAAATAAAGTTTTGTGGCCAAGAAAGACCATTAATCCTATACCAATCAATGCTCTTTTATTTTGACTCCTAAAAGTGTGCAAATTTAATGACAAGTTTTACTTCGTAAGGTAGCATAAATGGCATAAGAATGCATGTAAAGACACAAAAGTTTCAGTTTTATCCCCATGAACCACCACGATTCATTTTTGACACTGTTCCTGTCAAAGTCGAAAATCTTGTACCATTTTGCATCCAGGCTCCTTGAAAATGTCAAAAATTTTCCGGACACCCCTTCCCTTCGACCACACTGCATCCCCCCCCCCCCAGAGAAATCCTGCGTACGCCACTGCGTTAGTACATACAAATAAACCAGATATTGTTGACCAAAATAATATACTAAGAATTGTTATTTCCAATTGCTCTATGTTATACTTTAAGATTAAAATGCAGGTACTATTACATAATGACATGGTAATGTTTTTATACTTGTAGATTTGCATTTTTTTTATATGAAATACATACACATTGACCGGGAAAAGTTTTGGGGAAATTTCATACCTTTTCCTCCTCTGGAAAGAATCCTAGCTACGCCACTACATACAGCTTTTACGTCTGTGCATACAGAGTGTGCGTAAGGAGTTTCCCAACCAGGGAAAGGTATAATAACTATGGTCTGAACAAATAAGTATATGAAGAATAGAAGAATGTGATTGGACGATTGGAAGCAAATTAAAATACATATAAGCTTATGGTTTGAAAATTCGAACCATTGTGAAGTGATGAATAGGGCCTAGCTGTTGTGGGGGAGGGGCATCGTAACGTTACAAACGTAGCCAACACGTAAAAAATACTTTGCCATTTTTGTAATCATTTCGTTTTTCAATCTTTGGCAATGTGATCTTCGATCCACCCCAAAACTTCCGCTTGTAATATAAACTTTCTGTAAACACTTCACGAAAAAGGGAATGATCTCCAGAAAAATAAGAAATCATCGTGTTTAATTTTTATTACTTTTCAACGGTACATTGCATATTTAGAAGCATCCATTACACATGTACATCACTTTGGAAAAGAGCTTAATTGGAAAACAAACAATTAAGCCCACGGCACACGACTGAGACGTTGACTTTTAGCCACGAACCCCCTATACATGGACAGAGCATACTGCACGGTACATTGTTGCTACCTTACGAGTGAGAAAAGAAGTAGCAAGGTGGCTGTTTGCTTTAGTTTTATGCTAAAATTTGGACTTGCTCAAGTAAATCGACAGATTTTGCAAGAAAGTTGAATTATTTTCGAAATAATGCAAAGTTAGGTCAAAATCACTACACGTTTTGCAGAATATGATACAAATTCCCGTTCAAGTTTAACTTTTGTTCAAAATATTGCACAGTCGTCATCAGCTCATATTAATCATATCTTCACGGAGGCCATCTTGTTGCGCCTTTTTTGTCCCAGCCGGTGCCGACAATGTATGCGTTGCATGCTCCGTCCATGTATGAAGTCCGTGCTTTTAGCCTATTTCTGCCCTTATCAAATTGATTGAATTGTGAAAGTTGCATTGATCAGTATACATTTATCGCCATTGTATAGTAAGCTTACGCACTCAATATGACGTCTTGTAAGTAAGTTAATTGTGATTTTATGAAAACTGATTCATGATTCATTAGCATCAACTGGATTGAAACAAAAAACGACAATGGAAAATATCATTATAAGTCCTCCAAACAAACTGAAAATATCTGGCTCAACACTCAAAATAAAAATTTGCAGAATGAATGTAAAGATAATTTTTGTTGAATCAATAATTGTGACATGTAATGCACACTCTGTCCATAATGCCATTAAAGTAAAAATATTAGCGCAATATCCTATCAGACCAGACGACAAAACAATGGTAAATAGTATGACATCAATTGGGATTACCAGCATTCCAAGGACAACAGAAACACCTCCCGTTATCAGGCTTGATACGAGAGCGGTATACATTAAGGCTATGTGAGGTTCTATCATGTTTATGCCTATCAATCGCTTCACAATAGTGTTCATTGCTCCAAGAAGAGCTGAAGAAATAGCGAACAACAGACCTTCGATGAAAGAAACATCAAAATGCGAAAAGAAAGTGAGAGGTTTCGCCAGTAAAACAAGGGCTATCATACTTAAAAGAAAGGAAAATACATCCACTTTTGAAAGACTTTCTTGTAAAATAATTGTCCCAAATAGAGCAACGAACGCAACTTTACTTGAAACAATAGCTGTGGCGTCTGCTACCTCCAGATATACGAAAGAGTAGTTTAATGTCGAAATAACCAATGCGTGCAAAAGACCACTGAGGAGGACGAATGCGAATTCCACCTTACCTAGTTTTAGGCTCTGTCGCTTCCAAATGATCAATGGAAAACAGCATAAACACGTGATAGCTCTCCCCATTGACGTCACCAGAATTGGATGTATGTCGTGAATGACTATTTTTATTAGAGTTCCTCTCACTGCATTAAGGAACGCAGACACAAGTACTAAAAAGAGACGTTTTCTCTCTTTGGCGAGTTGCAGCACATTTACAAACCAAGTTTGGAAACACTGTAAGTAGGGTAGGAGGACTCGTATTTGTGACTTTGATGAAGAATTTAGCAGAGTACTCTTTTCTTGGTCTCCTAAGGAGATTACTTCTTTTGTTGTTGCCATCATTTATTGGAGCTAGACGACCAAATTCTGCAAAGGATCGAACAACAAAGAAAAAAAATTTTTTCCATGCATTCACAAGAACTCGAGAAGGAAATCAGACTTGTAACCAAGTGGGGATTTTGTCAGCCAGTCCCTGGCCTTGCGCGCATCCCTCACTCACAACCCTTCGTCAGCTAAACATCATTCAGAAAAAGACTCTCAGAATTATTACTGTTAATGAGTTGTTTGCTCGCACTAATTTATCCATACCAAGCCAAGCTCACAGGCGACAGGTTTTGTTGTTCCACTTACTACACTCCACAAAAATGCAAACGAATATTTCTCCACCTGACCTAACAGTTTCACCTCTCCGCTATAGTAAGATAAATATGACCCGATCGGGCTTGTCTGTACCAGACCACGACTCATCATGCAAGATGCTAATATACTCACCATCTGAGTGACCTTTAGTTGAATAGCTCTATCAGCAACAGTGAGTGATTAAAAGAGTATACACTACTGTACAAAAATGACATTGGAAGTGGCCCAAATTGTAGAAAATTTATTTGTGTAGTGTGCTACATTACTGTATTCGGACAGCAATTTAAGGGGGGCAAAGCGCGCCGCAATTATTGCCCTTTTTGAAGCGAACATTTGAAGTTAAGCTTTCTTGCAGAAATTTGTGAGTGCTCCTGGGCATTCTTGTGAGGAAATTGGAAAATTCTCGAGATTATTGAAAATTTTACCCTTCCAATAAGCGAATCCGAGGTTGTATATACTACAACTGAAATCATTGTTTTACGTAATGCAATCTTAGATCTGTGAACTGAGGTTTTCTGATGAAATATAATTTCCATATTTTTTTCAATCTTTTAAAAGAACTACCGGTCTTTAAAAATCAAGAGCTAATATTGGAGAAAATTGGAAATTTCATTGAAGAAAATTAAAAAAAAAAACGGCACTCGTTGATGTCACTTAACGATTTTGTTTTTCATTTCCACAGCACTAGAAAGATTCCAAAACGTTGATTATCTTTAAAGTGTGAGCATAATTTTACTGTTCATTAGAGAATCCACTCCCTTGAAACTCGGACAACCTTATCTTGTCCCCTTGCTTTATAAACAACTGACAAAAGGCAACATTGCAGCAGTTTACATGATCCAGTAACCACCGTCCCTACATTGTAATTTGCGGTTTTCCATTGCTGAAAAATCGGCCAAGTCGTTACACATCCGTTGAGACGTCATGACGTCCAACTTTAAAACGGAAAATCCTTTAATGATTAGACATTGCAGTTTACAAATAAAACATAAAACATCGTCCAGAATACATTGGAATTGCTATTTTCGTCAAAGTTTTTCTTTTCTTTTTAGAATTTTCTGTTCTCTAAATTAAAGGTGGTGCTCAGCTCAGGTAGCCGTTCGAAGAGGATTAAATGTTTCCCTAAGAGAATCCCATGTAAATACCCATGATCTTATCTGCTTTCTCTATAGTTCAGTCTCCTCCCGCTTTTCGAAGTAGTAGCCAGATTCCTCTCTTGAGATGTGGCAGTAGTTTCGTTACCAGTACTAACTTAATTAAAGTTACCCTAATAACTAAGCGCAGTGTTAAGTCAATAGAATCACCCTTAAATGACCACTTTGATACCTTACAAATACCCTTAAGCTCACGACCTCCGTGGAATTCGCTCCCTACACCCACACCTAGGCTTTACCCCCGGTTCCTTTAAGAGGCCCTAAGATGGACCGGTGGATCCCACTCTTTAGGGTCTCTCGCTTCGCACTTTGTGCTATGTTGAGTGGTGTTTACCAGTGCCACCCGAAAAATTAGTATGCCCCCCAGTTCCTAAAATGAAAAATTTATGCCTGTCTTAACTTGTCCAGTAGTACGCTGGAAGACCCTTCTTGAGTGCATAATTACATCTTAATCGCATACTTTACGAGACTTTTGGTACACCACAAGTAAGATGAGATTTAACGACACATCAACACGAACGTGTTACATAGTGTCAGTCAACTCGATAAAAAATTCAGTCAAAATTTATTTTTAACAATCGCCCAAGTTCAAGCCCGTTTTCCCTTTTTTACACCCCCACGATAGGCGGGGGATGCCGTGGGCTTATTCCTAACTCCCCAGGCCTGAGGGGGTCAACCATGGTAGGCACTTTCTCGAATTTTTGTGCGGGTGACAACACGTCAGTCGTAGGGTGAGTAATAACGGTCTGTTGTGTGCTCTTTATAGGCGATGCTGGGGACAAACTACTCGCTACTCACGACCTCCTCACCCTACCTGGATCATGATGAATTGGTAACGGTAAAAATATATACATGGTTTCCTTCCTTGCCCAAAACACAATTCGATGATTGACAGACAATAATACCCCATTCATAGACATTTAATACTCCTCAAGAAACCTTAGCCACAGTATGCTGTGAGTGCATGGAGAGCTCGAGGGAGTTTTCATTAAAATCCTGCCCGAAGTATCGCGTAATTTTTTGCAACCTATAGAAGTGGAACAGAAACTCTGAGAAGTGATGATAACAGAGCTCCAGTGGTGGGTTTAAAAACTTGATATACCTCACTAAGACAATAGATAAGTGAGGTTAGAAAATCAAAACAGCATGATGCAATTTAACGTCATACCCAGTACAGCGTACAAGGCAAGATATAAAAATTAGCCTATTCAGCTGTATCCATTTGTAACTGTAATCACACTTTAGCATATGAATTTTAGTTTTTTTTAGATCTGATTATTTTAAATTTCTTTTGTCCTATCTCAACCTACAGGGAGCAAAAAATACGGTGCTAACATTTCACGGTACAGCCTTAAAAACCACCGCACAGCAAATGAAACCTGATTTAATTGGACTGAAGTTGAAAAGACAGTAATTACGTACCATGCAGGAACAATGAGGTTTATTTTTAAACGTCCCAGCTGGAAATAGGCCTACGATTTGCTGGAGATGTATTAATCACAGCAGTCATTAATATCCTGCAAGCAGCTTCACCCACCAACTATGGTATCACCAACCTGTTTGATCCTTCTGGAGAAAAGGCCTATTCTACGAATGTCTTGCAGTAAAAGTTCCCTTTACGGACAATAATGCGCACATGCATACCATACATTTTGCAAAGCTGTCATGCACTTGCTGTCCGCAAGAAATGGAAAAGTAATAATAGATGTTTCAGGATGCAGGCTGGTTGTTGTAATCGCCTTTGGGTAAATACACATTTTTAAGGAGGGGTTATTTGCGTAACCCATCAAGTATCATCAAATTAATATTTCTATATAATTATGGATGTTGAAATATTTATATAAACTCGGTCGCAGGTAGTCGAGAGGAGTGTTGTGAATGCCAATTCGAAGTTTGTCCTCAAACAAACAAGATCATGTAAGTCATTATTCCAGGCAACATATGCAGTAACATATCATGAAATTGTCTAAATTGGGGAGTTCGGCAACCTACCGACTTAAACGACTGAGACATGTCAGAGATGACGAAACGCTCCCAAAATAGTACTTTTCTCCTAAAAATCCAATTTTATGGGCCGATAAACTAGGTTCATCAAAATGAAACGCGGAGTTTTGGTCGGGAAGCTATGTTTTCGGCTGATAAATCATATTTATGGCTGATAAGCACGGCTTATCAGCCATAAACCATGTTTTCGACCCTTAGCTTACAAAATTTCGACTAAATTTTAGTAGAATAGCAAATGTAGAAAGATGTACCTGGTTATACAGTGTGTAGTATATATTTTCTTCAAAACGTGGATTTTCCGGCTTCCTTACTCTGGGACTATTTTCAAACGGTACAATGAAAAAAACCATTATCGATATGTCCTAGTCGTCTGTGGATAAATACTATCTTGGAACATCCTCCTTCGCCACTGGTTGTAACCAGAATGCAAGGCATTCATACTCGCGAATGGAGGTGGTCTTTACCGGTTCTAGTGATATTAACGAAAAGCTGCTAAACTTAGCAACTCCCAGACGGCAGTAGGTTCCATTTTTAGATTCTTTGGTATGATACGACCAGGGAATCGAACCCAGGCCTTCCGCGTGTTAGGGGATGCTCTACCGTTAGACCAAACAGGTGATTTTTTATGAGGAGGTTTGCGCATTTCAGAGAAATATATCAGTATTGAATATGGTGAAACATTAGTGATGGGAGGTGAGGGGAAGAGAAAGGTTTATGATACAAGCTCGAGTTTTAGAAAAGTGTATATGAGTGAAACGTATATATAATATTAAAATTGACTGAATAAAACAAGTAGTGGAAGATATTATCTACTAGATCTAGAAAATAGACGTGTTTAGATCGCAGAAGAATTATTTTATTAATAATTTCGGGCCGTAGCCAAAACTGTCAGAATGTCACGCATATTATTGGAAGTTCAAAATATCAAAATTTCCTCACGAATGACAATTTCAATATTTTTTAACCTCCTTAGTGTTCTCAGTATTGTTCGATGGCAGTGCTTATTACGGTTCGACAGTTCACCCGGATCACTTGTGAATGCATCGCATGATCACCAACAAAGCAAGCATATGCTTCCAGATCAGAAGAGATGTAACTTAGCTATCGTCTTGGCTAATGAGGTTTAAGGGTAGAGAGAGATAACTACGCAGTCTTTTATTTTGCTACTCCTAATCAGAGATCTCTCTTCCCATTCCTACTATAATTGTCAACAACAAAAAACAGTATAGAATTTCTCACCGGCCCCCTCTTTCTTTGGTTGGATAAGAGCGCAGCTTGTGGTCTTTTCCCTTACAGTACGGTTGCTCAAAGGAACCGTTTTAAGTCTGTCTTACAAGATTGCTAAATCTAATGATATCATGCCGTACAGCCACCAATGAAAAAATCTAATGTGAGAATATTTACAAAATGCAGAACAAAAAACTTGGGTTGGTGTTGACTAAGTTATTTAGATGCGGTTAAGCATACAGGTATATAGGTCCCGTGCATGGCACATTTGAATTTCAACTGGAACACATCAAAATCTCTAAATAGCTTTATCAAGCCACGGTTGCAATAGATATCATCAACTGTATCATATGTCGTTTGGCTGATCATGTGGTCACCGGCAAAGCAAGCGCCTATTCGTAAGGGCGATTCATGTTTCAGATGAAACGTCTAGGTCAGAAGAAAACTACGCAGTTAATATTGCGCAATTTTCGCATCTGGGAGACTGCGTTGTCTTATCCGTTCTCTATTCCTAACCCTCTGTGACGGTCTTCAGTTCTGAACAAAATAAAATATAACTTTAGTTTGTCGCTCTTGTTACAGTTATAAGTTGCTTCATTATGAAAAGAAATCCCAAGTTCAATGTTTTTCTTTAAACAACGCCTAAACTTTTAAGTCAACAGGTTGCTCGGATGTTTCAAACTGTAAGAAAAGAAGGGTAACGACCATGCCATAAAGAACGGCAGTTGACAAAAACTACAGAAAGGGCTTCTGAGAACCCTATACAGTCGTTCCAAGAACCATGTGATTGAAATATCCCTCAAGTAATATGCCTCAACGTGTCATGAAACCAGAGACATTCTTAAAAAAATTATCTGTATTGATGGTTAACTCCTTTTAATTTACAAAGACTTACAAAGTAACAAAACCAACAAGGTACAGATTGAAAACACTGTAACAAGTCCATAAAGCGACTGCTATACTTCGCATTCGCTCGTAAAAAGCGTGGGTGTGTTGATGACGTCATTTTGTTGCAACATACCAAGGATTCGCTGACCATGATGAGCTTAATAGGTGCTGTGCATTTGGCGTCAAGCCGACACACATCTCAGCAGAAAGTCATGCAACATCTATGAAGTTTATTCACAAACTTCCGTACTCCACGGGTCCTACAACCACACCGAGCACACTTAGAGCAACAGATGTGTCCGCATGAGCACCACAGAACCTTGCCACTAGAGCAAGACGAGCGAACCGCGGATCAGGTCTTGCAATATGCAACTTTGTCAAAGCAAGTCACCTCAATGCTTATTACATTTCTATGTTAATTTTTTCAAGGTCATCAATAGTCACGCACAACTTAACACTGGAGAGAAAACTGTTTTCTTGCTATTAGTAACTACAACCTGTTAACCTCTTCAACCAGAATATACATACACCTTTTTTAAAAAATTGAAGTGGAAATTTAAGCCAAAAATTAATTTTAATATGTGAAATACGAACCAAATCTACACAGACAGAAAGTAATTTCCTTTCATCGGACATGATTCTTCTTGAGATATCAGAAAATGAAGTTACTGGATTTGTATGCAAAAGTGTTAGAGGGCAGCAGATATTATATCACTTCCTTACATAGAAAGGGAAGGCTTTGTTTCGCTTTGTTTTCACACTGTTGTGTTGACCTTGTAGTTATAGGACTCCCTTAGGGGAATGCAAAGTTTGTAAAGTTCTTTCGCCACTTATGTGATCACATTCTGATAATAAGGGATTGTTGAGGATAAAATAAGCTGTAAAAAACACAAAAAAAACGAAAGTCTGTTCATTAATATGGAGATATGGTGTCACTTGTGCTTGATTCATGTTCACTTCTTGTTAAAAATGTGACAACTTTACTTGCTCGTGTCTTCAGAACCACACATTAGATTTCAATGCAAATTTCACCAAAATGTTTAGAATAATTACCGCTCTAACATATCAACTCTTGATATGACCTCAAACCTTTCTTTTAACCTAGACCCTAATTTCCATTACCCCATCATAGTCCCAGCAATATCTTTACATGAACATAAGTTTATAGTGGCATTCAAATGCTTTTCAAAGGGTCCGGGCCTTACACGAAAAGGGAAATGTGATCAGCTTCCACACCGTACAGCAAGACTTCGTTTCTCACCCGAGATACCTTTTTTGAAACCATTTTTCCGTTTTATCAATAGGCCTATGTATCGAGTCTAGTTGAGTCCCTGGGGAGAGAAATCCACGAATATAACGGCGTCTTCAGTCAATATATGCTTAGGAATGTTGCGATGAGATTCACCCATGTTTAGACTACTCAGTATGTTCCCTTTCCTTGCGTTTCATTGACTAAGGCTAATAATTGGCACGCAAAATCCTTCCTTACGCACCACGCTTGCGCACACGTGAGTTTTTTTGGTCTTTAGGTAACTTCCCGGGTCCCTTAGTCTTCATACAGCAAACTTTGTCGGTTACACTGTCGGGGGTTTCATGAGTAAAGCACGGGACTTGAGTTACTCCTCACAGTGGTGGGCAGTCCTTTATTTTACATACACTACTTGTCAAGTAACGTTACTTGACACCCGTGGACTGGGGCTGTATGTCCACGGTATTCCCCGTCTGTCGTAAAAGGCGACTGAATGGGATGACTTGAACAGTATTTGAACAGTATCACACTATATTACACATTCGTGTTGATGCGTCGTTAAATCATAGGTAACTAACTACCTAACAATCGTGTTTTTTCTTCATCCACCGACCATCATCGCCAGAATTTTTCCCTGTGAATTTGCAATATTTTGCTTTGAATTTGTAATATTTTGTAATTAATACAGGCTACCGCTCTTCCCTGCTCAACAATTCAGTAAACACATCGTTCAATGTTGTACGTAGTAGATGACACCAACAAAAATACAAAAAAGAGGGTTAAACCGAAACTGCCAAAAGTGAGTCAAACAAACAGAAAACAGAAAACGTCTTCTTGTGTAAAATCGATTAGGACAGTAAAACAGCTTACTGGCTGCACGGCTGCAACTATCAGACAATACGATTACCTCTATGCATATATTGTCTCATTGTTAATGGTAAGATTTGGATATTTGGAAGGTTCTGTACTGAACTACCACCAGGGCAGAAACACTTGGTCCATAGCCACACCATAGTGTTACATGCAGAAGGGTGACAACAGGGAGGGAGGAAAGGCCTCGAGACATGTTTAATTGCACCGCCTTCCTTCTTATAGGATATTCAAAATAATTTGAAAACTTTTCGGGTTCTTTGACGTACGGATCATCATTCAATTATCCCTCTGAATTATGTCATACACTCTTTCAGTTTCCCATCATCTCTGTAGATCATGCAGTCATTAAATGTTCAAGTTACTGCAAAGAACGTTTGTTATAGATTTGTGTTTGAGGACAACGTATAATTTTGTTAGTATGGGAGTGGTTGAGTGGTAAAGTTGGGGGGGGGGGCGGTTCTCCAAAACATTTTCAGTGCATAGCTTGTAAAGCCAGTGGATAGAATTGGTCTCTGGATACAGATATTACTCAAAGACTGCCACCGTTAATACTTTGTTGTAAATAACAAAGAAAAATTTGCTGTCCAAATCTGATTTCCTCTTCAAATTGAGCTTAAAATAATTCACTACATCACTCTACAAAATACCCGTTCGCTAGGTCTTTATTTTCTCTCCACGACTTCACCTTCCGATTTGTAATTTCACGCAATAAACGCATTCTTCATGATCCTTCGGTGGATTACCTTTCGGCGAGGTTCCAAATGGGACTTCTAAAGGTGGCTTACAATGCGGGTTTCACGGAAGGGGTAGCTTCATACTTATCTCATATTCCTTATTGTTTTTACAAAATAGGTAAAGCAAAGAGGTTGCACTGCTCATGGATATTCGTTATGATATAAGTAACTGTAATGTGAACGATTTTGCCTTGACATTTTAGTTAAAACCCTGTGACTCTGTCTTGCACTGTTTGTAGGTAATTTTACCCCAACTTTAATTCTTTTCTTCTAGGTGACACTATACAAAACATGCGTGTTGATTAACATAACTGTTTTCTATAGACATATAAGTAGCATCATACATATACCCATGTTGGTAAATTTACTTAAACAGAACCTAAAATACTCCAGCATTTTCTTCAATTTCATTTACAATGTTAAATTTAAAGAAGAATATTACACTGTTGATTCTTAAAGTTGAGATCGCTTCAAAGTATTCAAATAACTTTTCATAAATTTAGCCGACTGAGGTGTTCTCAATTAAGAAGAGCAATTCGATAAACCTCGGGTGGCTGTCCTTAAAGGGTAAGGGCAATCGCTTCCCTGAATATTTTGAAACAAGAGCTTTCCTACACTAATATCTCTTAAAAAGCGGCTCATTGAGTTGGTTCATGAAAAATAACAAATTTTTCCAAAGTTCTTTAGAGCTCTCCACATACCAATGATAAGTGGTCAAACTTAGACAGTCCCCATATCCTACCTAAAAATAACCGCTTTATCAGTGAGTACTGGACGGTTTAGTCCAGTTTGTAAAAATTCGTGACCAGACACTTTTTCAAATTATACACAAAACCGCTACTGAGTCAGGACACCATAAAATTCAAAATTTCCACTTTTTACAGGACTATTGTATTTAAAATTAGACTCATTATGCTAACTGTAAGCATTGTCGTGTGGTGGTAACCCTAAAACATTCTCATTAAGTTATCATTATCAACTCAATGAGCCCCTTTAACTTCTCTCCCGTGTACCTTTTTTATCTTTCAAGACGAAAAATTGCATATGCGTCACATTTGATGAATTTCACAATTCATCAAGAAAAATTAAAGGCAGTCAACGTTCACTCCATAATACAACTTCTGTGGTAGTCACTACAACTTTTGTAATAGTCTACAGAAACTTTCAATTGGCCTATCTCTTTGCCTGACAGCAAGTTAAAAATGTACAGCACTGGATAGCCCATGTTATACAGCATGTGCTGTACTGAGAGTGTTCTGATCACACATTGGGGTTTTGTTTGCCAACCCTCAAGCAATAAGCTGGTATTGTGTCTGGATGTCGGTGACGGTTAGTTAGATGGAGTTTCACAGCCTAGTTTCCAACCTATTGGTACAAATCGAGTCTGCCATGGCCTTTTTTCCAGTTGTGGCTCACTGGCTTGTTTTCCCTACTCTATTGCTTATGCGGGGCATCACGCACAACGGCAGTAGGTCCCATTTTTGGAGTCTTTGGTATAACTCGACCTGAGAATCGAACCCGGGCCTTCCGCGTGAGAGGTGGAATTGTGGGATAGGCTTAAGCAAGTAGCTTGGAAGAATTAAACTGTTCAGAGTGAGAGTATTGCGCCTTTAAGAACTCTGATAATTTATTCATCGTCATCTCTAGCTGTTTTAAAAGAATAAATTAGAATAGACGACACCATCAAGAGTCCTCCCGACACACTAAATACATCTGGCTGAACGCTCAAAGTGAAAATTTCAAGAACAAACACAAAGATAATTTTAGTTGAGCCGACAATTGTGACGTGCAATGCATACTCTGTATGTAATGCCATAAAGGTTAATATGTTTGCCAAATAGCCAAGCAGACCAGAAGACAGAGTAATGATCGACGTTTTAATGTTATTTGGGATTACCAAAGTTCCAATGACGGCAGAAAAGCCTCCAGTGATGAGAGTCGATACGAGGGCGGTATACATTAATGCAATTTGAGGATCAATCCTGTTAATACCTATCCATCGCTTAGCAATAGTGTTCATGGCTCCAAGTGAAGCTGATGATAAAGCGAAGAAGAGACCTGCTATAAAGGTAGGATCGAGGTTGGTGAATAAAGAAATCGGTTTTGCTAATAAAACTAGAGCCGTCACACTTAAAAATACAGAGAGTACATCCACTGTTGAAAGACTTTCTCGTAACATAATTGTCCCAAATAAGGCGACAAATGCCACCTTACTTGAAACAATGGCTGTGGAGTCTGCTACTTCTAAAAACTTTGTAGAGAAGTTCATTGAAGTTGCAGCTAAAGCGTGAAGAAGTCCACTAAAAATAGTGTATGCAAATTCTGTTTTTTCTAGTACTGGCGAATCCGTCCTAATAATCCACGGAAAACAGCACAAGCACGTGACTGCTCTTTCTATTGCGGTAATCTCCAGTGGATGTATGTCATTAATGACAATTTTTGTAAGGATTCCTCTAACCGCGTTCAAAAATGCAGCGAAAAACACAAGCAAAAGACGCTTTCTCTCGCCTCCAATACGTAATAGATTTACGATCCATGTATGTAAACGTTTTAAATAGTGGGAGCGAGGTGTATTTTCTGATTTTGATGTCGGTTCAAGTAAAGTTTCCTCTTCTTTCATCTCGGTGGAGTTCACATTTGTTGTTTTCATGATACCACGTTGCAGAGGATCACAACCAGCTCCTATATAAAAAATAATATAAGAATAGAAAATACAGTCAGGGTCAAGTTACTTGAAAATAAGGAAGGGATGTACACCTGTTTGATAGATTTTGTCGAGTACATTTTGGAAGTTGGAACTCCAAAACATTTTCTTTTAAGCCTTAATAAATACGAACTAAGTAAATATTACGGCACTGCGTACGTTCGGTCTCTTTTCGCCTTAAAATATGAGTGAACGTATTCACCCTCTAATCAGCTAATAGAATGGAAAGTGTGAATTTTATTTCACTCCATTATAGTCTTAAATCACTACAAGAAGAGTAAAATTGCTTGCAATGATCCCGGACCCTTTTTTTAAAGGTGATACATGTAGACAACCAATCATGTGTGAAACTTCGCTCTTTTGGCGTGAATTTCATTCGCCATGGTGTGAATGAACATTTCGATGGAGCGCATTCACACTTGATGGGAACGTGAATAAGTTCTCTCTCTTGCTTTTAGAGTCTCTCCGCAAAGATGGCGATGGCAATTGCGTTCGCAACCTTGGATCGCGATGGCTGTACGTAGTGAATGTCCTGATCTATCTTCTTTGCAGCTCATCCCTTGTGTGTTAATTGGGGTAAGTAGAACAATGTATACTCACGGTATTTCCCACCTGACGCACAAGGCGACTGAAACTGAGGATTTAAACCTGTCTGAGCCGTATTACAAAGGAAACTTTCACATTAGACGTATTTGAAAAATGTCACTCTGAACTTAAGCTTTTTTTATTAAGCTGACACTATGAAGTATGTTTGTATTGGTGTGCTGTTAGGTAACTTACGTCTTTAAAGTCCTGGCGGAAATCCAAACGCTGCACTGGGTGTCGGTGTACTCACTTTCCATACGTACTAATGATCACGGTGGACATTGCGATAGCGACCAAAAATCGCGATTACGATATTGGAAATAACATTTAACCTATCTAACGTTCTTCGAAGTTCTTTGCTGAAACCTGACGGATGTGTAACGTTTCTTCCATACGTCACAGGTATAGACATAACAACAATGACTGTAAACAGATTAGGTAGCAACAAATTTCAGTCAGTCCGAATCGAACATATTTCAACTACATGATAAATATGCGAGGTCCTAATCTTCAAACCAGTAAAATGATATTTTTTTTATCACCTGTACCGCAGGGAGGTCATTAAAATAAGGGTGCCGTAATAATTAAATGTTACGGACGGCCGGACTGTGTAATATCCTGTAAACAAAGGAGTAATGCTGGTCCCTCTGATATGAAGGCATGGCTGCCAGACATATCAGTCAAATCAAATTAAATTTCATTTATCTATATTTTTTAAAATGTGCAGGTTAGCAGCTGTTGGTGGTAGCAAGAATAATTTATTTACAACGACATCAATTTTCGAGTGATGACTAAACGCAATGTATTTTGAGCACGTTATACGTAATTCAGTTTTATTTGAAAGAAAGTCTGATAATTTCAAAACCTACATGGGCCTACCAAGCTTGTGAATGCTTTAAAATGGCCCTGAAATGGTTTTTGATTTTGTTCTAGTCTCGTCACAATTTGACAGATCACAAATAAATAGATAGGTAGGCAGACAGACAGACAGACAGAGAGATAGACACACATAGACATCGAAAATCAATAACTTGGCATGTTAGAAGATTACGAAACAAAAACGGTTAAATAACTGTTGCAATTGTGGTTGCAAGGGAATTGTATAAATAAAATTTGGTCGGTGGCGGTACAGAAATTATGACTTAAAAATGACAAAAGTGGTGAAATGAGTACGAAATTGGGTGAATTTTTTTGCAGTATGGGTGACCCTAATGTACAAAAGTGGTCGAACCAATACCAAAAGTGGTGGACTAGTACAAAAATGGTTGTTATACCATGCATTCGGACTTAGCAAAATTGATGTTGCCTGGGACATTTGTACCTCCTCTTCTGGACTTGCCAGAAACGGGAATCCAGGTCAATCACATTTATATCAGGAATCAGGACTCAGTCTGGAGTCTCGTTTATAAGAAGTTGTTCTATTCATTGAACTAGCTTCTCGGCCTTTTGGATAAGATCATGTGTGGTATCTCAGTGTTCTTTTCAACCAGTCTAGAATGGAGCCATGCATGACAGACCAATAATGTAAATGGTCTGAGGGTCATGAGGTTGATCACGTATTGCTCTTTAGTGGACGTAATATCTTCTTCGGGAAGCAGTTTAAAGTTTGGTTTCGCCGAACGGCCCTTTGTCAGAGGGGCTGGATGACTTTTACCTGCGTAGCAGACTGTGGGACACATTCCTTGTTCAGCCCTTAAAGGGGGGACTGAGCAAACCGAGTCCGCTCCGCGGGGTAGGAGAACTTACGAAGAAGTTCTTCTGTTCCCTTACTCTTGACATTTTTAGAGTCTACCTCAAGTCAAAAAATTAAAAATAGGCCTATGTATATATTAAACAGCATAAGATGAATTCTAAAAGTCTAACTAGGAATTTCTTGGGCTGAGATATTAAGTTTATTCACTCAGATTAAAATGGTATGTTGCGCAATAATTTGTGATGCCATTGTTGTA
Source organism: Holothuria scabra (assembly GCA_037179385.1). Lineage (NCBI taxonomy): Eukaryota > Metazoa > Echinodermata > Holothuroidea > Aspidochirotida > Holothuriidae > Holothuria > Holothuria scabra. Next base: position 29,977,378 of record CM074200.1, read on the forward strand.
CTACTCAAATTACAATCTTTGTAATTTTTATTAAATTACTGCACATTGCACCAAGGGTGTTAGCACTCTTACTTTTATGAGGTGATGTGAACTATTAAACCCTCTTTTTGCAACATGATATGCCAGCAAAAGGGAAGTGTTCAAGGTCATACAAACTAGTCAGAAGGATGCTGACATGAAACCATTTGAATCAGTTCTTAGGACAGGGGAACGCATGTCCCACATTTTGGAACTTAATCCATCGACTTCAGATCTTTACACAGTATGTTGTGATGAGAGTAACCATGCCGCAATTATTCCGTTTGGGTGAAGATTGACGATACTCCATGCAGCATTAGATATAAATAAGTACACATGTCAGTTCCAGTTTTGATAGGTTATAGAAACTGACTGGTCAAGTGGTCAAAATAAGAGTATCCGACCAGCAGCCGGAAGATAGGGAGTTCGGGGTTCCATTTTTAAAGTCAAATTTGTACCGAACACTCAAGTTTAATATGGTCATGTCATATTAAGCCAGATATAACTTGATTAAAGAAAAGCCCAGATGTGCAAATAAAGTTTTATATGGACATATCAAGCCAGATATAATCTGATGTAATGCAATTCCAGATATGCAAAGTAAGTTTTATATGGCCATATCAAGCCAGATATAAATTGATGAAATGCCTTCTCAGATATGCAAATAAAGTTTTATATGGTCATATCAAGCCAGATATAACTTGATGAAATGCAATTCCAGATATGCAAATAAAGTTTTATATGGCCATATCAAGTCAGATATAACTTGATGAAATGCCTTCCCAGATATGCAAATAAAGCCGGATATGGCCATATTAAGCCAGATGTAACTGATTAAAATACCATGCCAGAATAACATATAAACTTATATATGTCCATGTTAATACTTTTTGGTTTCATTTGTGTACCTGTCTTACATAAAGGCCTTTTCTGGAGGCTGAACAAGTATCACCAAACAAAAATCATTACATTCAAACCATATTCAGCTATATTATACTAAAATATGCAAATGACTTTCCAATGTGGGCGTGGTCAGGAATTTAGGACCCTGAATTTTTTTTGTAATTAAGGAAGTAAAATGTGAAAAATCATGAAATCTTCAACAAATTTTATGTTGGAATATTTCCCCATACGATAATTTAAACCAGCAATGCAGTGTAAACATTTAGAAGTAGGAATTTGAAAGCAGTTGTTTTTCGTCACTATTAAGAAATTTAACAAATTCAAATACTTAAGTCAGTGTCATACAATGGGTATTAAACTTTTGTCAGAGATGTTCAGGAGTGTCCGTGATGACGGAGCCCAGCCCGTGGTCCGTGGTCGCGCTTGGGGTGTCACGAACTATCATCCTGCCCGCCCGTGTAAATAGTTGTTGGCGTGTGAATAGTTGTTGTTTGTAAATGTTTTGTGCTTGTGTTCGTTGTTAGTTCCGAAATTTGTTTGGAACTTTGTTCCGAACGTGTCCGTTTCCAAGCACGTAAAAAGCTGGCTCAGAAGGCTTCTGATACACTTTACACAAAGGTAGTGCACTAATAAATTTTGGTCCAGTCATATATGGTCCAGATATGGGACATATATGCACTATACTTGTCTTCTTTATATGGGATCAATACAGTAAATCTTAAACCAAATATGGCACTGCTTCATATGGGATCAATAAAGCACACTTTTATGTAAACCATACATGGTATTGCATTATAGGGTCAATATCTGTTCCAGATAAAGACCTGATCCAGATAAAATTTTATCTGGCCCATGTATGGATTAGATCTGATTCTGGCACAGATCAAGGTTATATCTGCCCATTTTTTTTTATCTGGCCCAGATATAAATCCCATATATGGAATTTCGTATCTGGCCCATATCTGGATTTGGAGTAAGGGTGACTGACTGACTTACTGACTGACTGACTGACTGAGTGACTGACTGAATGGCTGACTGACTGAGTCTAACCTGACTGACTGACTGACTGACTGACTGACTGACTGATTGTCTGGCTGACTGACCCTAACCTGACTGGCTGACTTACTGACTGACTGACTAACTGACTGAACTGATTGACTGACTCACTTACTGACTGACTGACTAAAGAAATGTTATCAACATAAAGCAAGCTACATATCAGTGTCAGCCCAGTTAACACCGAATTTACATTAACAACACAATGCATTCACCTTACCGTTGAAGTCCCCAATATAAGTCACATAAGCCTTGCAGGTTTTCAACGAAAGTAGGTAACCTTATAGTAAATAATTATACCTAAAAGAATCCGTACTAGGATTGTCACGATGGAAAACGTGGAAAGGTTACACCGTGAAAGACTCGGTATACTCAACAAACTAACAATTGAAACTGGCCAACCCTGAAATGGTTGATACTACGTCCTGGAAAAACTGCATCCACCATAGAATCCCATAGTTTAAAATCTACCGTTAAAAATGCAGGATGCTGTAATTGCTTATACACGTTGGGGTCCTTAGGTCAAAAGTCGAAATTAAAAAATAAGAACAAAAAACACAAAAAGATTTGTCGTACTAGGCTTCATTCTGAATAGTTCATCTGCAGGAACATTTTATGAACCGAATCAAAATAACGTTAATAACCGAAGCAATGCTACACTTACTATTTTTTAGAAACCACCCATCCGTTCAGCAAAGCGATTCAAGTGATAAGCAAATTCATTTTACGGTTACGTTTACTTTGCTGTAAGTTGTTATTACACAACAAAGTCCGGTTAAAGGCCCGATTGCAGTAAATTCTTCTCAATAGTTTAAACCAACCAACCGTAATCCATTGAAAAATGCCTGCCTAATTAACATACTGTCAGAATTCCATTTTCAAGAAAAAACTCCACATATCAGTGAACCTGTTGTCTCGCAATGGTACTAAGGGACAGACATAGTAATCCATATTTTAAGTTTTAAACCAGAGGGTGGTATACCCAGGATGTGAACTTGTACAATGAATTGTTTGGGAGGAAAGCTGAACTAATTTAGTAAGGAAGTCAATGAAAATAAAATGAGTGAGGAGCAATGCTACTTCGGTTTTTTGTTATAGAACAGAACAATGAATGGGTGGCCTATTTCGAGCTCAGCGTTACAAATTAGAAAATTTCTATAACTGAAGATGAAAAGTCTCTTTAAAGACCCAGTTCTCTAACCCCAAACAGTACCAATTCTCCTAACCTTCTTACTGAAGCCCTTCCCACCATTGTCTGAAATTCATCCTCATCCAGATACAATCTCAGTTTATTGCTTCAAGGTGAGTATAGAAAAAACTCAATTTATATAATCAAAAACTTTCAGTACTTTTCATGCTGTGTAATAAGCTTTGGTACTCTGCATTGTTTGAACTAGCTGTCAATGAAAGAGCTGAGCCAATATAGAATTTCGGTACCCCGGCCAGTACCAAAATTGTAGTTTGGGGTGAGAGAACTGGCCCTCATATGCTATGTCTTCAAAACTTCGCCTGAAATACTTGAACAACAGTTGCTGTTAGCCTGGTTGTAAAACTCCTAAATTTCGCGCACTTGGTTGAGATTGGTAGCAGTGAAAGCGATGGCGCAATTTTTATTTTCGCTTCTGTTATTTTGGGGATACTCCTAGGTCGGTTTAATACGCTGGTGCACTCCCGTTTAAAACAGCTAAGATAAATGGGAGAAACAACGTGATCTACACTGACCATAATTCAAGGATCAAAGTCAGCTACACTAAAGTTATAAATGTAGTTAATTTCGACTAAGATGAAAAAGCTACACACCTTTTTGGCCTTCAATGTGGAAAAAAGAATGTGTTTGATAAGGTGGATCGTTTAACAGCCTAGGTCAATGCTTTGCTACTGTGACAGGAAAGAATTTCAACGGTGCGCTAAATCCGATGTACTTAGTATACATGCAGAGAAACATCCAATCTGATCCAATCTGAAAATGTACATTAAACTGCTGCTTTGTCCTCCATCAATTATGAAACAGTACAGTGGTCATGAAGATACCCCTAAAATGAGATATACACAAGACATATGGGGTCTAACTCACATGATAAACGGGATCTTTTAAAAAATTTAGGATGCTAGCAATGACAAAAAGAAAGACTTGTGGCATTAAAACCCTTCACCCCCACATTGTGTCTCAGCGTCGACGTGTCATTTGGCCCAAATTTTGGAAGTATTTTCCTTATGGCATATTTGTACACAGAACAGTCATTTTCAGTTTTTAAGTTAACCAGTTGAGGTAAGTTAAATCAATCTTACCTAGAAATGTACTGCTACAAAGTTCTGTAGATTTAAAGAACAAAAAATAAAGAAATGCATAAAAAATGGAAAACGTGGTGAAAATTTGTTTCAAAAAAATTGACACCTTTCTCCCATATTCGCTTTGTATTTCTTTATATTTAATTCATCAAAATTATCTTGAATAGGAAAGACTGGTACCTGCTGAAAATTTTATCTCTGAAAAAAATAATACCAGGATACGTGATCCTGTTCTGCCACATGTGTGTCTGAGTCTCAAAACTGGTTTTATCTTGAAAACGTGTATCTTTTATATTCTTGCATAGACTATTAAAAACCTTAGGAAAACTATATAGTTTTCCTAAGGTTTTTAATTTTCATCCTGTAGGTCGTTTCTTAATCCCACGACTGAACTTCAAAGTAGCTAGACTGGGATTCAAGGAAGAAGAAGCTTTAACAAGAAAAACAAGCTTTTAGTAAATTCCATACTAGTAGTACTAATTACTACTGAAGCATATTAAAAATAAAATTTCATTTAAAAGTGCCCCTCGGCCTTAAACACTTAATGTCAGCTTGCTTGTGTTTTCCAAGTACCGCATTTGTCTCTCATTCTATCTGAGAAAGGCAAGAAAAATGATGGAGCCATAAAACGTACTTTTACCACTTATTACGAACCTACTCAAGGCAAAAATAAGAGTTGTTGTCTTGTCAAAGAACTTTACTTGGGCCAAGTGAACCTATGAGATGTAGAAAGGTGACACCTTACTGCTCTCTACAACATTTAGAGTGAAAACCACTCCTTCGGAGCAAAACTGGGGATCAATTGTTACTTGTAGTGATTTTTTTTTTTTTTTTTATGAAAAAGGGATTAGTGACCTTTCAAAATGAATATTCAATCTTAGCTTTAGATCCATCTTTAATTTCACCTTTTCTGGATTTATAAAGTGGTTGGTGACTGGCTACGAAATTGTGCGCCTATTCTACCCGTCTATACGGACTTAAGAAAATACTAATTTTACAACCTCACTATCAAAGTGCAAGTTCAGGAAAATTTGGGGAGATTGATTGCTTCCCGGCGGGATTGTTTTGTTGTGGAAAAATTGTGTGAACGTTTGCTTTGGTAAACATTTACTTTAGTAATATGTAAAGCCTAGAGACAGGTGTAAATTGCAATAAAATATTAGTTAACAGTTGTCCATAATTTCGAATGAACCTTATAAAGACAAAAAACTTTAACATGTCAAGGTTGACTGCAAAACATTACAAAGATTTGATAGTTAGTTAATTAGATGAAATTTAACCACCCAAACGCGAATGTATTATATAGTGTCAGTCAACTAGATGAAAAGTTCCAAGTTTTAATTTATTTTCAAGTATGGTTCAAGTTTCGACAGGCGGGAGATACCGTGAGCATATTCTGCAGCCCCTATCCCACAGGGGGTCAAGCATGGAGCGGCTTTCTCGGTTTTGTGGCGCCAACAACCCATCAGTTCAGTCACAGGATGAGTAGTAACGGTTTTATGTGCGGAGGTGAAATATTCGATATTTGAGGTACACAGCATTATTTTATCCAATTGGATAGTTGACTACTTAACGGCTTCATCCTCTCACCTCAAAGCGTACTAGTTCATCTAACCTACTTACTGAGGACCCTTCCACATATATCTGAAACTCATCCTCATCCAGACGCAACTTCAGTGTATTGTTTCAGAGTGAGTATACAGGACCCCAATGGGTACACTGAACACCCTCAGTACAGTACACGCTGTGTAATATGAGGAATGCTGTGTACAGCACTCTGCAGTTTTTGAACTTGCTGTCAATCAAGGAGCAACGTCAATTGAGGTTTTCTGTGGACTTTCTTTATTTACTACTGTGAAGAAAAATAGCCTATATATATATATATATATATACCAAAGTTTCTCTCTGCAAGGGAATACTGTTGTTTGAATTGAATATCTTTTACTTGACTACGATGTCATCATAAAGTATTAAAACCGTTCGAAACGAAAAGTGTAGTTTAAATTTTTGCCATTCCAAGAATTGAATCAAACAGTAAAGATGTACTTACCGTGTGCACTTTTAGTTAATTAATATTTAATTTCAATTTTAATTTCCAGCGAAGGACGTGATTGAAGTATTCTCTCACCACAACTAAAGCAACTTAAAAATAACGTGTGACAAACGAAGCTCTATTCAGTCACTTTCAGTTCTAAACTGCTTTGATTCCAGTCTTATTGACGTGTTCATTCTGTTCAATTTGTCTCAAGTTGGTTTCTGGTATCCATGTAGTCTTGCCTTAAAGACGCTGGTAGGTTTTCTTCCAGTCAAGTCTGGTAATTGTTTTCTTCCAGTACGGTAACTTATTGTACCTTAGACTTTAACTCGTGCATATACATCCCGCCCTCATTCCTTAATCTAATTATGCAAACATATTTTACATATGCCAGTTTACAAGTTATCCCATTTTGTATAAGCAAAAAATAAAAATATTACTAAGGTCTTGACCAAGACTAGTATCTATCTCAATAGTGGGTACTGAATTTTGAAATTCAGACAAAAAGCCTAATTTTCTGGGTCATTTAGGGTAAGAGGAAATCAAACTCTAACGTGGGATGTTATTGTGGAGGCAAAACACAGGCAGTGGATGACTCATGTTATGGACAAAATTTCATTATTTTGGTAGAGGCCACGCAAGGCATGCAAAGCCTCCAGAGGCCAAATTGAACATATCTTGATACATGGTATCTCAACTAGCAAAACTTTGAACTAGCAAAAGGATGAATCCCAATAAATAAATCATTTTCTTCGACAAGGAATCAGTTAGATACTCAGGTATTGGGAGTAGTGAACAGTTGAAGAACACTGACGAAGTTCCAGCACTATAGTAGTTAAAGACCGCCATCAGAAGCCGTCTAGCGACATAAAATACAGGGTTTAGGATATTGTTCTGGTTGTCTCTCAGTAAATAATGGTCAGAAATGTTGTCACCTAATTCAAAATTTGTCATTTGGACTATTTTTGATATGCGTAGACGAGTTCTTCACCCACCAACACACAACCCTATCTGTGTATCCTTCAACGTTTTTAGCCAATGAGGATGATGAAAGTATTACGTATATTTATAAAGGTTGGAAACTGGGCCGTAAAACGCCATCTAACAAATAATAAAACAACAAATACATAGTTGTAAAACACGATTACAGAAATGAGTCTATACACGTAGCGTTCGTGAAACTCTCGTGACAATAAAGCTGCATGTCACTTCATTAAGGTTTAGTCCCCCCCCCCTTCCTTTTTATCAGACTGACACCAGCCACTGTTGTTTCTTTCTCCTTCCCCTTATTTTTTCTTCCACTCACTCTTTTGCCATGATGAAACGTTCCTTCTTGCTTTTTGAAACGTCGTTTTTCTTTTCCTGATTACATCCTATCGCCTCAGAGAGGGAAAGGCGTAGCACATTACATGTACACCTGATTTAGTCGGGTATCACATCTAATTAATTGATCGACATCACCAGATATACCAATATATACGAAAAGTTACGTAACATTAAGGATTAACTGACAGGCCAGCTAAGTATGTGTTGAGTGTTTTTTCACGCAAGGTGAACATAATGAAACACGTGAGGACACATATCATGTAACAAACTCAGATATCAGTTACACCCCACTTCGTCTTTGATCTATTGGGGTGTCTAAGTTGCATTCTCAAGAAGAAACGCCATGGCATGCATTTTTTTCTAGCTAGCCGTTTTCTATACATACAATGACTCTTAATTCCCCCATCCATGCTCATTAACACAGTTATGCAAGAACCAGTCCACATTTCTCAGCAAAACTTTAACATGCATATTTTCACTGGTTTGTCCTTTTCTTCACTCCTGACCCTATTTATCACCCAAACAGCAAGCTGCTGCCCCAGTTTGTCAAGTGACCTTCACCTGACGTGAACTTAATTTCAGATCTGCCCGAAAACTATTTTACAGTAGCCCTTAGTAAATGACCCTGAAATTTTAGCCATTTACTGAGAGTCTGTATCTATAACACTCAATTTAATACAATTAACATTATAAAAAAATTGTTTTACGGACATAGTTCAAAGCGTCACATAGGGAACCTGTATACATGTAATATATATATATATATACCTATATACATACATATATATATATATATATACATAGATACATATATACATACACATATATATATATATATATATATATATATATATATATATATATATATATGTATATATAGCATTAATTAATTCCGTGTGTTGGACGTAATAAATAAGGAAAAATGGAAAACAGAGTGTGCATATAGATCCAACGAATGATTTATTGAAACAGAAATTTTCGCTGCCTCCTGGCGGCTTTGTCAACTGTGTTATGGAAATCAACCGTTACATACAAACAAGATAGAGTTGAATGCGTACAGTACCGCGTAATATTAAAATAAGTTTGAAAAGTTGTAAAGTGACGTCATAATGATGATGATCGAAAAGTACGTAGTTACAAAGAACATTTCCAGAGTAGCGGGCACACAGGTGACGACTTGAGGTTTACCATTGCCCTCGGTAGGTTCCGATGCAGTGAAGACCGTAAGCGCCACGAACTCAAACTAATTTTACGTCTTAATAGCCACAGGCAAGGTCTTAATAGAGATTTTTCTTACTTATCAGGATACAGTTTCTTCAAGTAATTCAGTAATTCTGTTTCCTTCTTTTGTACAACTGTGCTACCTTGTCATTTACTCCCGCTTCTTCAATTTTTTACTATTTAATATAGCATCTCACATTCTGTAAAGTTACGCCAATTATTTTTTTTTTTTTTCTTTTTTTAAACTCGGATGCTTTGTTATTTAATATTACTTGTAATGTACAATTTAGTGCTTTATTTTTTAAGTAGATATGAACAGTTTTTATTTGTCAGTAAGACAGTTTTATTATTTGAAAATATCTCACGCACTCGCATCTTGTCGCTTTGATGAACCGTTTAGTTACCATGGAGTTTTGAATATGTACATACGCTTCCATTCAAACAACGAAATGAGGTACGCACACTACAATTTTAGATTGTCTCGTCACTTTACATTATTTTGGCTAATCAAGCTTGCCATGGTTATGATGTTCGCGCTTTGTATTAATTACTATGTGAGAACGTGCGTTCTTTGTAACTACGTACTTTTCGATCATCATCATTATGACGTCACTTTACAACTTTTCAAACTTATTTTAATATTACGCGGTACTGTACGCATTCAACTCTATCTTGTTTGTATGTAACGGTTGATTTCCATAACACAGTTGACAAAGCCGCCAGGAGGCGGCGAAAATTTCTGTTTCAATAAATCATTCGTTGGATCTATATGCACACTCTGTTTTCCATTTTTCCTTATGTGTATATATATATATATATATATATTTCTCTAATTACTTTGAAGAGGATTTTCCTATTGTTGATGGGTTACAACCGAGTAATCCGATCAGACCCTCCCGGTCAATCAACCTGCTCAATTGCCTTAAGAAGGATTATCCTGTCACAATAGAGGTGAGACCATTGTCAACACCTTTAAAAGCTTCCAAAATTTCTCACTCCTTGTCATTCTCTGACCAAGTATTGACAAAGAGGTAGTATTCCTCGAAAGCTCTACTTCAAACCTTTTGGCTGTTTAATTTATCTAAATTCTAGCCTTCCGCTATTTGTATCTCCTCGGAGATCCAGCCTTGCAATTCTGTAGCACCGTTGTTTTACAGTTTCGCCGTCATGTTTATATATATATATATATATATATATATATATATATATATATACATATATATATATAAATATATAAATATACATATATATATATATATATATATATAAATATATATATATATATATATATATATATATATATATATATATATATATATATATATATATATATATATATATATATATATATATATATATATATATATATATATATATATATATATATATATAGTAAGTCGAGTGACGTAGCGACCTTATATGAATAAGTGAACCAGTGCGGTATTGAAAAGTCGCATGAAGACCTTAGGCCATTTTTTCCTCAAACATAGGCATTGCCTTACATTGAAAGAGGATTTTTTTGAAATGGAAAACTTAGCCTCAAGCAGGATCCGAACCAGCGACCTCCCGCTTACAAGGCGGATGCTCTGACCCATGAGCCATTGAGGCCTATGTGATTGAGCGCGGTCAACTAATTAGACCTCAAACATAGGTCTAAAATGAAAAAAATGAGGAAAAAATGGCCAAAGGTCTTCATGCGACTTTTCAATACCGCACTCTACCTCACTATACTGCAAAATACCGCATATATATATGTATACATATATATATATATGAAGTTTTGAATTCCTTATGAACTGTTGTCAGGTAAAGAGCTGTTCCAACTGAGAATATCTGAATACTACTACAAAACTTGTAGTTCGGGGTGAGAATTGACCGATTGGTATGATTTATCTCAGTTTGCAGTCAGTTGCATAAAAATAACATGATATATTACACCAGTAAGCTGTTACTCATACCAGGAAGCTGGAAAAGTTCCCTACTCTAACGTTAGAGCTCCACTCTCAAGTTAGAGTGACAGCTCCCTCATTATATCATCAATTTGGTTATAAGGGATAGGACTTAAAATCTAACGACATTAAAAGGACGGTCCAGTTCTCTCACCCCAAACAGTACCAATTCTCCCTTCTAACCTTCTAACTGAAGCCCTCCCAAAATTGTCAAAAATTCATCCTCATCCAGATACAATCTCAGTTTATTGCTTCAAGGTGAGTATAGAAAACTCAATTCATATAATCAAAACACTGTCAGTACCATTCATGATGTGTAATATAAGCTTTGGTACTCTGCATTGTTTGAATTAGCTGTCGAGCAAAGAGCTGAGCCAATTGAGAATTTCAGTACCCCCGTACCAAAATTGTAGTTTGGGGTGAGAGGTTTGGCCCTTTAAAGAGAAAGTGTAGTCAAATCAACTTGAATTTGTGCTTGGTAGATTGAAACATTCATGATTAGCTCCAAAGGATCATGTGATTTTATCCTTAATTGTGAAATTCCAGTAGGAATAACTACTTGCTTTACCTTGAATTTGGGACATTAAGGCCCTAAAATATTCTGAAAAACACTTTGCAGAGGAATAAAAAAGAAAATTCTAAAATTTATCTGTTTTAATTTAAAACTTAAAATGAGATTGGAGTAACTGCTCTTGTCTTCCAAAGGCCGGATTAAGGGTGCACATTTCATTTGGTGTGTGTGTGTTTCGGGAACTCAAACTATACCAACGTAACGACGTTTAAGCCTTAGGTGAAAAGCTACGTTAATTTGAACTGTTTTTAATTATTATTTTTCCATTTTTCTTTATTCTTATATTTTTGTGTTATTTATTTTATTCTTTTTCTCTCTCTTCTTTTGTTTTTCTTGCAATGTGAAATCATTTGCAAGTATTTATTAAAGCTATTGTCACGCTTCTAAGCTTTTATACCTTTGTGGAGGACTAAAAAAAGAGAATAAATTGAAGCTGAGTAATACACATTGGGGTCTTGTATACTCGCGATAAACTGTGGCAACAAACCGGTATTGCGTCTGGATAAGGATGAATTTTAGACTGTCGTGGGAGGGGCCTAAATCTTAAGAGCAGTCGTCCCAAACTTATTTTGAAGCAAAGGATGAATCTCACAGTTTTCTTCTGATATCGCTTCGAAGTATCTTATAATTTACTTATTGAGTTAAGCATTGCATATTCAAGGTAAACGAAACAGTTTTACTTCCAGTAAACTTCACATTTAAGAAGGCCAAATGTGTTGTCACATGCACGCTGTTTTAATTCCGGTAAAAAAGGTTGATTTTCTACGTCAGTTATCTATTGTTGAAGTAGCCTACATCAAGTTTCCAAACCCACTGCTGGAGGTCTATTATTATCACTCCACCGAGCCTCTAGTCCACTTCGGTTCCAAAAAATTACACGGTACTTAGGGCAGGATTGTAATCAAAACCCCCCTCAGCATGCTGTGCATACTGTGGCTAGGGTTTCTTGACTTGGATTAAATGTCTTTCCGTGGAGCATTACTATCTGTCAATTATCGAATTGTGTAATTGGGCAAGGAAGGAAATCAAGTGTATATTTTTACGATGATCAATTCCTCATGTGACTCTCACCAGCCAATCATGAAACAGAACATTCTACTTCACCACTATAAGTTGAGGTGACTGTTCTCTGCTCTTGCCTTTAATTATGTTAGGAGAATTTCATGGCTTTTCAAGGAGACCTACATGAACTTCTAGGGGCCCAATACTGATCATTTATATCTGTTCAGTGATTCTCAACTGGATTTCGGCAGACCCCAGGGATCCGTGAAGCTTGTTTGAGGGTCCGCGAAAAGCAATGGGGTCGGTAGAAAAAATAAGGGTCGTGAAAGCTAAAGTGCGGAAAATACAGACAAAAAATCGTAGGAGTAATTTGTAAATCATACTGCAGCCGGTTATCCCAAACCAGTAAAAGTTCTCGTGGCTTGAATTAATTTTCCTAAAATCGGACAAAATCGCTTTTCACTCATTTTATAGAGTAACGATAAGAAACAGGACAGGGAATAGGGTTTCCAATATCTATTTACAATTATTTACAAGCAATCTTACACAGTACAAGATATCCCTCCCACTTTCCGGCTATAGGTCGCCCCTGCGTGTTTACATTTACAAGGCATGTAAACTGGTCTCATCACTGCCTTGTATGGATGCTAAGAAAGACCTACAAAATGCTGTCATAACGGCTTTACGATATAGGCCTATACATAATGTCGCGCCCGCTTGAGCTCCTTTTTGTTTGGATCAATGGAGCGCCCTAAAACTCTCTCCTTAAAGCGTTTCAATATTACAAAAATATGGTAAGTAAACGTTTAAATTTCCAATGCATTTATAACATGTTGTGCATATCTTTGATGAAAAAATGACAAAATGATTTAATTCTCGGGATTGAAAGGTTACTTCCGACTTGTGAACCCAAAAGTTATAGTTCTCGTTGCTCTACAACTCGCTAACTAGAGTAAATAATCACTATTTTACCAGTTTTCGACTTTTTATATCTCTTTCCAGGGATCAATCATCACTTCTACCACAAGTAAAGAGAGAGTTTACATAAGTAACACGTTCTTGCCGCACTCTACTACTGCATATATCCAAATAAAGCCAAGTTTCTGTTGCCTGACACGTTCATGGTCTGTTATTGGGAATATCTCTTGCGGTAAGTGACACCTAAAATTAAAATCAATGGCCAAACGTCTTGTCAGTGGTCGTCACCACCAATTTGGCTAGGTTTTGTGTAATAAGAAAGCGCCATAAAGTTGCCGACTTCCATAATGAAATTGCAACAGGTTCGTTTAAAAGGTTACATGAGCATGGTTCGGAGTCATATTTCAAACTTGAAATTAGTTTTAAGTGAAATTAAAAAAAAAAGAAATGATAGGGACCTGGTATTTTATAAATATTTTGAAGGAAGGCAGATTCTCCATAACTGTAGAAAATTGGTTCAGAGGAATTGATTACAATTTAATCAGCAAACTGCTTCGATGAAATTTATGTGAAGAATTGGATCAACAAACTCTAAGAAGGGAAATCATACAGTCATATGCAATTTTCACTAAAATGATTAGGAGGGCTAAGCGGTGATCAAAACATGTTCTAAAACGCTTTAGCTTGAATTTATATTTAAAAAAGAAGAAGAAAGAAAAAATTTTAAATAATTTTAAATCATCATTTCAAAAAGAATAAATTCTGCACTGTCAGTTAGTTTCTAATGTACTGACGTGGAAAATTCCTGCAACTGCAACATTGTATAGATCTGTAGATAAAGAAAAGAAAGAACGAGAGGATATTCGTTACAAACGTTAGAAGATTTCTCCAAAGGTTTAGATAGGTCGATAGATATTTATTAAACAGTTAAACTGAATGTGTCTACGTGACAATATTTCTGAGTCAAAACCCCTTTCTTGGTTCTTCTGTAAAGAATTTGTGAATTTTCATTGTCGCATTAAAATGCATCGGGTAGAAACACTGCTTAACAAGGTGATTGGCTGTTGCTATGACATTGTATCGATTGTATTCTTTGTTAATGTTAAGGATTAGGTTAGGGATTAGGGCTATCGTTAGTCAGTTAGTAAATTTCTTGTTAAGCAGAGCACATCACCCCTCGAAACACAATTGAAAATTAAAAAGCTCCCCTCTCTCTTCGCACTTCTCCTTTTGGAAGGTGGTTCGAGATAATGCCCGGCGGCTCAAATGATTTTTGGTTTTATGCCAAAGCACGGCTTGTCTCGTGATCAGAGACTCAAAACAGTATTTCAAGTGCTAAGTACACTGAAATTACAAATAAAATACTACTAACAAAGACGAATATCAATATTAATGTTTTACACTCACAACTGCATACTGCAAATTTTACCTAGGTACTTTGTAATTTGAAATAACAGAAATTTCCTGGAAAATCTGCTGCCATAAAAAGTCTGTAAAAACACAGAATTTTTTTTTCAGTGAAAGGGCAGACAATAAACAGGTTACGTAATGAGCGCACTCGTAAACAGGTCTAAATTTATACAATTACGGTCATGTTTGGCCAAGATCCGGATAGGGAAAACTGGACGCGTTCTCACCAAATTTTCAGTAGTTATTCTACGGCATTTGCCCAGTTCTCTCACCCAAACAGTACTAATTCTCCTGACCTTCTTACCGAAGCCTCTCCCACAATTGTTAGAAATTCATCCTCATCCAGACACAATCTCAGTTTCTTGCTTCAGGGTGACTATAGAAAAACTCAATTATATAATCAAAACACTCTCAGTACCGTTCATGCTGTATAATATAACCTTTGGCACTAGTACTGCATTGTTTGAATTAGCTGTCAATCAAAGAGCTGGGCCAATTGAAAATTTCGGTACCCGGGTACCAAAATTGTACTTTGGGGTGAGAGGTTTGGCCCTTTAATGTAATTTGAAAAAATCATTTGACACTACAAACAAAATATTGCCTTATCAATTGTGACAATTTTCAAATTGTAGCAACTCAGAAGTCGAAAGTGTTTAAATGCAGATTGCAACCTGAAGGGTGTAGACGGACATTTTCATTTAGCAAACTGGAAAGCATTTTTGCCGGACTTTCTACAAAGCATGAACTTACAGAAGGCGCAAGCATACAGTACTGAAACATTCGTCTATGCCTCGCATGCTTACTCTCGCAAGGAAGTCGATATGAAGGCTTGAACTGAATTTCTACACACTGGCAGTTCATCAGGTCCAGAATTTCGAAATGAGAGGGGAAGCAGAGGGAAACTATAGGGGTAAGGTGTCCGAAACCGACGCGAAACGCTCGCTCTTGCGGATGAGTTTCAGCGACAAACCCCAGGCACAGGGGAGAAGCCCCGGAAGCACTGAGGTTGTAACATATCTTTAGGCGAAACATTCAGTATCGTTAAAGGTGTTGTATTAATATTTTGGTTGACCTTACTCCAAATCGACCTTACTTGAAGGACGGGGAAACTAGGGGCAAGGACAAAATCATAGGGAACAAATGTACCTGATCACGGACACAACAATATGAGCATATTTTTTAAATTACTACCTTTATGAGATACGGAATGGCGGTGTGAGAACCACGCGCAGGCATTGCCTACAAATAGTCACAATGTCAGAGGCAGTAGATGTGGCAAAGGAAATTAACACCACGTCCATTATTTTTCCAATTAAAAATCTCAACGCTTAATTCACCACCAAAATCCCACAAAATGCAATTTACTTCTTAATTACTGAGCGTTGGTCGTCAAAATGAAATACGCCCTAAGTCGTGAATTCTTTGAGAAATCTTTTAGCTTGACGAATGTAGTCTGAACAAAGTAAGTTAGTCTTTGAAAGTGCATCAGTACTCTTCAAGAATAAACGGTTTGTCTATACGTCTCATTGCTTAACTTTCCTAACTTGACTTCAGGGCATTGAAAATAAATTGGAAAAATATTTCACCGCTGGATGGATGAGCATTCCCTCTCATTAAAAACATTTAAAAACCCCTTCTTAGACTCTTTGCCAACAACCGAATGAAAATTGATCACGAGTTGCCCACCAAGATGTAAAATTTATTCGTTGAAAACATTTAATGTCGGGAGTTACGACACACTTGAATAATTTTAGATCTTTTTAACTGTTAATAGGAACCTCAAAGATTAATCCACCTCGGTCGGCCTTCGTCAATCTTTGACATGCCATAATGGATCAACGATCGGTATGTGCAATTCCCGGTGAAAATGGGGCGAATTTTCCATCTTACAATTTCGTCTGTCTCTTTTTGAGCAATTTTGATAGGAAAGAATTTTGCTGTGTCCTTCTAAAAGGCTTGTTACATAAGGAAAACTCATTTACTTCAAAATGTTGAAAAAAATTTCCCTTTCAGGAGGTAAAAATTGCATCTCCACGGGATATCGCGTTTAGAAGATACTAATTTTCAAAGTATTGATTTTTTTTTTCTTAAGACTTATAGTATATAATGGGAAATATGTGATGTCATCGCGGCACATTAATTTATCATAAATTTCTAATTTATTGATGATTTTGATGCCGCTGCAAAGAATATTAAGCAACATTGTCCCTCGCGTGTGGTGTAGGGAAATGCTAGATTTACAGGAAAAGATTTCCAACATTCCAGCATTGTCAAGTTTCAAGTGCAAAAAGGACATTTAATTAAAAAGAAAACAGAACGGAATCTAACACAATGTGCCCTCATTACATAACTTTCTGTGGTCATGCTAAAAAATCCAATGTAACCAATCTCCAAATTGAGATATCTTAAGTAAGGAAAAGGGTATTGAAATGTTTGAAGGACATGGTCTGGAACATTTTGTACTTGGAGATTATAATAGAAAACCACCAGAATATGCCTTTAACATTAGCCAATATTCAACATTGGGATTTTTTGTGCCCAATGTCTTTCAAAAGACATTGGACAAAATTGAAAGTTGAGGAAACGTCGGCCCAAATCTCAATCTTTACGAATGGTTCCATTGTTCACTGGGTTGTCTGACAATGGAGCTAATACGTTTTCACCACGGCTAACGAACCTGCGTTATCTACAGTTTAATCATGAAGTTAAGACACCGAGAGGACAAGTTACACAAATGAAGCTTTAGTTTTATACCCGACCATACTGAAAATGACCACAGCGTAAATACAAAAAAATTGTCCAGTCTTTCACGGGAAGGTATATTCTCTGTTAGGGCTAACCCGTAACCCTCATCTGCACCAATTGGGGTATTTCTTACCCATACAGAAAGGGACCGTTCAGTTCAATTCCTTTTGATCCAGACTAAGGCATAAATCTAATAAACTTGATAACGTGGATTGAAGGAAATGAAAGGTATATTATGAAAGGAATTTCTGAAAAGTATGATTCCAACCGCAGTTTTTGTTGTTTGTGTTACTGTGCAAATACCGGTTAGTAAATATAAACGATCTTTGGAGTTGCGTATTAAAGCCTAACAAATCCCGTCTGTCAATGATGCAAACTTGATTTTCAAGTAAGTCACAATCAAAGCAAAACATTTTAGGAAAAATATTCCAGAAAGATTCTAAATCTTTTGCTGCCTTTTATGTGAATAAAATGGAATTTAATTGGGACTTTATAAACAGTATGGGTACGACAGAAGCATAAAACACATCGTGCGAGTTTCGAAGGAAAATGTGCAGGTAAGAGGCAATAACAAGTTAACAATGAAGTACAGTTTTGAAAATGGGTGTAAATGTAAAGAACAAAAAGAAATAGGTACATAAAAGATTGATAAATATTGAATTATGGTTGATAAATGTTATAGCTTATCGTCGAATCTTAAGTAGGTCATTGTATATGGAACAACAGGTACACTCTACAATGGTCTTTTCTAGCAGCTGTGAACCAACTGAATATCATTCACATGTGTACTATGGGTTCAAACCCTGCTCGATGTACGTAGATGTACACCTCTTCACTTACCTTGGATGTAAAATATAGTTCTTTCACCTTCCGCGCTGAAAAGTTTTCGTAATCAAATTTTGATAACAGAGTACATGGTTATGGTTACAACTTAATTCAGGGATTTGACAAGATGAAGCAATGATAGTATATTCAATAACAGGCAATTAATTTAAGGAGATGGGAGGAGGTAGCCCCCCATAAAATTTGAATCCCAACATATCCCCCAACAGTGTTTGGGTGTCAATTTTTCTACACGTGTGAAAATGTGATGAATAATGTTTAGCTAGTAATTGTCCTCGGATACGGCCACTTCACACGGTAAAGCCAGTCGTAGCGCCAGGATATACGTCCCCGACGGGGTCACGGTGTCAATAGAATGGTGGAGCAACTCGAAGCCAAGACCAAAAGGTTGGAGATTTTCGTGATATTCTTCACAACTTTATCGTGATGAGTGCTTTAAAGAAATACCGACGGCCTTTCCATAACTTGATCTACATAAGGATCACTTGTTTTAACATGTAAATCAAATTCTTTAAAAGCCATGTAATGTGAATGCCACACGCTTTCAAAAGACAATTTTAAACTGATCACGTAATACAGTTGTTTAGTGCATTTTGAAAGCAAATGATTGAACTATGTATAGAGTGAAAATTAGAATTCACTCCATTGGAGTGGTAATTCACTCCAAGAATAGAGGAATTCACTCCACAAAGAGTAAACTTCTCTCAAAGAAGGGTGCGAATTCATTGTCTAGCGAGTGCTTGAAGGGGTCACTCTTTTTAAAAGTGATCCTTGTTGGCACTGCATCTAGAGTAAAACTTTGCTCTTTTGGAATGAACTTTACACTTTTTGGAGTCATTTTTGCTCTTTTGTAGTAGAATTATAACTGTCACTCTTCTGACGAGTAAAATTCCACTCCTTTTATTTTTAGAGTGTATGCCAAAAACAAAATGCGAATGCAAGAATCCTCTGAAGTGGGCAAGGGATGCTTTTTCCTACAGCGTGGATATCGCAATGGGAGAAAGTATGAGTGAAATGTGTGAAATGGGCCTCAGGTACGCTCTTCTAAAGTAGCCACGCTACTTAGTTTGAATTAACGCGAGAAACATTGAGCTTGAAAGTTCACGAAAAGCTCTTTCCAAAGATGTTTTCATCATCCTTAGTGCCAAAAGCAATATCAAGAAATTAATGTATTATGTAATGGCTCGGAGAAGACCGTTGAAAAATGAGTTTCCATGCCATCATAATAATGATGTCATATTAGGACCACTTTACCATCTCCGTACATCCATCCTGGCATACAACACGTAGGTCCCACGAACACTGTTAAGCGATTTTAACGATAGTAATTCGCGGCAAGTTTAGAAATATCAATCTTATTCTGTCAGTTCGAAAATAAAATGAAAGAGATATTTATTCTATATTGTTTACAGGGCTGCAGTGTTACAAATGGATAACCATTTATTAAGGGAGGACGAAAAAACTTTTGAGCGTTCAAGCAGGGAGGTGTTTCTAATAACACCTCCCTGGTTCAAGTTCGGGTCGGTCCGCCTGCAGTGATGTGTGCTGTGGGCGGACTGGCAGCGGCCGACGAAGCAAATTACCGTGCATGCACTCATAAGCTAGTTCCACGAATGCAACTGAGACGCGTTCGAATGCAATATAAGTTTCTATATTTTTTTTACTGCCAACGAATAAACCTTTTTAGCTCAAGTTCTTTTCGTATCATCGCTCCATGTGGTTTTTATGTTCGAATTTATGTGGAGCTGTAATTTTGAATCATTCAATATGCAGGCTAGAGTGGATACGGTTCTAAGTGACGTTGTTCTTAAGGCAACTGGCCCGGCCACCTTCACCATTCACGTCTTGTTTGTAATCTTCAATTTATGCTTCGAAGGGCGAGATAGCATGGTTACATTAGGGAAAGACTTAAACGCGGAATTAAGGTTGACACCGCCTTGATAACTGATACAATGGAATGAATTGGATGAAAACAATTGTATCGAATGTGTGGAGAATACAACATAGTGTCAGCGAGCAATGCCTGAAATGATTTCATATGACAAAACAGTAGCGGAGCTATAGGGATTTCGGTCAGAGGGGGCGAAAATGGTCTTCAGTCTAGGGGCGCTTCGAAGGAGTAAATACTCTGAGCCTCAGCACGGAGTTGCGTACGATCGAAGCTACGGCTTTTCAGACTTTCCATTTGATTTTCGGCACCTGGTAGAAGACTTCTTTGCCATTTCTCCTCAGCAAGTTTTTCTATTAAAATATACTTTAATTTTCTATCCATGGGCCTCCGCAGAAGAAAATTCGGGGGGGGGGGGGTAGGGGTAAAGCTCAGCGCCCAAATAAGTTGGCGCCGAGCGCAAGAAAATTTTGGCCCAAAATGCCTCTCAGATCGCTAGAAATATGCCTATTTATAGCATATAAATAGGGAAAACACTGAGTGAACTGTTAAGAACTGTTGGTTTTAATTTTTCTTCGTCTTTTTCTTTATATTTTCTTCGTTTTTTCAGGTTTTTATTTTCCAGGGGAGGGCAAGTTCCCCTTTGCCCCTACCTGCGAACGCCCATGATTCTATCCCTCTCTTTCACATTCTAGTATGAAGACGGTCATTATATTTTGTGTTATTGTCAGGTCCAGATTTAAGATTTCAATGTAATAATGGGCTACTTTGTGCAGATAAGGATTAAACCTGCTAGAGCTAAATAACAAGCAATCTTACAGGGGAAAAAGTTATGAAAATTAATCGCCGATCGTTGTACATTTTCGGCATCTGGAAATCAAGATAAGTACACGAAGGAAAATTAATTGACGTAATTTACATCATGTGACCACTTTGAAATTGCAATTAATTAAGTGCATTGAAAGAAATAGCCAAGACCAAAGATCTGCTTGGCTCTCTAGATACCGAATTCATAATAAATAAAAGTAGCCTAAACCTAGGCTCATTTGATGCAATTTTTTGGTTTTGAGACCACGAATACAGGAATAAGCATTTTCATTGGATTATCGTGCAGGGTCAGAAATAGCCATTTATTTTAAGAATGGTCACTTGAAGAAAATCAAAATGGAAGCTGCTCATTAGTGCTCTTAATCCATTACCACAATGATAACAGTTTTATTTTATTTTAACCTGAATGTTCTCTTCAAATGATTTTGAAAAATGTTGGGGAAGCTACTTTGGTATCTTCATGAACTCTTATGTCTATGTTGACAATTATCCCCGACAACAAGAGGACTATTTTCGCTACAATTATTGTTGCGCCATTTGCAATGTCTTTTATTGGCTGGGAGCATAGGCGGGATTACGGGGGGGGGGGGGCACTTGCCCTCCACTTTTTTCCAGAACTTAGTCTTTTTTAGTCTTAGTGTGATTGCTTTTGCTACAAAAATACAAACTGGAACTGACATAGCTAGGCGAGTGATACTTAATAAAGTTGTATAATGTTTAAACAGGTTAAATACTGCATTAAAAGCTAAATGAAAACAATATTCTTTCAATACCTGTCTCAACGCTCCTTTTTTGACACACTTCGCGTGCACAAGTTTTAAATATTTCAGGATTCGGGGTTATTTCTTGTAGAACATCCCATCCATTGCCACTGAAACTTTTCACCAGTGCCCCAGCCTTACACAGCTGAAGCTCTACAGTAACCAGTGAAAGGGGGGAGACAGGGAGGTGGTCATCTTCTGGTCCTCTTCTCTGACCAAGTGCCCCCAAGCTTTCTGAAAGGACGATGATCTTATTTACTCTAATCTGAAGCTCCACCCTTTTTCGGCTGAAGTGAAAAAAGGCCCACCCCTCTCCAATTTCCATTATTTCTCTTTTGAGATGTCTCGTAACTAGTCCTTTTTGGCTTGTTCTGCACGTCCCATCACAGATAAGAACTTTATAAAAATTTCACGAAAAGTACTCTATAGGAAACTAACGGTACGTTTTTGCTCAGTACAAATATCCTCAGGGGTCACTTTTTTCAGTTGTAGTGAAAAAGTTCGATAAAATTTATTTGAGTCATTCTCTGGATTTACAACACAATTCAAAAAATAATAAAACGAATCGAAGCAAAAGAGAAACTCAGGGGGAAACTCAGAATAGCTCCACAGAGCTTGTAAAAGAGCTCTCCGAAAAAGAAAAAAAACAAACAAAGTAAACAAAAGGAAAGAGAAAAAAAAAAAACAGCAACAGGAAAACCAGGGAGAGGAAACTGGGAAGAAGGGAGACTGGGAAGAAGAGTCAGCTACGTTTACCCATCAGAAAAAGTTTTAGATGAAGTAAAACTTCATTTTTTTTTTTTTTTTTTGGCGCCCCTTTACAGATAACGGCCATGTGGAAGTCACCTGAAAAAGACTATATAAGAAACCACAGAATGTTTGTACTTCGGTAAGAATGTCTTTAGGGGGGCACCGTTATTCGGCTAAGGTTAAAAGTGACCCAGTGGCGTAGGCACGGGTGGGGGGACCTGGGGGGCCTAGGCCCCCAAGATTTTTTGCGTCCTGATAAAGTAAATGAGAAAAAATAAAATGTTTGAACGGAAATAAACTTTGAAGTATTTCTTTCAAAAACAGTAAATAAATAAAATGTGTAACAATTGAGAAAACATGCATGAATGTATGTAAAACACATTTTGTGCGCACGTATGAAATCAAGTAATAACTTCAAAATGCCTACTTTCGCTAAATTAGATAACTTATATAATCTGCACTGTCGTTCATTGCATTTCACTTCGAAGATGAAACGAACGTGTCGGCGACAAACTCGAATGTGACTTTGTTAGGTTAGGACCCTTTCTGCCTTTCGGATGTCTGGTTGATTTACTGGAAACAAGTCAATCATACACCGGAGACCATTCTTACACGACGATTCCTATACTTTATCATGCACAAAATACGACATAAAGGTAAGGTACTGCCTTCTAATAATTCTTCCCTTCCATCCTTAACAAGTAGGCCTATTTCGTGCCTCACTCCTGCCTATGACAAGTGCCACTGTAGAACGATTTTCTCCACAAGTCCTCTTTTAACTAGTTGGCACTCGCGTCCAGGCGGATTTGCAAAATGTCCACAAGGTCCGAATTTCATGTGTTTCCCACATTACTTCTGCTTTGCGGTTTAATATTTTGAGAGATTTACTCGTAGTGTTTTAATTTTGACTATGTAATGAACAGATGATTGAGCAAATACTGCACCATTTTACATGTAGACACCGCTGAAAACCGGCAAAAGTGTTTTTTGGTAGTATGTATGTCACTTGTAAAATCTCTACAAAGACTAAAAATGAGTATTTTGAAATTGTTCACGCTCCCCAAAAAGGAAAATCCTAAAACGCAGGCCTATAATCAGTTCAAAGTTTTGCCAAACATAGCGGAATTTTGCATCTAGGAAACCTAACGCAAAGAAAGATAATCAGAGGGAGACACAACTACTTTTGGTTTTCCTATTAAAGCTGAAATCCATTCAAATATTGCCGCATTTGTGATCTACGGTACGTCCTCCTGAAGTTTACAATTTTTCCCAAGGGAAAGAGAGATACCGGTTCTCTTTAGTCCCATCCCCCAGGCCACAGATCAGAAATGCCCAGTTTTGGGGTTCCTAAAAATGTTTGTATTACCATTTTTCATAGACTGATTTTTAATCTCATTTTTGAGAAGTGGCAGATATGAGATTCGTATTTCAAGGCTGAGTACATGCAGCTTAAAACGCGTGGAAAGTGCCGTTTCCGGCCATCTAGAGGGTTTGCAAAGCCCGAAATTTTCTTGTACGCTCCGCGCCAACTGATGGTGGCGCTCCGCTTAGATAGTCTTGTCACGCCCGACCTTCGCAGGTACCATACCCCCCCCCCCACTTTGCTACCTAGCCCCCCTAAAATTCAGTCCTGGCTACGCCACTGAAGTGGCCCCATCCTTTCTCTAATTTTCATTCAGTTTCATTATTGATCTTAAACGTTAAATTTTTCGTTCGTGCTCCCCATCATAGACAAGGGCTGAATTCACATCATATGAAAAGCCCCTAGCTTTCTTAAAAGAAGATCCGGGGCACCAAGAAGGAAGCCCCTGAAGAACCTCAATTTTAAGTAATCCATTCTCCCTCCCCGCACGCTCTGCATTATCGGTTCCGGCAGACTTTAATCATACGGAGTAAGGATTGAAGAAAGTCAAATTGTGATATTTGTGTTCTGTTGTGTCCATCTTATGTAATTTAAAGTTGAAGATAAAATTCATCATTTGTATGCCTACAATTTCCTAAATACCCAGGAGCTTCCGGGGGCTTCGCCCCCTGGACCCCAACCGGGGTTTTTCCCCTGGACCCACCAGGGGCCCTAAGGAGGGCCCCTGGACCCCACGCCGTTAGGAAGCCTTCGGCGCCGTTTCGTTGTTTGCCCGAATTTGCCTCCCCATTTTCAGAGATCAAATCCCGCCACTGGCCGGGAGGGTGAATTTAATGTCATTAAGAGTGTTAAGTAAGCTTGTACTCACGCTTGGTATGGAAGCAATTAACTTAGCACAGAGACAACATTCATTAGTTCGAATAAAGCATGAAGATACGTTTCGGAGAAACCTATCCCGATATTACAGAAGATGACCCTTTTCATCAAAATAAAGTGCAGGTAGTACAGTTACTGGTGATCGTTGAGCATTTTGTTATCTGGACCTTTAAAAAACGCTATTAAATTATGTCTTTTGCCAATAATGGTGCAAGAGTAAAGTATGTTAAAAACCTAAAAAGGGCGCTGACAGACGATTTTGTTCCGTCAGGGAGGGGGGGGGGCAACCGCCCCCTGACCATATGGCAGCTCCGCTACTGTGACAAAACAAGATTTTGAAAGTTCTCGAGAACACTAATAACTTTTCATGTTTGGGTATAATATTTTTTCAATTTTTAAGTGGAAAAACAAGTTTTGAACGGACGAAATGGTTGATTTTCGTTTAAGTGATAAATAAAACGTGCCGCATAGCCAGTGGATTCTTTAAACGAGTTGACATTCAATAGAGCAACATTGAACGCATAATGATTTCCACCAATAATTTGTATCCTAGACGTTTAACATACCTCGAACTGTGGGTCAGTTAAAGTGATAACGCAAAACAAAGATGTCAGGGTGTATAATAGGTCTTTGGAACAATGATTTCCATTGACAATAACGACAGAAGTATTTGTATCGACAACACCAATTCAACAATTTTGTCACCTATCAGGAAAATTGTAATTCATTTGCAGTGCAAAAACGTTACCTCTGAATTCTTATCATGTCTTTATCGCTCCCCATTTTGTATTATTTCCTATGGACATTTTTCATCATGGCGTAAAAATAACATCCACCATCATGGGCGGCGATCCTGGCGGGATGGGGGGATGTATACCCCATGATATTGGATGTGGGATATACAGTTTATCCCCATGAAAACAAACCTCTAGGATAAAACACTATGTGAAAAGTTAAGTATGCTATTTATTATCAAAACTTCTAAAAAAACTAAAATATTTAAAAAATCCAAGCTTTAAAATTTTACATTAAGCCGTTTCTCTATCCACGGATAGACCGAACTATCAATCCACGTTTCTCACGTGGATTGATAGTTCTGTACACAATCCGATGGAATAAGTGCGGGCTCTACTTGAACCAATAGGTTGGAAACGTGGCCGTAAAATTCCATTTAACTAACCCATGGAATAACTAAAACATGAACATATTACACATATTCACCAGTATCCTGAATCGCCTGTCACCTTAGGAAGTGATCATCAATAAGTTTATTTTTCTTCTTGAAATAAAAATCCATTTCTTACATACATATTATGATGAGGAGAATTCTACATGCATGAAAGAATACAGAATATTTAAATGCCATCAAAATTGCAAAAGACTTTTTACATCATTGCCAGACGTTCCGTAACGTTTATGAAAGATTGAATTAGGTTACAAACTGGGTTTCTGCTTCTTGAGATGAGTTCTCATACCGCAGAACAAGCTCCACGCGGTGCAGTACAGTGATTTTTACTTTGGACAACGTTGTTATTATTTTTATTTTTTCGTTTCAGTTTTATCGACTTTTTCAGACTCATTTAAAAATGTATTGGGATTATTTAATTCAGAAAATGACTGAAGGCCATCACTAGGAACAATTCCCACTCCCCCGGCTCTGAAAAGTGAAAAATTCGGAAATCTGCCATTTGTGACAACGCGCCAACGGGTAGTGGCGCTCCGCTTAGATAAAGACGCCGACCATACCCCCCCCCCCCCAATCACACACACTTTCAAAGACGGATAGCCTCCCATGTCTACCATTAGACAATACCATTTTTAAATAGTTTCAACTGAAAAGACGTAAAACGGCACCTGAATCTTTCCGCATCCCCTTTTTTCAGTATCTGCATTCATGTTTAACATCCTTTATTGAGTTTCTCAGTTGAAAAGTTTTTCATGTCCCACACGCTCACGTTCCCTTCAATTACTTCAACACAAGAGATATGCATGTTTTGCTCGTTGAAAAGCATTTAATGTTCTTCAAACGAAAATTTTCTTTCCTTTGAATTCAATTTTCTGGACGTTTCTGAAAGATTTGCTACACAGAATGTAGTACATATTTTGTTCGTTTTGAGTGTTCGGACGGAAGCCCCAATGTCCTTGAATTCAGAAATCGCCTGAAGATTGGAACTGAGTGGAATACCAATTTGGTTAGTTAGCTACGTATGTTGCTGCAAGAATGACCATATATGGATGTCCAGTGATTCACATGCAGCACGTAAATCTTGAAAAAATTAAATAAAAACTGTTCTACAACATGCGAAGGTTGTCAAAGCGTAACGATCAGTATACATATATTTTATGATAGGGTCGAAAGTCAGGGTATAATGAATGATTTGTCGTGTATATGAGGCTGCATGAGGGGGAAGACGTGATCAATTCTCAGATGAACCCATATCTAGCCGCAGAAGCCTCTGATCAAATAAATTAGATTAATTGTAAGTTACTTCTATCGGATCGAACGAAACGTGATGAATAGGTCACACGGTTGTGATGGGCGAGAGACCGTACATGTTCGTTATATCAGGCAGTTGCTCTGTTGCAACTCCCCGGTTGTATTAATGCTAATCATTTAACACCATGGCTAATTCTAAGAATCATAAAACGTATCTATGCAATAGTCCGCTTAAATTATTCGAAAACTGTTTTGATCGTGACCGGGCCACTGACTTCGTAACAAGCACAGAACACCAGCTGTCGTATAATATATAGTGATCGTGTAGCGATTCGTCGTCACCCCATCATGCCAAGATTATTCCACAAAACTGACGGTCGTCAGAGTTGGCAACGAATTGGGGGGGGGGTGTCCTTCAACAGTTCACTGACAGTTTATTTTATGGACTTCTCAAAGTTGTCTGTTCTGGGTATATTTTGATACAGAATTTTCTTCAAAGTAATGCAGTTAACGATAATTTTATCAACAAATTCAGATTCAATGAAGAACTTACTCATTTCTTGATGTTAATGTTGTCAAGATCAAATCTGATGAGCATTTTAAATGGAAGAAATTATTTCCAAGGTCATAATACCTGAACGCCTGTTGAATTAGATTAATAACTAGATATTTCGGTTGTAAGACTGCGTTTTCTATGGGATTAGGCTATCATGACACAGTTTTAAGTCTCCTGATCTATATAGCCTACTTACTTCTCGCTCTTACACAACTGTCTGAAACGTCATCATCATGAAGACACAATCTCAGGGCATTTCTTCGAGACATACTATGAGAATACAATGTCCTAATGTGCATTTAGAACAGTTAAACATTTGAATTTGATATCAGTTGAAGCGATTGGTCAATTAAGAATTTCTGTAGACGACTGATGAATTTGTGGTTTACGATCACGAATGACTGACTGTCTTTAAATTTATAAGAAAAAACTCTGTTATACTTCATCCATCAAAATCCATTTTTCCTTACAGCCATCCATTTCTATGGCTTAGACCGACATCCAAGTTAACCCGTGGAGCGGACGAAGTTTTTCGCATCGCTACAAAAACCATGAGGGGCCAGGCGCGGATCTAAGATGGGAGGGGGGACTTTTACGGCCTCAGCCCTCTTTTTCGCCACAACAACAATAAAACGTATGGAAAATTAGCGGTTGATCTCCCTCACGCCCCTGTTTTCTTTTTGGTCAGCCCCCCCCCCCCCTTTTTGGAATGTCTGGATCTGCGCCTGGGGCGGCAGGCGAAGGAGGCGGCAGCCACAGAGGGGTTTGCGCAGGCAAAATCCAAGTTGGACTCGGCATCCAACTTGGATCATTATATATCTATATTCTAGTTCAACTTCTATATTCAGAGACAGTAATTGAACAAAGCCTACGCGAAATGGCTACTTCAGTTTATAGTTCCAGAATGATGTGTTCGAACTGCACATCTCATTTGGTCACAATTGGAAAGAACTACATATTTTGCTTCTCTTTTAGAAAAATTATCGTCATATTTTTATTCGTTACATTTTGTTATTACAGACATGCTTGTCTGCAAGCTTGTGATTTCCCCCGAGGCCAATAACAGTAGCCGTGATTGAGGTTCTCAGCTTTGGCTGAAATATTCCTCGAATTCGAGGCAAGTCTTCTTCGAAATTTGAGCCTCACAGCTTAAAAGGACACAGCAGTAAAGATTAATTTTTGATGGACTGCAAAATATTATTCTTCTCAGTTTTCACGTAAAAATCAATTGGAATATTACTGGAAAGGTAAATGGACAAGTGGAGTCAACGCTTCTCGTTTGGATGTTGGAAATATTTTTTTACGTCTCTTTCTTTGGGCGTATTCTCTCAGAGAGTTAGGATGTGGTTACATGAATGATTAGTAAACCATGTTTTAGCTAATGACAAGGTTGGATCTTGTCACGTTTGACCTTTATTGTAGTCTTTTACTAATGGGTGAATTTTAGTACTATTTATCCACAAATATGCAGCTAGCCTACAGCTGGTGCACTAGTAGAAAAAACTACAAGCTGTGAAAACAAATGTGTCACGTTTTCTTGATGCAAAAATACATTTAAGGGCAAGAGCAGTCATCCCAACGTCCAACTTGAAAGAGTGTAATAGTCTGTCCTGTTTCATGTTTGGCTGTTGGGAGACATGTGACAACATTTTAATTCTCAAATGTGAAATTTGTTGGAAGTAACTACTTGGGTTCTCTTAAATATGCAGTGTTGAAGTCATAAAATAAGATGAAAGATACTTTGAATACAAAAAGAAGAAAATTCTAATATCTAGCTGTTACTTCAAAATAAATTTTGGGGGACTACTCTTAACCTTTAAGAGTCGATGGGCAAGGGATGAATGGGAAACCTAGTTCACAACGAAAGTAACATCAAGACCCTCCATTGTTGCCAGGCAACTAATTAAAAAAACTATTTTTATGAAAAATAGGAAGAACCTACTCAAGGTAGAGAAAAAATCGATTGACATCGTCATGTTCCCTCTCCATGGTGTCTGCACGGACAGTAACCTTTGTACAATATGTTTCGTTAAATGTGTTTCACGTCTATAGTCTAAAACAACAAAGTGAAATTCTTTGCAAAAACAGTTTGGTGAGAGACCAGTCCTTGTGAGGGTAAATCCCTCCCAAAAGGAGTAAAAGTTCTTTCTAAAAAGTTGGCTACTTTACACTAATGGAATGAAATTGTCGCTATTTTTGTCCAGACTAAATTTTCACTTTACTCTTGCTTAGAGAGGTCCTTTGGGAGTAAATTTCTCAAGTTTTTTGTTTAATTTGTTAAGAATGAATCGACTGAATGTTTGGTTTTCGCCCCTTGGCTCTTCGCCAGAGAGTCGAGGGGACTTTTAGAAAAAAGAAACTGAAGTTATCCTGGGGTGAATGAAAATTTTGTCATTGTCCGAGCAAGACTGAGATTTTCCCTAAATATTCGTAAGCATCTGCAGAAATTAACGTTTCAATCCAACTCCAAGGGGGCAATTATGCAGGGAGGTGGGGGAGGCTGTATTTCAAACCATCTATCACGCATGTTCAAATCTATATTTTGCTTAATCTTTGTTGGAACATTTAGCCCATTATTCGTTCATAAAAGAGCTCCTTGCATCCCCCCAACTGGTCCCTAAAGAAAGGAAGAAGCAGGATGCCACGTAGGGGAAGATTACCTCCATCTGAGAAACTTTTCAAATTCGTCCAACAAATATGTAAAACTAATGAAACTCAGTCACTACGACGATTTTCTATATATTGCTCTCAGGAAAGGTACATTTTCCCGTTAATTTTTTTTTTTCTATATGAACACACAAATTTTTAAATTATATAGCAAAAGCCCTACATGTTTGAATTTTGTTGAAAAGGATTGTCGACACCCTAAATGCATCAAAAATACTCATAGAACTTATACCTGTTCCTTGTCGAAAATTTTTTCGATTCAACTGATTGACGAGCCCTGGCTGCGCCTTTCCCCTCACATCTGTCTGCCAAAATCCTGGCGCTTACAATGTTCGTCATAGCGAATCGGTAATTCATTTAAGTGGCTAGGCCCCAGTTGCGTAAACTCTCCAAATCGTTGGGATAAACAAACCAATCCCGCACCTAAAACACGTTCCAAAATTTGAGTTAACATGCATGAAAATTAGGGAATATCATTCTCTCTTAATCCAAAAATAACATAAGGAGGAATCATAAGTGTGGATCTGTGCAGTGGAATGTATCTTAATTGCGTTTTTAGTGTAAAAATATGCAATGTTATCTGCCGTAAAATAGGACTGAGTCCCTATTTTCGTTCGTGTTGGCTGGGTTGATTGATGCTTGGTGTTGAATGCGGATACGACACGAAAACAAACTGAACAAATGAACGCCGTATACTATCTGCTGAGCTCGGTTTGTGTATTCCACGCTGTCCCCTATATGTCCAAGCGGCAACGCATTACTAAACTACCTCTTTACCATTCGTGAGATATGGGCGCGATGATTATAATATTTAAACTTCAAATATATTCTTCACCTAGCTTGTCATATCTTTTTTCGATCCAGGTGCGGTACATGAGCCCTTTACGAGGAGAGTTATACTATCTAACAATTATTTTGCACATTTAGCAGCTTCGGATGATGTATTGTATTAACTTCAAAAAGGACCAGGATGGAAATCCTGGTGCATAGGGAAGTAAGTTAGTTTTAGATAGCTGGAGTTTTACGGCCCAGCTTCCAACCTATTGGTTCAAGCCCAGCCGGCCACGGTCTTTTTCCAGTTGTGGCTCACTGGCTTGTTTTTCCTACTGCATTGCATTGCTTATGCGGGGCATCACGCACAACCAGACGAAGGCAGTAGGTTCCACTTTTAGAGTCTTTGGTTTGACTCGACCTGGGTATAGAACCCGGGCCTACCACGGTAGAGGCGGATGCTATTACCGTTAGACCAAACACGCAGTCATGTCGTGAATGGTGAAATACTGGTGCATGGTGATTTACCGGTGCATGGTGAATTAGTGGACTTAATCATATATCCGTTTCGAAAGGCTACTAGATTTTGCCAAAGTTCTGAATGACGGCTATTAGGCTAGTCACTGAATTATGGAAGATCACTTTACGTTCAAAACCTTTGTCAAGAAGCTTGGCAAGGGAGAAACACCCTACAGAAATCTTTTTACATACACTGTTAAAAATGCCCCTAAAATTACAGTAAAAACAAAAGGAATACATAAGAATCCGTGCTGCAAATGCAGCAAGCATTTAATGTATTTCTTTGTGTTTTTTACCGTAATTTTACAGGCATTTTTAACAATGTGGAAATTATAAAAATGCCATCAACAGCAGAGAAGAAAATAATGCGTTGGTTTTAGGAAAAAACTTACCCCTTTAAAACTTATATTTATAAGCACAATGTGATAATTTACTGAACTAAGACAGTGTGGCAGTCTTCTATTTAAGGAATAAGTTTCCCACAGATAAAAATTCAGGTACTTCTTACTCAATAGTAATTTTTCTTCCAAGTTTAAAGATTTGAAATTATGAAACTTACATCAATCTTCTTGTGCATATAGTTTGAGGAGATGAAGCTATTGGGAAGTTTTATTGTCGATAATGAATTGTTTGATAATGGCGAGCGTTATTTTTGCCAGAACAATATGTTAAAGCATTTTAGGCACAGTATTTCATTTTAATGCATTTTATAATGTCTCGTCTATTTACGCTCCATTTGCAGCCATTTTTCACCCTTGTTGGCTATGGTTACGGACTTGGTTTATATACAGCTAAATTACATGAAAAGACTGTGTCTTTTTGTGAGTAGAAACGATGATTCTAGTTATCCCAATACACAAATGTTGCCCACAGAAACTGATTCAATTATCTTCTTAAACAGTACAGAATCAAAGGTCATCTCCTGGTAATGCGTAATACTTTGAATAAGTTAAGTTAATGTTTTTCGTAACAAATTTCGTATACTTAAAGAGACTCATTGAGTTGATATCGATACCTTAATGAGAGTGTCAAAGGGTCACTACCACATGACAAAGCTTAAAAGTAGCCTGCATAACAAGTCAATTTTGATATCCAATAGTTACGGAAAAAGTTAAAATTGAGTTTTTTATGTCTGGACTTGTATTAATGAGAGCGTTTAAGTGTCACTATCACATGAAAATGCTTACAGTTAGATAACAAATTTTCATATCCAATAGTTACGGGAAAAGTTAAAACTTTGAGTTTTGTTGTGTCTGGACTTATTACGATTTTGTGCATAATTTGAAAAAGTGTCTGGTCACGAATTTTTGAAAACCGAATTGAACAGTTAATTACTCACTTATAAAACAGTTATTTGTATGTAGGATATGGGGATTATCTAAGTTTGACCATTTTTCATTGTTATGTGAAGGAAACTTAACAGGTTTGGGGAAAAAATGTTGGATTTCACGAACCAACCCAATGAGTCACTGTGGTTTTCCCGGACATGGTGATTGCCCATGCGCACATAAACAAATATTTGCCCCTTTCATTTTATTGAGTCCATATTTTGCAAATGTTATTATCAAAAAACTTTATTTTATAGAGATATTACGATACGTTTTAAAGCATGATTCAAAGGCCAGTAGGTACTGTTAACATTTTTACACCAAAGTAAAAGTAAACAAAAACTAATTTATATGATAATATAATTTGAAAAACCATTCAGATCTTCTCTCTTTACAGTGAAAACTTTACTGCTTTCATTAAAGTTTATTTGACCCTTTTCAATGAATATAATTACTATCTCACAGAAGTAAGTATGCTCATAAAAGTTTTAACAACATTTACACTTTGTACTTCAAGACATTTCGCAGAACACTTTCACATCCTAAATAGAAAGTAATCTGGAATTCAGACAAACACAATTCTAAATAAAGATTTGAGTAAACATTCAAAACAGTTATAAAATTTATTTCTGGTTTAAACTCTGTGTTCTTAGCAAATATAACAAGTATCTGAAACTTCACGAAATAACAGTTAGAAGATACGTGAACAAAGCTAATTAGGTTATTAAACGGATCAGATTCTTTCTCTTTCTCGTCAAATCTCTGTCCAAGATTCTACATGTTCTTTACGTCTTGTGATTAATGTGACTTAGTTCAATATGTGTCAAACTGGAAAGCAATAAGTGCAGTGACATTCAAAATGTTTGTCTGTATTTCATTCATTATGAATGGCAATAAAAGTCTATTAAACTGGGCAGTTAATAAGGGACAATTATTTACGCTTGTGGCGTCCAATTTTACAACCATGGTACTTAGGGCCCTTGTAGATATGTCGCAGTCGTAAAACAAAGAGGAAGGGAGGTGTTAGGTTTTGTCCTAAACGTAACAATAAATAAAGGTTACAAGAGCTAGCATTTGTACAATTTACGGCTGAAATAAATGATCAGGAAAGGCTTGATTGTATTAGTGCACTCAAAAGCAATAATGCAAATCTATACAAATTTTGAGATCTCCGAATCTGACAGAAGATTTGTGGATTTCCTAGATTCAAACACCATTCGATATTGAGGCCCTTCCCTGGACTGAAGAAGGATTACATAAAGTCTGCTTCGAAATGATGATCGAATATTGCATAATACTTTAGTAAATGTTTTTTAAAGGGGTGATCTACCGTGTAAACCATGCTTTCAAGTGATAGGGAATTTCCCAGTCGAAAAATTCGTAGTTGTCATGTAGTTGAGAACCACGTCGTCTTGGCAGGTTAACTTGTTCCAAGGAAGAGGCAATCCAAATCTGCCCAATGGGCTAGATAGTCAACTTCTTGAAGGAGGCCGCACTCCTTGTTTCAAATATACAACTTTTCGATCCTTTATGCAATACGAACACCGGATTAAGAAGTAACAAGCCAATTTCCCCTGATTCTCTTAACCCTAACCTTTGTTTTAATCGAAAGCTTCATAATGACACAAATCTTGAAAAAACACACTTTCGGGCCTACTGGTGGGGTAATAAAACTTATGTCCCCTCAAATCGAGTGTCATCTGATTTGGCAGCAAACACATCGCCTTTTAATCAATAGTACATTTTAATTTGTCTGCGCTCCTGCGTCATCCCAAAAGAAATTTAGAGATCGTTTACTAGAACAGAGTTTACGACAAATAGAAAACTCAATCGATCAAAAGAGTCCGCTTGGTCAGTTGGTGAGACCACATATTTTGTACTTGCTCGTTATCTTTTATGAAAACAGCTGCCGCAAGCTCGGACAACCCAGACTCACGGGGATACCTGTTTTGATAAATCTAGGAAGTTTTATTAGGCTGAGTTACACAAACAAGATAGTTACACCATCGATCAATAATGTTAATATTTGCAATAAACCCTCAAGACAACTGGGTCGCGCATTTACCTCGTCAAGATCAGCTTTTGTGAAGGAAAAGATGATGGGTTTTTTGGCATATGTATGACGGCCTGAAAATTGTTTTCATTTTTATTTTAGAGAATCGTTTCAGGAAGCTCTTAAAAAGTGGAAAATACCCGATAGTTGAAAAATTAGGGCAGAACTAAAATGTGGAACAGCTTCGAAGTCCTGAGACACAACTGAAAGAAAGCCTAATTTGAAGGCCGAGATTCAATTTGTTAAGAACAGGTTTTTCATTACACTGTAAGTTAAAAATAGCTTTAGGCTAAATTTACAAAAATGTAATGACAGAAAAATTAAAGTAATGCCGTAAAAGTTGCCAGATTTAGTTTTTGTTCTTTAAGTTTACAGCGATGTACATATTTGTGTATTTTGGTTTTCATTCGACATAAAAGTTAAGCATATGAACCTATCAAAGCAGACCAAGAACATCGGTACATTCAAGTGAGTAGCCAGAAACTTGTCTATGAGGGGCGAAATCTGTGGGTATATCTAAGGATATCAACAACCATTAGAGGCGCCAGGCCTACAGAAAATACTTGCCTCACTGGAAATGACGCTTCTCCAGCGTATTTACCTTCTACGGATAGGGAAAATATTAGTTATGTGATCACAAACAAGTGCAAAATCTGCTAATAAATATGATCAACGAAGGGGCAGTTGCGTCTTCTTATTGTTTCTTCCGTCAATTCAGCCCGTAAGTGTCAGATTAAAGGAATAAAAATTAACTAAAAGGCCTTTAGTTATTTTTTATGCCAATGGGTAAATTGTTTGCATGTATAGTAGAAAAGGGTAATCCACGAAATATCGGCAGTCCATTTAATAAAATTTTATTCCCTCTTTAATGTGCACCCGAAAAGCAACGAATGAATTACACATTTAAATTATGAGTGACTTATTATAAAATAAATAAGAAGAAAGTGGTCATAATAAAGGCAGGAAATTATACTCTACTTCAAAGTGAATTTCTCTTATGTTCAAGAAATGATTGTAAAGGTTTTTAAGGAGATTTGAAAAAGATGAGATGTCGTGTTTTTAGTATGGTGAAAAATGCTGGTGGGATAACTGCTAAATTAAATAACCAAAACAACAATAATTTTCAGATAATTGATTGTTTCAATTCAATTAATAAATTTCGTGAGAGATGAAAAGAAACGTTTTTGCTCATTTTGAAAACACTTAATTAAACGGTTTCTAAATCAGTCTTGGTGCAGTGATTGATTCGATACAAAATGACGGATGTCCTGTATTGATGAGTGATTTGTATTTGACAAGGTAAAGGAACAACCTCATATTTTTTGTACAATATATTCACATGTCTTTGAACTGCAGACATGAATCTTTCAACAAGATGAAAAATTGAAACAAGCATGAGGTTTTATATCATGGTGTTACATTTACTTAGTCACCTTGGGGGCTGGGGGTTGTAATAAAATGACCACGTATTCCCAACCCCCTGTCATAAGAGATGACAGCTAAAAAAGGATTTGCACCGTGCTTAAACTGCTTTAGAAATCCAACCTTAACTTTTACCGTATGAAAAACCATAATTAACCTTTACCTTGTTATCCCCAGTTGACACACATTTCTGTTGGTGTGTCGTTAACTGGTTACTGGGTCTTAACTTGGTCAATGGGGATAATGTAACCATGGAGCTATAACTATTAAAGTAATAGCTCCATGATGTAACAGAGTAATGCTTTGAAATATCACACAGGTTAGGTTACTCAGTGAAGTCAGTAGTGGCAGTCTTGCACTGCATTGCATGTTCACTAGTGTGTTGAATTACCCAAATTCCTCAGTCTACAGTGCAATCCATTTCTGGCTACTATGAATTTTATTCAATCTGGCTACTGATGACCCTTAACCCTTTACCGTTGTTTGGGTCCTTTTGGACCCATGCGGAGAGCTCGGCTGTCACCCATCTTTACTGTTTCACGCGGAGCTCGAAACTGCGAGTAGCTACCCGAAAATTCGGCCACAACAACGAGAGAGACAATAATTTAAGGTCAATGGGTCAATGGCCTACGGAAGCGGATGGGGGGCGGGCTACTTCCGCTTTTCCGCCCACTCCCGAGGCGGGCAAATATGCCCCGATCGGAGCACATTGGTAAAGGGTTAATTTGGCGAAATTGAAAAACAGGATGAACAAATATACCAGCTCCATATCAAAAATTTCTCAAGTTGTCCCACAGCTCCGGAAGACGCCTCTCTGCGGGCATGCCTTCAATACTCCCGTTCCTCAAGTGCAATGAACGTATTCTGTGAGGGTGCGAGAAATCCATGCTCATGTTTGGTCCAACGAACGGGTTGCGCGACTCATTTTTCTGTGAGTTGGACAAACTCACTTTCATGCATCTATCAGCGTCAAATTCACAACACTAATCACTTGTAGCACCGACTGACTCCAATTTGATGACTGCATCCAATCTGGGCCGTACGGGACGGGGCCGGGGAGGGGCTACACCCCCGATTGGCCAGTACCTTGTTGAATCAGGCATACTTCGGTGTCTCAGTCGTTTAGAGATAATACCCTGTTTGGGCATCTGGAGTCGCGCAAAATGTTACCGCCCCTGAGAGAAAGAGTAGGTACGATCATGAGGGCCACATTCGAAAATACAAACTTATTCTATGTTTGGCATATGATCATGACCGTCGGGACTCCTTTCCCCTGTGGGGTGACCTTTAATCCGTCACCAGGTTTCCAACCAGGTCATAACCTCTGCCAATTGGGGGCTGCAGCACTGCCCCCGTCGCGTACGGTCATGCATACGACAAAATACAAATCAATGACGACGCACTGCTGGTGCTCAGTGTGCCATTTTAGAGCATAACTTAAGAAGTGAGGTAAAAAAAATATTCAACATTTTGGACAGTTAACTTTCCTATGCAATCTGTACCTTCGGTCTCGGTCTAACCTTGTCGGTCTCTGTTTCGAATTCTGCTCTAGGTCTCCTTCTTGGTCTCGATACGTTCTGGTCTCAGTCTAGGATATGCTGATCTCGACTACAACACTGATGATAAGTTCAATATCAAATTAATAAATCTGGTATAGAAAGGACGAAGAGTTTAAAATGAAATTTCAGTATAGACGAATCCGATTAGCGCTTGTTTTAGTGACTGTAGGCCGCCATTAGTGAGGTCCATCAGCCTTAAATTGTCTTTATTTATTGTTTACATTAATTTCAAACCCTCATATTTAATGAAATTGGAGAATTCAAGATACAAATTAGTGTACAACTATCCGTGATAGAGGTATGCAAGGAAATCGAAAGATTTAAAGGTGACGGACCCAAGTTATGGCCGACTGAAATCAGACCATCACTTGCAGTCCGGATTCGTGTATAAAAAAGAACAATTGTGTGAAGTGTTCGATACTTTATCTCCAAATTCTTCTCTTCTCAGTAATCAGTGTATAGCTTAACAAGGTCAGCAATAATTTGACATTCAGAGGTCCGGGAAGGGGAGAATAATGTGATTGGGAGGTTTCTCAGTTACAGGAACGCTATGTACCTCATCTCATCGTGGTGAAATTCCCCTGGAGCAAAACTTGCAGACAGCTAAAATCGACTTGGGAAGGAATTCTTGTTAGGTTTTATGCAGATTTAGGTTGAGGAGAATACCTTGGGAATTTGGACGATTCTTCTTCATGTAGGTCTCGGAGACTTAGAGGTAGGCCTGCAAATCTTCTTTTTTCGACGTCTGTGGAGAATTTGCAATGCAAAAACATTTGCAATAGACCAATTCACGTCATATAAACATATAACTAAAAGATAAGGTATTCCCTCTGTCGGGGAAAACGTGTGTGTATCTTATATTCAGGGATATTCTTCAAATTATTCCATGGCAAGTTAAGGTAAGGTAAGAGTGCATTCAATAGACAAGCACACAGATACTTTTAGGATACTACATTTTACTCACTGAGGACTGTGCTGCCTTAAAATGGTTAATTTTTGAAGGTCTCATGTTTTTGTTTTTTCAATTAAACATTGATGTGTTTAAATCAAAAGGTTAAACAACACTTGACTTTCGTATTAGTTTAACGCAGGATAATGTACCCTCCGGGTTAATGCTGTCTCTGGATGCACCTGGCTAAGTCATTAACTCAAATCGTGCATTTCTCTGTGCTAATTAATACATCCCGAGAGTTATCAGTGGTCCCTGTAGTAAAAAAAAAATTGGAAAGCTTTGTTCTAGATTTTTCTTCAAAGAGTTGCAGCCATGAAGCCTGGACATAATGAATAAATTTCATTTTCAAAACGACACTTTCAAACCTGTAACACCTGTGTACTGCTTCAAACCTTTAATTCTTTTTAAACTGAAAATACGGCTGCACCAACTTGAATTGGTGTGTTTCATGATTAACTGTTGGGGGATCATGTAACAACATTTTTTCTCTAAAAACGTGAAACTTACTAGAAGCTTGTGTTACGCAACATTGAAGTTGTAAAACATTTGGAAAGATAGTTCGAAAAGAAAAAGAGATAAACTTGTGAGATATGGCTGTTGCTTTAAAATGAGTTTGAGACGACTGCCCTTGTTCTTAAAGGCATGTTCTGGTGGCTTTTCGCCACTCTCTTGTAAGAAAAACAAAAATATTCCACACCATGTCCTCCAAACCCTATCTCAATACCATTTTCCTAACTCAAGATATCTCACTTTCAAGATTGGTTACTTTTGTTTAAAAATACCTCTGCTTTTCAACAAAGCCACAGAAAGTTATGTAATGTGGCACATTGCTTCAAATTCCATTTCTTCTTCTTTATAATTGAACATCCTGTTTGTCCTTGAAATTCGATACTGTTGGAATGTTTGAATATCTTTTCCTGTAGATCTAGCATTACCATTCACCATGTGTAGAACACAAC
Source organism: Holothuria scabra (assembly GCA_037179385.1). Taxonomy (NCBI): domain Eukaryota; kingdom Metazoa; phylum Echinodermata; class Holothuroidea; order Aspidochirotida; family Holothuriidae; genus Holothuria; species Holothuria scabra. The sequence goes on from CM074200.1 coordinate 30,017,353, forward strand.
CAACAATGTTGCTTAATATTGTCTGCAGCGGCATTATAATTATAAATAAATTGAATGCAATATCTCATTAATGTGCCACGATGACATCACAGATTTACCATGATGCATTAAATTCCAAGAAAAAATTGCAATACTTTAAAAATTTGTATCTTCTGAATGCTATACAGCTGTTGAAATCCAATTTTTACCTTCAGAAAGAGAAAATTTTTCTTAACAAATTTTGTCTTCAGAATATGCCTTTAAAGCCAGCACGTCAAATTGGGATCCATTGAAATCCTTTCCAATCTTTTCAATATTTCTGAAGAGACTACCACGATTTAAATAAAAAAAAATAAGTTTACCTTTTTTCTAAATTTTTAAACTCCTCAATATTGAAATTAAAAAAGGGTATGATTATCGGAAGTATCTGTAGCTTTGTTGTCTACAGTTTCTGAATGCATGTTACATTATCGATTCCTGCTGTACTGAAAAATTCTTGTCCACGCAGGTCATTAAACGCTGTATTACTTAGGCGATAACATCTGGAATAGGACGCAACAGCGTCTTGATTTACGTGGTGTAATCTGCGGCCCCAAGGGGAAAACCACCACGCCCCACCCCCCTCAAAAAAAAAAAAAAAAAACCGAACAGTTAGCACAAGTAAGGAAGGATCTAGACAATGCACAAGAAAGCAAGAGAAAAAAGTACAAATTTTGACGGAACTATACATGAGAGGTGAGTGAGCAGGAAATTTTGTTCACGGATGGTGATTTTCATGTCAGCGATATAGACCAAAGCGCTTGTGTCATCGTAGAGAAGCGGACGTCCGACGTATCCGTAGTAGCAGAGAGTAATTCCACACTCTTAAAACGTTGGGTAAAATATCCGTTGGTTAAAGAAGTTTATGAAATGTGTTGGTTAAACTTTGCCCAACTTTGGGGCTAATTGGTGCAATGTTTAAACGCTGGGCAAAGTTTTTGTTGAGTAAAAGTAATTGCTTAAGTGTTGGTCAATCTTTGCTGAAATAATGGTTAAATTTCCCCTTCCATGCACGCGTATACTGTTATACCCAACTGACTGGTCAAAATGACGATAAGATTTTATTCTGCAGTTGAGCATATTTTCCCTTTACCCACTTGTTGGGTAACTTTTTGCCAATTTGTTGGGTATATTGTTGGTTGCAGTGTTGTCACCAAACAACAGTGCACTTGACCCGATTTGTTTCACAATTCTTCTCATAATCAGACCATGGTACCATAATCTGAAAATTCTCTTTGGCATCTTTTATATTGGCCAAACAGCTAAACTCGTACATTACTTTAGACCATGAAATCGATCTCTATTTCCATAAAATTCTTTAAACAGTACTACGAACTAGAACACATTTGTATGAGATTCCATGATTCGTATTTGGCGCAAAACTGCTATCCAATGAGAGGTCAGGATCTGGGATATTCTCTTTCACGTCCAAATGAGCGTTTATATATTATTATTTGAAACCTTTCGGCATAACAAGAAACCTGTCTCATAACCATGATATCAGTGTATGAGAGCTACGGACCAGCTAATTCTCATGCAGCCCTTGTGTTCACATTTATGCATTGATGAAACTACAATACTTCATCACATCATTAACACACATCATTTTACAGTGCCTTTTAAAAATGATAGTTTTGGACGTACCTATACGAAACTCAGTGACAAACCAAATAGGTTATTAAGCCAGGTTTTTTAACCGGGACCGATGGGTTGCCATAACCAGGGAGCTGCAGTGGCAGCTCCCTGCCATAACCTACAACCTAACATTTAAGAGAGCACCAATGTTTAAGGAAAAGATGATTAACATATAACCAACATTTGGTTAATCCATTTGCCCAACAGTTTAATAAAAGAAGTGCCCAACAAGTGGGTATGTTTTAAAATGCTAATTTACCAAACAGTTGGGTAATCTCTTGCCCAACAGTTGGGTTCAAACTTTACCCAATTTGGTTGGTTAAAGTTTTGCCCAACTGTTTAGGTTGTTGAATAGATGCCCAGTGTTGGTCAAAAAGTTGGGCAAAATTTGCCCAATTTTTTTAAGAGTGCATGGAAGCAGGCAGAACGGTGTCTTCCATGTTCAGAAATTGGAACCTGAATATTTTAGAAAACAAAGTCCGCACCGCAGGATAATTCCGACGATGAAAAAAGACAATTTTCTTAGTTGAATTGCCTTGGTCTGTATTCCGTCAGAAGACTTTTGATGAATTGAGAAAATGAAAGGAAAGAGTAGAAACGAAAACTGTGAAGATATCGTTACAACTATTAAAGGTCAAGAACAGTCCCTCCTCCCAAATTTTTTTCGGAAGCAACAGCTGAATATCACAATTTTCTTTTAATTTTTCTTCAAAGTATCTTTACTTATACTGTGGGACTTCAGTATTGGTTATTCAAGTTAAACTAATCAGTTGCTTCTGGTAAATTTCACATTTTAGGAGAAAAATGCTGTCACATGACTCTCAACATCTAATCAAGAAACCGGACAGTCTGCTACACGAATTCAAGTTGGGTTGACTCCTCTTGCCCTTTAAATTTTCTCTCCTCTCTTGCAGAGTTGATAATGCTTCTTCATATGGGAAACAAGGATCTTTCTGTATAAGGTTCGGGAACAAATTTGACCCAGCAGCTCTAGCGGAAGATGAGAGGTATTGCTTCTTAAGCGTAAGATCCTTGTTGACAAGTGTCCTCTTACCATGGAGACAAGTACTGGCCCTGTACAATGTAGGGGGAGGATGTGAGGATTATTGAACGAGGCTTAGGGGTTTTCAATTGTCCTTTTTGCCCGATTAATGTAATTTCCATCAATTGATCCGTTGGGATTTCAAGAAAGCCCTAGATATTGCTCCTGAACCTTGAGCTTCCCGACCATTTGATTAAGTTTGTAGTTTCGCCCTTTAATTTCTCTCAAAGAGGTGTCTAGTTGAGTTTATTGAGTAGCTAGGTTTAGTTTGTAAGAGTCGCGCAGGTCATCTATGGACTGATTTTGAACTGATTTGGCAATATCAGAAACTAATAAAGTAGTAAATTTGCTTTAAAAGTCCTCATACCTTAGGGCACCCGTTGGTTGATTTCGGACAATGTGGTATTGGGCTTTGTTACACACGGTGGAAACAGTATGTTCCTAGCCTGCGTAGTCCATCTGTGGCTGCAACCCCCTTAGGCTGCCTCCCCTCAGATTGTTTCTCGTAGCGATGAGCTGAACGAAAAGACTTCGTTCACTCCGCGGGCTAGTATGATCCTGGCTAGGCTTTCTTTCTGTCTCGAGACTGCCTTCTTACGGAACAATGATCACTAGAAGCAGGTTTTATGCATGCAGGATCTCTCATAATTCGCAGATAGATAATTGACAAACTTAAATATCAATGCAGTATGAATGATTTATCTAACCGATGCAGCAAACGAAGAATGCTTAGCTTTTTTTATCTTTAGCTATGCTTCTTCCAATTGGTATGAAATGAGCGTCCCCTGTTTTCCTCAGTGGCGGAGCTGCCATATGGTCAGGAAGGGCGGTCGCCCCCCCCCCCCGACGGACCAAAATCGTCTGTCGGCGCCCTTTTTGGGTTTTCAACATACTTTACTCTTGCACCATTTTTGGCAAAAGACAAAATTTAATAGCGTTGTTTTAAGGCCCAGATAACAAAATGCTCAAACAGCCACCGATAAATGTACTAACTGCACTTCATTCTGATGAAAAGGGTAATCTTCTGTAACATAGGGTTAGGTTTTGCCGAAAACGTATCCTCATGCTTTATACGCACTAATGAATGTTGTCGCTGTGCTAAGTTCACTGCTTCCACACCAAGCGTGATTATAAGCTTACAAAATACACAGACTGACATTAAATCAACCCTCCCGGCCGGTAAAAGATGTTGAAAGGGCGCAACAATAATTGTAGCGCAAATAGCCCTCTTGTTGTAGGGGATAAATGTCAGCATAGGCAATAAAAAGACGTTTTTCAAGATCATTTGAAGAGAACATTCAGGTTAAAATGAAATAGAACTGTTATAATAGTGGTAATGATTTAAGACTTGTAATGAGTAATTTTCATTTTGCTTTCCTTCAAGTGACCATTATCATAATAAATGGCTATTTCTGACACTGCACAATAATTCTATGAAAATGCTTATTCCTGTACTTCCGAGGTCTAAAATGCCAGAACATTGCATCAAAAAAGCTTAAGTTTGGGAGACTTTTATTTATTATGAATTTGGTATCTAGAAAGCCGAGCAGACCTCTTGTCTTGGCTATTTCTTTTGATGTACTTAATAAATGGCTATTTCAGAGTGGTCGCATGATGTAAATTACCTCATTTAATTTTTTTTCGTGTACTTATCTTGATTTCCAGGTGCCAAAAATGTACACCTAACGGTGATTAATTTCCATAACTTTTTCCCTCAGTAGGATTGCTTGCTATTTTGCTTTAGCGGGTTTAATCTTTATCTTCAAAGAGTGGACCATTATTACATTAAAATCTTAAATCGAGACCTGACAATAACACACAAAATATAATGACTGCCTTCATACTGGAATGTGGAAGAGAAGGATAAACATGCGCATCCGCAGGTAGGGGCAAGGGGGGGACTTTCCCTCCCCTGGAAAATAAATAAAAAACCTGAAAAAACGAAGAAAACATAAAGAAACAGACGAAGAAAAATTAACATCAATATTTCTTAACAGTTCACTCAGTGTTTTCCCTATTTATATGGGGTAAATAGGCTTTAGAAATGTCATTTCCATCGATCTGAGCTGCATTTTGGGCCAAACTTTTCTTGCGCTCCGCCCCAACTCACGGTGGCGCGGAGCTTTCCCCCTACAAGAATTTAGTCCCCCTCCCCCCCCCTCCGAATTTTCTTGAGTGGAAGCCCATGGATAGAAATTTTAACATGTTTTAATAGAACAACTTGCTGAGGAGAAATGTCAAAGTAGTCTTCTACCAGGTGAAAATCAAAATAATGGAAAATCTGAAAAGCCGTGGCTTCGATCGTGCGGAGGATCAGGGTACTTACTCCTTCGAAGCGCCCCTGCAGACCATTTTCGCCCCCTCTGACCGAAACACCTAGCTCCGCCACTGTTTTTCTCACGGTATAGTTCTAAGTGAAATCCTAGAATAAACTTCCTTGAAAATATCCAAACCGTTGGTGTTAAACCAAATCATGGAAACCTAAAATATAAATGGCATCGGTATATTAGCGTTCCCCGTCGATAACTTTTCTGTCCTCATATTAATTAAAACATTTTTAGTATGTGGTGTAAAATTCCATCCCCGAAAAGTTTTATATCTTAGGAAATCATGAAAGTTTTGTGATATTTCAAAATCGGGAATCTTATCCTAATCAAGAAATATAATACAATATTTTTGCCACAAAGTTAACAACTTTCACCCCGTGTATTAATATCATATATCAGCCCACAGGCTATTGGGATAAATCATAAGGGGCTGTTGACAATGATAGTTGTTATGCAGAATCACGTTCAGCAGAATAAAAGTCATATTTCAACTCAAAATTATCAATATTTCGTATTGGAAAAGTCACGTGACGTGTGAAGAACATGAAACAGTGCCGCAAGAATATAATGCCGGACTCATCTTTGCAAAAGAGCTTTTGATGTCTGAAAGCTTGAATCAAAGGAACCCAATGTAAAGGAGTGTTGAACTTTCCTGGAAAGCAAGAGGGAAGAGCATCTGCGTAGGCAATGAGGAAGCAACACCCCTATGAAACACCGTTTGAATATTTAAACGGGAATTCCAGATATCTAGAATCAATAACAGATTTCTGAAATTTTAATTAAGATATCTGGAATTAATTTCAGATCGCTTAAAACAATCGGAGATATTTCGAAATAACGACGAATTCTTCATATCTGGTACTCTTATACGGATATATCTCTAATTCAATTTTAAATATCTCTAATTCTATTTCTGGTATCTCTAATTTTATTTTAGATATCTCTGATGCAATTTTAGGCATCTCTAATTTTATTTTAGATATCTAGAATTCAATTTTACATGTTCTAATTCTATTTAAGATATCTTTAATTCCTCTTCTGACATCTCTTAATAAATTTTAGACGTCCTAAATTCTATTTTAGATATCTCTAACGCAGTTTTAAAGATCTCAAATTTCATTTCAGATATCTAGAATCCAATTTTAGATGTTTCCAATGCTATTTCAGATATCTCTAAATGAATTTTAGATATCTTAAATTCTACTTCAGATATCTCAAATAGTGCATAATTTTAGATACATAAAATTAATTCGTGATACCTGGAATTCTCGATTGAATGTTAAAACAGCGTTCCATACGCCCACTCCTTGTTCATATGTTGGAACTTTTTCTCTTTAACGATATCTCTAGTATGTCACCTACTTTTCATTTATAAAATGGGAAGCAAGTTCCTGCCAAACTTTTCGGGTACGCCTCGCGCCATTTTACTTTGGCGATACGATTTTATGTTTCTACACTCCTGATTACGCGCCTGGGAAAAGTGAGATGAGATGAAATTGACAGTTCGATTCATCATTAAAAGGAAGAACTGAACAGATATTCCACTGAGGTCCGCATATCAAAGGACAAAGGATTGTGGGATAGAAAGTTGATGTGTGTCGTTTGCTGCCATAGTAAATTGTCATTCCAAAAATGAAAAAACAAGATGTTCAAAAACCCTATAACAATTGCTCTTTGGACAAGGGACTGCAGCTTTCAGCGAAGAAAGTCCAACGAATAAAAGGACCCTCTACGGAACGCTATGTGTTTCAAAATGTTAGGATAAATATCAATATGCCAGCACAGATAACAGCGTGTTAGAAATGAACATCAATATGTCACAATTAAACATCAACATACCACTGCAAATATCAGCATCTTACAATTCAGTATCAAAATGCCAGAGATAAATATTAAAATATAACATTTACATGTACATCAGCATGTCACGATGAAGTAAGCACTATTTGAAACACCGTAACACTTTTTACGGGTATGAACATATTGGTGTTGACTGACTGTGCGCTATCCGTTCCACAATATCAGGATTTAACGGCATGTGAGGAACGCTGTCAATATGTTACAAGATAAATATCAATATGTCAGTAAAAATATAAGTATACAAATATATATATATAAATAAATAATTAATAAATAAAATAAATATATAAAAATATATGAATATAAATATGTCAGATTTACACATCAGCATGTTACAAAGAAATATTAGCTCGTCATCTCGAACTACTGTCAATTAAAACTATCATAAAATGTTGTTTACATTGTCACAAATATGCACTGATTGACGGTGCGCCATTCATCTCACTATGTAAAAGTCAAATAATTTTTGAATGGTAACATGCTGATATATGAAGTGGCATGTTAATTTTCGGCGCGGAGCGCGATGAAATTTTTGACATTTTTCATATATTTGAAAATATGGAACTTGTATTGCAGGAAGGTTTTGATTCTGGGTTTCTTGTAAGAAAATTATTGAAAAGTGGGGGTATTACTAAAGAATTTGCATATCCTGTTGGCAAATTTGAGATTGAACGGCGACTAAAGATCTTTGTTGCTACATAATGTTATCCCATCCCGACGAAATGTGGCTCTCTGACCAAATTTTTTGAGTCAAGAGCTTATATTTGGAGAAAATTTTGAATTTTGTGAAAGAAGGTCCAGAGATCGGAAAATTTACTCAAGTTATGAGCGAGCACTTCTGCTTAGGAATCGCAATCTGTGGCTCGCCAAGCGCGCGGACAATTTTGCTCCTTTGAGACAAATAATGACGAGTGTGGAGCTTTTAATGAAGAGATTTCGAAATTTTATGAATTTTCAAAACCACACCGTAGACTGGTTTCACAAATAGCAAATTTCCGAATTCTTCATTTTTCAGAGCCGCCTGCCCCTTTCGCTACGCCACTGGGTGTCTAAGAGTAGGGGTCCAGATGCAAAATGCGAAAGACTTGATCAAAATCACACCTCAATTAACTACGGGAAAATCACAGATCGAGGGGTGGGGGAATGATACCCACTGGTACGGTGATACTGAGACACCGTCGCATAAGCCTATCCCTGTGTAAGATTGTTGATACAAAAAAATTAAAATATGACTTTTCCGAAAGACACCTCATCATACACTATCTGCAGACAGGAGGATGGAGGTGTACCTCTAATTCCTGATTGAAGTCTCTTATCTAGCAAACGCTAGTGTGATTTTACCTCTATGATAATGTTGTAAATACGAAATGGTCGAATCGCCATACAAAAGAATGTCGTGAGCGTGTTGAAATTTTGCATTAGAAATCATACATTTTTCAAAAAAATTTGCATGCAGACTGTGCAAAGAGAATTTTTTTTCCCCTTAATCTAAAATACCTGCACCACTCGGCTAAAGGGCTACGTGCACACACGCAGAGACAGTGGCATCAGCTTTGCAATAAACACACTCCACAGGCTTATTTTAACCCTTTACCGTTGTTTGGGTCCTTTTGGACCCATGCGGAGAGCTCGGCTGTCACCCATCTTTACTGTTTCACGCGGAGCTCGAAACTGCGAGTAGCTACCCGAAAATTCGGCCACAACAACGAGAGAGACAATAGTTTAAGGTCACGGGGTCAATGGCCTACGGAAGCGGATGGGGGGCGGGCTACTTCCGCTTTTCCGCCCACTCCCGAGGCGCGCAGATATGCCCCGATCGGAGCACAACGGTAAAGGGTTAAATTGTTTGCCAATTTCAGCCCGGCAGTCTGGTCAATCACCAAAGACCACAGATTTCATTTGAACATAGTAGGGGATGATTCATCTTCTTCCTATTCCTAAATATCGTGCCCCTTCATAACCACACCTGCTGGACTATGCACGTGTCACGAACGATTGACATAATCATAGAGGCCGATGGTGCGCCCCCGCCTTAATCCGCCACTGCAGTAGAAGGTATGCGTTTCTGGAAGTTTGCTAATTAATTTAAAGTTAAAAAGAAAATATTTTGAATTTTGAAAAAAAAAAATTATGGAACATTTAATGTTCTCTAATAAACCAAAATTCACATGTTCTAAAGTAATACTGAAGTCTTGCTTAAGGCAGAGTACAGAAATACTTTGCCAGAACAGCTGATTTACTCGACAAGACCAAAATAAGTGTTTCGAGGGTTTCGCTTTCTGAATTACAAAATGTACATAATGGTGAGTCTTTTACTTTTATTTTATGTAAGAAAAAAATTAGTACCGATAATTCTATGGATAAAGCGTAATCGGAAGAAATGGACTTTAGTGTCACGTACAGCAGCATGTGGTAGCAAGAACACTCTATGCCAGTTACCATTAATGTTGCTAATTCCTTCCCACTTGAAAACAGCACGAGAGGTTGATACTTTTAATTTCACAAAGTAGTTGTAAACAAACTCAGTAGGACGTCCATTAGTAGTAAAACTGATGAGACGCAAAATATTTTCAAAAGGGTTTTCAAGGTGTTCAATATAGGCTTTCCACTCTCTGGGAATTGCCACTAAAATTCCATAGAACAAAGTGAACGGAAAATTATGCGTTATATCAAACTTCGTAATGAATGCATTATAGGTTAAGGTGTTGCCATTTTCATCAAAGAAAGCTTTCACAACATAAGCATGTTTTACCATCAAGACCTTTGAATAAACAATATTCTTATCAATCTTTATAAAAGATTTATTTACTACATATTGACTACCATAGTGATTTGGAGGTCGAAAGTTGAAAAGAGACCCTGCACTGCAGACTTCATAAATAAATTCGCTTGAAATATTAACATCAATATTCTTATAATTGCAATCGAAGAGAAATTTACCTCCATAGTGTTCAAGGGCCATGTCAAAAAATACTTTCCATCCTCCCAAGCTTTCGTCCAAGTTTCACCCATTTACATTATAAACGCTTTCAGAATAGTCCCATGTCGATCATGTTAAGGCCACCATTGCACTTTGGGTTCAATAGGACCGAGCGTTTGGTTTTGTCTGGTTTATTTGACCATATGAATTTGTAAAAATAAGAGTGTCATTCACGAAACAAATGTTTTGGAGGGTCAGGTAAAACAGTCAATAAATAGACCAGTTGAGATATTGCGAAGGTTATGATGATTAGAACTTTGCCTGAGTGAGGTTTCTGGAGGACCAGAGACTCACGAGATTTTTGACTCGAGAGAGTTTCGACAAATAATTTAATCTAAAAAAAGTCATCATGGTGATGACGTAAAAAAAAATTCCTAGAAACGTGATGGGTCCGTTACTGGTCCTAAATTGAACATTGTGAAAAAATTCAGCGGGGTTGAATAAGAGGGGATCGAGTGGGAAAAGGTAAGATTTTTCTAAATTAACCGTTAGGCCAGACACTTTTGAGAACCTATTGAGTACATTAACAACTTCGTTGATCGAGCTTTCAGAGCCATCAGTTATAATAACGGTATCATCTGCGTAATTGGAAATTTTTAAGGTTCGATTATTGGTGGTAATACCTTTAATATTAATGTTGGTCTTAATTAAACAGTTAAATATCTCACTGCATATGATAAATAAGTACGGACTCAATGGGCAGCCTTGGCCAACCTCTCTAGATACTCTGAAATATTCAGTAAAGAAACCATTGTAAACAACACAAGACGAAATATTATTATATAGCGTTCTTATCGAGTTCTTAAATTCGTTACCAAAATTAAACATGGAAAGCGTGTTGTATAAGAACTCTAGATCTAAAGTGTCAAACGCCTTTTCATAATCCAAAAAAGAAGGCCCCCAGGAACAGACTGACAATCAAAAGACTTAATGGTTCAATAGCATATACCGGCCTACGTTAACTCTTTATGCGATATAAAAATAAGTCACACAAGAAACAAGCGTTTAACATGCTTTTTACATTGAGCATTAAGTGATTGTATATCGTGTCGTCACCTAAATTTAAAGATGAGGTGTTGTCATAAATTGTTGTCATAGTTGATATATCTACTTTAGTGTTTTCCTTACTTCATTCACAGCATTATATTTGTTATGATTACCTTTTAATATTATTGACCTCTCAACGATTTTCTGATCCTTAAAAATTTCCTCTGCAACAAAGAGTCGGCCTAAAAGATTTCTAAACATACACATAACTCTTTCTGCTAAACTAGGTTGCTTGACCTTTTACAATCTTGCATCTAACGGCAAATTTTGTGAAACTTTATGGCCCGTAACCATAGTCCCAATTTGTGTTTAATTGATTATACAAACACAGTTCGTGATAATGTTATTACTAAAGAGTAAATTTTTCTTTCATATTTTGACAAATATAATCTAGGAGACAAAACTGGATCTGTCCCCATTGGCCCACTGATTTTGTGATTATAATCAAACTTGGTACAAAGTAAGAACCTTTTGTGCAATATACTGTATGGTCACGTGGCTAGAGCATCCGACTTGCAGCAAGGAGGTTTGAAGTTCGACTCCTGGCGAGGTCAAACCGACGACTTTAAACCTGTGAGCTACCGTACAATTTTTAAAAAGGTCGTGGCCGGACTAACGTAAATCAATAGGTTAGAAACTGAGCCGTAAAACTTCATCTAGCTAAACAGCAAACTTAAGTTTTATTACAATATAAGTTCAGACCTACAGCCACGAGGATAATCTAGGCTCAGGCCCCAGTGCAGAATTTCGTAACAAAGGTATCTGCGGTCTCTTAATCTTAGTGCAAAACCATAGTGAAAGAATGAAAGTACGCCCTCAGATAGAGGCAAGCTCGCATGTTGCAACTCCTTCCGAAAAATACACTTGCCTCAAATACCAGTTGTCGTCAATCGAGAGCCTCAACCACTGGATCTCTGAATGAAACTGGAGGGATCAATAATGGACTCAGTGCTAGTGTGGCCTCTCTCGTCAGTGCTTGAGAGGATGTATGATAAAGAAAAATCCTCAGTGTAACTTATTATCAAGAAACACACGATGAGTTGGTTCTGTACTTTTATGGTTAAATATTTCATTAGGATTGAAGACGCTATATGAGCGGAGTATTTTCAAGTTGCAATGTTGCTTTCGTTTGAACAAAATGTCCTCCTTGTACTTTCTTTATTATTTTTCTAGGAATGGGTGAGAACCTATTCCCTTGGCTATAGCAATTAGTTATTATATTTAATAACATAAAATCCCATCGTCACATCATTGATCCTTATCGATCATTTAATCGATGGACGGAAATCAAACAACAATATAATACCGAGTAATAACTTGTGATAGCATATGTCAAAAAAGCTTAAATCCGCACGAACGACAACTGATCGTTTTATTGGTCAGTTTACGACACGTGACTGCATGCAGTTGCTGCACGATATTGTAATTAACCGAGCCGTGGAGAGAAGGCGGACACATCTTCCTCTGTTTTCTACAAGAAACGGAAACGACATAGCACAAGACAGATCACGACCTATACGAGCAAAGTCTTTCAGTAAAAAAGTTAGTTGCTAAGGTTTCGTCTTGCATTAATGGAAGGGTTTGGATAAAACCGTTTTCGAAACTTTGATGGAAATTTCTTTCTCTTCCAAGAGAGATTACATTACAGCTTTATATGATGTTGTGACACGGATTTGAGGTAAAACTTGTAAAGTCGAATGTGTAGAGGGAACTTGATGCACTTCTGATTATTTGGGGTAAAGGTCTTTTTTGAGTGGAATAGTAACTGTAAAGTTGGGTAGGTTTCTTACTTCCATCCATAAATCATTATTTATTCCGTTTTGGGGGCTTATTCTGTTTAATGGTAACTGATCGTTGCTACTTAAAACCAACAGGAGGGATTACCAACTGTGTGAGCAAGGAAGCAGGTGGTACACTTCAAAACCAAGGAGAAAGGATACTCCGCTCCGGTGAAGAAAAACTGAACCAAAGTCATTTGGTATTTATAAAAGCTTTCTTACTAAGAATTAAGTCCATCCTGATATCTTGAGGAGAAACATATTTTCTGTGCTAGAAAGACTGGACTGTCAATAAACTACCAAAGATGAGTAAAGAAAACTAACGATTGACAGTTTATTTCTGTTTGGATAGTGTAAGTATAATATTTTTATTTTCGTATAATTCATGGGAACTGTAACCCTCATTTTTAAAGTAAAAGTGGGGTCAGATTTTACCAAACGTGTATAACACAAACCCCGACACATTGATAAACGCAACGGCTCACATATTGTATGTAACATGCAAAAATTTTGGAGGACTGTAGATCCAAAATCGACAAGTTTAAGTTGAATAAATATACGTTAACGGTTTTTCTTCAAACAAATTTGAAGAGATACTTTAGTTTTCACTGATCCACTTTAAAAAGTTTGCCGTTAATCGGCGTGGAATGAGAGAAAAATCTAATGAAACCTATGTACATTGGAGAGAACAGAATGAATGACTTGACCCGTGGCCTAGTGTCATCTCTGTTCTAACTGAATATTGGCAGCTTTGGAATCTTTTTCCTTAACGGAGACAAGAATTGTGGGCCCCTTTTCAAAGGGAAGGTCGAAGATTAAGATGGGAAATGTAATTACATTCCAATACAAGTGACCAACAGACTTGGGGAAATGCTTGACCACATGACATGGGCGATTAGACCAGCGGCTATTTCTCCTCATTGATCACCCTCCACACCATATATAATATTTGATCAAATTTATTTTCCGAGCAACAAAATATAAAAAATATTCAAAAGAAAAGGGGGAAGTTACCTTGAAAGTTGAAATAGGCTTTGGTGCGGACACGACTGTGTTTTTGTCCCTTTTTTTTGGTTTTTGGTGTTTTTAGATAATTAAGCAGATAACATGACCTACGTTATTGAAGTGCACATATATTTTATATGTATTTCATATCATCACGTTCTTGTTATTTGCAATATTTTTGTTGGGTTGGGGGCAAAATGACATTTAGCCACACAAAAATATTGACTAGTAAATGACATCTCCATGGCCTTCTGACTCCTATGCTACTCTAAAAAATGACAAAAAGTTGCCCTTACCTCAGGTAAGTGTCGTCGCTGATAGTTGTACATTTCTTTCCTAACTGTTTTCTTTGAAGCTTTGCCTCTAACTACTTCACGCTGCATGACCTATATGAAAATAATAAGTTGATATTACGTTGTATTTTCTCTGGATATTACTTTGGAAAGAACTTTGTACGTTTAACTTAGAGCATAAAATCTGGTTTAAGCTCCCCACCATTTTATTCTGTAAGTGGGGTAAATTATGCTACCAACGTTGCCAAGTTATATATTTGTTATATATTTTTGGAACAACTCACTCATCTAAAAAGGTTTTCTGGCAACGGTCATGTGGCGTTTCTTGCTAATTTGGACAAAAAAGCGACATTTCATAACTGATGAACGATTGAGCTTATCCCTAACCTAATCCCTGAATCAGGCCAAGAATGTAACCGTCACAATACAAAAGCAACAGCCAATCACGAGCTCCCGTGTTAAACAGTTCGCATCAGCTGAATGATGACCATTCTTTTGAGAATAATACTCATTTCATTTTTATTTCATTTCATTTATTTGTTTTTTCACTACAATGTACAATATTACATAATATAACAGTTACATAGTAACAATATAGAATAGACAGAGTAGTGAAAGGAAGTGATCTACAAAACCCTTGGGGGTTTAACATTAAAGGCAGAACACTCCCTTGAAAGAAATAGTGTAAAGTACAAAAACAAAACAACCTAAGATACTTAGTCGCAAACAAAAGAGTGCCGAATAAGGGAACAAATGTTGGTAACATTAAGTGCAGACGGCAAAACAATCTAACACCTAGAACAACCACCCATAGCCCCATATCACACACCCTCTCCCACCCCACCTACATCTCCCCGAGCTGAATTATTACAATAACGTTATCTTATGAATTTCTTAAACGCTCTCGGACCGCGTGTATGACAGTGACTGTCGATGTGTTTGGTGTTTGCGGTTTGTGCTTTTTCTCTTATCTTATTATTAACTTTTCGGAGTTTTTCTGTTTTGACTCTGTTAGAGCGCTCTCTTCTCCGAAGTGTTCCAGATTTACCCCTGAAATACTTTTCAGCTGTAGCAGGATAATGTCATTAAAAGTTCTGATGCGTTCCTCAACCTTAACTCTCTATATGCATGGGCTTTATTAAAAAAATGAGTTTGTCACTTATTCTAACCAATTTGGCAACCGAACAAAACAGTAAGTATTTAAAAGGTCGAACTTTAAGAGAAGAATGTTCGTAAATGTAACTCTTGTTCTAATTTGAGGTAGTCAGACACTACAGGTATGATTTTGACATTCGGGGCAACAACTTTTGCCACCTGCTACTATTTATGTAGGTTTATTGTAAATAAACAAAAGTGTATTGTTCCAGTTTTCCGCATAATGTTATTATTTCAGTTCTGCCTGTAAAAGAATGTGGGTTCTTCATATTGTTCGTGGTTGTTTACTTATAAAGTTTTCTTTTTGTCAGCTCCCTTTTTACATCTATAAAAAAGTCACATGAAATACGGTTTCGTGGGAACAAATTGTCTTTCGTCTGATAACTTGAGAGTTATTTAAACTGTAAAATGAATGGAATTTTAGAGTAAAAGTACTGGCAGCTAGGATTCCGGGTATGGAACGTTACTTTACAGTTTTACATTAGACAGCGAGGACTTATCAAGACTGTACGTACTATGAAACAATTTTTACTGAATACTACACTTGAAGGTCATTTTAGTGCTCCGAAATATAAGAAGCTTCATATGTACCGTTTATATTGGAACCACTCACAACTTTGAAATAACAGGTTGAGGAAAGGAAATATCCCAGGTGCCAGTATTACTGTAAAATAACGACATCTTTTTAACAGTGTACTCTCGTGATGTGTGAACACATGGGGATTTAAACCAGGCACATACAAACATCAGCTTGTCAAAGTTGAAGAGATTTAAATCTCTTTGGCAGAGCCCATCATCATTATATTACAGTGTTGACAACGACACCTTGAAGAAGAAATCTAGTCCCTCTAACAATTTAAGGAAAAATATATTTTGAAAATTCCTCTTCAAATTCAAGTTACATTACCCTGCAGAGGGGCTGAAACTACGCAAGACTATGTTCGCAAGTACTGCCGACTTTTCAATCTCACCATCGACCAATCACAGTGAACTTTTATATGAATGAACGTCAATCAAGAGCAAGAATCAATTACATCTAGAGATGTAGGTCATACTTCTCAATATGTTTACGGGTTGTGCAATACCATATTAACTTCATAGGTTTTGAACCAATCTTAAAAGATGCTGCAACGCACCGCTATTGGCATTAGGCATTGGCAATGTTTTGATATCCAGGATGGTTATAGGAATCATAAGTTGACAAATCTGTTTGGTTGATTATTTCTAAAAGCATGCCTCAGGCTGAAATTACAAAACCTGGAGAGAAGTTGAACGTTCTGAAAACTTGTTAGCAACTAGAAACCTACTGTCCCCACTTTCGGTAAACATGTTTAAATTCTTTACACGTTTAGCAATCTCAAACACTAAATGTTTAGTATTTAAAGGTATTTAAAAATGAGAATTTCAGAAATTAGACATGGGTATTTAGCATTTTAAACATTCATGATTTATAGAAATGCGTGAAAACACCTAATGGTCCTCCAGCGCCATTGCTATAGCCTGGCGCAAAAGCTGTCCTTCGATTTTCTTTCTTTTTTTTGAACAGGGAAGGCATTTTGCTGTCGTAAGACTAAGACTAGCCCCTTCGCTTCGACCAATTCCCTCAAGTTCAATGCAGGTTTCCTAGGCCAGTTCTTTTTTTTAGAAATTCCTAATATCATGTAATAATAGCCTATAAGAGCATGAAAGTTAAACTGATGATTAAAACACAAAAACAATTATGCTGGAAATTTAATACAAATAAGCCACCTTGGCATTCTTATTAGAACTTATTCACATATTTCAAAACAAATTCATGGGTCACTTAAAAAGTAAAAATAGAAACAATCACACAATATTTCTTTTTTCAGAGTGGGAAGGAAAAGGATGATCGAGCCGTTTCAAAATTCCCAAGATATTGGGAAAATTCCCAAGGGTCTCTCTGTTGTCATTGAACAAAGTACTCACTTGTATCATAAAAACAACTCCCTGCTACACACGAATACTAGGCCTGTTAACGGTCACACAGACAAGCATATGTAGCAGTAGGCTATTCCGTGCAATCGTACGCACTGTAATCATACGGTGTTGTAAGCTATATCCCGGAATTTTAGTGGGATAACAATTTTTTTGAAGGCTGTCCAAATGTCGCCCCGTTTCGCGCCACGGTACAGTGTCTTTAAATTTTAAACAACTTTTTCCTTGAGTTAATCCATAATTTCACTAACAGCAAAACAGATTGATGAACTGTTAACGTTGTTTCTGTTTCATTCATTTAAAATATTCAAGTTAACACATATTCGTCTGATACTTTTGACAGTCCTCAGCGACCCTTGTTAGCCGCGGAGTGGACAAATTAAAAAACCTCTGAAGGGCCCAAGGGGGTTGCAGCCACTAAGGCGCTTCGCAGGGTGCCAAGCCTGCGGTGACATGAACGATATGTTCGGTTTAATTATGTGCCAAGTTATCGACGGAACACGATGTAGTACTATTTAACTATCGCTGGGTGGGATAGAAAGCTAGAAGCTTCTACATGAGCAGGCGTTCAAGTAGAGGTTGGAAAGATAGAATTTGGTTAGCCATTATGACAAGAATACAACAACAGATAGTGTAAACTTCAACAGCACATCAAAGCTAACATCAGTCTTACATGTACTTTACCATAGACCCTTGCAGACAAACATGGTGGGTTACAAATTGACTCAAGAATAATTTATTTCTGCTGGAACAATCTGCAGAATATTTTGGTCTTTTGGGAATATATCTGGCGTTCTCAAATACATTTCTGAAAGTTTGAGATCATTTTTTCGTGATCACATTTTGATTTAACAAAGTTGAATGAGTGACATGTTGAGGCCTAACCATCGTTAGGCATCAATCATATACAGTAAATTAGTGTATGACCTTGGACAATTAAATTATTCAGCAGACTTTATCTAGAATGCACAAAAATGGTATACACGCAGTAGTAGAAACCACTCCTCTTGTAAAATGAAATTCGGGAGATAATTGACTCTTCGGGAAATAAGGTATTTGCATTTACAATGTAACGCCGTTTGTATTAAAATATATTCCCAACTGTTATAGAGTAGTTTTCAAATGGTGTGACGTCAGTGAAAATAGGCTATAGCATATTTAAATTCAAGTTCAAGCATTTTGTTTTGTTGATAAAATATGACAGGGAATAAATAAGACCCAGCTAGATGATGTCAGTGTCAAGTCCTGCTAAAAAGGAACTATCTTTTAAATGTAGTTTTTCAGATATTTCCCGAGTGATGCATTATTATCTCCGGTGAAGCGTCATCCTTTTTCAGAAACCACACTATATGAGTTTGTTCCAAGATAGGGAATAATTTAAAAACAACAAAGCAATGTTTGTTTGTACTTAGTTCTTATCACTTTAACACGGTATTTCGTTTAGTAAATACTTAATCTTAAACATACCGTGTCGTAACAAAATAGTTGAACTTCAGCGCAATTATGACATTTACATTTTGAAAGCTAACATGTGGTGGAAATATTGCCAGCGAAAAACTTTGGAGAAGAAACTGGAAAATCCAGCGGGCCCTCAGTAGGTTGGAATTTTTGTCTGACTAGCAATAAATTTGACAACTAAAAAAAGAAAAGATTTAGGAATTCAGCGTTTTCCTTACACTTCTTTGAAACACATACTTTAGATGCTAGTAATATACGTTTCTTATCCCTAAAACTTTCGTTTCCAAAAACGTTAAACGGTTATTCACTTAGTTTTCAATTGCTAAACATTTTTAGGATTTAAACGTGTTTACAAAGTGGAGGCAAAATATGTATTTTAATTGCTAAACATGTTTTTAGAGAGCGCGAGATCCGTAATCGCTTACCTAATCCCTAACCCTAACAAAGAATAAAATCGGGGTATGCGCAATGCATTGGCAACGGCCAATCAAGAAATTCCATGGCAAACAATGCGCCCCATTTTGCAGAAATATTGCAATTCTATAATGCTATGAGTTTAAGGAAGGATATCGAAAAAGCGTGCCTCTAATTCTACACTACAGCAACCTCCGTCTTATCATTGCGTTCCCAAAACGCAATTGTGGGATCATCATCATCAGTTCGATGATGCGTCATAAATTTTTGATATCTTTTCAAATCAAGAGTTCATTCTAGCAGTTTGAAGTCTCAAGGCTTAACAGATCGGGGGTCTTGCGTTCCTGATTTGAATTTCGTTTCTAAAATATAAATAAATATTTCCACTTGTGGCAAGTCTAAATTCCTTTTATTGGCATCGCTTAGGGATGAATGATTCTGGTTGTATGGAAAGTCGCTTTCCGTTTGACTATTGAACTCCAGTTGTATCCTATGTATACATACCTGGGTTATACGTCATCCTTTTTGCGTAATTCTGATGGAAAATGAGATATTTTTCAGGCGTCTTATAATCTAAATTTTGCTAGCCTATTATCTTTTATCATCACGTCTCTTTTGTTTAACGAGAAGACGTCAAGGGATGCTTCGGGTTCTGTATAGACTAGCAAGTACAAACACCCGAACTAAATGTATTAATACACTTGAGAGAAGACATTACTTACTGGGATGGGACATCTTTCTCAATTATCAAGTAGATGCATCAATTTATAAAGCTTTAAACTCCTCATTGGTTTACACTTCGATTATATCTACAACATCAAACAGTCCCTAGAGGAGGTTTTACTATCTTCAGTACGCTTCTCGTTTGATCTGACGTTTTCTGAAAATCTAATCCTTTACCTTTTATGCAACTATTCTGAAGAGTGAACCGTACGATTAAAATCATTGACCTGTTATCATTTCGTCATGCTAGGGCGAGAGATTTAAAAAGAGAAAAGTGCAGGGTGTATTAGTTTTCTATAAATGGGATTTTTATCCTGTGGGAAACGGTGGGGTCCAACTGTAGGTCTGATTAACGAAAACTTTTGGTTAGATTCCTAAATTTTGGTGGTTGTGCATAGTTACATGATCATCATGTTTTCGTTTTAATTTAAGCTTTGCAGTCTCTCGTTCTCTCTTTTGATCGATAATGACGTAATTAACTGAATATCTTATTTTTTAGAGAGCTAATTAATCGAATAAACCGTATTTCATTGTTCAGAACCTGGGATAACGGGTCACACATGGTAGCATAAAAGTTGATTGATGCTGGATTTATGTAGGCAAGATGAGCGATGTTCATAATTACTTGGTGACACTATGTATATAATACATTTATAAAACGACTTCTCTATATTTTTGAGGATTGAAAACAAGGTTACGCCTTGGTATTTAGTTTTAAAGCAAAATTAATTTCGTACTTGTCAAATAAATACCATATCTTCTATCTGATTATTCCTTGTATTACTATATGATAATCTCATTTCAAATTTAAATTGTCCAAAGATGGCGGGGAATCGTGATCTTAGTTAGTTAACTTGGACATTAAAAACATTGCATATCTTTTATCAAAGATTTTAGAGTGCACACTTCAGAAATGAGGAATGATTGTAAAGTTCCAAATGTACGGCGCTCTTGAGGTGCCATACCGCATATCATGATGGTAAGACAATTTATCCTACTCATGCTGACATCCTTGGGCTTAGGAATTCGAATTCCCACCATTATGAATGGCATTTTCACCACTGTGATACGCGGTATGGCATTATAGGAGCTAAATAAAAATGCACTGTAAACATAAATTAAACAAAATTGTGCCTGAACTGACTTATCAAGTTAGTCAACAATATTGACTAATATTCGACCCAGTTGAATTAGTTTCTGACAAATATTTAGCCTCCTTAACGAAGTTTTGACTGATATTCTTTAGTCCATTACATCGAAATTAGTCAGATATCATCACACATTAGTCAAATATGAGTGGCTAACGTGGTTAGTTAATTCAGACACCACTTTGACTAATTTGTGTTTACAGTGTGTCTGCCGTGTTTTTCGAACTCTTCTCTTGTTTTATAATATATATTCATTGATGTATAAAACGTCTCAGTATTGTCTTTAAATTACAAAGGTTGTCAAATGAAGACCAAAGGATATTGTTCCTAATAACCTTTTCCCTCTGAAAGATTGACGACGTTGTCCTTCACACATCGGTGTTAAAATACAAATGTAGCATTGTTTGGTTTTACCTTTGAGCAAAAGAATTTTGAATTTTTGTGAATTTGTTAAAAAATCACTAATTAATCTGGGTTCAAGGGTTAACGGCAACTAAAATTAACGAAAACAACACTAAACCGATCGTAAAGTTATAGTTATATTTGAGTCAAAAGCATCTGCAAATAGAATATTTTAAATTCTTATACTGTCATCTAAGCAAGGATAATAAATACTAGTTTTATTCGTAAGAGCCAAAAAGACAATAAGCTTTAGGTGAATATGAGTTTATAACATGTTTTCAAAGAAATAGCGAGAAAGGCAGTGTCTGTGTTTTATAAGTGCACGCAGAAAGCAAATGAAATGTGACTAGGTGATAGTTGCCACCCAGTGACAAATTTATCTGGCATGAAACTGAAAGAATAGTGAAAAGATTGAACCGTGGGCGATAACATTTGGTGCAGAGCAAAAGAGTTATTGGGAACGGGCAGACTGATGTATCCACGGAGTATATCGGTTAGTTTCTAATTTCTGGAACATTCAGCCGAAGACGGAAGAATTAATGGGCTGTGCAACTGTGGGGGTGGAGGAAAGGATGAAAATAGTTCACAACAGTCGTACAGTGTGAAAAACGCTTCCAGCAAATGGCATATTATATGCACGGAACGTGTTAAAAAGCTGTGCCTTTAGGAACTGCAAAAGTGCATTGTTGGATTTTGAAATTCTGAATGCATATTCTGGTGACTTTTCCCTAGAATCCCATAGAAAGTAAAATATACTCCAAACCATGTTCTGTAAACTCTCTGGAAATATCGTAATCTTTTCGTTACTTACGTTATACCTCTTTAAAGATTAGTCATTTTTGTTACACAATATTTCCACTATGCAACATAGGCACAGAATTCTGTGTAATTCGGGAACATTGCATGTTGGGTTACCGTTATTTTTCTTTATAATTGAATTTCCTGTTTGACCATAAGATTTGAATGGTGAACTATGTCTTCCCGTAGATGTAGATAATCCCCATATTTTGTACACCATATCATGGGTTACAGCAATCAATGTTGCAGAATATCTTCTATAAAGCGGCATTTTCGAAAGTTGAATTTAATACAAAGTCAATTTGATTTGCTGCGATGACATCACAGGTTCCCCATAATGCAATACATCACAAGGAAATATTACATTCATGTTGAATTGCCCTGCCTATAAAAACCCTGTCCACACCTTTTTGCTTTAGTGAACGAAGGTCAACAAAAACCAGATAAGAAATTGCCCTACTGCTTGCCTTTCACACCTCACAAACAGTGGCACATCTGGCTGGTATCATTCAGCCTTTGTTCACATCTTCCTCTAACTGCCTCTTATCTTTTGGTTTCTTGTTGGTTTCTTTTTGGTTTCTTGTAGCTTCCTTGAATGAGTTACGAAGGGTAAAATTTGATTACCCCATCAAACGTCCCTTTTGGTGGGGACTCGGGAGAAATATCTAATAGGGTAAGAAATTCCTCATGTTCCTTTGGAAATTAGTAAATCCCTTACCCTACATACTATCGAGAAAAACTCTTTCACGCTCTAAAAGAGACTTTCCACATTTTGAATTAGACTATCTTTTCTCCGGTAGATCCCATTAACTCTCTCTTTTATCAAGGCTTATTCCAGGCTTAAGCTTTAATTTACAGCTCATAATAGTTTTAAGGCGTGTAATCATAGCACAAAGGGCAAACTGTAGATCGATAATCGAATAATGGTACAAGAGGTATTTAGGAAGGGGTAGCAAGATATCTTCCAGACCAAAGGAGCCATTTTCCAGGGAAGATGTGTTGAGATGTCAAAAGAAAGATGTCAATGAAAGACTAAGAACCGTCAAAACAAAACTAAACACGTACACATTTTTAAACACCCACATAAGAACAAGAAAATGGCTTGATGTTTTTTAGACTTCAAACAATCCAAGACTTCTTCAAACACCGTTCGTTATTGTATAATGGTGTGTTTAGTTTAATTAATCACTGTAAATACTTGTAAATACTTGTAAATATTATATTTATTTCTCAAAACTCTGTAAATACTTGTTTGAATACATGTATTTGAAGGTTGAAGTAAAGTGATCCTTCAAAAAAAAAAAAAAAAAACACCGTTCTTTAATAGCGAGTTCGGTTATTCGTTTTGGTGGCTATGCACATGCGCACATCCTCCAAATCGTCGGGGTAAACAACCAAACCCATCACCTACAACACGTGTTCCAAAAATTTGTGTTTACATGACAATTTTGTAGCATCATTCTTTTTTAATTAATCCAACCATAATATAAGGAGGAATCATGAGTGTAGTTCTGTACAGTGTTTAAATTACACCTTGGTGTAAAAATAAGCACTTTAATCTGCCGTAGAGTATGGCTGGGTCCCTATTTTCGTTCGAGTTGGATAGTCAGATTTTGGCTTGGTGTTGTATGAACGTACTGCACGACAACAACGGAACGCTATATACTGTGGCCTGAGCTCGGTTCGTGTTTTCCACGCTATGCCCCACAATTCCACGTGCCAACGAATTACAGAACCAGCTTACACAAAATTGAACAAATTTGTTCAATCTTTTAAACAAACACGTTTTCCTCTATCTTCAACAGGTGGATTTCTGGAGGGGGAGACTCCGCTTCGCACTATCCTCCGTTTGACCACAGAAATTTGTCTTTTACATCTTAGGTGACCTCTGCAATAAAAAAAAAACATCTTATATTCAATTGAATTCATTCACTGTCAGATACTCGATGATAAAAATCACTGGCCTCTAAGCTAAATTGTAGAGAGGCCAAGATCAAAACAAGAGAGTGTGTAGGGAGATGTGAAGTGAGAAATGGACAATGACTGAATTCATTACTCTTATCTCTTTTAACCCTGACATTCAAAGGTGGTGTGTTTACGACAACGGCGTTATGAAGCAGAAAGAGGATAAATCTATTTTAAAAGTGTTTTTGGAAGTTGCTTGAATACAAAAAGGTTTAACCCTTTACCGTTGTTTGGGTCCTTTTGGACCCATACGGAGAGCGCGGCTGTCACCCATCTTTACTGTTTCACGCGGAGCTCGAAACTGCAAGAAGCTACCCGAAAATTCGACCACAACAACGAGAGAAACAATAGTTCAAGGTCACGGGGTCAATAGCCTACGGAAGCCAATGCGGGGCGTGCTACGTCCGCTTTTCCGCCCACTCCCGAGGGGGACAACTGTAAAGGGTTAAGTAAAATGATGGAAACTCTTATGATATACGCTTACAAGATGAAACTATCAAACGCACAGAAAGCAAACGATTTACCGAAGACAGTTGCTTCAGATTTCTATTAACTAGATACTAGACAAATCAGGCATTTGGACGGGATTTGTATCAGCCTACCAAGTGCAGTTGGAAGTCACCCAATCAGAAGCAAAGATAAGGAAATCAATTGTCCTGTCTGTTGAAGCACTCAGTCTTCCTGCTTGTCTGGGGAAAGCAGAGGGTGGAAGTGTACCATTTTAGATTAATCACGGTCTGTAAACTTCAAAGCACTTGTCCACCTCATGCATGCTTTGTCCAAGCTCCGTATTGAATGCGATAATCCAAAACCACCCCCTTCAAAAAACAACAACAACAACAACAAACAAACAGACAAACAAACAAAAAACATGGCCAAAATTCCCGTACTGTTAAACTGATCATTTTTATTTAACGACGATTTCGGTAGCTAGGATTCCGGTGATCCACCTTTTTGTTTCTTCTTTTGTTTTTTGTTTTAGTTATTTTTTAAGTTGTTGAGTAGATTCAATATTAACGGGCACCTTTGAAGTCACTTTTGTACCTGAAAACTGAAATATCCTTCAAGTGCACTATTCAGAGGAAATGTTAACTTACAAACAGTCACCATAAGATATGGATGTCTAATGTAAAACTGCAGTCCAACAACGTTAGTTTACTCTAATCAATTAAACACTTATTTTGTCCCTACTTTGTAAACACGTTTAGGGTCTTACCATTTTAAGCTTTTTAACACGGTGTTTCTTGATTGGCTGTTGCCATTGTATTGTATCGGTTGTACTCTTTGCTCGAGTCATGGATTAAGTTAGGGATTAGGGTTTTCGTTAGCCAGTTAGGAAATTTCATGTTAAACAATGAGCATCGCCCCACTTCTTAGCAACGAAATGTGTTTTAAGACAAAATTCTTAGGAATTTGACAAGTATCTTTAACATCTAAATATCTTTTCAAAGTGGGGTTAAGATGTTTAGAAAAATATTGTTTCTAAAAACCGTTTAAGAAGACCTGGAACCATAGCTGCCAGTATTGTCACAGTTCACTTTATTTCCGTGTAGTTGAATAAAAATAATTATTTAATGTAATGTATCGATTTGCATGAGACATTTCAAACCGGTTTGCAACGATAATGCACGAAGTAACCGACGAAAAAAATACAAATCAATCAAAATAATCACTTAAGACCCTAAACGAAGCCATAAGAGGAGACTGAACAGGAAAAAATGGAAAATATAGAAAGATAACGAAAAACATAAAAAATAAAACATCATCCTAACAGTTACAAACATCCCTTAAAAGATAAGTTTTCAAATTACCTTTAAAAGTTCCAAGACACGTACAGTTATTCAAAAATTCAGGAAGTTTTTTAAATAAAATTAGCGCCATTTCTCCAAAATTCCTTTTCCTTTAACAAAAACACGTCCAATCATTGATACCCCTGGCGAAAGATGTGCCAAGAAGAAATTTAAAGGAAAATATTGCGTTCAAAATGCGTCAACATAGCATTAAAAGAAAACAGCTCAAATCATTATCAAATCATTTGGTCTCAACAATAAGCCCAAACAACAGTTTGATCTCCTCAAAATATTATGCACAAGAAGTGTTATGGAAGTTACATCTTTTGTGATGTTGAAAGTTTGGATGAAAAAATTATTCTTGAGCAACTAGCAACTGAATTTCCATCTGAGGGAAACTTGTTTTGTGAAAAGAAGGCTACCATACTGCCTTATATTTAATTATTCATGATCACCCTTTGCTAATAAATATTGATTTTAAAAGGATTAAATTTCCATGAAAAACAAATGCAATATTTCCCTTTCATACTAGCTCTTAAGGTTCTGGTCCGTTGATAAATTTTCAATAAATCATTTAGACAGAATGGTGCTAGGCCGTTGGTTATCTTACTAGTCATTTAAAGTACTTTCTTTTCAATCCTTTTACCAATAGGTCGAGCCAGGTATTGTCCTTGAGTTAAAAGGTATAATTTTCCGTTACAAAGTTCTGGCTTGTTAAATTTAATCCCATGAAATACACTTCTTCAATATACAGACAAATTGAAAAGAATAGAAAACGGTTAGGCTGACGAAAAATAATACTAATAATAATACCACAAATGGAAGTGTGATTATGAAACGTTTTAAGAGTGGGTGCTTACTGTTTAATAACGTATTTCTTGATTGGCTGCTACTATTGTATTGTATCCATTGTATTCTTTGCTAGGTTTAGGGATTAGTTTAAGATATATGATTATCATTGGCCAGTAAGTAAATTTCTAAACAGTGTGCATCGCTCCGTTTTAGATTAACTTTTACAAAGTGATAGCACCCACTTGTTTAATGGTGACAAGTTAATAGTTGAAGCAATAGTAGAGTGTTCTTCGTGCTAAAAGACGGTTTATGTGTAGAAAAGGGTCCTCAAATGATTTTATAGATCTAATTTTAACCATGAAGGAATGCATGAAAACTTCAATGAGCATTAGAGCATGAGAGATTTCATCCAGAAAACTGTTATATCTCTGCATATTTAAGAAGCTGTTCCATCCGAATGATGTTTCAAAACTGGTTGCAGTCATAAATTGGATCTCAATTCTCATGAGATTTAAGAATGTTTAATAATGTGGGGGAAGGTGGCGTGAGGAGAGGAGGGTAGTTTAGGGATAAAAATATTTGCTGCGATAAACTTCCAAGAGGATGAAATTTGAAAAAAATCTTTGACAGAAATAATTAAAGACTCAGGTTACAAAAGTATTTTACTTAAGAAATATTTGACATTTCCAAAAAACCTTGAAGCTTGAGAAACTAACAAATGTCGGTCCAGAAAGGGGTACCTTTAAGATAGAATCATCCTAGACTTAAAAATAGAATTCCAGTGGGTAATAAATAATTACCCATGTCAATTGAGCTTCAAAACACCTCAGGGATTTTTCTCGATACTGACGTGCAACAGGAGAAAGACTTTCAGCTTAGCAAACGATCCACTTCTGCATAAGATTGCAAAAAGTTGTCTCCTCTTTGAGTCTGTATACAAACCAGTTTGTCATATGAGCTGTTTTTTATCCTTCCCATGCTCTTTTTAAACTGTTAAAGCAAGGGATTATCGGAAGAAATCTATCTTTTCTGCTTCTCTAGGCTTGAAATTGCCATCGAGGGAGTGACCATGAACGTCGTTTGCTACAGCTATGAGATGGTATTATAACATTACCATCAAGTATGCATTCTTTGTTACGTTTGTAGGTTTTTATTCACCCAGAAGTCTTTTTTGGGCATTTTTTCAGTAAATAAGTGCTCCCTATCAATTAAGTTTAACATATAGGTCATAGAAGACAACTTTTTATTTAAATATCTGTTTTTACGAAACCCTTGCAAACTATCCATTTACCAGTTTACCCTAAGTATTCTGTAAAACCGCGTGAAACTTGAGGAAAACAAAACGGATAAAATAAAGTGGTACAGTTTGTGCTCTGTATCAATTTCTTATAGGCAGAGTCTGCGATATAGTTTAAACTATTACGCCACATAATACAATACAACTTTAAAATTTCTACGCAATTTTAAGATGAAAGGGTGCAGACTCATTGTGTGTGCTTGCAGCATGTTAAATATTCTTTCAAGCCACAACGTTTGTAATAGCCGGTTGTCAATGCAACTCCACAATACATTTTGTAATATGAAGTAAGAGTCACTTATATATCAGCGTCTATTTCGAACTAACTGACTACTGTTTTTCTGTTGAACAATTTAAAAATTTCGTTGAAGTTGAAGGTAAAGAGCAGTCCCCCAAACTTATTTTGAAGAAAAGGCTTAATAACTCAATTTTCATCTTATTTCTCTTCAAGGTATCTTTAATTGCATTTTATGACTTTACCATTGCACATTCAAGGTAAACCAAGTAGTTATTTCTGGTAAATTTCACATTTGAAGAGAAAAACATTGCCACATGACTACCAACAACCAATCATGAAACTGGACGGTCTACTACACTTCTCCAATTTGGGATGACTGCTCTTGCCCTTTAAGTGGACGTTGAAAGACATCAATAGACCCTGCAATACCAGACATAACGTTGTTCATTAGACGCAGAGTTAAAGACACAAACGTGTTTTCTTCGCTCAATGGACACAATCATCTCTGTTCCGACGGCAAATGTTCACCTAGATTTTATGCATGTGACGCCCCGTTCGAGGTAAACCTGTTTCATTGTAGCGTACATATAAATGCAGACAGCTGCTTTCTGTTCTGTTCGGATATGGGCCTAAGTAAACACGGGAGCTGTCACTAGAGTCAACTACTCGGACTTTCTTGAAGTGAGCTTTTTACTTGTCGTCAATATGAAGTTCTATTACGTCCATGCATAAGGTCTAAAAAGTAGAAGTGACCAACTCTACATTGTTGAAATCTGGGCCTTTGTATTGCCAATAGAGTAATTATCTTCAAGGTGCACGTGAATTCTATTTTGGCCACTCACCGTAGTTTGCTTAGTATTGGCGAGGGGATGGTCCAGCTGCTCTTCCAAGTAAAGTGTTACTTCAATCCCTGTAGAGTGACATAGACAACCTGAACATTTTATTTGCCTTGATTTTTTCTTTGAAAGTTGATTTAATCAGGTAACGTGTATCTTACTTTAAAAATTTTCAAGATGTAAGAATTTTCTGGTATAAATCGTTTTCGTTTTAGCCTAATTGTATCGTTCCCATTGTAAATTATAGTTACAGTCATCCCTATAACGGGTTTGTACAAGAATGTAAAGAGTTGCAAGTGTGTTGTCAAATATTTTCATTCGCGGTCTTCAAATGAGGTGAGACCGTCCGCCTCTCACACGGAAGGCCCGGGTTCTATTCCCAGGTCGGGTCATACCAAAGACTCTAAAAATGAAGCCTACTGCCTTGTGCGTGTTACTCCGCATACGCAATGGAGTAGGAAAAACAAACCAGTGAGCCACAACTGGAAAAAAAGGCCTTGGCCGGCTCGACTTGAATTAATAGGTTGGAAACTGGGCAGTAAATTTCTAACTGACTGACTGACTGACTGACTGACTGACTGACTGACTGACTGACTGACTGACTGACTGACTGACTGACTGACTGACTGACTGACTGACTGACTGACTGACTGACTGACTGACTGACTGACTGACTGACTGACTTAAGCTGTGACCGGACGCGAAGTGGCCATGATCCAGCTTAACTCAGAGTCAGTGTTTGGATGCTGTTTTAAATTAATAGGGGGCGTGATTCTGGGGACGTTTGAAAGGGAACGAAAAATGACGACCGCAGTTCTGATACCATCATGGACAATTGAAAAAACAAGGATTGTGAACATCTTATATAGAAAAAAGAGCAATCTTCTTGGGCTTTTATTTTTATACAATGTTTTTTTTTCTTTTCAAGCTATTCTGCTACATGAGAAAGGAAGGTATGTTGATACCAACATTTCAATTGCAAATTAAGAAAGAAAAAATAAGACGTGTTAAATTTTGAAGGGGAGCTCGAGGTGGTTTCATTAAAATATGACTGTCAGCAGTAGACGAATGCATGTTCACTAATTAAAAAATCCGTCATTTCCTCCACAGAAGAAGAATATTATGACACGTTTCTTTATCGATGTCTTTGAAATTGAAGTATGTAAACGACACCAATTCCCCTCCGTCATTTTCACGGATGGAAGGTTATATTTTTCAATGTTCATTTAAATTACGGAACTACCGCTAAAATTACCACCAATTAAAGTCTGAGGAAGGCAACCCTTTTGCAAAAATAACTTCAAACATATTTTCCTACCGAAATTGCACATTGGTAAAAAAATCTTCATTAACTTTGGTTTCCGAGAAATTTAAAATTTGACTAAAAAGTTTTAAAACTTTCTTCTTTGATACCATTTTTTAACCAATACAATACCCTGCCTTGGGAAATTCTGCTTAAGTGTTTTGTTCATAAAGTAGGCAACGACTGTGTATTGCAATTAAGGCCCCATAAAAATAATTTTGTTCTCATCACCGGCTGGAAAGATTTTGGACTCCGAGGGGATTTGGTTTGTTAGGAAATAATTAAAATAAATACCCCAGTCTCAGAGGTAATCACCTCTATGTGCATTTCTCGAGGAAAAATGATTTCGGTCACCGTTTGTGACTGTTTTTGCATAAACAGATTGCTAAAATTTACTTCGACCAAATCCCATAATTCATCGTTCCTATACCAATACCAATACCAAAAAGCATTTATAAAGCGCCCTAACAATGAACACAGCGCTTTACAGAATGAAAGCATAATGCAAAACATATACAAATATAGGTATTAAAATGACAAGAAACGAAACCTACCTGACCGTATGTTCTTTACGGACGAATTATAGAATGCTTTCACTTACTTCACAAGCCCCGCCCCATTTGACCAGCAAAATCTAGTGAAGTAATCATTTAGTGTACCTAGATGAGAATCAGCTGACGACTCTCGTGCAAATGCTGCAGTAAAACACTGTTGATGCTTGCCCAGCAGAGGGCGTGGCTTATCAATTGTGACTTAACGTAAGCACTCAAAAAGAAAAAAAAGGTGTTGAAAGAGATTTATTTACAATTTCAGGTATTAATCGGATGTATGAAGTGCTTCGTTATTACAACTTTGTCCTTCAAACATCCTGTAAGAGTATATATATGTACATAAATATATCTACGCAAGAGCTGAATTTTTTCCTACATATGTGGGTTTTTTTATCATTACGAAAGTTATTGTTTCAATGTGACCTTGTTTTCACTTACCTACTTTTATATCGCTATTCTGTGTCCCGTGCTTGTTGTAATTTTTTGGGTCATCTTTTGCGAAGGATTCACTTAAATTTCCTATTCGACTTTGTCATTAATCAGCCCCTTTCAAAATTGATTTATATCCTTGCGAAGTGTAAATTGACTCTGTTATAGCTCTCTGATTTGCTCCATGCGTGGTTTTACACATTGAGTTGTTGATACTGTACTCCCTGTGAAGAGTGCAGGATGCGGCTAATTTGCCCATAAGTCTTGTGATCGATACGTTCACTCCGTATAGGGAGGAGACATTGGTCAGTTTAACAGTTCTTGTGCTCTAATTAGGCAAATATGAAATCAGTTTATGTAAATTGTAACATTTTAGATGTGATTGGCACAAGGCCGTTTTAGGTAACGCCATGGGATAAATTTCATTTTAACAATTTGATTGGAAGATTATGACACATGTCCAACTCGATTGATATTTGTCGCTTTCCGATGCTCTTTGAAGAAACATACCCTTGCGGGCGTAGAATATGCCCATGGCAACATTTTCCACCTGTCGAAAGACGCGATATACACCGGGAAGGACGTGCACTCTTTTAAACTGTATTTGAAAGCTGACTTGAACTTGGACCGCATTTGAAACCGTACTGTAACTTTTTCTATTTAGTGGACACCGTAGAGTGCTCATAGAAATCCAAGAATTAGGATTTCTATGAGAGTGCTTTCAATGACGTCACAAGCCCCCCTCCCCATGTTTGAGGAGCAAAATCTAGTGTAGTACGCATTTAGTGTAGTTAGCTGAGAAACAGCTGACGACCTCAGGCTACTTGTGGCTGTTGCACTAAAGCAGTGTTAAGTTTTGAACGGCAGTGGGCGTGGCTTACCAATTGTGACATCATGTGAAAACGCAAGTCGTACCTAAAAAGGGCAATCTACACATTAAACTACACAATACATAGTACAAATTAAAATAGGGACCACAGAAACTGGCTGAAAGTTGATTTGCAGTGAGAAATTGAACGTAAAAAAGGACCGGAAGATGGATGTTTTAAGAAATCTATGATAAGAACTGGGGCCCGTTCCACAAAGAGTTACGCACGATCTTAAGTATGATTTACTGTTGGCTTAAGTATGGTGAATCAAACTTAAGATTGTGCGTAACTCTTTGTGGAATGGCCCCCAGGTCAGGTAAATTTGTGAGGGGACTCATTGGGGAACAGGATGCAACGGCATACGTCTACACATGTTAAATAGCTTGATATTCCTCATGTACCTTAAACAACCGTGGATTTAAATTAAAAAATTGTTTCGTAAAACATAAAAACGAGATGATCAAACAATTGTTCCAACCGCTGCCATCCAATTTTGCCCATGTAATTTTCTACCGCACTATTCCAGTTGGAGCTATTTTTCACCATGTGAGTTCCCTCCCTTCCAGTCTTTGTTCTCGCAAATTTACCCTTTGCCAACCCTCCATGCCAAGGGTAAATTTGGTATTTAGCTATGGGTGGGACTAAACTGCTTATTTATTAATTACGGTATTTTTCAGGTAGTCGTTTTCAGGTTAATTCTCAAGCATGCAGGAAAATAGTTCTATTAGGAAGCGCCAGTGCAAGGTGTTCTTTTGTTTTGTGTGTGTGTGTGTGTATATGTGTGTGTGTGTTTTTCTGTTAGCGTTGAAACACACAGTCATGTTATGATTTTATAATATAAAGGTGGACGATCAAAAGAATGCCATCGATGCACAATGAATGCATTACTGACCCTACATATTTTGGCGTCAAAAAGGGTGGGGTTTTTGACGTCAGTGAAAGCCTCTCTCTTAATCACGTGAGTGATACCAAGGGGTGGTAGACCAGGTAGCTGTTATTTGGACAGCTCCCTGTGTAGGTTACCTATAAATATAATGTTGAGTAGCCAATCTAGTGCAAAGAGGGATGACTTTCAATGGATCTCTATGAAAGTGGTATATATTCAAAATATTGAAGTAAGTTGGGTATTATGTTGATTTCTCCCGCCACGCTCTTACTTTCAGAACATATGTAATTCTCATTTGACGTAAATTGTATCACGAGTATGATCAATATCGATGTAGGATTAATACACTTGAAGGGCGGGAAATTCACACTCCTAGCTGAGACCTATAGTCACATTATATCGATATCTAAAAAGTTTTCAGCTTTAGTAATTAAATATGTAGTGATACTTTGCATATTGTTGTGTTTTAAGTGCATGGTCTCAACGACAGTCAAAGTCATACAATGAAACAGTACTTCACTCCACAGTAAGCCCTTTTTGAGGAGGAGTGAAAGGATGACATGTGGAATACGAAGTGATTTCACAGTAACGTTTGTGTAAATCTGTTTCAAGTCCCCGACTCGAATATCCACATTTCTTAAAGTTAAATCTGGATGGACGATGCGCACTGTTTAACAAGAAATTGGCTAACAGGCTAACCATAATCCTAATTCCTAACCCTAACAAAGAATACAATCGATGCAGTACAATGGCAAAAGCCAATCAAGAAACACGTTGTTAAACAATGCGCATCTACCCAATCTGGAACAAAAAGGGGCAGCACATGTGATAATTGTCTCGGTAGCCATTAACGCCCACTTTCTGTGGGATTTCCACTCCTCAGGGTAATGACGTTATAGAAAAACTATGTGTCGTTGAGGACAAAAAAGGAGTTTCAAATACAAGAACTATGTGAATCTAATAGTTTCTATTTCGAACTCACTTTTAGTGCAAAAATGATCGTCCAGAAAATTATTGTAAACACTGAATTGTGCAACATATTTTCTTCATTCTGCCTACAAGTTAAGTAGTCTGTATACTTAATCGACAATGTGAATTTTAAGAGGGTCAAGACCTCCATTAAAATCACTATCATGTAGAAAACAAGGTGGCCCCCGATAGGTTTCTGTTTGTTTGAGTTTTTATGAAGGAATAGTTTTTAGCCCACTTTTACCATGGGTGTAGATTTTTTTTTTCAAAATCGTGGGTGGTTGAATTGTGACAAGATGTGCAAGCGAAGCGTGTAAGGCGAGCGAAGCGTGTAAGGCGAGCGCGAAGCACATCCCGGATGGGATCCAGGGGCCCGCCTTAGGGCCTTGGTGGGTCCTGGGGCAAAGCTCCGGTGGGTGTCCATTGCGCAAAGCCCCCGAAGCTTGTGGGTTTTAATACCCAGGAATATGCCTTGAGGTGTATATTTACATATTTATACATGTACAAAGACTCGTATGAGCACACACAAACTCTTTTAAAAGTTGCACTGGAGGATTTAAATTGAAGAGGAGCATCAATGTACTGTAAAACTTTCAAAGACAAGTATCAACTCATAGCAACTAGAAATTAAATCTGGCAGACACGAAGCCAGCCAAGGTTAAACAAAATCATACACACGTAGTTTAGGTAAACACTTCATCACGTTAAAGTGTAGAGTTAATGTAATTGCCAGCAAAAGAACAAAATGATCATTTCATCCATCCCCCATATTTTGGCTTGTAAGGTATGACATTAATCTCTCGAGATATGTATATCATGCCCGACATCATCTCTCTTATTTTTCTTGATATACTTTGAGAACTTGGTAATCATTTATTTGTAATGATTTCTATTTAAAATTTAAGCGCATAACCTGTATTGGTTTTAATCAAAGCATTGACAGGTCACCTATATTCTTCATTCTAAAATATTCTACAATCGCTAAATGACGTCAACTACTTTATGCGTTTGCCCTCAACACATGACGTCTGTTTTCATTAATCTAAATTGTTTAGTTTCAAACTGCTTAATAAGTATGTATGAAATAAATCTTTAAATGATTACTGTATTCGATTAGCTGAACGTTCTAATAATTACAAGATTAATCCTGTTATAGTTGAGCTGGCTCATCATTCACAAGACTAAAGTTTAGAATTTACCGTAAACGTTTTAAACTGTAATTTGATATATTAATGAGTAAAAAGTCAATTTCTCGAAGATCTTTTCAGGATTATTAAAAAGAGTTCGAGAATGAGAACTTCTCACCAGATGGATTTGTTTGAAGTATCTCCCATGTCACAAGACTTGTTTATGACGCGCACACTTAAATCACGGAAACAAAAAAATGCATCGATATTGAGGGAAAGTATAAGGCTTAGGTAATTCCTCTCCTTTCTCCAAGGTCACGACACTTCATAGACTGTATTTTCTAGGAATAATTTGTTTCGCATGACGGAAGTTTTGTGTGACTGGACAACTGAGAGGTTTTTCAATTTTCCAGTGCGCGAAAAGAGAAGACCAGAATGCAAGGCATTCATACTCGCGAATGGAGGCGGTCTAACGGTTCTAGTGATATTGACAGAGTTGCTAAATTTTAGCCACTCCCTGATACGAACAGGCAGTAGATGGTGAATTTGTTATGATGAAGATGTTTGCGCATTTCAGAAAAGGATATCAGTGTTGAAAATTTATACAGGTGAAACATTAGTTATGTGAAGAAAGGGAGACAGAATTGTTTATGCTACAAGCTCGACATTTAGAAAAGTACATATGAGTAATACGTATATATGATGTTAAAATTGACTAAACAAAACAGGTGGTGGATGATATTTTCTACTAGATCCAGAAAATAGAAGTGCTTCGATTGCAGAAGAATTGTTTTATTAATAATTTCCGACCGTAGCCAAAACTGTCAGAATTTCACACATATTATTGGCAGTTCAAAATATCAAAATTTCCTCACGAATGACAATTGCATTTTTTAAACTTCCTTAGTGTTCTCAGTATTGCTCGAGGGCAGTGCTTATTACGGTTCGGCAGTTCAGCCGTATCACCTGTATGTATATGCATCGCATTATCACCAACATAGTAAGCACTTTCAGATCAGAAGAGACGCAACTTAACTATCATCTTGAGTGGCTAATGAATAGAGAGAGATAACTACGCAGTCTTTTATTTTGCTACTCCCTCGTCAGAGATCTCTCTTCCCATTCCAACCATAATTGTCAACAACATAAACAGTACCGGTATAAAATTTCTCACCTTCCTCTTCTTTCTTTGGTTGGATAGGTTCGCAGCTAGAAAGTCTTTTCCCTCACAGTACGGTTGCTCAAAGGAACCATTTTAAATTTGTCTTTCAAAATTGCTAAATTATTAGCACAGTCACCAATAAAAGAATCTAATGTGAGAATATTTACAAAATGTAAAACAAAAAAACTTGGGTTGAGGTTAACTAAGTTATTTCGATGCGGCTAAGCAAATAAAGTCTTGCGCATGGCCCATATTTGACTTTCCACTGAAACACATCAAACTCTCGAAATGACCTTTTTAAGCCGCGGTAGCACTTGATATCATCAACTGTATCACATATCGTTCGGCTGATCACGTGGTCACCGGCAAAGCAAGAGCATATTGGTAAGGGCGATTCAAGTTTCAGTTGAAACGTTTAGGTCAGAAGAAAACTACGCAGTTACTATTGCGTAATTTTCGCATCCGGGAGACTACGTTATCTTATCCGTTCTCTATTCCTAACCCTCTGTGACCGTCTTCAGTTTTGAACAAAATAAGGTATAACTTAAGTTTGTCGCTCTTGTTACAGTTATAAGTTCCTTGGTCATGATAAGAAATCACCCGTTCAATGTTTTCTTTACAACAACGCCGAAACTTTCACGTCAACAGCTTGCTCGGATGTTTCAAACTGTAAGAAAAGAAGGGTAGCGACCATGTCATAAAGAACGGCAGTTGACAAAAACTATAGAAAGGGCTTCTGAGAACCCCATATAGTCGCTCCATGGTCGTTCCAAGAACCATGTAATTGAAATATCCCTGAACTAATATGCCTCATCGTGTGATGAAACCTGAGACATCCTTAAATAAATGATCTGTTTTCATGGTCAACGCCTTTTAATTTACAAACACTAAAAAGTAACAAAACCAACAAGGCACAGAATAAAAACACTGTAACAAGTCTATAAAGCGGCTGCTATACTTCGCATTCGCTCGTAAAAAAAATGTGGGCTTTGGCATGAAATAAGAGTTTTGATAAGTATCGACAGGGAGTCTATCGATTTTGATAAGGTTTCTATTTCACCCATTCCTTAGCGGAGTCATAAAACGCTGAACAATATATGCTATTTATCAAACTGCATTTGGTTTTGATTGTAAATCACAGGCTTAGAAAGCAAATTTGTTTCATTTTCGTATACAGTGTCAAATGGATGAACTAACAGGCAAATTATACTTATAGGTCCACAGCAGTCCCTAAAAAATATTTGAATCAAAAGCACAACCTCGCAATATTCGTCGTATTTCTCTTGAAAGAATCTTTCATCATATTTTATGACTTAACTGTAAT
Organism: Holothuria scabra; assembly: GCA_037179385.1. NCBI lineage: Eukaryota > Metazoa > Echinodermata > Holothuroidea > Aspidochirotida > Holothuriidae > Holothuria > Holothuria scabra. Next base: position 30,054,930 of record CM074200.1, read on the forward strand.
TGCATATTCCAGGTAAAACAAACAGTTACTTCTAGTACGTTTTAGGAGAAAACATGCATGTCATATGACTCTCAATAGCCAATCATGAAACACGACAGTCTACTTCAAATTGGGATGATTTCTCTTGCCCTTTAAGACTGTTATATACTGTTAAATACACGTAGATCAATAAAAGTCACCCATACGAATAGTATCCTCAGTATTCATGAATAATTGGCCAAAGTGATATCATTAGCCTTCATTTCGAAGATGTTAATCCAGATAAAAGTGTCCCTGGCCTATTGTTTATGTTAATTTTAAACATTTGGCAGTTTTAATACAAATTTCCAAAATGTTCTCATTTTATAAACCTTCATATTTAGCGGTAAGTAGCCAACCATACACTGTAAAAATGGTACAAAATCCCTGTAAATTTACAAAACAAGAAATAAAGAGAAACATTAAGATTACAGAAAAGTTTTGGTAATAAGTTTCCAGAACTTTTCTGTTATTCTTATTTATCTCTTTATTATGTTGTTCTGTAAATCTACCGTAATTTTTAACAGTGTATGCTTATTTTATTTACTCCATTCAACATATTCATAAACCACTTCTGGAAAAATAATCATCACGCTCTTTAATTGAAACTACGTGTAGTGTACAAACGTGTGCTGTATTTCATTCTTACCTTCCGACCAAATTGAATGTGAAGGTGAAAAACTTGCTAACAAACTACACCATTTTTAAATATTAATAATACTGAGTGTAGGTCTAATTTCCAAATTCTCTGTATATATAGACACCGTAAAATATTTGTAACTAATTAAAAATATCACAGGCGAACTCGCAATTCATAATTTTGTAGATTGTCGTAAACATCGAGAATAATTACACAGTTTCAAGCTTTCAGTAAAGTTTACTTGTTTCTTACATTTTGAATAGGTTGTTTAAGTTCAAACGATTTATAACGAGATGTTGTAATAAACTTTCGACACCTGTGATTTCATTTATTTGTCACATTTGTGTTAGCAAGGAGATAAGAAAATCCTCAAAAAAAAAATTATGAAGCGCTGCTGAACATCACAGACGATACATCAAATGAAAGTGACATTTTCATTAAAGTTTCACAAATTTTATAGATTGATTACTTCGAACACTGTTATAAAAAAAAGTAACCACATCGATCAAATATCCAGAAGAACTAATGCCAGCGTTAAGTCTTCTATCGAAGGGAGAACTATCTTTTCATTGGTTTATTTAGTTTTTGTGCCATCTTGTCAGGCTCAGAGATGGATGTACTGAGGGGGAAATGTCACTTTTTCTTATTTTAAAAATAACTATATACACGCCTCATTAATTTTTCTCCCTTTAGAGATTTAAGTTTGGTTCTTAAAATTGATGGATCGAGACTTGCTGTTAACTACCTAGTGTTTCTTGGAAGTTATCCCACCGTGGTAGTCCGAAATTTGTAAGCAAAGTTGACGCAGAGGAGCGAGACCATGTCAAAATTATTTCAAGGTTAACTTCAGAAATATGTCGTTCAGGTAGAAATTTCTGGGTAATGTCATGAAAACAATTAAACAGAAAAGGGTTCGTTAGCTTTTTTTTCAGTCCAGACTCCAGATAACTAATTAAAATGTCAGAACTATTTACGTCCTCTCTAGTTACAGTTCTAATTTTATTGCCGTTTTCACAGTTTTGAAAATAATTGTTGGCTTCGATTATTATACTCTAAAGACGGTGTTTACATAATTTGCGTCTACACTCTCAGAAAACGTGTTTATCAATTGAACATTTAATTTGTCTCTTTTTTGTAAGTACGTTTGACTTTTAAACCTTTTTAAGCAATCAAATACCACATATTTTGCAATTAAACATGTTTTAAAACGATTTTTAGGAGTTCGATACGCGTTTTCAGCATTGAAACATGTTTACAAAGTGGAAGGCAAACTTTTTGGAAAAGGGTTTAATTCCTTAACATCTTTAAAGTTTTACAGATGTGATTGTTAATTCTTTTGAACTTATTGTGTAAACGCTTTAATCGTGTTAAGCAATTTGACGCTCACCATGTTTAGCTATCAAACGTGTTTGAAAACAGTGTTTAGGAATTAAACAAGTGTGTTAAGCATGTAAATGAAAACCAAGTTTAATGACAACAGCAACTATAGGAAGTAATTTTAGCTTTGTATCTTAGTAAACACACACACACAACACACGCTTTGAGGTTTAGTAAAACAACAACGCCAAAGTGTTAAGCAAAGCATTTTCAAATAAATTTATACATCACACTTACCCTGAGCAATGTTGTTAAACTGCATACATAATATAGTAGTTACCCATTATTGAATATTTTTTTCCAGAATGAGGGATTTTACATTTTACTGTTCATTTTCTTAAATGACAAGAACAAACCTAGTTTGGAGCATTAGCTAGGCAGTTCTCAGTATTTCTCTAATTCCTCTTTCAAGCACATCGCACTAATTTTCAGCCCTTACTTCATATCTAAGGTAAAAGAATGGCCTACTCGTTTATTTCACAGCCCAATAAAAAAAAATCATCACACAATTCTTAAGAATCATTCTTGAAATAGGGTGGACTATTAGTCTTCTTTTATCTGTCGTTTGACCACATATCTCACAGCAACATCTCACAACTAGTACAATGCGCGTGCTTTACTTATTCACTAAAGATTCAACAATATAGGGTCCTGGGTATGACGTTAACCTGCACCAAGGTAGGCTGAGGAGGTCGTGTGTGGCGAGAAGTTTGTCCCTGACTATCGCTCATAGAATCCTCACATATTATTCATCCCATCTGCCCATAATTGGGGGGTTGTCGACGCAACAAAACCGAGCAGGCCCCTCCAAAGTTGAGTCCCCTGTGGAATGGGGGTTGCAGAATATACCCAGGGTATTCCCCGTCTTTCATAAGCTGATAAGAGGCGACTTGTACCTCATTTGAACTACATGACACCATATAACGCATTCGTTTTGGTATGTCGTTAAATCTTTTCTAACTTACTAACTTGATTAATCTTATTGTCGGATGACGGCGGTCCAGTCAATATTTTTGTAGATAATTCTTTGACGATTTATTTTAATATTGACACAATCGATGATAAGACCGGACTTCGTGATTTGCATAATGATTTATTCACCTTTCTGGGGGGTCTTTGAAATTATGTTATTCATGTGAAAAACATTTTTTCACCGCAGGAGCAGATCACACTCCAGCGATATCGGATCGGATTACTGTCCGGTTTTTGTAAGTTTCAGGTGAAATGTCCTCCATCCATTTTCGAAAAGAACCAAAAATTTATCATCCTGTGTAAATATATGATTGGTATGAGAGGACCATAAAAGTGAATTTTAAACTATTTATTTCGTGACGTCATGTTGATAAATAGCTTTTATCGGACTACGCGAATCCGATAAAAGCTGTCTGCGGATGTGACGTCACGGAATAATTAAGAAAAATTCGTTTTTCGTGGCCCTTCAATACAATTTCTTTTAGTGCACAGGTTGACAAATTTTTGTTTCTTTCTGACTAAAGATTGAGGAGATTTGAAAAAAAAAACTCACCAAAATCGGAGCGAAATCCGATCCGATATCTCTGTAGTGTGACTGGCGCTTAACATGTGGGGGCGATGAGCACTGTTTAAAAAGAAATTTCCCAACTGTGAGGCAGGTGCTATACCTAACAGCTTTACCATTAACTTCGACCTGTACTGTGTGCATAAGTGCAACGAGAGCTATAAAAATTGTTTGAGACCAATATTGAAACCAAGACGTCTTACATAGCATAACGCGCATTCCACTAACTAAGCGAAATGCCACCATCGACCGCTGAGCGTAGAAAAAATTAACCAAAATGGTGGAACTAACAGTGACTACAGTACGGCAACCACTACATTACAGAGTACGTATATGAAACATAACATGGTTTATTATATGGTATTATATTACTAACGAACTAAATGTCATTGTTGTTCTCACTTTGATCATATTTTATTTATTATTTTGTGTTTACTCCCTACGTTTTTTTTACTTTTAGCTTACTTGCGGAGTTAGATGTTTGCAAACTAGGTTTATCCCTGTGTTGGGTCAATGTTTTGTATTATATTCTAGCTGTTTATTCAGTTTAGCTTATTTTAAGTAATGAAATGAATCAGAAACATCGGCAAACCCCATTTTCAAACTTGTCTGTTTTAAAGCCAAACTGATGTTGAGTAAAGGTTTCCTAAGAGCTTTCAGTAGGCTAAATGAACTATACAGACTTAAATGTATGGATCTTAGTCATAGACACGTTTGATAATTTGTTGACAGACCCAAGTTGTGTTGAAAGTGCTTCCTCTGAGTTACAATTCAATGAGTCACGTACGTTTTTGTAATACTCGAATCTTTTTTCCTCCAGATATCAGGTACACTAAGCAACATTCGAGGCCTTCTTTCTCCGCCATGAAAATTTTAGATTAGGATTTGTTGATCAGTACAAGTGACACTAAAGTATCGTTAATTTAATATATGTATCATATCGAAAACCACCGATTCTTTCTTAACGTAAAAACAAATTTTCCAGAAGATAGGACGTAAAGGCCTATATTCTCCCACCCTAAATTAGAGTACAAGTTTTGCTTGTAGTACACAGCAATTCTCAATCGGAACAGCCCTTTGACTGACAGTAAATTAATTAAATGCATAGTATTGTGGTTCAAACTATGCAGCATGTGCCGTACTGAGAGTGCTTTGATTATACATTCGGACCTAATAAACCCCCCTGAAGCGAAAAAAACTGAGATCGTGTCTGGATGAAGATGAAGTTTAGAAAGATGTTTAAAGGGGCTTAAGTAAGTAATTTTAGGAGAATTGGAACTGTTTGGGGTGAGAGGGTTGGGACTTTAAGTTTACTCCACCCCCATACACTTCACCGGTGTAACCGATTGAGTTATTTCAATTAGGTTTATAGTTGTCATTGTTACTTCTGTAGACCTATAAGACCTAAAATACATTTTATTTTACACAACTTCATGACGTTTTTACGAAAGCGATAATCTTATCTTCATTATTTTCTTGTGGGAGTTATGTGGATGTTTAATACTACAGTGTTCAAGCCAACATTCTTTTATTCCACATCATAATGGTTTCTAGGATATCAATCCATTCCTTAGAATTCACATGGAAATCATCAGGGATCCACAAAGCCTCCTGCCAGCGCACGTAGCGAAATTGAGACCACTACCCCAAAGATTTACCGCAGCATTTGTTTCCGGACACTCTCGATGAGTTAGTACAGTTATACTCGACCTTTCTCACTGCTCCTCAGTTAGTGCCTGTAGCTCATCATCAGAAAAGTGAAGAACCAGCTTTAATGTATTTTCGTAGTTTGACATCATGGAAAAGGGCTGTAGGGTAGAGCCAGTGTTTAGGTTCTACTGCTTTATGTTAAATCGTTTTCCTAAAATTACCCTAAAAACCCTACGTCTTAAGAGGCTTCCATTACACTAATATACCTTTTTGTCAAAAATGAAACCTTTTTAATTAGCATTTTTTTTGTAAATTTATAGAACATATGTAAATTTTTAGATTCATATATTCACACAATTGTTTTTAAGTAAATACTTAGTTTTTAATGTTCTCATTATTGTATTTGATTTCAATTGTGAGTGTTTATGTACTCATTTGATTTTTTATTCATTTACGTTTTATTATCTTTAACTTACGCATTATGATGTTGTTTCTTTACTACTCTCTTGTGTTGGTACCCTCGTTTAGGTTAGTCAAGTTTTCAATTATTCTATATTCCCAAGACCCCCATGTGGTGGACGCTGTTGTACATATAAGGGGTACTAGTACCCGCCGTTGGGATCCCAACCAGGGACCTAATTCAGTAAAACCAATACCCTCTCCTGAAAGTTTTGCTAATTAATAACTACAATATTCATAATGGTTATTGCTTTCACACATTTCATTCAAATTATCAAATGAAATGAACGATGTTTTTTAATTTAATTTCTGTACTGACTCTCTGGCCTTTCAACCAATCGTCAATTGGTAAGCCACGCCCACTGCAGGGCAAAAATCACGTGTTTCAATATGCTGCTTCCCAGTTAGCTGATCTAGATAGCGCCCTACACCAATTTTTGTCCGTCAAAAAAGGGGGCGGGGGCTTGTCACGTTAATGACAGTCATGCCTCGTGGTTCACACCCGTTCCAACAAATTCTGAGCAACTGATAATTGAGTAGAGTTTTGGATAGAGTCGAGTTTGCCAATGGTATTTCCCGAACCCCCAAATCCAGTATCAAAACTCTATCCTAATCTGTTTTTAAGCAAGTGTCTACTATAAAACATTTGTAGGAAAGGTATGATGTCAAACCCATCCTCCTAAATATCTTTTAATGCATTTAGCATATTTTTACTGCTTTTTTTTCTTTAAGCTTTTTTTTAAGCAAGTGTTTACTATAAAACATTTGTTGGAATGGTATCATGGCAAAGCCATCCTCCTAAATATCTGTTAATGCATTTGGTGTAATCAGAAGAAGTAAGCGTATAATTAAAGTATGACGAATACAAAATCAAAAGCCAAAGGCTTCCAGGCTTACAATAGTCTTGTAGTCACATACGTAGAGTACGGGACTGTCCTACTTTACCCATCCAATAGGCCCGTAGCCAGCCCATGTGGAGGGGTGGGTCTTTTTCCAAGATGTGGACCTTTTTCCAAATACGGAGGCGGCTGGCGCGTGTCGTAAGCATGCAGTTGCGAGGGGTCCGGGGCATGCTTCCCCGGAAAAGTATGAAATCTGCAGATCTCCTGCAATCTGGAGCATTTAAGAGGAATTTTGAACACAAGAGAAGTCCTTTTTCCCAGGAATTCCACAGAGTACACCATTTTTTTTTTTTTTTTTTTTTTTTTGAGAAAAGATTTCATAGCAGACCCTTCAAACCCAGGGCTGGAAAAATATACCTCCCTCAAGTTGGGGTGGGTCGTTCGAACGCTCCGACCCCCTGGCTACGGGCATGCCCCCAACACACTTTTCTGAAACTTGATGTCGGAATCAATGGGGACTGCACTGAAGCAAAAGTTTTACGCGACTTCACATTAATGATACCCGTGTAATGTTATATGGTGACAGACATTTCCAACGCTACACTTGATTTTTGAAAGTTGCAAGACGATGGTTTTAGCCTGAAAAGTTTCCGAGGCTTCTGTTTTTATTGAGAGCGAACTGATTTGCCTTTACAAAGCAACTCTTGTTTCGTAATGAAAGCCAAAGGAAAGGGAATCTGAAATGAATTTTTAAAAGTTAGGTAGTGATGAAGTGCCGAAAGGTAGGAACCAAGACCTTATTTTACCCACGCTCTTATCTACAAAAATCAGAAGCAATTCCACAAAAAAGTATAAAATAAAATAAGATGGAAATGATTGTGGTATTTTCCATGAGAGTGATTTGATGTACAGAAAGCGCCCCAATAATCAATCAGTATGAACGTACATATAAATTCCCAACAGTAAAGTGCCTTGTAAAACCTTATCGAAGTTTTTGCCTGGTACAAGCTATAGCCCTCATTGACGAGACAGCTGATAATTTGGCCCTTCGTCGCACCTTTTTTATCTATTGTGACATTGGCGATTTTTATAAGAAGAGCTCAAACTTTCAAATTACTTTGCAAGTTATCTAAGCTACGCAAAAAACACTTTCAACAAACACAAGGCCCGTAACAAGACATTTCAGCCGCAGCCTCGACTAGACTGTGCGTACTACAGACTGGCAGACATTGCCTACCCTGGCGACCAGCCTTACATTATATGTATAAAACACGACCGTTTAAAATGCTATGCATGGCTAGTGCCTGTGCAGCGTTCACGTTAGAACAGGGAGTTGTCAGGGCCCTGACAACTCCCTGGTTAGAACGCCTGTCGCTGACTATCTCGGTAGCATCTCCAATTTTGGAAGACATTTCCTCAAGTTGCGCATATAATCTTTCTAGGGTCAATTATTTTTTCTGAAATTGACCGATTTAAAGGTTTGTAAAAACTCTCAACTGTAAGTTATTTATAAAAATCTGTTCCTTGGTATAACCTAAAATTCCCAAAATGTTTTTTGAAACTGTTGGACTTTTTCAAACTCTACACGTAACAAAATTTCAACTTCGTTGAAGAAGAAACCAAACTGAAAGGCACTCTGGTTATGATAAAAGATAATGAGTCTGCACTGTGACCAGGCTGCTAGTGAGTGCATTTTATGTCAAGGTTGTAGTAAAGCTTTCTACATGCTATTACATTTCCTTCTTGTCACATGTTAAACTGGTCGATTGTTTATGAACCGTGAATAGTTTTTTTTCTGGGGTAGAATAATGTGTGCATATTATTGCAAATAAGCAGAACTCTGGCCCTATAAGTGTCGTAATGATATTATCAGAGGGTGTAAAGAGAAAATCCGCATTTTCTAAATGTATTTTATTGTTTCATGACGTCACAGGTGTCCAAAAAGCGGTTCCGGCTGCATAAGCTTACTATTGTAAGCTAATAAAACAAAAGACGAAACACGTTCCATGGATATGTATTTGAAAGCGTGAATCGCAGAAGCTTTATGCAGTTGGTAGTTCAGGACATCTTACCAAGTAAATAGAATAGTGAGGTGTGAAAATGAGCAGTTTAGAGCAGTCTTTACAGCATATTACTGAACAGCCTCTGAAAGAGTTAATTTATCCCATAGTGCGTCTACACTCTTAAACAAAAGGGTGAACCTATAATCACTCTCTCTAATAATAGAGTGAAAAGGGGGATTACTTTTTCTAAAGTCCTCCCGACCCTCTGGTATCGGGCAGTTCGACGAAACCAAACTTTTAAGCTGCTTCTCAAAGAAGCTATACTGTCCCCTGAAGGACAGCACTTGACAAACCTCACGGCCCTCAAATCATTTACATCATTGGTCTATCATGTATGGCTTCATTCTAGACTGGATGGAAAGATCATATATTACACATCATCTCATCCAAAAGGCAGAGAATGGGTCCTGAAGGAAAACCATTCGAAAGGTCTTTCGAAGATTTGATCCATAAGAGTGTTAATCCACTAAAGAGATAAGTGAAATTCCCTCTATAAAAGAAAGCGAAGTTCGTTTACTCTTAAAGGAGTGCCTACCATAATCCCTCTCACACAAAAGAGTGATCATTGCAGGCACTCGTGAAAGAGTGAATTTTCACTCTTTTGGGGTGAATTTCACTATTCTTAGAGTGAACCGACGCTCTAATAGAGCGACCTCACACTTTCCATTCTATCAGAGAAAGAGTAAGGTCCCTCGTTTGCTTCTAGAGTGAATGTTACAAGAACACTATTCCTTCAAGATATTAAAAAATTTGTTCCACTTTACCTTTTAGTAACTTTTTCCGTTTCTTTCCTCTTTCAGAACTGAAAGAAAATGCTTTTAGGTTTGATGGACATGGAAACGTTTCTTGCGTCCTTGGTAAGCATCCGCGACCCATTCAATAACGTACTATTAGCTGCACAGTGTATTTTGTCTTATCTAACGTTAAATAACAATTTCAGACCATTTCCAAAAAGCAATCACAAAAGATTGTTGGATAAGGTTTTTGTCAATGGCGTCTTACTACGCCAAAACCACAGACTTCCTATACATGGACGTAGAATAGTGCACGGTATATTGTCGTTACCGCAAGTGTGAGACAAGCGCATCAAGATGGCGGTCTACTTTTTGTTTTGTGTTAAAGTTGTTTTGCGTTAAAGTTTGGACTGGCTCAAGTAAATCGACAGATTTTGCAAGAAAGTTGAAATATTTTCAAAATAATACAAGGTAAGGTAAAAATAACTACATGTATTGCAGGAATATCATATTGTAAGCCATTCAAGTTTAACTGTTGTTTAAAATATTACAGAGTCGCCGTTAAATCATACAAATTATAGCTTCTCGGCGGCCATCTTGGTCCCCCTTTTCTGTCCCAGTCGGTGGGGACAATCTACGGATAGTACGTGCGCGTTACATGCTCTGTCCATGTATACAGGAAGTCCGTGCCAAAACACACACTCACCAACATGCTATAGGCAAATCCGGACATATTATATTGTGATTGTCAGATTTTAGTGGGCCATTACTGGGGTCCACCACCTTAAATCTTTAAATTTCCTTCCTTACCTGTTCCATGGATGGTTGTACACTGAAGTGTATCTTGATTTCCTCAACTTGACTTAATATGAGCATTTGAAATTCACGTAGACAATAAATGAAGACGATTAAAGGCGAATGGACCCCACTAATGGCCGCGTACAGTCACTGAAAACAAGGGCTAATCAGATTCGCCTATTCCACAATCATGTGCTATTTGGAAAAATGCCTATTAACGTCTTTTTTTTGTCACAACAACGTAAATCTTTGCAATGCGATTTTTTTTAATTCATAACTCATGGTTGGATAACTATGAATGATCAGGGAGCTGTTATTTAAAGGCCTAATCATCTCACTCAAACAGATCCAATCTCCTAACCTTCTTGCTTAAGCTCTCTCACAATTGTCTGAAATTCATCCTCATCCAGACGCATTCTCAGTTTATTGCTTTAGGGTGAGTATTAGAGATCCCAGTGTCTAATCAACACACTCCCAATACAGCAGATGCTGTTTGATGATGTATAACGTTCTGCATTTTTGAACTTGCTGTCAATCAAAGAGTTGTATACCATGATCATGCATATCAAACTCATTGTTAGATTTACGTTTAGTCAAATATTAGTTATAACAGAAAACTTTGTGGCGTTACCCTCCTTATCAAGTTAGAGTAAAACCAGTGTATGTTTTCTACTTGATTACCCGTTGTTATAGTTTGGTTTTCAGCCAAGTTCAAGTACGAATTTCAGCTAAAATGGTAAATAAATTACTAACAACATAGTAAAATGCCCCTTGTAGTTGATGTGTATTGTTTGCTGGCTCAGCTGATTATGATATTTTTTCTGTCAAGTAATTCCTGTCATTTCTTGTGCACATATCCGATTAAGAGCTTGATTGTGAAACACAAGCTGATATGGACTTATTAAACTTTCACATCATGTTCTTTGCTTATTACAGATAATATTGATCCTGACAGCAAGTCCTGTACATACAGGTAGGCTATTCTGTGAGAGACGTCTTCGGTTCATCTTTTAAATTCATTTCCCACTAAAATTTCATTAGTAGCAATGTGAAAAGGGGCCTGGTTGGACTATTCACAACTTTACATACATTAATCTGCTAATTAAGTGTGCATTTTGTGTAAAGGTGTATGTATATTTAATTTTTAAAAGGGGTTAATTTAAACTTTGCATATGTTGGGAGTACAACTACATTTAACACCTTGAAATATTATGTGTACATAATTGCCTTGTTTTAGTCTAAGTTGTAGGAAACCGTTATCTGTAAGCTATTCAGAAGCAAATTTAACAGAATTAAGGTAGCAAACTCTTCGTGTTTCTAAACGTTACAATAAAAAGAAAAAATAATTTTCATGTGTAAATGAAAATTTATTCCATGAGCTAGAGAGATGACTCATCAAATGTCCATCATACTGAGGTTTTTTTCTTTTGAGGAATAGAGTAAAGCCTACTGACATAGGGTAGCCCCATTGATGGCGTGAATCATGATGTTTTAGATGGTCCGTGTTTGCAATCCAGTATATGCTGTTTATATGTAGGCTATATATGTTTTTTGTTGTTATACCAGTTGCCTTATATTTTTTCTTTTCTTAAAAGGGATCAGACTTGAAAAGCTCTGGTTATTCTGATTCCTCTACCCTATCACATCTTAAAGTTGAGTAAACTATATAATCTATTTAAGTCAGCTTCAAAGTTTTTCAAAGTATCACAAAATATTTCCACTTCTCCGTAATGTTCTATTGTTTGATACTTAATTATATCATAACGTAATCTGTTTTTGTTGTATGTGTTTATGGTAGAAATAAACTTGAAGCTTGAAACTATGCACATTTCCTAGTTTCTGTGTCTTACATAAGCTTCTTCCACACTATGCGACTCTCCGGGATGCAATTCCTTGCGACGAGATCATCCTTACACATCACAAAGAGTTAAAAGCTTAGCAACTAGTTGCAAACAGATGGGCAGCCCTGCAACAGCAGATAATGTAAAATGTAACCGAAAATTTAAAAATTATCCGATAATGTAAAAAAATTACCGAAAATATAAAGCAACCGATGATATAAAAAATCTTTGGACCAATAATGTAAAAAAATTACCGATAATGTAAAAAAAATAATGTTACAATTTTATGAACCGATAATGTAAAAAATGTTACCGATAATGTAAAAACTGTTCCAACGAGGGTTTCATACGGTCCTCCTTATATAGGTGTGTATGTGTGAGAGTTTATGTTGGTAGGCAGGTAAGCTGACAGGCGGCAGGCGGGCTTGGCGAGAAAGCAAATATGCTGGTGCGCGTGTATGCGCATGTCCGCATGCCCTATGTGAATTTATTGGTGTATATGATTGACTATGTTGTGTTTGAGTGTAGCCTGCATCACTAGCGTAGCCATGCAGGGTTTTTATTGGGGGGGGGGGCAAACTACAAGGCCTGATCGCCTTAACTCAGCCTAGCCTTCAAGCCTATGACCTAGGCCTAAGTGAAGTTTCAAACATGACTCAAAATAATGGTAAAAACTATTTAAAACATTTCTTTGTTCACTTATAAAATAATATTCTTCCACAGTTTGATTACTTTTCCTTATTTTGACAATATCATTTCATTGAGTGTATGTCGTAATCGGTCCTATGGCAGTACGGAAGGCTTGGGTCAACGTCTCCAAAATACACTTCTTGAACAAAAGACATCTTAATTAAACTTAAGTTATGAGTTTCTACATTTCTTAAATGTTTGTATACTAGAAATACACTCTTACTCGGAGGATTATGAAAAATTTTCAAAAGAACATTGTTTAAAATAAGAATTTGACATCTACTTTAAATAACTATATTTTTGTGAAATTTCCATTGAGTGACAGACTGAGGTGAAACCATGGTGCATCGCTTTGAGTTGGGAGTTGTCAAGGAGTTGTCCCTGACTTTGGGCAATGTTTCTGGAGCATAACAAACCACGTGTGGTTTGCAACAGGTATATGCCGTTATTTCGTCTTTCCATGGGGAATTGCGTGTTAATTGTGGAACATAGTGTAAGTATGTTATACTGTTGCATTGTAAGATGCATCACAATCAAGACTTCTACTTCTCTAGGAACAGAAGAAATGCCATGGTTTAGCTCTAGAGTTAGGCCGGGAATAATTAAGTTATTGCGGACGATGGCACCCCACAACAGCTTCAGGTTAATTCCTCAGTAATCTGATAACTGTATTTTGTAAACAGAATGGATAACTTGACTTGAAACAAAAATTTATCTCATTTTTCCCCTGTTCACAGCTAACACCTGCGGTGTTGCACCAAATGGCGATTATGTCTGCTTGTATCGTACGCCGTCGATATCTCATACTGCCGCCAAATCGACGTGTGAGGCTATGCAACAACATCTTGTGGAGATTCTTGACCAACCGATGCAAGACTTTATCGTTAGTAATATATTAGACTCTGGAATGGATGGCAGCTCAGTACATTGGATTGGACTAAGTGTGAGTCAAGAACCACTCTCTTCATATTTTCGAGAACTGATATTACAGACCTACATATAACACTTCATTTAACAAGTACGTTCAAACTTGGAGGGCAACCACTCCGCTATAGCACCTGTAATCGCACATCGCCTAGCCATGCAGACCTACTAGCTCAATCTGGAAAAAAAGCTCCAAAGCAAAATTTCTAAAAAAATCTACAAAATTTTGGCAAATTTTTAACAAAAACTCACGAAAACAGGATCATAATCCGATTCGAATTTGTTAAAGTGTGACGCGGCTTAATTTAGCGTTATTATTGTACGTAGGTTGCGGATGGGATATAGCGCCAGGAAGCTTTTGAGCGATAAAGATCAGTGGCACAATTTAAGCTATTAAACAGCGAAGAAAAGTTTGTAGAAAATCAAAAGAGTGAATTTAGTCACTCTCTAATAGAGTAAAAAGTGTGGTTTCACTCCATTAGAATGTTAAATCACTCCACGAAGAGTGAAAGTCCTTTCAAAAGGGTGAAAATATTCACTCTTGATGGAGTGCCTACAGTAATGACCCTTAAAAACCAAAGTGATCATTCAGCCATTGCAGGCACTCTTGGAAGAGTGAATTTTCCGTCTTTCTGGAGTGAATTTCACTCTACCGAGAGAGTGAATTCACACTTTTTACTTTTTTCAATTTTTCACTCTTTCGATTCTAGAGTATAACCGTTTGTCAAAGGAAGAAAAAGGCTCCTTCTCAGTTTGCATATTCTGTCACGAAAAACCAAGTAGCTAAGTTACAGGCTATTCTAATCCGTTATAAGTTGTAAATTGTGATGTGTTATGGTGATAACGCAATTGAAATCAATTTATTTTTGTTCCATCGTTCGAATTTTGAACACATCTTTCCTTTTGTCCTTGCAGTTAGATATGAGCGTATATAAATGGGATCTTTCTGGAACTGCTTTGAGCTTCAATAATTGGGGTCCAAGTGCCGTACGTAAGTAAATTAGGCTACATCTGCCTTAAAAAGACTTTTCAATCTCATTTCGTCACGTAAATGTATGTTTGCTGGAAATTACTAAAACTTTGATTTTTCGATTGAGACATAGATGTGAGCTTGCTGTTAAAGGAATCCTTTTAAGGCGCAATCCTTTCACACAAACAGTTCCGATTCTCCTAACCTACCGTACTTACTATACGTCCCTCCCAAAACTGTATAAAACTCATACTCATCCAGACACAATATCGTTTTATTGCTTCATGGTGAGTATTTGAGTAAGATCCCAAGCGTGATCAAACATTCTTAGTACAGTACATGCCCTGTAATATGAGCTGCAGTACTCGGCAATTTTTAACTTGCTATTGGTCAAAAAACTGTGCCAATTGAAAATTTCTATGGACTCCTACAAAATTTGTAATTTGGGGTGAGAGTTGACTGACTTAAAGCAAATTTTCAGTTTTCATATCTAGGGAATTTAACGACTCCCTGATATGTACACTCTAAAAATATCCTTATCAAATGTGAAAAGAACCTAATCAATATACAACAGAGAAGTTGACTAGAAATGGTTCAAAAATAAAACTATTTATCTCATTTATGAGCTGCATCCAGTCAAAGTTTTACAAGATTTCATGTCTTGACCCAATTGACTAGATGATTTCAGGATGTAAAACAGGAAGCAAATCCACACAATGTTTTAAAACTTTCATTCAAATTACAATAGTGTTTCACAGTGAGAAGTTATATCACCTTCTCAATATTGATAAAGCACTTCAAGAAACAAACGATTGGGCCTTATGATTCGTTTCTTGAAAATATGACTTTGAAATAAATATGAATAGGACCTCCCCGTGCTGCGGAATGTCATATGCTTCATCTCTTGAAGAACTGACTTTGAAATAGGAATAGGACCTCCCTGTAGGGAATGTAAAGTGTGTAAAGTTATCATATAATGTCACTTTTGCAACACATTGATTTAGGTGTTTGGAGTGACTGCTCTTGCGCTTTTAAACAGCTACAAATTTTCAAATAATGTGAAATATTTTAACATTATTACCTGTCGAATGTGTAATATTTTTTAAGAACAAGAGTTGATATACATTAGTGCCATGTTTCAATGTTTTAATAGTGATAGCAGTTTTTTTTTTACATTTGCCATTTTGATTGTATTTTAATTCGATATTTCATTTTAATTTTTTGTTAATATGACATTCCACTTGTTTGCTATCGACTGAGTTTAAGTCAATTGGTACAAAATGTGATGTATTTCTGGGTGTTACGTAAATTTGGATATTGAAATTACTCGCAACCATAAAAGGAAGGGCTTCGTTGTGGATTAAATGTGATGACAATTTTTTTCAACAATCGGAACCCTGGATCGTGTCCCGAACGGGATTCTACTATAGGCAATCCACCCACACAAACACGAGCGCCCACAAACGTAACACCCATGAACAATACATTAATTTGGCACACAAATGCACAAAAATAGATAGTGCATTATAAATGCGGAATAAGAGGCCCCAAAAACTTTTCCTGAAATCCAAAAATCCGGGGGAGGGGGAGGCAAAACTATATGTTTGCCGTCCAATACTTTCATTGGGGAGAAAATTGCTCCCCTTGCCCTTCAGTTCGGGAGATAACCTCTTTCGGGGGAAAATGGTTTTCACCCGATCGGGGGAAAATACGGCCATGGGTGGCGCCATTTTCAAATTTCTCCCCTGATGCTTTGCGATCCTACCGCGCAATTTAAACGGAAACAAACGTTCAAAACACCTGGAAAATTTGATCGGTCTTAGGAAAGAAAAACATTGGAATATTTAGAAACTTTGTTGCTAGGGGAACAAAAATGCCGGACCATGTTTGGTAGTTCAAATTTTGAGATATCGAGCAATTTTGCTACGTTCTGTGTCCTAAACTTTAATAATAAACTCGACACAGCCGCAAGATTTGTTCATTTTTTTCTGCAGAAAGTTGTGTAAGTTATCCGTGCTAGCAATTGAGCCCATTAGTACGTTCTTGAAAGGTTCTTAAGATTTCTGCCTGTGATGGTGAACAATTACCTTGTATTTGAACATATCCACATTTATAAAACAAAGCGACGACTGTGAAGAGGTACACACTAAGTGCTCATGAATATTCATGCTGCAAATTTTCTCCCGATCGGGTGAATTTTCATTTTCACCCGAAAACGGTTATCTCCCGAACTGCCCTTAGGATCGACTTTTCTGCCAAAAAATCTGTTTATATGGGATTTGAACAGTTGTGTCACTCGAAAAGGATAGATTAAAATAAACTGATAAAAGATGTGTTCATTTATTTGATACCCTTTGTTGATGGGTGAAACATTTAACTTGTGATCAGAAGTAAAGGGAGGAGAATTTTAAGCTTTAAACTCGAGTTTAAGAGATGACTATCAGAGATAGTGATATAAAATTTGACTTGAGCAAAGAGGGAGTGAATGGTATTATCTATTAGTCCTAAGATATTGACGTTTTTAGATTCGACAGAATTATTTTATGTTTATAATCTAGCCAAAACTCTCCCAGGAATTCAAGTGTTTTCTTTTGAAATTCAACACATCAAAATTTTTTCACTTGCCATTCGTTTGGTATAACTTTCCTGCCTCATGTTTTTCTTTCGTCTTGCACAGACAAATGTATAATCCTATCATGTTTGTTTGCTTTCGCCTTGTACAGAGACCTCCGAATGTGTTGGCATGGTAGGCTCAGATGGGACGTGGCAAGATATTATTTGTGTAGCAAGTCTTCATGGTTATATTTGTCAGAAAGAAGGTAAGAAATAGCAGATCTTTCATTGGACTGTCCTAGTGAGATCCGTCTTCGAAAATATTACTTGCTAGTCTATTATGCACTTAAATTGCTGACAAATCACCTTTTTATATGAGGTATCTACTTTCATAACTAATGCTTCTCAGGTCAGGATAGTACCACCAGGGATGTGTTACTAGATGGAGATCCATTCAAATCTTCAATTCATGCTAATCCTATTAGATTGATCTTATCATAACACCTCCCTGGTACCACTGAATCAATTGTCCGTACTGAATAAAACACTGAAGTGACAAATAGTTGACAAAGTGTGCCCGTATATCTATGCTTCCATCAGTTGTTTAAATTGTTATACCCGATTGTTAAACAGAAGGTCTCTGCTAATTATTGAGACCAGAAGGAATTTTAACAAGTAGCGGCGAAGCATGTAGGCAAACTATCTAAGCGTGGAGGCACCGTATATTGACCGAATTTTTTTGGCCGAAATGGGATTACTGGGAAAAGGACTTCCCTTTCATTACAATACCAAAAATATGCTTTTGGAAGAAGAACGTCTTCCCCTTTGCCACCCCCCTTGGTTTCGTGTCTGTTTGTAGTAGGTCGTACATCATGTTTGCAGTTTTTATATCAACCATAAGTTATGTCGAATTGAGCTAAATCATGACTACCTTTCACCTAATGAGAAATTTAATTTATTTGAGAATGGAAGTTTTACATTTTTTGACTCCGAAGGTCAGAATAAAATTCTTCGCAGTAAATATAAGGAGGGCGTGAGATGATTTAAAACTGTTTGTAAATAAGTGTATAACGTTCAAACAAATTATTTGCAACTTATAAATATCGAAGGGTTAATTCTCAAAATCCGTTCATGAAAGGCATAATTCAAAAGGTAAAACAGTACTGTGACAACGTAATCTGCTTCTGTGGAACTTCGTTGAAACAGATGCCAACGGAATGCAATTCACTGCCTTAAACATAACTACTAGCTCAATTAATCTGCATGGCATGAATTATGCTTTGTATTATCCAATTAAAGATGAATATTCTGATACACAGTCTTTAATACCATTCGAGTGAAAAAATCACTCATATTAGATTAGTAGGTAAAAATAAATTTGGAGTGAGAGGTTCAAGCGAAAAAAATCGGTCTCAATCTTTCAGAGTGAATAAGTGAATATTCAGGTCTTTATTTTTGATATCTCCTTAATTTCCCTCTTTGTGATTTACAGAGAATATATCGTCCGAAATGTGCATGTTGCTTCTTATTTGTTTTTCATATTTTTTGTTGATATTTATTTTGGCAAATTTATTTCACCACGCATATCTTGCATGGATTTAAAAAGGAAGCTTGAATCCCTCCCATCACAAAAAAGCTTGAAAACATCCCCTTCACACGTTTTTATTCCCGCTATCGGTCTTGAATCAAATTAATTTAAACTTCATTCATCCTGTCATCTGGTATAAATTGAAGTGATTGACTGATACTACATTTTCTTCGAACGCCATGTCCTCCTTTTGGGGTGCAAACAAGTTTAAACTCCTTTCACGACGTTTCATATTGTGAAGATAGTGTCATCATTATGAAGATGCTATCTTATCACGTGCTTTATCAAACATTGGCAATTGAAATTTTTCACATGATTCATGGAAAGTGAAAACAGATACGCTGCGTGGTGTGGTCAATGCTTTTTAACTGATCGATTACTTTCATTGGTCTCTGCTCGACATACTGACATTTTACACTATGTACACCGGGCCTAATTGAATACTATATACACCGGTCCTGATGGGATAAGTGCTGACTGTACAAAAATTTATATTGAAACACACACCATAAATGGACATTATAGTAAATCGCTATTCCAGCGAGATACTGTGGAGAAATATTACAACAATTCAATTCTAACGGTTGTTTGCCTTTTTGGTTACTCAAGAGCCTTCCATCCATATCTCTAAGGGGCCGTTTTCACTGGCGTCACAAGCCCCTCCCATTTTGACCGGCAAAATCAACTGTAGTATATGCTAGCTAGTGAAGGGAGCTCTGACGCAGTTGGCGACCCACGTTCGACTGCTTCACTGAAACACTTGTTGATATTTTTCCAGCAGTGGACATAGCCTATCAATTGTCAAGTCACGTGAAAGCACTCTAATACATAACTTACTGAGGCTTTAATCAAGTCAGTCGTCATTTTATGAAAGGTTTTGTTATGAAAGACTTTCTGAGATGGTGAGACGTTTAGCTGACACCAGTTCTTGGTCCGTAAGATAATGTCTTTACCTTTTCAGGTGCACTAGCAATTTTCCTCTCACCCGAAGAGCAATGTTCTTGTTCGCTGTTGATTTTATGTGTAGAAAGACAGTTGAGATATTTACATAGTTACTTAAAAATATCTGCTGTCGCATGATTATTTTGAAATTTAGGCACAGTAACTACCCAATCGTCAAATGTCCAAACTACTACCGAAGAGAAGACCACAACTCTGACGACTTCACCTCCCACAACAACTCAAAGACGAACCACTTCCGTCTTATCAACAACGGTTCTAAACCACGATTTTACAACTACCAAGGAGCTGACTACAAATAAGAAACCTACCACAATTGAAACAACGACTTTTACAAGTCCTGTCTCAACAACTACACTTAAACGAACAACGACAGAATCACCTACAACAGCAGGAGATGAAACCACAAAAGAAAATAGACCAACAACACTTCAGGAAACGACTTTGACAAGTTTTACACCTTCAACGACAAAACAACTACAAACTACCTCCTATAAGAAAACAACAGCAACAACAAAGGCGGAAAATGATTCACCAACTGTCAAACATACTTCTGGTAAATTCACTTCATTTACCGGTAATTCCTTAACTTCAAATGTGTTTGGTGAAATTACAACTTTTGCAGCGGCTAAAACAACGAAAGAACTTATTACTTCTAAAGGTATACTAAAGATAAGTGGTTACAAATTCAGTTTATTACTATGAATACGTTGGAATGCACTGAATATGCAAAGTTAGTCGGAATTGAAGCATTTATAAAATAGATACACTTCAATGACTGGATAAAAAATAACATTCTTATGAGTTCTTTGCTCTATTGAACAGATCATTTTCTGTTATGATAAAGAATGTAATCTTTAAGGCACAACAAAAAGCAACTTTTTATCTTAGGCGTCATCTTGTCGCTCTTATTATTTCTTGTTTACTTAATTTCAGTGATGTATTTAAGTCCGTACTCGGACTCGTGATTTCAGAATTTAGAGGACTCTTCTATAGGTTGATTTCTTCTGTATTATACATTTCCTCGACTCCGAGTCCGGACTAGAGTCCTTGAAAGTCGAAAATTGTCGGACTCGTGACAAGAAGCTTCCGGATTCGACTGCATCAATGCATGATTCCCTTTAGAATATTAAGTATTCTCAATAAAATATGGCTCAGTTTTATGGCAATGAAACAACACCAGGTCCCATCCATTTACTTTTACAAATGTTCCTAGCAATGTTCGATTCCTTCTAGAAACTCTTGAGAGAAGAACTGACACGAAACTAACTACTTTTACACCACCTGCAAGAAGTAATTCTACCTTTACAGCTGTTACATCTCTTGAAAGATCTACTGAAGAAACGACTGTTTTCGAAACGACTGTTTTCGAGACTACAGCTGAACCAACAATTAAAAGAACTACAACAAATCCTGAAATCACAGGAACAGATACTTTAAGTTCAATGTTGGGAACAACACTGGTATCGACATTTAAAACGATTTTACCACTGGTGTCGTCCATCACATGGACAACAAAAGAGACTGCTACTCAGATTAAGTCTTCCACTGCTATTTCAGCTGTCATTGATTATTCCACCTCAATTGGTACAAAGTCGTCGACAGATGAAAACACAAAAGAGGGTTTGTTTATGTCTGTAGTATTTTGCAAGAAGCAGTGTTATATTTACATTACTAACTTAAACATAATATTAATTTTTGTAGTGGTTAGATGAAGCCGATAAATATCATACATGAAGTCTGATTGCCAAACAATTGACAGCGCGTTTTGCAACAGGTATATGCATCTGATATGAATTCGATGTATCCCTAGTGTGACTTCGCAAAAATCCGCCTTTCTGTCCAGATACAAAATGAAGTAAAAATGTGCCACCCATGGAATGTTTCACCTTCTTGAGAAGGTCTTCCACCAATTTAGGCTTTTTTTCGTTTGACATAGGCTCATAATCGAATCAAACAAACTGTAAATTCCTGTCATCTGGGTATGCTGGCATTGAAACAACACATCTAGTCAGAGGATAATAACTTCGTCATTTAGGCCGCCACCTCGATGTTAATGTCTTTGTTTTGTTTTGAATATTATGCACGTTTTGTAATGCATGATTCCTTCATTCCAAACAAAAGCATGGCAATGACGAAACATATCTTTGTTTTAATATTCATCCCAGCAAATGTATGCATGATCCACACTTATGATCCACACTAATTCAAAATGTCCAACGTATTTGAATGTTCGACCATGCAAGCAGAGCGTGTCCCTACATTTTTAAATCCATCACTATATGACATACACAATCTGAATATATCATTGTATATCACGATGGAGATATTTCTATTTATTGAAGCCAATCCTACCACTGCCAAGACAACCAGATTTCTTAACACATCTCCAAGAGAAACGACAAGTTTAGCGCCATCAACAGCACCACCTACATCATCTGGATTTGAAGGTGCAGTTGAATTTGTTAATTTTTCATTTTCAGGGCGATGTTCGTTGTCAACTCAAAGTAAATATCGTGGATAAAATTATAATATAACACAAACTAATGAAGGAATATTAAAACAGTTATCAATGCGCAAGTCACATACAATCGTAAAAATCACAGAAAATTTGAATCTCTGTAACGAAAAAAGCTTAACCATCTAGACTTCCCCCGCCTCCTTGAGATGCAATAATTCCACTTTCTTTTATTTAATCAGGGAGGCGTTCTCCTGATTTAATCATGTCACCAACATTTAAGTAGAACCGGAAATATACATCCACTGTAGGCAACTATGTCATGTTTAGTTGTGGGTGTTTCAAGAAGATAATTGCCTCTCAAAGGAGTTTGAAGCACATCTTGGAAAATTAAATCGACTCTCTTGGGCTGGGGTTCCAGTGTATAGTCTATTAAAATGCTTGTAAACATTGATCGTCCTCTTGATCTTTATGTGAAGGAACATCAACGGGAGGGTATCCACCAATGATACAGCAGGATAAAACATTCTCTCAAGAACCACCCATCGAAACAACGTCACAAACAGTAATTGTCATTCCTGGGACGTGTAAGCTTGAAATGTAAACGCTCTCACTTCCGTTACAATTTGTTAAAGGGATATTTTTGCAGACAAATTCATTGACTTGAAAATATTTAGATAGGTTTTCTGTTTTACGAGGTGTTACCTGTACCTCAATAGTATACCGTAATCGGAAGATACTAATTTTCAAAGAAATGTAACTCTTTCTTGACTTAATGTGCATTGTGGGAAATCCGTTACGTCATCGTGACACATTAATTTGACATTTTATTCAATTTATCTATATTTTTGTGATACTGCAGGGAATATTAAGCAACATTATTTGCTGCACCCTTCATTTGGTATAGATGCTGGATCTACAGGAAAAGATAATCAAACATTGCAACGATATTCAATTCCAAGGACAGTAACCGATTTTATGAATTATAACAGTCATTATAATTTCTAAAATCGCTTGAAAGCGAAATTTTGCTTGCATGCAAAAGGGGAAGAGGGAAGGCTCCCACACCAGAAACTCTGATAACACACGTAGCACAAAAAATTCAAACAAAATAACGAAATGTTTTCTTTCAAATGATATTAACGGATTTATGACAGTAACCAGTATAAACATCGCACAAGGAATTTAACAGTCATATGTTACCATAGCCTATATCGGATTAAATTATTTCAACAGTCGTATCAAGTTTATTATATCAGTTTAAAGTCGTCTCTATTATAAGAGTATACTTGCTATGTCGCTTGTTGATACATCTTTTACAAATTAAATAAACATCACGTGATATGAAGCTAAATTATTTCACCCCTAAATGTGGGACTTTGCACTCAGATACTCCAACACGAAACTTTTCACACTTTTACTGAATATAATTTGTTATAACGCTTAAGTTTAAGTAACAACAAAAAGCCTTTTAGCAATCCTCACAGTGCCTTTAATTTCACAAATGTTAAAATTAATTTTCTTCTCCATAATCTCGTTATACACCTTGAAACAATTACTAGCTGAAGGCAAAGAAATTTACTCTTTATCGTTGCTTCTAGTCCTTTATATTTGACTCAAGTTCAGTGACGAACCCATATACTGCTAATTCATGAGATAATATTTGAAATATCCTTGCCATGAATAGAAAAAATGAAAAATGAAAACATAAATAGCGCTTAAGTTACTGCAATTTAATAAATGGAAGAGCGTTGAAAAGTATCTTGACTAAGTCTTTGACAGTTTTTATCAAAGATGAAAATTTTGATATCGATTTGATATTTAATTAATTTCGGTGCAAAAATATTCGGAGTATATGTAAAAAGGATTGGAAAAATCAACACATTGCGTCAGGAATCGTTACAGACATTGTATTATAACTTGTGAGAATAGTAAAAGTAATCAATGATGTCGTGCTAGGTTGTCACTCATTATAATTAATAAAGCTGTAGCGTCGTGGAATCCGATTTCTAAGGCGGCGCGAAAAAGGGCGAGTTGCTAGCAGTATGATAGTGATAATATTATCGAACATAGTTTCTGTTCTAAGGTAATGATGCACAATATTACAGAAACGACCATGCGATACTTTAGGAAATCTAAATATTTCTCCTTTCAAGAAAAGGGACAGAATAGATTCCTATTAGTATAAAAATAAAAGCACTACAGTACCTTGGCGTGGTACCTCCATTGAAAAACTAGAACTTTAGACAAACCATTTATCCCAGAAATTTTCTTCTACGAAAATGTGTACATTGCAAATCACAAACACTTACGATGAGTTTTTCAAAGTGAAAATAAAATTTTAAATTTAAAAATTAATCGAATTTATTAAAAGATCTCAAATCCATGATCTATTTCAACTTTGTAATGTCAGCTAAAATGGTACAATGCCGTCCGAGCAGGGAGTTGCCAGAGACTCCCTGGTCCGTGCTGTCAAAGGCGTCTCTCTTGTGACACTGAAAAATTGCTCGTACCTAAAACAGTTTGAAAAATGCACTCACAATTGAGCCTTTGCCGTACACGCACGAGTATGTAGATGCAAATCAGTATCGAATGAATGTGATGACCAGTCTCACATTCATGAACATTTAATTTAGAATCTTAATCGAAGATTTGATATCCGACATAAATGAAGATTCGAATCTCAACTGAAGTTGTGTTAAGTATTATTGTTTGTGCAAATATCAAGTAACTTATACAGTTTTAATTTGTTCCTGCATCAATATAAGCGTATACACTGGACTAGTCTATTTACTGCAGTTCTGAAGGGAACGAATGATTGAACTTTTTGCAAATGAAAATATACAGTAACTAATTTCTTGTTAGTCAGTCTTCGTACCGTGTTAGAGAAATGAAATCCTACACAGTAAATGTAATTTTAACGAACGTGGTTTTTTCATCATACATTGGTACTGTTAATGTTTGCATAGAAGACCAAATCTGAAGTTTGTGGATAATGCCATACGAAAAATCATAAATCTTAAGCTCAGGTGGCATATCATTTAATCTCATCATGTTATAGATATTTGGATAGTGGAAGCTAATATAGACAAATATATGAGGGAGACTTCAGTAATGACTTCCATGAGTTAATACCCCATGAGTCATCCTATAGCCATTTTTATTCGGCAGCTGATAGTACTCGGTGAGACGGTTCTGTAAATACGTTATGCTTGCATGTACGTGCTTGAGTCAGGGCGTATAGTTATCAGCATCTCATACAATTTATTGCCACACTGATATGATCGTTCAAGCATGGAAATTTAACGCGGCTCAGCTCGCAGTTCTTGCATCCGTTGGTGTAATTCCAAGATACCAATGGGAAAATTGGATGTCCGGGTGAAATTTCGATGAGAATTTATTGATTATCGTCATCCTCCAGAGTTTTGCAATTATATTTTAGATGAATCAAGAATTCTTTCGTTCATATTGCAAAATTGCAATGTTTTCTAGAATTACAAAACATCTGGGACAGTGACTTTATACGAAAGTCACATGAAATACGTAAGTTTAACCCTTTGTTTGGGTCCTTTTGGATCCATGCGGAGAGCTCGGCTGTCACCCATCTTTACTGTTTAACGCGGAGCTCGAAACTGCGAGTAGCTACCCGAAAATTCGACCACAACAACGAGAGAGACAATAGTTTAAGGTCATGGGGTCAATGGCCTACGGAAGCCGATGCGGCGCGGGCTACGTCCGCTTTTCCGCCCATTCCCGAGGCGCGCAAATATGCCCCGATCGGAGCACAACGGTAAAGGGTTAAACACGGACATAAGTGCCTTTTCCTGAGCATTGCCGGCAGGCATTTTGCTGGATTGTATTTTTTCATGTCTCCCTAACAGGGTTATACAACTTTATATTACTTTCTTCTGATTTTATCGTATAGATGTGAAGATTTCATCAACAGGGGAATCAAATTTATCAAGTACTAATGGAGAAACAACTACTCAAGCCAACTATCACACGTTGTCATCAGTTTCAGATATTAAAGGTTTGGTAGCAAAGGCGTAAATCTTGTTTGTTGATTAGGGAGGCAAAAATTTTCCCGAAAGCCGGAACTTCAGATCGTGTCCGTGACCGAACTCGTCTATAGGTAATCCACGAACGAGAACGCGAACACACACCTATTATACACACACAAACAAAGACCCCAAAATAATCACATTGAAACGCGGATACCGTACACAAAACACATATGACGCAATAAACAGTTAAATGCAGTATTAATGTTTTAAAATAGGATCAAATTGACGTTTTCTAAACGCTAAAAGCCCTGAAGCCATCTGTACACCACAATTTGTATTTTCTTTAGTTTGCCTGTTGATATTTTTTTTTTATAAATTTGCCCGAATTATTGTGGAAAAACGATTTCCCTACCCCCTTAATTGGTGAGTCGCAGTGGCGTGGCTACGGTGATTCTGGGGGTTGAAACCTCTATGAACCAACTTTGAAATTCAAAAAACCCTTAAACAGCGGTTTTTCTCTCTCCACGTAGACTTTTGCCCTATGTCGTACACCCCCCCCCCATGACATAATCTTGCTTGTATTATAAATATCAGGATTTCAAAGTGTGGGGGGGGGGTGGCATTTGGCCTAAAACTTTTCTCCTGTACTGGTAAGGTCTGCACAGCGGCGTAGCTACACTTGTTTGTGGGAAGAGGGGTGCGTAGGCAACCAGATTTTACGATTTTTTAGGTGTGACGCAATTTGCTGCGCGCGAAGCGCGCTGAAACTTTTGTCCTTTTTCGAATATTTGAAAATATGAAGCTTTGTATTGCACAAAAGTTTAGATTCTGAGTTTCCTGTAAGGAAATTAAAAAAGCTGGAGGATTACTGAAGAATTCGCATATCCTGTTGGCAAATATGAGATTGAGCGGCGACCAAAGATCTTTTGTGTTACATTATGTTATTCAGCGCAGATGGAGTGAGGCCCCCCGACGAAATTTTTGAGTCAAGAGCTGATATTTGGAGAACTTGGAATTTTATGAAAGAAAATTTATGCAAATAGCACTGTAGTTACTGTTTTCACTTGATGATGTGGTGTCAAATGTAGGAAATTTTGTCACCTGAAAGGCTCGGTAAAGATAACCAAATGGAAGGTATGGGTAAGCACCTCTCAATTTGCGGCGCGCGACGCGCGCGGAAAATTTTGCTTTCTGAAACAAATAATGAAAAATATGGAACTTTTATTGGAGAGAATTTGAAATTTTGGAATTTCATGAGTTGTCAAAACTACACAGTAGACTGGTTTCCCAAATGGCAAAAATTTTCGAATTCTTCATTTTTTCAGAGCCGCCTGCCCCCTGTAGCTACGCCACTGTATGTCTGAGAAAAAGGGGCCCAGATGCAAAATCGGGTGGTAAATGTTTCGAAATTTTGAGTTACTAGGGAACTCCAAAGTTTTCAAAACCTGGTCTTGAAAGTGTGGGTAACTACTTCAACTTCAACAGACTATACGGTCAATGTGAAATTAGATACCGGAGTAAATAGAATCACAACGAAAATTTTGATAGTTTTGTAGGATTTGTACAAAAGTTTTAATAGGAAGAAACCGTTTGTGATAAAGGAAGGTGAAGTAAATCCATAAACTGATCTAAGCACACTACAATCTACTGCAGGAAAATCACAGATCGAGGGGGTGATACTCACTGGTGCTACTAAGGCACCGTTGCATAGGCCTACCGGGGTAAGATTGTTGATACAAAAACATTAAAATATGTCCTTTCGAAGTTTCAAACGACACCTCATCATCCACTCTCTGCAGACAGAAGATGGAGGTTAACCTCTTATTACAGATTGAAGTCTCTAATCTAGCAAAATTCAGTGCGATTTTACTTCTCTAATAATGGTCTAAATAAGAAATGGTCGAATCCCTTTACGAATGTGTGATGTGCTCGTGTCGAAATGATGCATTTGAAGTCATTTATGTTTCTGAAAAAGTTGCATGCAGACTGTGCACCGAGACATTTTCCTTAAAATGTGTTAAGCCTGTCAGGCTCGTCATCCACTACAGATTGCTAATTTCATAGAAACAGACGGGACGATTCCTCTTCAAATTCCTAAATGTTGTGCTTCTTCATAACCACACCTGCTACCCTATGTACACGAACAATCGAAATAATCATAGAGACCGATGAATAATGTATGTTTGATATGCAAGTGAAAACAGAACATCAATGAAACTACAAGCCCGCGGGGATTTGCAAAGTATAAACGTGTACTTATTGATACAGAAATCGATCATAGTCGGTAGAGGACACCTTTCATAACCTAAATGTATAGTCTTTTTGGTAGTACCTAACTTTTAAGTTTCGGGCCACAAAAAGTGTGTGTGGGGGGGGGGACTTTTACATAAGTGTTCCCTCCACTCAAAAAAGTGGGGAGACATATTCAATCACCCCCACCAAAGAAATCGACTTCCATGGTAAAATTACTCAGAGTTCATGCTTAACGTAACATGCCAAGAAAAGTTGGAAGTAGCGCTCTTGAGCTGAATTGTTTTGTTGCTGATACTAATTGAACAAGTGCAGGTTTTTGTAAGTATAACAATTTAAGTTGCATGACATACCCCCTCCCTCCATATTTACATTTATGAAATACAATGTGATCAGTATAAGCATTGTTTATTACCAAATACGTAGGCATCTACAATTCTTTTTTTACAGATTTTTAAAGTAACTCAGTAACCATTCACCCATTAGTCAATATAAACCTATGTTAATGTTGAATCCCCCCTACAAACACACACAGACACATACCCATCTTCGTCTGATCCTAATGTAGGAATGAACACAAATTGCTTCACAAGAAGACAAAAACACCAAATAACTTATAAATGCTCATTCCTAAATATATTATTTAGTGAAAGCGTCGCTAAACCAAGAACAAATAAAAAGCCTACCATGGTTTTAATTTTATTTTTCATGAAGTGGTTTTCATGGGTTTCGTGATATACTACTACTCCTAACTTTTGTTATCTTATTGTTCCCGTGGCAACATCAAGTCATACACCCCTTTTTCAAATGCATGTAATTATCTAACTTGAACCTTTCGTTTCATACTTTCTAGTCAGTTTTGTTTCTTTTCATTCATTTTTTTAACTATTCAACATGTTTGACATTTTGTTTTCTTTCTTTTATCCATTCTTTTATTCACAGGTGTCAGGAAAAATGTCCATCTCCCGAATTCACGAGCTTGTCACATTCACCTCTCATTATACGTCATTTGAGCATAATCAACTTTCATTCGGTTCATTCATTATTCATATGAACGTGTCATGTGTCATGTATAAAAATGTCTTACCAAAAAGTGCAAAATGGATATTAAAAATGTTGTATTTTTACAATTTCGAGTTGCCTGGAACATTTTAATTAAATACCTTATTGAGCTGTTGAGACTATTTGTTTTGTTTCAGAACTGAGTACTGGAGCTTGTAATGGTCATTGTGAACTAACTCTCGAGGTGAGGTGATACAATCTTCCCACCTTTCGTCCTTTGTTATTAGGCCTTCTACACTGTTGAAGATCCTTGTTAATTTACAGAACAAAAATGAAGAGTAATATAAAAATTACAGAAACGTTCGAGTTTCCAGAACTTTTCTGAAATCCTTGCTTTTAATTTTTATTTCTTTATTTGTTGTGCGGTAAATCGACCGTAACTTTTTACAGTATAACGATTACAGAAAAATACTGACAAATATCTTATGGCCCTTTTCTGTTATATAGACTACATGCCTTTAATTTTTGTTTTGTATATGAACTGCGATGTTTAACAGTGTATGGATGTATTTCCTTACGTCAAGATGGTTAGTTAGTTAGTTAGTTAGTTAGTTTGTTAGTTAGTTAGTTAGTTAGTTTGTTAGTTAGGTAGTTAGTTTGGTAGTTAGTTAGGTAGGTAGATGTAGTTTTACGGCCCAGTTTCCAACCTTTTGGTTCAAGTCGAGCCAAGACGGCAGACGCGTTATCTTCACAGTATAATTTTTAACACTTGAGTTGTCCGTTAAACAGTTGATCTACACTCAGTTGGTTTTGAATATCTTCATTATGTCCAATATACCATGTTTTTCTCTTTAAATTTAAGTTCAACCTGAGATTTGCGAAAGTCAACTGGTTCCTCAATCTACTGAAAAACTTCTTACCCCAGAGAGTTCCAATTCATCTTTCCGACTTTTATAAGCCCCTCCCACAACTGTCTAAATCTCATCCTCATCCAGATACATTCCCAGTTTCTTGTTTCATGAGTGTACAAAACCCAAATGCGTCATCAGAATACTCTATTACAGTGTATACATGGTGTGTAATATGATTTAGAGTCCTCTGCATTTTTTAATGTACTACCAACCAAAGAGCTGTGCCGATTGAGAATTTCTGTTGAATACGACCAAAATTTACTTTCGGGTTAAAATTGGCTCGCCCTTTAACAAACTTACCACACAAGGAAGGATTCAGCTATGTTTGTCAAGTTTGGTTTATTGGTTATATGTTTCAGTGAGCCTTGGTGTAACATTGAAATTGCTCTAGTAAGAATATAGAAGTCGCGTTTCACCCTTTGTAATCGATAGTTGGAAAACATTGAAGTAGGTTGTTCCAACTTCCCAAATAATTTGAAGCAATAGCATGAAATTGTGACGATAGTAGATTAATTCATTCAAAGGGTATACTTGCAAAGTGGCATACCGCTTTAATGGGTACTAAATTGGCAGAATAATATGGAATTACGCATCTTACAAAGCTAAAATTCTCAACCGTTAACACAAAATCTATCGTTCCTTCTTTTACCTTCATTTTAGAAAATGTGTGATGTAATTTAAGAGCAAGGCATAACACGTTGACATATGTATGTCGGCAGGTTACTTGATAACGTTCCAGTGCAAAACAAGTCAATTTCAATTATAATATAAGTCTTATATATATGAAGATAATTGTATAAACGATCTCAACATTTATACTTTATTACAAACAAAAAAGTAACAAAAACAATTTGAGAAACAAGCTTGTATAATGAAGACAGATTGTCTCCGCTTTTGTTTTCTGCACTCGCGATACCAGGATGATTAATGTATGGAAAGCTTTTTGTATTGAGCTCGTGATGAAAAATAAGTCAAATCAAATTGCGCATCCTTTTCAATTAAGGGAAATGAATGAAATTAAGGATTGACGCAGTAGATTCCGTCACTGACTCGTTGGTTCCTTGTTTTGTTGATGCAAAATTATTGATTAATATATAAGGTGCTTGATATTTTTGTAGGTCGCATGATTAGCTTTTATAGGTTTATTTAACATGGCAGACCGTTCAACTGAATCTCATCAGAAAATTGGATAAATTTAACTTTTTTATCTTGATTAGTCCTTTTTAGTTCAGAATTGTGAACATTTATTAATTCCTTCTATCTTCCACATGTCTTAATAATCCAAGAGAATGCTTTTCAGAACAACATTCTCGCGCTTCAGACATCAAGTTATACATCACCGTAGTCAACCTATCATTGTTGCTACGTTTAATGTACCTTTGAAAGCAGTGGTCACTGAATGTTACTTCAATGTTTCGTTTGGTGTTCTGTACCTTTGTTGCCCACAATGGAGCCCTTGGACCAAAACTTTCGATCTACTACCATCAGGGAGGTGTTATTAGGCCTCCCTGCTACCATGCTGCAATTTATTTTGACCCTTAATACTTCAACTTATCATGTCAAGTGAATGTCCAGGCCTACCCGTCGCCAATAGACCCAATGATGATTCGGTACTCCCTGTTCTTGAACTAAGTTTCTCTATCAACAGGGCCAATGATTTTTGCTGTAAGGCCCCTGGATCATCCTTTGTCACGGCAATTAAAACAAAAAACCTTATGTTCTCTTTAGTGGATTTAATGCAATGTACCATCGAAATTTCCGATCGAATCAAAAGTTCCACAGGCCGTAGCTTCATCATTAATTCTGGGCCCTTAGTACTGACAAGGGCCTGTTACCATTCGATACCCACATTGCCCTTTCGGTACATGAACGTATACATTTAGTACATGATCGTTTGAATTCAGTACATGTAGGTATGCAATCAGTACATGTACGTATGCAGTCAGTACATGATCGTATGAAATCAGTACATGATCGCATGCAATCAGTTTACATCATCGTAAGCAGTTAGTACATGAACGTGTACTTTTACTACATCACATGAGTTTAGGCGATCATCGCATGTCGGTGAGCCTTTCGGCGAACTTCTGATACGCCGAAAGGCTCACTCAGTATGGCATGCGGAAGGGGCAATTATAACATGATGATCTTACGTTTTTACATGTACATGTGATTTTAGATATACAACGTGTGATTTTACATGTACATCGTAACATTTAACATGATGAACTTATGGTTGTAGTATATGATAGTGTAAATTTACATCATGATCGTATGAAGTTACATCATCGTATATTTTTGTTACATGAACGTGTAATTTTAGTAAATCATCATATGCGGTGAGCCTTTTGGCGTGCCATACTTTGAGGGGTAACTATCTATAAGCTTTCGTTCAAAAAATTCATAACCAAATGTTGGTAACGCAATTTAAGAAAAGAATACACCGAATTACCTCTCATACAACTCTTAAATCTCAACAGTAAATACGTAACGTATAGTTCATTCGATTTCACGTCTTTGGATTCGAGCTGTAAAATATACTGACATCTTAACTAAAGACAGTTGGACAACGAAACAACGTTGATCACATTTATGTTGCCCAATGTCAAAGGTTTTTTTAGAGTTAAACTAAGACCAACACGATATGTAAAAAAAGAGGAAGGAAGTTATTGAATTCCAAATCAGCTTTTATGTATATTTTTGTTTAACAATTTGTTTTCCTTCTTTCGACTAGGAGAGGCTAGCAAATGCAACCCTGGACGACGTTAGTGATATAGTTGAGAACGAAGATTTGGGAAGTGAAGACATATTGCAAATACAAGGATGGTTTGAAGACAACGCATATATACGGGAAGATGAAGAAAATTACTTACGTTACACGAGAGTAAGACAATTGCGAGTTGTTGCCATGGAAACTTTTTGGGGGAATGGTTGTAGTTAGACAGTTTTGAATGATAAGATGGGGTGGGAACGCAGGGCGCACAATGTTACCAGTTACGTCTGTGTTATCATCATAGTTATAGCATTTGTCGTATGCATGAAATTGCTATCATAATGGCACAAATACATGGCGTCCATGCAGATGGGACTGATGCCCCAATCGACCGTAGTTACGCCAATGGCTTAATTACTATTGTCCGACATTCAATGTAAAACAAAGAAGCATATGGTAACTAGTAAGCTGCTGGTCACAAATTACAACTACGATACTTCAACAACAAAGAAGAACACAATCGTGTACTTGTAGAAAAGAAAGAAATGCTCTTTTTAACTCAAGAAAGAACCTTCGTTTTCACTCAAACCGAAATTCAGATGAAGTTGAAAAATAAAGATTTCAGTAGTCTTGTCTTAAATTGTGGAAAAACTAAAGGTGTCACCTTCACGGCAACCTCATCAGCAGTAAAACAAAGATCAGTTTTACATCATTACCATTTATGAGTCTATATTTGGAAAATATACTAGTTTGATACTATAAAAGATATTAAAGCATTGAAAAGTATTTCACGCCATCTGATTTAATTTCCCAGTTTCATTAATATTTCATATTTCCATTATTTATACGGATAGGAAATTTTCATAAAACTTTATGGGAAAACTATTGGCAATAGATTAATCCAGTATTTACTAATTTTCAAATTCCATGGCAACTAACTATGTTTACCTACATGCTGCCTGATCTATAAATATTTCTTTGTTATTGATTGATAACAGTCATAATGAGACTAACGACAATCCCGTCGTTGAATCACATTTATCCATTTACTAATAATAAGTTACACAATCATTCACTTTTTTCTTTCGGAATTGCTTTCTCTCAGTTTAGCACCGGTTACACTACAGCGATATCGGATCGGATTACGATCCGATGTTGGTATTTTCTTTGTTAAAACCTTCATATGGTGGGAGAGAACTCAAGATTTCTTAATTTCTGTTGGCCTATGTATTTGGTGACGTCACATTTGCAGGCAGCTGTTAGTGTTATAGGATGCGTGTAGCTCGATGAAAGCTGTATATCAATATGATGTCAAGATATAATTAGTACAAATTCATATGTCTACACATGTTGGTCACTTTGGTTTTTTTCTGAACCAAGATAAGGAACATTTGAATTAGATCTTACCAAAATCCGATCGTAATCCGGTTCGATACTGCTGAGGTGTGACAAGCGTTTTATTCGTCATGGCCATACTTCCATTGTTTCTTTCCAGACATACCTGAATACATTCAACGAGATACTTACCTCGTCCAAAGAGGGTACATTTGACTTGGCAGTGAGTAAAACTAATTTGTTTCCAAAACACTATATCTGTGCCAGCAGAGCTAAGTTACTTCACGCAGTTAGTTCTCTGTCAGTTTTAAGACTGCACTTTACAGGCGGTTTTTTATCACTCCGGAAAATTCCAATCCTCCCAATCTAATCACTTTTAGCCCCCCCCCCCCCCCCCAACAACTGTCTAAACTCATACTCATGCTCTAGAACTTTATATTAAGTAGATCTTATAGAACGTAAAAATTCAGAAAACCCTCTCTCACTGAATTAAAGAAACGTTAAATGCATTACTTTTACTCTATTATCTTTCTCAAAAGAATCCAGCTGTATTTGCCGAATCTTGCAACGAACTACTAGAAGATTTTGCTGGTAAATGGTCATTCAATGTTACCCTTGAGATAGCATTCTCCAACATAGGTGAGAAATTCCTTCATTTATTAAGTCACTCTAGTGAAATTAATGCAGTATCAAAACCAAAATGGGGTTGAAATCATTCTTTACTTTAAACCTCATGTGTTCATTGAGCATTCATTGAATGAACGGATTTGTTTTAGTGTACCACCTTATCAACAGAGAAATTCAGTACAACGAGATGAGAAAGTTTGAACCCCTATAAAACTTTACTGTTATGAATTTATCCCAATTTATGGATTTTAAAGAATTGAAGATGGTGAAATTTAAAGGTAAAGAGCAGTCCCCCAAACTTATTTTGAAGAAAAAGCTACATAACACAATTTTCATCTTATTTCTCTTTAAAGTATCTCTAATTACATTTTATCACTTTACTACTGCATATTCAAAGTAAACCAAGCAGTTATTTCTGGTAAATTTCACATTTGAAGAGAAAAAAACATTGTCACATGACTCCCAACAGCCAATCATGAAACTGGACGGTCCACTACACTTCTTCAATTTGGGATGACTGCTCCTGCCCTTTAAATGCATATCGTTTAAATTAGCCTTAAACCTTTAATCACTGTGAACGATACATCCCTTTCAAAAAATGTGAAGTGTTGCAACTTGACTGATGTTAGCAAACTCATACAATTTATAATACAGTGAAGACACATCGCGACTAAAACTTTTCTATGGGTGTATCTTTTTGTCAGAAACCGAACTTGTCAGAAACTCAGCTGATGCATTCGAAGGTTTCACTTCAGATTTCAACACTGCCCAAAGTGAGGGGCAACTTGATGGTTACATTTCTATTAAGAACGACTGGGTAGAAGACTACAATACAACAGGTTTGGGAAGTTTGTTTTTCTTCATTTCATATAGTTTCTAGAAAACTTCTGTAGCTGCAGTGGAGCACTTAACTCGGGGCATTAAAATCAGACTACTTGTTACTACCTAGTTGTAACTTCACTGAGGACTATATCTATACGGTTTACACATGACGTCGTTATTGGTTAGTCACACCCACTGCCTGACAAAAATTAACATTCATCACGTCAGGCTTCAACTGCTTTTCAGATAGCACCTACAACGTACAACGTACCACGAACAACACTATAGTTTTTGCCCGGTAGTAAGGAAAGGGGCACGGCTTATGACGTCAGTGGAAACACTCCATATACATGATTTTCTGGCCCTCGTCTGTGCATCACGAGGTCTGTGACTCTGATTTTTAATTGCAGTCCCAGAACCTAACAGAAATTAGTTGACCTTATTTTAAAGAAATTGAATGAGTTTTCGTTGTCGCAAGTTGAACGTATTTTTTCACTGTAAGATATTTGTTTTTGGGTGCAAGCACCACCCCCTTAAGTTGTTTCAGATAGTCAACGAGCTTTCTCGTGCCAGTTAGGTACAATGTGTCTGTATTTGAAGAAAAAATAGAGTCTATTAAACATCGTTTTCTGTTTTCTTTCAGATAATAGTACTATCGATATTATAGTGGTAACATACAAGGCTTCTATGGTAGAAAGTTTGGGGTAAGTTTAGGATAACTTTAAGTTAAAAGTTAAATAAAAAATATAAAAAAGTTAAATGTAAATTTATTTTTATTTAAGTTAGTCATGAGATAATACAATCATGTTTCCCTTGAACATTAAGAAATATCCCATTGTGAATTTCAGTAACGGAACAATTATGCCAACAAACGAATCAATAAACATTGCTCTTTCTATCTGCAAAGTATACCCTACTGAATATGCATGTGTCAAGTGGAAGAAAATGCTTTTACCTCACAATTGATAAACTACGCCCTCTACAGAGAAAAAAATCACCAGTCCTATTTCAGCTATGTTTGAGAACAATGGCTTGACTTGTTTGAGAATAATGGCTTGACTTCAGATATATGGCGGTTGCTGCTTTTTTGCAACAGTCACAGTTGCGTCGTCAGCTGCATCTCAGTTGACTGCATGTACAACACAATTTTTACGACGTCAGTGAGGGTAACATGCGTGAATGACTTACATTGAGGTCATTGTACGTGGGGCGGGGATTAAACAGAGTTATCACAGTTGCCAGAATTCTAATCATGCATAATCAACGACTTAATCGATTAACCTTTAACTCTTTATGAATGCGCCCAATATTCTCTGAAGTAGATTCAAATTTCCAAATATATACCGTATTAATTTCACTCATTAGAACACTTGAATGTGTGAAGCCTATAGGAATTTAATTACATAATTATTACCGTTGTCATAGTACCGTAATAAGTTGTATTCTTCTCTGCAGGAACGATGAAACGAATGAAATTGTTTCCAATTTTGTGTCAATAACGGTGGTGGTAGACGGCGAAACGATATCGTTACCAGTTATCTTTGGCCTGGAACTGGTATGTGACATTTGTATTGAAAGAGAAAATCCGCATGAAGCTTTAAAATTACTTTAAATTAAATGAAATGTTGAAAGTATACACCACTTTATAAAGTGGTTTTTAACTCTTTCCGAGTTGTCTTTTAAGCCAGTTAGTTATCACTCCAACATGATCTTTCAAAAGAACTAATTAAAATTTACTCTATTGGTTAGATTTTAGTCATCATTACTGATTTCACGAAATGAATAGAGGGCACACAATTAACCAGTTAACAGTAGATCGCTGATAGATACCCGCATAATTCCTTGTATTTGCTGTTTTGAAGTGAGTCTATTTGTTGTGGTGACAAGAATCTGGTATATTCCTATGAGAATTGCGTATGCACAGTTCCATTTATATATTTATTTAAATTTTTTTACACCGCCATTTGACCTCGTTAATTTGTACTGTTTGTGTATTTTCTAACTTTATCATTAATTCACGATGATAAGGGATGTACAAAGCATCCGAAATGAACGTTTTTAGAACAAGCATTATAGACCATGTGTATTGCCGACACACAGACAACTGACATCACCCTTTGGGCAGAACAATGGAACACGCAACTACACGCGTAAAAATTCGCCCTGCCCCTGTAGCAGACTATGCGCGTATTCGACTGGTTGACCAATCAGCTGTCTGCATTTGTCTGTGTTGGTTTGTTTTGCCCTCAAAGGAGGGCGTACTTTCCGCTCTGTGACATCATATGCACAAGCATTATTATTGATAAGAAGAACTGTATTAATGTTTAGTTTAATCTCATCAAGATGACAAGGAATAACAAAGGTATGAACCCTTTTATGGTGTTAAATTTTATCGAATAAATTATATTTCTATGAAAATTCCTCTGGAAGCCGTCAGCAATCATTTTCTGCTTGATTTTGTAGCAATTACAAATTTCTTATTGAAAGAATATTATTCATGAATTTGGAGTCATTCATCTTTCTACAGTCATTATATGATTCCACACTGCTTTATTAAAAGTTCAGCAAATTTTAAGAACGTTGCACGGCGTAGTTCTTTTGGGCGAGAATTCTGCAATTTTTGTAGGTAATCCAATACAGGAAAATTTTCAAACTTCTCCATTTGCTTTTCAACAACTAGAAACCTGTCGCAAATTAAGTAACTTTCATTTTATATTCTCCTCATGAAATTAAGACCGTCATTAGAATCGTGATGCCTGAACTTTTGTTTTTATCTTAGTTCACTCTTGAGTTAAAATATCAATCGCGTAGCGTGCGTTGGGAGTTAGTTGCCATGGTTTCTTGTGTCATTCTCTTTCAAGCTGCTATCGATTCGTAACTTCGAGACACTATGTGCGAATATCTGAAAGGTTATTTCAGTACATGGGCAGAAAAATATCGGATTTTTTTCTTTCAGGACAAGGAAAAACTGAAAACTGATGCGAAAGGAGGAAAAGTTAATTTGGATCCATTCTGCGTATTCTGGGAATATTCCTTGTAAGATCAACCCTCTCCGTTACTAGCTCAACTTAACTCTCTTCGTTTTATTGAATTTTACTAAGGTTTATCCATTTGATTGTTATACAACATTAATGCTGCTTTTGAAAGTGGCTTCTCGGCCTTTTGGCTGAGATCTTTTGTATTATTTGTTATTTTCGTCCAGTCTAGAATGGAGCCATACATGACAGACCAATGGTGTAAATGGTCTGAGGGCCGTGAGGTTGGTCACGTATTGACTTTAATAGCTTCTTTCTCTCTTTGGGAAGCAGTTTAAAGTTTGGTTTCGCCGAACGGCCCTTTGCCAGAGGTTCGGGAGGAGTTTAGAAAAAGATTTATCTATTTTATCATTATTACTTTTACTATTTTACAAGCGAATAATTGGTCCTTTCTCTGAGCCATT
Organism: Holothuria scabra; assembly: GCA_037179385.1. Taxonomy (NCBI): domain Eukaryota; kingdom Metazoa; phylum Echinodermata; class Holothuroidea; order Aspidochirotida; family Holothuriidae; genus Holothuria; species Holothuria scabra. Next base: position 30,094,135 of record CM074200.1, read on the forward strand.
TGAAGCCAGCGAACTTTTATAGAAAAAATGCTGGTAATGACCCTTTAGTATCTGTATTAGTGTATGGATTTAGCATTGATGCAGTGATGGAAGAGTGATGTAAGTAATAAGTTTTTTAATGTGAATCCAAATTGCTCTCATTTTCAAAAATGTTACTTATGGAGAAAAATGCCGTTAAAGTACTCGCTAGGCCAAAACTGATATAATCTAAAGTTCTAAACGTAAAAGAAGCAATGTCATGCTTTGACAATACACAGTTGAATCCATCCAGTTGACATGTAATATTAGAAATTTATGCATATCATTGCTACATTCTATGGTGTATGTTTATTGTTATGAATCCAGTTTGTTGAATGGTGTACTTTTTTAGTTGCTCAAGAACATTTCTTTGCGTATATTAAGAATAATCTTTACAATTTAATTAAAAGGTGCGGGCTATTTAGAAACAACAGCTTCCCTCTTTTTGGTTTCCCGAAAGGGAAATCCTATGGACTCATGCAGACAAGACTTCTGCAAAACGTGTAGGATCGTGCATTTTAGTGTTGGCGTATACTATGGCTCATCGACTTTCTTAACATTGGCGCACAAATACTCTGCGACTACATAATTGTTCACTGATTGAAGCCAAAGACCGGCTTTATCGAAAATTGTGTTTTGATGACTCAGCTAGATGAGACCATTCATAACGTGGGTATCATCTATGTGCTCTGTTTCTAGAAAAATAGTATTGTTTGCAATTGAAGAAAAAACACGAACACTTTTTATTCTGTTTGATTAGTTTAATGCATAATATGATAACAGATTTTTACTTCATAGTTGAAACTTTGAGGAACAGCAACTTTTGAGGCGAGAAATATTTTTACCTCCTTTGAAACTTTTCAAACCTTCACTGGGCAATGCGTTTTGTAATAGGTATCCATCGAGTTTCTAATAATATTTAGAATGTATGGAAGCCAACAGAAAGCATTAAGAAAAGAGGCATATGCATTAGCACTTTGGGGGAAGACAACTCCTCAGCAGTTATTTTAAAGGGTCAAACCTCTCACCTCAAACTACAATTTTGGCACCCGGGTACCGAAATTCTCAATTGGCTCAGCTCTTTGACTGACAGCTAATTCAAACAATTCATAGTGTCAAAGCTTATATTACACAGCATGAACAGTACTGATAGTGTTTTGATTACATAAATTGAGTTTTTCTATACTCCCCCAGTAGCAATAAACTGAGATTGTGCCTGTATGAGGAGGAATTTCAGACAATTGTGGGAGGGGCTTCAGTAAGAAGGTTAGGAGAATTGGAACTGTTTGGGTTTAAGGCCCTTTGGTGGTTTTTCACCGGGGTTTTGTAAAAAAAAGGAAAAAAATATTCCACATCGTGTCCTTAGTTGAAACCCTGTCGCAATTCCTTTTCCTAAATCAACATATCTCATTTTAAAGATTGGTTACTTTTGTTTAAAAAAAATTACCGCTAGTTTCTCTCCAACAAAATCACAAAAAGTTATATAATGTGGGCACATTGTCTCCCATTCGTTTTGTCTTTTTATATTAGTTAAAGTCCTTTTTTCCTTGAAATTTTATACTGTGGGAATGTTCAAATATCTTTGCCTGTAGATCAAGCATTACCCTTCACCATACGTAGAGTACAACTACCACTGTTGGTTAATATTTTCTGCAGTGGCATCAAAATTATAAATAAATTGAATGTAATGTCAAATTATTAATCAAAAGAAAACAGTTGCATTCCTTATATTGTATTTGTATCTTTCGAACGCTATATGCTATTGAGATGAAGTTTTCACCTCCTAAAAAAGAAAGCTTTTCTGCATATCTTGAAGTTAATGAATTTTGTGTCTGGAAATATGTCTTTAATTATCCTTTCGGGAAACGTTTAATAGTAAAGTTTTGATTAGTTTTTGTGTTAATAAACAAGGTTTAAAGTACTTCGAAGCGTGTGTTATCGCGGGGATAATCAGATAATGCAATCTTGGGATTACTGTTATCTCTTGATCCACTAACCCCTATCGTGTGTTATCCTGCCATACACGGTCCATTGTTGTTTAAAAGCTTAGTCCTTTCACCTAAATAGTTCCAATTCTCCAAACCTACTCACCAAATGCTCCAGGACATCCTAACCCAGGCACGATCCTCAATTTATTGCTTCACGGCGAGACCCCGATGTGTAGTCAAAACTCTCAGTAGAGAACGTGCTGTGCAATATGAGCTACAGTAACTGTTCTCTGCAGTTTTTAATTTGCTGTCAGTCAAAGAGCTGTGCGCGCTAGTGGAGTATTCTGTGGACTGCAACAAATATTGTAGTTTTGGAGAGAGTTGAGTGCATTTAACCTTCAATTACAATGTTACGTATTCGACTCCATCAAGGCGCATGACTCTTTATGGACTGTGAGGTCATAAGGGTAAAGTATTTATAGGCCTATATTTTAGTACTTGTAACAACGTAACAGAATTAGGATTAGTCGCCGTCGTTTTGAACGTTTATGTGCAACTTTGCAAACCTCTCAACAGAGAAAACGATGACGCAGGCTACTGGAGCACTTTCGGCTGCGCAGTTATATCACAGAATGCAACTTACGTCCAATGTAGCTGTAACCACACTACTAATTTTGCTATCCTTATGCAGACTACTGAAGTTGAGGTATGTCTGAAATTCCACAAGCCCGATTGGCTTTCAGTGTTTTATAAGTATATTGTTCTTTATTGTATGCGTAACTATGGAGCTATTTCGCATTCCTCCGTAGTAACTCCAAGGACCGACTGCAGTGGTCAAGGCCGGGAGTTCGAGTCCTGGCAGGGTCACATCGAAGACTTTAAACCACAACTCGAAAAGGCCGTGGCCGCCTCGACATAAATCCTTTGGTTAGAAACTGGGCTGTAAAACTCCATCTTACTCCATTTAGTAGCCTACAGTGCTATGCAGGTTTATCAGTTCGTATACACTTTAGCTTACTGTGAGCAGGACGTTATAATAAATTAGCAAACTAAATGCGTGTTGGGCGTGCGAGACTTTTGCTCCTTTCGAGAGATTCGAGAATGTGGTACGGTACTTGTGGTGCATACGTGAACACTGAAGTAAGGAAGTGTCTTCGGTAGCTTAGAGATAAGCATAAATCAAAAGTCGATTGGGGGAATGCCCCTCTGCTACTCCTTGTTGATACGGCAATGTTTGCATAAATCCTGTCATAGAAGGATCTTACCTTCAGAATTGACAAAATTGGCAGTCTGTGATGTCATAATTAAAGACAAATTGAACATCTTTTAATCCCTTAGGATCTCGGCACATGTCAATGAATAGTTAAATCCAATAAAACTTTCGCGAATTACAAAAAGAAACATTCATTCTGCAACCTTCAGAAAGGTATCATTCATGTAACATCGTGAAATTTCTGTGCTTCTCGAATATTTTTTGTCCTTTTATTTGAAAATGAAAGCTGAGATACCTTAATGTTTTGTGTAAAATGCACATTTGAAATATTTGCGGCAGTCGTGTAAGACAGACTCTAAGACTAAGCATCAGAGTAGGCTCATTTTACATTAAGATCAAATTAAGTTTCGATGAGGAATAAAGTCGCCCTTCCAAGTCCTATTTCTTGCAGCACCACCCTGGGTCGATCCCGGTTCGATTACAATCTATTTGATGTCAACTGAGGCCCAACTGACGACGTGGGATGTTATCAGTGAAGGGATCTGAGCGCTGGTGAAGTGATATTGTGTAACCAGCGACTTCAATTGTCATGATGGAGTGGGAAAGTGTCAACAAAACGATATTTTTTGTGCGATAAATGTGGGATATGTTTACAGACTGGGGAAGGCTATAATTTGTGAAACACAATTCCGCTGACGCCGCTTCTTGTCAAGTAGAGACACGAATTCTTTGTTATAAGGTTTTATTACTATGTTACATGAATGGCATGCTGACAATTCAAACCAATAAAAAGTTCTCGTAATTCTATAGCTCCTTACACATATTAATAACCATGCGTCCTCAACATCAAGAACGTTACAACTGTTCAGATCAAAGACAAATTTCAATAGCAATGTAAAATTGAAAAAAGGTTTGAAATCGGATACATAAAAAGTTTTAGTAGACATGGATGTGACATCAATGAATATGTATTTGATAATTTGAGACTGTTGTGAAAAACTTTTATGATTAATATTTGGGTTATGAACGTTTTTGAAGCTGAAACCGTTAAAGGACCAATCCGCTCACCCCAAACTACAATTCTTGTAGGCCGGGGTTTACCAAAATTTTCGACTTGCTGTTCTCTTTCATGGACACCTAATTCAAACAATGCAGTGTATCATGAACTTACTGAAAGTGTTTTGATTATACGCATTGAGCTTTTCTATACTCACCCTGAAGCAATAAACTGAGATTGTGCCTGGATGAGGATGAATTTCAGACAATTGTGGGATGGGCTTATGTAAGAAGGTTAAGCGAATTGGCACTGTTTGGGGTAATAGAATCGGGCCTTTAAGGTATAACGCAAATGGATATGTGACGTTCAGTCCCATTTGTTTTCCACTTTGTTATGTTATAGAACTTTGATGATTGGGCGAGGAATGAATTATTTAAATTTAAGTAATATGAAATCATTTTGGTTATTAAAGGCCCAGTTCTCTCACCCAAAACAGTTTCAATTCTCCTAACTTTCTAACTGAAGCCCCTTCCACAATTGTCTGAAATTCATCCTCATCCAGACACAATCTCAGTTTATTGCTTCAGAGTGAGTATAGAAAAACTCAATTTAAATAATCAAAACACTCTCACTATCGTTCATGCTGTTTAATATAAGCTTTGACTCTGCATTGTTTGAATTAATTTGTAACTGTCGTAACCTACTTGAGCCCCCCTACATCTGTTTAAAGTCCATTCTCATCCAAACACAACCTCAGTTTTTTTTTCATCACGATGAGTATGCAAGACCCCAATGTATATCACAAACAATATCAATACAGTACAGCCTGAGTGTGTCATATGACACTTTGAATTGTTTGAACTAGCTGTCAATTAAAGAGCTTAGCCAATTGAAAATTCTGTTCAATCGTGCAAATATTGTACTGGGATGAGTGTGTTCCCGAAAAACTACGGGCACACAATAGTACCTCACTAAAATTTGTTGCACAATGAACTCTTGAACGATAAAATAGAGAACCACACAACGCAGTGATGTCGGTTCACGACATTGTGGATGAATTCGACAATCAAGTATATGCTCAGAAATCGCCTCTATTTTTTATTTCATTGCTTGCCCCTCCAGTTTCGATGACACTGCTACATTTGTCACGTTCAGGCTGATCATTCGGAGAGTTGCCGTAATGTATAACTATTTCTTTTTATTTTATAGATAAGCCCAGAAGATGAAGCAGCTCTCTCCTTACTGAGTTTGATAGGCTTAGGGATTTCCACAGCCGCTTTGCTCGTCACAATTATAGTCCTCGTTTGCCTACCGTAAGTAAATGAAAATTCTTAAAGGGATACTTCTGACAAAGTACTAGAAAGAAATTAAAACAGAAATCCCTTTCTCTGTTTTTGATGCTTTTCGCATCTAAGAAGCACGCTGCTTTTAGAGGCTTTGAAATGTTCTAATATTCAATTTACATCAGTCAATTGCATTACATCATGAGATCTGTAAAGTATAGGCCTACATGAACATTCTTTTTGCTTTTTTACAATATTGACACATATGCTAAAGGAAATATTTACACGCTGTTAGAGTTGTCCCTTTAATTCGCCCGAACTCTCTACTTCTGTTTATTCTACAGGTCTCTGAAATCAGATCGTGTCTTCATACATAAACATCTAGTGGTGGCGCTGATTATTGCACAAACACTTTTTATATCCACACTGGGAGCAGTTCATCAAGAGGTTTGTGAATTTCATTATTCGAAAACCTAAATTGTTACATTGCATCATAAATCAAAACTTCGTAGCGCATTAAACTGATCGTTGTACTTTGCCTGAAGTTAGTATAGCTTCCTACATCGATGTGAGATTTCATAACCAGACCATATTTTCGGCAATATGCCTTAGATACTCTAAAAAAGTTTTACCCAAATTTAAATAGAATCTAATCGATTGGAGCACGAACCGGAATGTTGTCAAATCTTTTATTAGATTCGGCTCCTAAATGAAACGAATAGTTTCATTTTTGAACCATTTCCATTAATTTAAAACGAATCTTTTCAAATATTTGACAAGATTCCTTCCCTTATTTCACTAGACGTTTTAGAGTGCATGCTGATGTCGTCCTTTATAATGACCATCAGTCTGAAAATATTTCACCCACTAGGAAAATCTTCGTCCCTTCTACCCTTCAGTAGATGTCATATTTGCAATTCTAATTTAAAAACCAAATCCTCCGGAACCCGAAAGAGTTCCAATTCTACTAGCCTCCTCACTTATTAGCTCTCTCTTAACCTGTTAACTGTCTAAAATTAATCCTTATCCACACACAGTCTCAGTTTACTGCTTTAGTCAGAGTAGGCAAGACCCTAATATGCAATCAAAATAAATGGCAGTACAGTACATGCTGTGTATGTGAGCTTTTTAACTAGCTGTCAATCAATGGGCTGTGCTAATTGAGAACTTCTGTGAACTACTACTGAAATTTTAGTTTGGGGTGAGAGGCTTCGCCCTTTAAAGAGGACCTTGCCCATAGAAACTTTTCCTTTTTAGCAGACGTCGTTTTTGTACTCCCGTTTTGACGCATACACTCTAACGTCGGCCTTAACACACGAGTGCAGCCAGTACAGATGCGCAGACGGGGATACATGTACATCGAGCTGCTGCGCATGACCTGGGGATCTGGGAATGCGGCAATATATTGACGGTCTATAATAAGACTGTGGAAGACATGCTTCATAGCACGTCACTGACCTGTTTCCGAAAAGTATTTGATTAAATATATTACATGAGCTGTAATTCAGAAACATCGATGACGCATTAAATTAATAGTAGACATGGTGTTTTTTTATAGTTATTTCTCTCTAAGGTAGACTAACTTTGACAATGACATTGTGAATAGTATATTGTGCGTTGTGAATATCGTCGATAATCCCTTTCTCATGTTTCCTTTCAGTTAATTTGCAAATTGGTGGCGATATTCTTGCATTACTTTTATCTGGCGGTGTTCATGTGGATGTTGATAGAGGGCGTACATCTGTACCTGGAAATTGTTCAAGTGTTTTCCCGTTTCGACGGCAAAAATAAAACCATACACTACATTGTAGCTGGGTGGGGTGAGTTAAAATAATATCATTTCACTCTATCAGTCTCATATTTAAGCATAGATAGTTTCCTTTTCTAATGAAATACCCTATTTGTTCACTAATTAAAAAGTTAAACCTACTGATTTTCCAAAGACGTGACTGACACTGATTACATCAGGCTTTAATTCAGTACCCTCTCGGTGAATTTGTTCAATGTACATTTTTGGACACCAAACTAAAACATACTTCAGTAATCAATAATAAACTCTCCCTTGTCTAGGATTTTTACGTGCCAACAAGAAAACAATCGAAGTTTGGCTTCAAAAAGAGGAGTATTCGCAATAATTTGATGAACTCTATAAAATGGACGGTATTACTTTTATTATACTTGTAACCTATATCAGTTTTACAATATTGAACTTCATAAGATGATCAGTCTCATTTCTGTGACTTGTTTGTATACAAAGACGAAATCTTGCATAAGAGGAAAAACCCAATTTTCAGCCCACTCAAAACAAAATAATAAAACATCAAAATCATAGGAAAGTTATTACAATATACCATACCATTTTACAATAACAGGTGGTACTCGTCAGCATTTGTCAGTGATGTGTAGAGCATTTATTTCATACAGGGAATGTTGTAGATATCGTAAAATATACAGCAATCCTTTTCCAACTATGTTCGAGATTTTTATGGGCGTATTAATTCGTCATGGATGATGAGGGTACGACACTTTGAGAAATATCATCAATACTCTCAGGTTTTATTACGGTGGTATCGGACACAGGTTAAAAAAATACACATTAGTTGACTTTTATACTAGTGAATAAGGCGACAAATTGATTATTTGATATATACTCCCTTTACCTAATCTGCTGACTTGGAGGGTCCAACCGTTTCCCCCTTTTGGCTTTACATCCCCCTCCATGGTAGAAACGGATACTGGTAAATCCCTAGTGATTTTAGCTTCACTTTCATTTGGCCAATCAAAAATATGTCCAGCACTCATATCGAAATTTTCTCCGAGACACCACTTCTTGGAGCACTTGGCAAATATTGTGACATGAGCTTAACCCCCCCACCGGTTCAGTCGCCGATTATGCTGTCTTCGGGGAACTTATGAATATTTTACAAGAACTAATGGACTGCTAATTTCACTATCTGTAATTTTTTTTATTCAACATCTATTGCCCGTCGAATTTTGTGAGTTTTTTCGTCATTGGACAGAAGTTTATTACAAGAGGACATATTAATTTTCTGTAGCCTTCTTTTCACCCTTGTTCTCTGATTAGGTCTCCCGCTGCTAGTCGTTGGTGTGTCGGTTGCAATTCGATGGCGGAACTACGGCATAGGGAACGGGTAAGATGTGAATATATAAAAAAATAATTAGATTTCTCTTTTCCACAATGAAAATCATTTTCATCCAATATAGGGTAATTCTCGATTGACTAAACAAATATACTAAACAAGCAAGAGGTTATCAATTAAAGTATACACTCCAGAAAAGTCCGGTTCAAATTCGATTTGAACCCCGTTCAAATGGGGACTGAACTGAATTTTCTCGGTCAACTGGTTAAGTATTTTACGAAATTGCAAAGGTAAATTTTAAGAGAAGCATTTGGAACCGAAAAAGACGAAGTCGATTTTTTTATTCCTTTTTTCCTTTTTTAGTGTTTTAGTCCTTTCTTTTTCCTTTCATTTTAAACCGGAAGTTTTACAGGTGTCACAAACTTAAACTACAATCATTTGTGGACAAAACTGTTGGGACACTTTGCCATAATATTCATTAATCTCAGTTATATTTTGACATAAACCCCTTGTCCCCTCCCAATGTTGCGTGTAAAAGATTGGCTCTGTGCCGTAACAGCGTAACAGTGGTCAACATTTGAAAGAGAAGCGGGTGTCCCAACAAGTTTTGTCCAAGGTTGAAGTCTCGAATGCTGAAACACGTCTGCTGGAAACTTTTGTCAAGTGTAGGAAAATGTAGCTACAATTCTATATGACTTTATGAAATGTGGATTGTAGGTAGGCTGCGGCTCCATACCATGAACACCAAAATTTGAAAAATTAAAAGCTCCTGAAAAATGTTTTCTTTTCATGAACATTTCAAAATAATCTCTTTTAAGGTCGGTCAAAAGACAGCAACGCTTCCCATCGGAAATCCGATCCGATTTCTTTTTCAATTTTACCCGTTCATTAGTTTTTGTTCAGACTTTGGTTACGTTAAATTGGGAACTGATTGGATGACAATAAGTTGTTTTTCTGTCATCAAAATTCTTATATCGCTCAACTTTCGTTCCAAAATTTGATCAGTTTTTGTGGGAGTGTATGAGAACGTTCTCTGCGGATGCGACGTCACGAAATAAGTAGTTTACATTTCATTTTCTTAATTCCATTCAGAGAGGACAAGACTTTAACTAAAACTCACAAAAATCGGACTGTTGTCGGATCCGATCTCTCTGCAGTGTTCCCGACACTTTCTTTAGGAAGAAAGGTGGAAGGTTAAATTAAGTTTTGAAATGTTAGAGGGGTATTTATTCTAAGCATTTTGGTGAAATTTGTATTGAAATCCGATGTGTGGTTCTCAAGATATAAGCAAGTAAAGGTGTCACATTTTCAACAAATAGTGACTTGAAGCAAGCACATATGACATCATATCCATTCTTAAATGGATAGTCTTTTGTTTTTCTTTAAACTTTTGCTTTGCCTATTTTCTCCTCAACAGTCGTATATTATCAAACTGTGACTGCATATTTTGTAATCTCCACGGGGAGGACCTATTTCTATTAACGTCAAGGTATACACAACAGTTTGAAAAAAAAAAACAAAAACAAAGGGGAACCAAGCATTCCTTGCCAATGTGAGGAAGTGGTACAAATCCTGCTGCCCTCAATTTCACTTTGGAAGACAATTCTAGTAACTTCATTTGCTGATATCTCGAGAAATACATGTCCGATTTGAATGGAAATTTCACCACGCTGTGTAGGTTAAGTTCTTCTTTCTAGGTTTAGTTCTTCTTTCACATGTGAAAATTAATTCTCTGTTTTCGCTTCCCCTCTGACAGTATACATCATCATCTTTCTATGGTATTTGGGGGATTAACCCGTTTTACTTGTCTTTCACAGATGTTGGCTTTCCATCGCAGATGGTCTAATCTGGGCATTTTTGGCCCCAGTAGCTTTTGTCATAGCGGTGAGTAGACAAACAAAAACATAGTATCATTGTTTTGATACCTAACTAAAATGACCCCGGCACTAATTTTCAGGTACTTATTGTCAGACAAATGGCATTCGTTAATTGACGTAGAAACCAACATCATGACGACATCATGAAATGCAACGTTAAATTATTGCATATAGAAGAAATAGCTGGACATTGTGAAAATCACTGGAAGTGATTTGAGTGACGAGTTCACCTCTTTCAGAAGAAGTTTCCCGTGTCTTATTGTTTATACCTTAAATTTTACCTGTCAATTTCTAACCATTATTATTTTTATTGCGTTGACCACCATGCATCCAGGTCACTCATGTGCAGCAATCATGGTCATGATCCCTTGAGGGGATATCATGCAAAGGTCCCGAAACTTTTGAGACATGTTGATCGAAAACTTTTTCTTTTTCTCACGTGGAAGTATATTCAAACTCAGGGCATTATAAGTTGAATTTATTTTGCAATTTGTGCCTTTTTATACAAACAATTTCATTAACTTTAACATCTTGCACACTCTTTGAATAAAAGCCTGGCATTAATAACACCACTGATAGTATTTTTATAATATCGCCCTCTAATTTTTTTTTATGCTGAGATTTCTTAAAACGATTAGAAATTGTGTTGTAGAGTGTTTTTCCCTGACGTCACAAACCCAGCCCCTTTCTTCACAACCGACACAAACTATACTGTACGTTATATGTTAGCTGACGAGGAGCTAACGACGTCTTTTCCCCGGTTTATTTCGTGAATCGATGTTCAAATATTATGTACAATCGAGCTTACGACGTAATGACTGTTGTCTTTTTGCCCTGAAGCGGGAGTGGCTAAGCGATTATGACTTCACGTTAAAAACACACTAAATGCTTATAAAGAAAATTGTTCCTATTGTTCAATCTCCGATTATGCGCATGCACCTCTAAATGATCTCGTTCATAATATTTTTATGAGTCGATCAAAAAACAGATCTTGTGAATAACGTAAAGTTAACGCACCAACGCGAATGACTCAAAAAAGTAACTGCACAATTGACTTGAAGGAGTGGGTAAAACCATTTCTTTATTGATCACATTTTCTTTCTTTTTTCTTCATCCAGGTAAATTTTATCATTTTATTAATGGTCATAAGAGTGGTTTTCCGAGCTTCATCAGCAAGAGGGAAGGATGACAGTGAATACAAGCATCTTGTGTTAGTTCTGAGTTTGTTTAATTTGTAAAATAATGTGATATTGATTGTAGTCACATGGCACCAAATTTAACGTTTTAGTATCCCTACCATAGGTTTTTACTACCATGACTGAGCCATGGTAGGGATAACCTCTACAGATCTGAGATAGGAACAACAGAGAATGCTTTGCCATCTTGTCACTAGATAAGTGACTCGAGTCACCAGTTTTCAAACTTTTAAATGACTCGAGTCGAGTGTTTGACTCAAGTCCCTGTACTATTTCAATGAGGAAATTACCCCTGAATTCTATCGAGTTCCTATCATTTTGAGAGGAAGTGACTCGAGTCGTGACTTGCTACAACACTGGTTGTAAGAAGCGATTGCATAATTTAAATGTGGAACAGGGATCTTAAATAGGTCTTGTGGAGGTGGAAAGGCAGACCTTACCAATGTACAATTTTTTTTTACTTTAGTACCACCTGAAAGATGTTTTCATACAGCTACAAAGTTTTTTGGAAAAACATTTTTGGACTAAATTTGAAGAAATAAGAGGGAATAAATGGTGATGCTGGCTGGTCCTTCTTTCAGGCTTTAGTTTTGTGAAAATGTTTCAAAACTTTTGTAGTTGAACATTAGATTTATGTTTATACTAAAATCAATTTTAAAGTAATTATTTGACCTACGAGTCTGTTTTCCGACTTGAAACAAAATTATTGCAAGCAATGCTTTCACTTTTCCATCATAGAGCTGCCTTAAAGGGTGCACTTTTCCTCCTACCTCTTCTCGGACTCACATGGGCGGTTGGATTTATGTCTGTCAACGAGGGAACGTTAGCGTTTCAGTATCTTTTCGTCATCCTCAACTCACTTCAAGTAAGAAATGAAAATACTGAAATATGTCTTGCCTTGTTATCAGTGGTAGTTTATAGTGGCGGCGCCGCAATGCCTAAAATTTGGGGCAAACTAAGGACAAATCTTAATGTTGGGGGAAAGAATTTTCTGGCGGCAAGAAAAACCAAGCCCAAAGCGTCCGTTTCGAGGGGGTGGGCGGTCCAGGGGAGAAACCCCCGGAAGGCCTGAGGTTTTAGCATATCTCTGAATGAAAAATTAAGTCTCTGTACAGGTATATTATTTATTTTGTTGCTTAAACTAACTCCTTACTGACCTAACTTGACGATGGGCGGGCAAAAGTGGGGAGGGTAAGGACCGACAAAATCTGGGGAAGGAGGAATCCCCACGATAGCGCCGCCACTTGTAGTTTAGTATCTACTGGATGGGGTTCCGGTTGTTCGGGGAGGGGGAACAGGGAGCAAACTCCTTGCAAATGGAAAACAGCAACTCGTCCCTCAAAGAAAGGCGAATTGTTGCCGGAACATCAAAATAGCTAAAAGTTTGGGTTTTGTATTAAAGAGAATTGCAAAATGAAAATTGATAAGTGTAAAAATATTTTGGTATCTCAATCACAGATTAGAAACTTTGAACTTACAAATAAAATGGAAAGGTGATAACCTTATCATGACCAGCTTTTTCACCAGGTGGGGAAAAATTAACATGTCCCCTGGATTTAAAAATTTTCTCTGCGGGCCGTATTATTAGATTAAAGAACTATGAAGTACCCGTCTACGACCAGCGATCCAAACAATTCATCTGATTTTCATCTATGACTTTCAATCTTTTAGAACGTACGAGAAGGTTTTAATTTCCATCTCACCTTACCTCTACTTTTCGATTTTCTGAACTGAAATCCGAACAGTTTCAAGTAGCATTCAGTATAACTTTTAAAACTCTTTGCGACTGTTTTATTATGACATTTTTAGCTTTAATCATCATTTTGAGAATATGTTTTCCAGTCATATCTAATCATTCCTTATGAAGGCTTCCGAAAAAATTAGTGTTTTTTCTGATAATGGTGGCTCGAGGTGGGAATCTTCCACCGCGAAGGTGAAAATAAAAGATCCGCTTGCTCCAACCATGCTTGCTTCACACCAAGAAAAAGATGGAATACCGTAATAAACATTGAGATTAGAAATTTGATTAGAACTTGTGAGTAGAATAATGTTTTTGCACAATATTTCATCATTGACTTCGCAACTTTCATAGAAGTTTACCAATAGAAATCATCTTTTAATGTACCAATTTTATGCGGACGTCGGTTCATTTATTTCCCACATGATGAAACAAAATGGCGACGTTCTGGACAACACAGTAGCAAATTAGTACCTAAAGGTAAAGAGCAGTCCCCACACCTTTTTTAAGCAACATCTAAACATCACCATTTTATCTTATTTCTCTTCAAAGTATCTTTCATCTTTTTTTGTCTTTGACTTCAGTATATTTCAGTATTGTATATATTCAGAGGTTAACAATGCAGTGCCAAGGTTTGAGAGAACAAATGCTGTCACATGACTCTCAACAGCCAATCACGAAACAGTTCGGTCTACTATACTTCTTCAAATTTGGGTAACTGCTCTTGCCCTATAAATCTACCATCATGAAGAGTAATATTCATATAAACAATGAATGAACATCTTATTTTTACAGGGTCTGTTCATATTCTTGTTCTACTGTGCAATGAATAAGGAGGTACGTTTCTTGCAATTTCACTATGCTGCTTTAAGATGAAATAGAAAAATTGAAATTCCATTTCCAACTTATTGTGTTGTGGTAACAGTAGGGATCCAGAATTTGGGGAGGAAGGCAAATGGGCTCTAAGTTTTAATATTTAGTAAATGCATTATGTATTCCATTGGTCCTTTTGAACACATTACTCTGGAGAAAGGTTGATCTATTGAATGAGTAAGAAGTATGACGTCACGACTTCTTCAATTTTGAACACGACGGATTATCATCACATTTTGAAACTAAGATGCTGAGAGAAGATTGCTCTATCATAAGCTAAAGAGCCACAGCTGGAAAAAATGTCGTGGCCAGCTCGACTTAACTAATTGGTTGGAAACTGGGTCGTAAAGCTCCATCTAACATAACCTAACCTCTAACATTAGCACCTCTTAGCTTAATTGTTTTCATTGAAATGAAACCTGAATCGTTTTTTGTGCAGTTTATTCAACAAATTTCTTGTTAAATCTTTTTATGTTAAATATAAACATATAGTTTACACAAACTGGTAAATGAACTCCTTTTACCCCAAGGTGAGAACGGCATTGTCCCGGAAGTTCAGTCAGGTGGCACTGGAGTCTGGAGGGTCAAAGTCACTCTCGCTGAGAGCCGTGGTAAGACTCTATTTAACTTACTTAGGTGTTAATTAGACATTAACGATTGCGTTTCGTGAACTTTATTCTCTTTGCAGTTTTCCGCAGTTATGAACTGGTCAGATATAAACTTAAAACTCTAAAGAGACTAGCCACTGTACGTTCTTTATATTGATGCTTTTCAAGTAAAGATCCTTTGAAAGGCATTGATGTAATTTCCCCATAACCATCATAGCACTTTCTTTAAAGGAGAATTTTAAGCAAAAATTAAATTTTCATATTTGAAAGAGGAACCAAATTTATACAGTGTGGCGAAAGTTCCATTCAAATCGGACATGTATTTCTCAAGATATCAGTAAATGAGGCCAGTAGATTTGTTTTCCAAAGTGAGTTTGAGGGCAGCAGAGATTATATCACTTCTTCACATTGACAAGGAATGTTTTGTTTGCCTTTGTTTTATCAGACTGTTGTGTTGACCTTGACGTGAATGGGCATAGAACCTCTCTGTGGTTATGATTGAAAGTTTGTAAAATTCCCATGCCTTTTATGCAATCATATTCTGATAATATTGGATTGTTGAAGAGAAAATTGGCTGCAAATTTTAAAGAAATTTATGTGCGGATATAATGTCATTTGTGCTTGCTTCAAGTTCACTTTTCTGTTGAAAATGTGAAATTTTTACGCCTTCATATCTTGAGAAACCACACATCGGATTTCAATTTAAATTTCAACAAAATGCTTAGAATAAGTACCCCTTTAACATACCAAATCCGTTGGATCTTAAATCCTACTTTTAATAATCCATCATCACTCCACGAAAACATATTAATTGAGCGAAATGGTGTAGATTTTCGGCAGATGAAAATTTCCAGCTGCACTGCGAATTTATGGGTTTACATTTTTACATACAGTTGCAACTATAAATATAAATATATAGGAAATGTGACTAGGTAAACTCAAGAGGCAAGATCCAAAACACGATAAAACACACAGGCCTACATATCTAAACAAAGGAATGGTCTTTTTAAACACATTTGACAGGCCTTTCAACTCTTTTTCTTTTTGTCCGTTTTTTTTAAGTGTGCATATGAGACATTGTGGGCTAAATATACGAGTTGATCGGTCGACTAAGTGTGACTTTGTATAACTAAAAGAGTGAAGGCATTGCTGTTTGCCCGGCTATTACAAGCTGATATGAAAGCGTGAACCCTAACATAACTCATGGGGGCGTAACAGCCTCTTTTTGGCGAGAATTTTACTCTGCTGCAATCATTTTTTTTTCGGCGTGGGGGAAAACAAACATGGGGTTTTAGCATACAAAGGCGAACTATATGGGCAATTTGATGTTTTTTTGACAAAACCATTTGGAAAGTGAAGATACTGAATTAATCATATTTTTCAAAGTTTATATTGATTTAATCTTTTAGGCAAAACTGAGGAGTTCTGGAAAATCTACATCACCCGTGTTCCGATTTACTGAGAGCAGTGGTGCTTCTGGGCTACCGTCTAAATCATCCTGTATCCATAGCGAGGATGACGGCAAGAAAGAATCTATTAGTGCCAGCGGTGAGTTGTAGAATTATATATTTGACCACGTAGGAGTGGAAGCTTCAGGCAGGCTTACTATTGATTCATGTTAAAAGAATAACCGGGAACCACATTTATTTTTGATATGTTAAAAAGGTACATATTCTAAGCATTTTGGTGAAATATCCATTCATTTTCAATGTTACGTTCTCAGGATATTAGCAATTGAAGTTGACACATTTTCAATGAAAAGTGGACTAATAGCAAGCAGGTGTGATGTCATGGATCACTTTGTTGACCGATGTTTTGGTTTTCTTTTATTTTTCTTCCTGTTAGTTTGACCTTGAATTTATTAGGGATGTTATCTTGCCCCTAAGGCACATGAAGTTCTTGAAAGCCCATTGCTTAGGATGCACAGATGATATTTATACATTTAAGTTTTGTCGCATAAAATTGGTGGTAAAAAATAAATAAATACAAACCATTGGCCGACAATGTGAAGCCATGACATTGCGCCTGCTTGCTCCAAGTTCATTTTATGTAGAAAATTTGCACATTCAATAGCTATTATCTCGAGAACCGAACATGGGAAATAAAAAACTTTCACCAGAATGCTTAGAATATGTTCCTCTTTATCATATCAAAAATAAATTCGGATTTGGACTATTCTTTAAGTCATCACGTTACCTAGCGCGGGTATATCCGTGGTCACAGGGCAGAACTCGTGATCGCAGACCGGGTTGCCTGGCGCTGGGGGATCATTGTCACTGACCCGGTCACCCGCGTGAATAGTAAATTACGGTATGTTGTCACAGTTTCTTTCCTTGTGTTTTACGTCAATTGAGGTTTTAGTTGTGAATGATGTTCCATTCGGGTCTCTCTCTAGACACCAAACAATGCGGATATCTACACCCGCTCCAAAGAAGTTACTAAATGCTACTCTATTTCAATTTAGACTTTCTTGACTAAGATCTCTTTGCAAATTAAAAACGGTACTAGTTACCAAATCTTGGAACACTTTGGAACAACACTCCATTAACTTCGTTATTTCCACTATATGATTATGAACATCTACAGCTTTATTTCCAGATATAAATGATACTTAGAGGTATCCTTCCAAACCATTGGTTGGCACTGTCCCATATAGTTTTAAGCCGGATGCTAGGAACGGGATTCGACTGCCAGTCATTAGATCATGCTTGACATGTTCGCCGTCACCTTTCATGAACCCGACTAACTGATTTAAATATATTTTTTAACCAAGTGGGAAGAAAATTGGCGGGAACATGGGCCAACTTTGACCAGACACTAACCCCCGGCTACTACGAACAATGACAGCTTAAGAAAAACCCTACAACAATTCCCTTTTGGGACAGTTACTATACCGGGGGCAATCCTCATCAAGACATTCCCAAAATATCTGATCGAAAGTTTTCATTTAGTTGGGTATGATGGGAGAAACGGACAATCGTCGGTATGGGAAGCTGTCCTGGTGTGGTATGGGGTGTCCCGAAGAAGATTTATGTAGTAATAGAGATGGGCATCTGCTTCAGACGGTTAAACTAGTACCTTTGAAAATTGGACACTTTCTTCTTAACTTTGTTGTCATTTTCTCAAAACAGGTATAAGTGTGCACCATACGGACCCAGACGATCAGCCAATTCTTAGGGTGAGTTCTTCTCTATTTCCTTTCATGAAGGATGCCAAAGAAAAAGTAACGAGAGATCAGTCATTCCTTACGCGGTATCACAAACTTGAATGTAGGCTACACATCCAAATTCTTCACAGGAAAGCCATCAAAACCTATTTTTTATTTTTTAAATCCATACCCATAAAAAGCTGGCCGGTGATGGGGTATATGAGTGATGTTTTTAACCGACTTACGACCGGAGAGAAAGGTCAAAGAACAGAAACTCCCCTCTCCTTTAGAATGTTTTTAAATATTTATGGGCCTCGTTTAAAGGAAAATTTCTGTAAATATTCAAGTAAATGTTGAGAGAAAATACTTCAAAAGAGGGCGGGCCATATATAACCCCCAACTACATCTTTGATTGTGGGGTGAATCTCAAACTCCGTCTCTCCGCGTCCTCCACCCCTGTGTTGAGCCACACCACACTAAAAGGGGAAATTTAGGCAAAATTTAATTTTCATATGTGAAAGAGAAATCAAATCTACACAAAGTGGTGGAAGTTCCTTTCAAACTGGACATGTATTTCTCGAGATATCAGTGAATGAAGTCCTTAGATTTGTGTTCAAAAGTGAGTTTGAGGTCAGCAGAGCTAAGTTATATCACTTCCTCACATTGAAAGGTAATGTTTTGTTTCCCTTTGTTTTATCAGACTGTTGTGTTGACCTTGACCTTGATAGGAATAGGATCTCCCTGTGAGGATGCAAAATTTGTGAAGCTCTCATGCCACTTATGCAATTACATTTTAATAATATGTGATTGTTTAGAAGAAAATCAACTCAAAGTTTAAAGAAAACATGCACATGAATGTGAGGATATGATGTCGTATGTGCTTGCTTCAAGTTCACTTTTTGTTGAAAATGTGAAAACTTTGCATGTTCATATTTTGAGAACCCCACATCGGAGTTCAATGCAAATTTTACCAAAATGCTTAGAATAAGCACCCTGAAATGTACCAAATCCTGTTGTGACCTTAAACTCTTCTTTTAATTGTTACTGCCTGGTTTTGACGTCAATGAGAAATATTCACACAGTGCTTTTACGTGACGTCATGACTGGGTGCCCACGTCCATTGTATCTTTGGTAAAACACAGCAGTCAGCACACACGGTCGTCAGCTGCTTGTCAACTAGAAATACGTACTGCAATGGATTTTGCCATGTAAAAGGGGCGGGACTCATCACGTCAGTAAAAACACGCTCTATTGGCTGCACTCACTAATAGGCCGGGCGATGGGCACTGTTTAACAAGAAATTTCCTTATTGGTTTACGATAACCCTAATCCCTTCCCCGAACAAAGAAAACAATCGATACAATACAATGGCCACAGCCAATCAAGAAACACCTTGTTAAACAGTTAAACAGTGCGCATCTACCCGGGGCGACGGTTAATACCAACACTCATGAGAACTACGTATTCGGCATCTGCTATGAAAATAACCTATCTTGATAAGGTGGAACAATTTGAGAGAGAAAATGAAAAGAAACGAAAAAGAAAACACACATTAAAGAGAAACTTGAGTATAAGGCGTGGTCGGTACAAATGAATTTTTCTCTCCTGGCCCGGAGCACATGATTTAATTAGAAATTTATTGGAATAATTAAGTGTTGAAATAGCCATTCTAACATACTACTGTTAGAGTTTTATACCTCAATCATCTCAGGATTTTTTTTAAACTAAATCTTTGGTGCATGAGATAGTGTATCACCATTTAATGTATAAGGACACTGCAGGTGTCTTTCATTATTAAACACATTCTGAATATTTTTGAACCCTCAGAACATCGAACCAAGCAAAAGCCCTTTCAGTCCGGATTACAATTAAAAAAATATCAGAGAGTGACCGGAAATGGTATACACTGAACTTGACCGAAGTGATATATTACCACACTTGGATGCGAGGTGCTTGAGTGGACAACAACAGGGTCCCAGCAAAATGGAGCTAAACCAAAATGAAATTATCATAAATTTATAGTCTGAAATTAAAGTCATTGATTTTTGTTTTGCATTTTCTCATTTGGTTATCATCATGCATCTACATAAAGTATTCCTATACATACATCAGTACATTATAAAAAACAGGAAATTTGATAAGGGCTAAATCAAAACGCTAAATGCCAAAATAAAAAACACCACATACATATGAATATTATGTTATATAAATTCATATATGAATACAAATATAAAAACATTTGCAGTTATACATCCGTCTCCTTGTTTTACACAAGACCGGTTCCGGAATTGCTGTTGAGGGCGGTATACAACATCTTGTTTTTCTAATTATTGCCATATCTGAATAACTTAGATAGAAAAATTGTCATGTGCTCTGAGTATAGTGTACGTCAAAAGTTAATGTTAAACTTTTGGTAGTGTATGCACACGTGCACCCACGACAACCCATTGGATCATGCAGCCACATTCAGCTTTATCTTACAACTGTATTCCTATGCTCAATTAAGTTATCTTCAAATGTGCTTCTATTGGGAATTACGTATTGTGCAGGAATATATTTTTTCTCTCTCAAAAATTTGTTTGCAAACCTTACCCCAGGCGTACGTACAACAGATCGAAATCCATTTCAGTTACATAGAAATAATCAGCACGTTTTCTCCATCTTACAGTGTGTCGAGAAATCATGTCGCTATTGGGGAGAGAAACTTAAAAGAGGCTGTTATTTTCTTCAATGGCAAACAGACACATGTAAGCTAATCAACAGGCACTTTTAACGCATATTTTCTGTACGTCTGCATAAAAACACCTTCAGCACCCAGTAATACCATGTATATGGTTTGTGGGATATTGGAAGGATCACAGCCCTCTCAAGACCCCGGCTTTCTTTGCATTCTGTGGTATGACTTAGCTGCAGGTTAACGACTCGTCAACATTATTATTGCCAAATGTGTGATGCATACATGTGGCTCAATCTATGCTGCTTATGGGATTCTTTGTGTAATCATTTTTACACCTAAATCTGTTTTTACACATGTTTTTTTTTCAAAAAGTCTACACCGAATTAGTCGTGAAAGTCCAATATATTAACTATCAAATCTAGCCTGCGTGGCACCTCTGTGGCCGCAATACCCCACCCTTTTAAGCTGCCGCACCTCAGGTTGGCTTTCGTAGCGATTAGCTGAAAGACAAAACTTCTACTCGTCCGCTACGAGGGGTAATTCAAATCCCAAGTACATGTAACAAGCTTGGACGATCTTTGCAACTGTTGATAACTCATCAAGTTGCGTGCGGCCAAGCCATCCGCAGTTTTTTTTTTTTCACAAGAAAGAACGGTGAACGGTTTGAAACAAAAATTTGAGTTCTCAGAAAAAGAATGTTTGCTTCACCTGTCCTGCAGAGTGGAGCAGGGGCGGCGAACGTAGGTGGGATGACCGTCACCTATATCGGGGAGAAAATGTGAAAATATAAGGTGACAATGGAAAAGGAAGAAAAGGAGCCCTCAATTCATGCGTTGCTCCTAAAATTATACTAGTTAAGTCCCTGCAGTGGGGAAGGGGTATGAGACTGGTAGGATACTTCCTTGTAAACCCATATTGTCGACTTAGAATCGTCACTGTTTAAAAGTTAGCCTATTAACAGAGCACCGTCTGTTTTGGTTATACCGTGCATGAAATTTCGGTATTTGAGCTAAAAGTAATTCAACTTGCAAGTAAGTCACATACTTCATTCTAATCAACATTCCACATGCGCAATTTGTGTTTTGACAAATGTTTAAATGATAAGTTTTCTTCATGTGATATGTCGATAAACCAATTTGTGTTTGTGGTCAAGGTAAGCTGGTGCAACTTAATGATAAAGGGATCCGGTTTTAAATATTCATTAGTTGCCTGCTGTCCTTTTTTTCCTGTGTTTTTGGTAGAGATGTGTAACCATGGCAACATCTACTTCACATTCGGCATGGACACCAGAATAAACTACGTTTGTAAATAAATGAGAAAGAAAAAGAACCATGAAGATTTTTCTTATTTTTTCAGTCTCCGGTTTAATAGTTCTCCATGAATCAATCAACTCAATCTTATTAGTTAATCTCAGCTGATGTGCACTTTTTAGTAAGGAATCGGTTAATAGGCCCTATTTAGGAAGGAATCGGTTAACAGGCTTTATTTAGTAAGGAATCGGTTAATCGGCTCTGTTAATCGGCTGCCGCCATTTTACTGCGTCAACTATATATTTTTTTTTTTATTAAGAATGAGGTTAGGAATTTGAGCCATTGTCAGCATGTTAGGAAATTCCTCCTTAAACAGGGCGCATCGGCCCTAAAAACTCCATCTTATAACTTTTGGCAGAATATTACTCAACTGTTCCACGGACTCCTTGAGCCCAACCCTCTCTGCCGCTTAATAACGTATGGTTAGGCACCAAACTTCCAAGTCCTCTCGACTTTTCTGGATGTCTATGTTCTCACATTTTACTTCATAAAATGCCAGAAAATTAGACGACCTGCCTCCTACTAGCACAGTGGGAGCTGCAGTACCTGCTCTCTTCCAGAATACGAATAAAACCTTCTACACTTAGACAAAGATTTTCGAACAGAGAAATCAGGCAATTTTGATAGGTTCATAAAGGTTTCTTTTTTTAACAAAAACAGTTCTGCCGCCTGACCACACCCCCTCCCACGACCTACGAAATTGATCCAACTCCGCTCATTTTATGATGCGCATTTCAAGGAATATTTATTGAAATCCGAGGCCGGCTTATTTTATTAAACAATCGTTTGTGTTTGTAAATTTCTGTCATCACTGAAACAGTATCGACAACGTACACGTGAGAACATTGCTAGTTTGGAATAAGATTTCTGGAGGAGGGTGATGTTGCTAGGTGATTGTTCTCAAAAACCACAGAATACAGCAATGAAAGGATAATGATGCAGAATAAATACCGTTAGCTTTCAAAGGTGAAAAACCCGCTATTTATACTCGCTAATTGCATAGCTTTGGATTTAAATTCAGTCGTCTAAAAGTGACTATATCCTACTCTTATATATTATCACATGCGCACTACGGTCAGTACAGTGACTTTGCGGGAGAGGAGACATGCTCGAAAATATACATTGTACATGTAAGGGACATGGAGAGATGCTTCCCACTTGCTGTCCCCGTAGGACATAAAAAATGTCATCTTGCTCATGGCACAACTGAAGCAAAATATAGTACCGTTTTGCACCTATAACTTTGACACCACAAATTTCAAAATACCTCCTAGAAATGATGAGTCAAATTTACCAACACCAAAAATTGCTATACCCCAGCCCAACCAGGATATTAACAGACAAAATCTTTATATTTTTATCTTTCAAATCATTTTGCAATTTGCTCATTTTTATTGGAATATCAATAATAATTAAACAGTTTTGTGCGAACAAAAGCTCGAAATAAGGACTGCGCAGATTCTACTTACAAGTCTAGGAAATGCCATTACCGGCTATCTGAGAGATTACGATTTGTACATAGTCTGTGGTGAGAGCAGGTCCCTGGTCAGCTGGTAGGACCCATCTAACTCTAACCATGTAGCTATTCTGTGGTGAGAGTAGGTCCCTGCTATAACAAAGGGTCCATCTAACTCTAACGAAGAAGCTATTCCGTCATAACTCTGTATTTCCAAGCTAAACTTTGAAGAAGGGGAGATTCAGATAAAGATAAAAGACTGAACCAAAGCTGATACTGGAAATCAGTTATTTTACTAAAAATAACGATTCCCAATCACTGGCGCACAGAGTGAATCCATTTTTATAATGAGCTGAAAGTTTAAGTGACCTGGAAAGCTGTCTTCATGTCTAACAATCAAGAAGTGCACTTTTCTCTTACAGTAAATGGCAAGATCTTAATATTTACGTTTGCAGCTTGACCCCAAAACTCAAATACTGTTCTCATGGTTTCCATCACCTACGGATAGTTCTCGTCTGACGTCTTAGAAGCTTTTCTCTTTGAGTACTTCTGCCATATATGATGACAACCCTAGGTGTTCACGAACAGGTTTGCCCTCAGACATAGCGGTTGCTCAGCCCTATCATAGAAATCCTAAGCTTAAGCTGGCAGGGGCACGATATCGGGCACCTGAGAGTTAAAACAGATGCAAATGCAGGGTCACGTGCCGTGGGAATGTAATTTGATGGTATGTATCATATATTTATACAACCGAACCGAACGCAATCGTGCCGAGCACTGCTTTTGTAAGCGTATGTTGACGTTGGGTATGTTGCCGCAAATGAACGCAGGTCAAGCAGATTATGACAGCGTGCCGCCAGGATACAATTCCAGCCGCTGTCTGTACGATCTTATAACTGTTTTGTGACAATTGCCCACGCTATATTTATCCTGTAGAATTGTAGTTGTAACTTGTAGATAACTTTATATCTTTGTTTGTGGGCATATGGGTTGAAATGACAGGCTACCGATGCTGAGCATGATATAAATTTAAGAACCCGTGCTGGACTTGGAGCGTATAAAGGTGCCTCAAAATCCCTGACCCTAATTTAACTCTTACCCTTACCCAAATCATGATCCATAAGCCAACCCTAACAGATTTCCGCTTGACCCGTGTTCATGAGCATTGTTATGTCACCATACAGTACGCTTATAAAGACAGTGCTGGTACAGTACGACTGCGTTTGGAAATACACAGTCCGTTATGCTTTCAGCAAGAAAGGTATGTAAATCTAATGCTGGAACCATACACCTGCATTCCTGTAGCCTGCGGAGCAGACTCTATAGTAACCGAAAGATGGCGCTCTCTCAAAATAAAAATACACCTCTCTAAACAGTATAATAGGCTAGCATTCCTGTGATCCTTGTGCCTTGTTCCATTATGTTATTGTGAGCGCCCCTTCCAGCTAAAGCTTAGGATATCTCTGACCCTTATAGCTGTCTGTGAGACATCACTGAAAACTACCCACAAGGCAACTCGGGAAAAAAGAGAAACAGAAAGTGGGCATCTGTTCTCCCATTCAAGTTATTTCTGCTCACAAAATAATCTTTAATGTTTGCCCATTTCATGACTCTATGCCTACACAACAAATATTCAATAAATATGAACAGTCACCTGATCATGGCTCACCTTGGAACATCTACCGAGTTTTTCATCTGTCTTTACCATGCAAGAACTTTTATAAAATGTGAAAGAACTCGGAGTGTTTCAATAATTTTTGTCCAGGAATGTAGATCTATTCCAAAAGCATAAGGTTTCATATTACTTTAGAAGTAATAAAGAAATACTCAACCCTGATGATATGAATGCATTAGGGGATACATGTTTGAGCACTAACCTTCTGCGTAGGTCACACTACAGGGATACTTGATCTGATTTCAGTCTGATTTTTGTGGGTTTTCACTGAGATCTCCTCCATTAGAAAGACCAAAAATATTGCCATCCTGTTTAA
The DNA here is from genome assembly GCA_037179385.1 of Holothuria scabra. Taxonomy (NCBI): domain Eukaryota; kingdom Metazoa; phylum Echinodermata; class Holothuroidea; order Aspidochirotida; family Holothuriidae; genus Holothuria; species Holothuria scabra. The sequence goes on from CM074200.1 coordinate 30,119,549, forward strand.
AAATATGATTTGGATAAGAGGACTGCAGAAATCAAATGTTGACTCTTTTAAGGGTCTATGTGTATCTGATATTAGACGTCCACTGCAGATGTGATGTCACAGAATAATTAATGTACTTTTTTGTACTCCCGCGATGCAAATCATCCATTTACACAGGTCGGCAAATTTTTGTTTCTTTCTGACTAAAGATGGAGAAGATTTTAGTCAAAACGCACAAATATAGGAGTGCAGTCCGATATCGCTGAAGTGTAACCTGCATTTCACAATAGCTGATGGGACCAAACTGACAGTGCAATGATGCCTCCACCAAAATACTGTTGGAAGCAACTGGCTGACCTATTAAAACTGTTAAGTACTGTATATTCATGCTGAAAATTTTTGACAACGACTCACAGCACTGCAGCTTTGTACTCATACCTTCTGCCTATCAATCATGATTCATGTCAAAGCCTATGGCAAAGAAAGATTTGCACTTTACTTATTTATACCAGGTCTGTTCATGTTAAAAAGACACCAAACAGTTTAAACCATGTTTTAAGAATTGTATCACCAAGACTTCTGATAATTCAAATGTGGTTTAAATACTCTGGCTGGATAGAGCCCAAATAGCTTTACCTCACATAGCATACAATAGTTCCTCAGATGTTCATGCTAAAAACTACACCTTTGCAAATAGCTTGATGGAAAATGATGCTGCTTTTACAGGCCTAATCTTCTCACACCAAACAATTCCAATGTTTCAATTCTCCAAACATACTGACAGTACTTAAGCCCCTCCCACAACTGTCTAAAACTCATCCTCTTTCAGACAAAATCACAGATTATTGCTTCAGTGTACAAGATCCCAGTGTGTAAACAATGCACACTCATCATAGCACTATGCTGTGTAATGTAAGCTGCATTTTTTGAACTTGCTGTCAGTTAAAGACCTGTTCCACTAAAGACTTTATGTGGCCTACTAAAAGAATTGTTGATTTGGGTCAGAATAGATGCCTTCAATAACATTGATACAAAATCTGCAAATTTCTTGGTTTGAATTTTTGGGAATATAATTAAGTGGTAACAATTGAAATCACTCTCAGTCTTACTGTACTAACAGTAAGAAACAAGTACAGAACCCATATCACAATATTGCTCCAAACAGCACCTATATTATCTCTGGAAGTTTCAACTGAGTACTTCACAACAAAGTACAGTACTTAAAGGTCATGAGCAGTCCCCCCAAAGTTGTGTTGAAGCAACAGCTAAATATCACAATTTCCCTCCTATTCATCTTCAAAGTATCTTTCATCAAATTTTAAAACTTCAATGTTGCATGTTCAATGTAGTATTAATACAAGCAGTTACTTCAAGCAAATTTTATATCTGAAGAGAAAAATTGTTGTCACATGACTGTTACCAGCCAATCATGAAACAGGAGAGTCTACTTCACTACTTCAAGTTGGGGTGACTGTTCCTGCCCTTTAATTCCCATAGCAACCCCTATAGAGGCTTTGCAATTACATCATGGAACCACCATGCTGGAGGACATTCATGCCAAATGCACATACTTTGTGCAAAAAGCACTGCAGAGAGTGCATTGCAGTGTGCACATTGTGTACATATTCAACGAGCAAGCACTCCCAGTGTGGTTTACTACCTAGTGACATATAATCCAACATGGCCCCCAGAGAGTATTATGATGACATGTGGAAAGCCTCTACCAGATGAACAAAGTTTAATCATTTGCTATTCTCCTCCTCTTCTTCTTTTTATGTTTCTTTTTGTTTCCATCTGCTGTATCATAACAAAGTGTATCTTCAATATGTCCATCTGACACAGAACCATTAATACCACTATCATTTAAGTCTTCAATGTTTCCATTCACATCTTCGTCATCCCCCTTTTTCCTCTTCTTTTTCTTCTTTCTTTTCTCATTTTTCAAAATGAACTCCTGATCTAACAATTTAACTGTCTCCATTTCTTCATTACTCTCTGTTTCATCTATGTCCTTTCCTTGGCATTTTTTCTTCTTTCTTGTTTTAACATCCCCATAATGTTTCGGTCTTTCCATCTGCTCATCTAAATTTTGACTGTCTGAAGTCTCATCAAGACTTACACTCGATGTAAAGAGACTGTCATTTTGATTTTGAGATGTGTTTGAAAATGATGATTCCTCTTGATGTTCTATATCCTCACAAATTTTCCTTTTCTTCTTCGTCCCTTTCTTCCCTGTCTTGTTAGACGGCTGATAAATTGTTTTGTTATTCTGAGAGATATCCATTTCTGTGCCTTCCTGACTCAACTGTTCTGATGCTGTCAAACTCTCTTGAATGGATGCAAAGCTGGTGATTAACAAAGGAAAATGAAAGTTACAGGAACAATCAGAGTTCGACAGAGAATATTAATATTTTGTTGTAGCACCTCGTTTTTTCTTTTAACTGATTGTGTACCAGAATATAGAAGAATTGAAGAGGTCTTTCAAGTTAGAAGAAACATTTAGTTTGTGTTAATTACTGTACTGTCAAAAGAAAATTTCTGAATTTTGTTGGGGTAACAAAATTCAGCACAGATGCAAGACTATAAAGCATCTACTACAATGTAAGCAATAACAATGTTAGACCATGATTGTTTTTGTTAGTTTTAAGTAAATGGACAAATGCGGTGCAGAAAAATCTTGAAAACAAACTGGTTGCCCCTTTAATACTCAACTTCGAGTAGAAATTAACACTTCTCAACAACAAGAAGTTTCCTAAAGTTACTTAGTTGAAGACATAATTCCATTATGGCTACCTGCTCTCTCAAAGTCTCTATAATTTACCCAATTTGTGTCCTTCTCAAACCCCTCCCTCTACTCCCTACCTTCAAGCTAGTCCACTACCCCTGCTACTGTTTACTGGTATGTGTACTAGTGGTATGCAACCCAAACTTCCTATTCTTTGACTAATTAAATCGCTGTTGTTTATACATCTGTCACAGATGCATAGGCATCTATGTTTCCACAGGTGCTGCTATAGGAGTGTGGAGAGCTACACCCTATAAAAGCTGTTACAAAGGATGACTAGTATGTTAGACATGTGCTATGGGCAAGCAAGTCCCTATACATTTTGGAACTGCTTCTGAAGACATGGAAAATGCCATTCAACACTAAACCATTGCAAATTTTTGCCATGAAACACATTAATTGATTTTACTACATGATCACAGCCTTACATAGAATCTTTGCTCAAAACATCTTTGGGTGAACTAAACCATCTCAACTTACCTATCATCAGTCAATTCACCATAAATTCCCAGGACTCCTTTCTTGTACTCCACCTTTGTTACTTTACAAATTATTTCTTGACCTTTGACCTGATTGGGGTGAAAGGTTGATTCAGGAACAGGAACTGACATGTTCATAACCTTGTGAATAAGGCAACCCAAGTGATCAGCTGACACTTTGTTGACAGTGCACTAAGAGAAAAAGAAGGGGTAAAAAATGTATCTTTCACTATTTTCTACAAATTGTTCATATTTTAGTGGGCATTAAGATATATTTTTTGGCAGGGTAGATCTTGAAGGATATCAATTCTATAAAAGGTAAGGGAAAAAAACTTCAGAATCTCAATACAGTATGACAATGCCCCCTAGAAGACCATGTGCGATAGGGCTGTGAACGTGTAGCGATTAATCACTAAACAATAGCATGTGTAATAAATGTTTAGTACAAAGCTACAAGCGATTAATCGCAAAACTTGTTTTTGACATTTTGTTAGAGTACAAATGGATAGAAAAATGTTTTATCATTTGCATACTCTGATGATCTCTGGTTTTTGTTAAATGGAACATTCTGGGCATATTTGAACCTTGTAGGCTTCAAAGTTTCAGAATAATTTGATTTTACCATGCAAGATAAAAACAATAACTACTTCTGCATTACATTCAGCATCAATCACTATTCACTACATAATGAAATTATTTTTTTTTGTTGTGATAAGGTAATCGCCATTAATTGCTAAACAATCCCAAATTTTTGAGGTAAAAAATTTAGTTATTTTGCTAAATGTTCACAGCCCTAATGTGCGCCCAACTGAGATTTGTAACTTGCAAAAAAAAACTTGCCTTCTACAGTCAGAAAGACTTCCAGATTTGGTAACATTGGATCTTTCTTTGAACCATAAAAGCCAGCAATTTTCTTTGTCTTTAAATGAAAACTCACCAAAAACACCTAGGGAATAGCGTTTTTGGATGTCTGAGGGGTTGTTACATAATTTTTTATCTGTTATGATCTGTGCCAATTAAAGGTGGCATTCAGCTCAGGTAACTTTTTGGGCAGAATAATATCTTTCTTCCAGTGAGGAGTGTGTGGTTTTTTGCTCACCCATGGCAAATTTTCCTGCCTGTAAAAACTCGGTCCACACCTTTTCGCTTCAGTGAATGAAGGGTTCAAAAACCAGAAACTGTCAGAAGTTGCCCTACTGCTTGCCTTCCACATCTTACAAAGAGTGACACATCTGACCCTTATTATTTCACCTTTGTCTATGTCTTCTGTTAGCTGTCTCTTATCAAACTTGTGGTTTCCTAGAGCGTGTTTGAGTGAGCTAAGCAGGAAGTCAGGTGACATCTGATTGCCCAATCAAACCTCGCTTTTGATAGGGACTCTGGTGAAATGTCTGATGGGGTAAGAAATTCATCATGCCTACTTTAGATGATAAAGAATGGGGACTCAGATGACAAATTCAATAAAACAGCACACCTACTAAACTCCTAAATTTCCTTAAGTGTGATTGGTAACACACCTGGAATATCTCAAAATCAAGAATGAATTGGGATAAAAAAATTTTACTTCAGGAGGGTTTCATCCTGAAATGGATAGCTGTAAAAACACATTTGTGATGTTTTGAGTTAATGAAAATTGCAGTGCTTATTAGTTGTGGGTAAGGGCAAAATTGGGAATTTTTGCTTTAACCCTTTACCGTTGTGCTCCAATCGGGGGATATCTGCACGCCTCGGGAGTGGGCCGAAAAGCGGATGTAGGCCGCCCCACATTGGCTTCCGTAGGCCGTTGACCCCGTGACCTTAAACTATTGTCTCTCTCGCTGTTGTGGCCAAATTTTCGGGTAGCTACTCGCAGTTTCGAGCTCCGCGTGAAACAGTAAAGATGGGTGACAGCCGAGCTATCCGCATGGGTCCAAAAGGACCCAAACAACAGTAAAGGGTTAAAATAAGCCTGTGGAGTGTGTTTACTGCAAAGCTGATGCCACTGTCTCTGCGTGTGTGCATGTACACCTTTAGCCGAGTGGGGCAGATATTTTATATTAACCCTTTACCGTTGTGCTCCGATCGGGGGATATCTGCACGCCTCGGGAATGGGCGGAAAAGCGGGCGTAGGCCATCCCGCATCAGCTTCCGTAGGCCGTTGACCCCGTGACCTTAAACTATTGTCTCTCTCGCTGTTGTGGCCGAATTTTCGGGTAGCTACTCGCAGTTTCCGTGAAACAGTAAAGATTGGTGACAGTCGAGCTCTCCCCAACAACGGTAAAGGGTTAAAAGAAATGGACAGAGGAATACATGTTACAGTATTTCATGACAGGAATAAAAGGTCATGGGCTTTGGAAATCCATTTTGAAATTGGCACTTGCTGCTAGATTACAATGAAAACCAGAATGCAAAAATGCATTGAGGATTTGATGATACATAAATGTTCCGTTTCAAAGAGTGCCATCATGCACCATTATCTTCTCATTCAAATGTTATACTAGCATGTTCAAAAAATATTTATCTAATTCCAGATGACCTTTTGACCTCAATAAAAGCCATACATAGCTAGACAGGCAAACAATTAACAGACAGATGGACAAACAACTATCTTGAAAGATTGTATTTAAAAAGGTTCCTAGAGTTTGACCCCTGGAGACCATCTATTGACTAAAACGCATCCACATACTAAATATGAAATCCATCCAAGTTTCTTACCTTGAGATATCGCATTTAGATTTCATACCCCCTAGTGAGCCCAGATAACCTTTGACCTACACCAAAAACATTACAGACCATACTCATCTACATACCAAATATGAAATCTATTCAAGTTTCCTACTTTGATCTTGTTAATGAGATTTTCAGACTTTGACCCCTGCTGACCCCAGATGACCTTTGACCTCCACCAAAAAAAAATAGGGTTCTCCCTCTCAATATGGCGCATAAATGTATCAAGTTTTAAAACTGTCAGACTTTCCTTTCTTGAGATATCGTGCTAACAAGAAAAGTGTCACAAACACACACACACGCACACACACACATCCATACATACACGCGCTCGCCATCATGAATGCATTGGTTTCTCTTATCATCTAAACCAAAAAGCATTGCTTGTAAATACTGTACCTTCACACATGTTCCAGGATAAACTCTGAAGATCACAACATCAAAGTGTACATCAAAGTTCATATCAACACTGTCATATAACAGGAATGATGCTCGTTGAATCATCTTTACATTGTTGTATGCCAATAGTATCCCATCAAAGCTACAGTAAATCATAAAAACGAAAACAAAAACAAAGAAAATTAATGTCAGATGATTACTGAAGGGTTTCCAGCAGTATTAAGGTTTAGTAACTCCTCACTGACAAAGTCACAGTGTATCCATGTGCTTTCTGCGCATAAAAAGAAAAAAGAACTAAATCTACACAGTGTGGTGAAATTCCCATTCATATCAGACATGTACAGTATTTCTTGAAATATCAGCAAATGAAGTTACTAGGTTTGTGTTCCAAAGTGAGGTTGAGGGCAGCAGAGAATATATCACTTCTTCACATTGACAAGGAATGTTTTGCTTTCCTTTGTTTTTTAGACTGATGTGTAGACCTTGACGTTAATGGAAATAGCTCCTCCCCATTGGGATTGCAAAGTCTGAAAAGTTCTCATGCCACATATGCAATCATATTTTGATAATATGGGACTGCTGAGAAGAAAATAGGCTGCAAATTTTAAAGAAAAACAAAAGACTGTCCATTAATATCCAGGGTGCATTCCATGTAAAGCCCATGCCAAAGATGCCCCAAGCTTTTCCTGATCAACGCTGGGATTTTCTGTGCACATATATACAGTACAATGCTACTGTACATTGTTAGTACATACTTGTACTGTTAACATGTACGTGACGCAAACAAAACATACTTCCAGTACATTGGCAATGCATGTACAAGTACAGTATATCGTACACACACAGCAAGTAGCAATCCATAAGCAATTGTACATACATATGTATATGTGCACACAATGCATACACCAGTCAGTGGCAATACAAGTACTAAATAAAAGAGTAAACCATCAAAGTAAATCATATGACGAGAATTAACCCCAGCGCCAGGAGTACAGCTTGCCCTCTGCTAGGCCGAGAAGAAGTCGGTGCTCACACTGAAGGTTTTTGTGTTTGAGTGCATGAAATGCAGACTGGATTAATATGGGGATATAATGTCATATGTACTTGCTTCAAGTTCACTGTTTGTTGCAAAAACTTTACTTGCTCATACAGTATCTTGAGAACCACACATCAGATTTCAATACAAATTTCACCAAAATGCTTACCCTTCTAACACATCAAAACTTGATACAACCTTTGACCCTTCTTTTGACAAATTTGAGGAACATTTTCAACAACCATACAATTTAATTTGTAGCAATCTGAGGAATCTATTTGCTTTGGAAGTTATGCTGTTAATGCAATCACCCCAGTTTAATTTACTGTTAGTATCCACTCCCAGATACAGTATGTATGGTTGGAGACTGTCTGCAGCATGCTTCTTTTTCTGAATAACATGCATAGCAGTTAAAAACATTAAATTTCATTTGCCCATTACATTCCCAATCGACAAAGACTAACTGTACTGAAATCATTTTGCAGCAAGACACAGTACTATCCTCCAATGAAGTTATTTGGTAAAATCTGTGATGACGCAGTGATGTGACATACCTGATGAAGTAAAATCTGTGACAAGAACCAAAACTTGTGAAAGTACCATAACTTTGATAACACATGATCGGCTTACCGCCATTGACTATAGGTGTACTGACATAGCTTGCAGCAACCCTTTAACCATTTGATGCTCAACATTTCCTTACCTAACCATTTCAAAACTTGCACCCTTTTTCATTCTACTGTAATATGCACAAGTTTCAACAAAAAATCAATGAGTGTGTTCATTTTCCAAACATCCTGATGTTTGGGTTAACTATTTTCATACTTGCCAACTCTCACGGTTTCACCTTGAGTCTCACGGTTTGGGGCATCTTCTCCAGTCAAATTTTCAAATCTCACGGTAAAAAAAGGATTATTCAAAGAAATACAAATGCTAAACCACAAAGGAAATAACAATTTTACTTGTTCCGCTTACTCATAAAACATGATTGCTATCCCATAGTAGAACGATATACCTGTAGGGGTAGGCCTAGCTGGCTGTAATACACACAGACCTGGCAAGTTGGCATACTAACCATCGCTTGTGCATGCAACATGCAACTTTTTTGGTCGTTCATACAGCATGTGTGAGTATTTAACGTTCTCTAGAACTGTGGTTATTTGCATAATAGGGAGGATGAAGGCGTGACAGTCCCGCTGCAAGAAAAACCCGCATTTCGAATCTCGGAAGTATTCTTAGTAAGAGAACCACAAAAATCAGCAAGTAATTCAGCTTACCGATAACTACAAATTCAGTAAATCTTATCTCACAGCACATTCAACTGCTCGCACTACTATACAATGCATAGGCCTAGGTACAGGTACGTATGGTAAGCTCGCTATCGCAACATCGTGATCGGCTAATCTTCGCAGCAGATATGGAATATATTCCTGTCACTGCCTAAATAGTGTAATAACGTTGTTCAATGCCGTGCATTCAATAGCGAAAACGAATAACCACTTCCCAGGTTATATGCGCTGCTTGTTTCTGAGTTCCTGAACATTCTTAACTGCCTTGACAGTTCTTGACATTCTTGGCTAGGCCTATATGTTTTCATGGCTAGAATGCCATGCGAGATGTATACAAAGATATTGGAAATCACCTGCAGCATGGTACGACGGCCGGTAACACATCGAGCTGACCTTTAAAAACTGTGCCGGTACTGCACCAAAATTTACCTCAAAAATAACTATTACTGTAAATATTGTGATTACTGTAAGAGAGGTTTTAGTCATTGCGCATTTGTAAGTATCTGCATAATATTATTTTGGAAAATCTCTCAATACAATATTTTTCTAGGTTACCACAAAAAATTTAGCACTGTACTGAACTTTTTTGGTGGTGACCTATCGACATTGTGTTGACTGATTTGCCAAGTAAATGTCACAATTTTGCAAGTAGACACTTTCTACATTCAAAAATTTTCAAAAAAGAGAGGGGAACACCCCCTACCCCTTATACCCATCCCCTTGGCCGGCAATCCATGAATGGACAGATCAATTGGACCCGCATCTAGCCTCTCGAAACTTGGGAGCTATGAACCCTGTCTTCCCAAAATGAGTTTGGTGGTCAAGGGAAGAGGCCTTTTACAGTAAACAGAGTGTGGAGCAGGGCGGTTCTAGTGACATTAATTTTTTTTCTTTGGGGGGTTATTCACGCCTTACCATTTAATCGGAGTGCCACCATCAGTTAGCACGAAGAATACCCAGAAAATTTTTGCCAAAAAAGCCTCTCAGATTGCCTCAAATGGCACTTGCCAGTCATTGCTTATGCATCCAGACATTCTTTATTTTGAGATCCCGTGTTCCAAAAATTTACTCTTCCAAAAATATTAGATGAATCAGAAAATTTTATCTGTTTAAATTGTTACAGGCCGGGAAATTTGGCCTCAATTCATTCAGGGTACTTTAAAAGGTGTCCTCCCTTTGCATCCTTTGCTTTCAAACTCAGTCTTTCTACTGGGCTGAGGCTGAGGTTACAAAATTTTCAAACTTTTCTGCCGACTTGGCAGCAGGAAATGAACTCTTTAGCCTGGTTCACACTTGTATGACAACAGTAACTACAAATGCTGTGGCAACGGAAAAAGTCTCTTCAGACACACACAATTTTTCAGTCGACCAACTTGATAAATCCAGTATAAATTTTACTCTGGTTATTGGGCAACATGCCTATACAGGAATATTTTGCAATGTCATGAGACAAACTTTATCTAAATGTCTTTGTTATACTGATAATGTACATAATTGTTCAATTTTTGGGGGCTAGCAAAATTTTTTTTTTGGGGGGGGGCTTTAGCTAGTGTTTGCACAGGTACTAAAAATTAGGACCCGGGTACCCAATCGCCATACCCGTCGGGTACCCGGGTTACGCAGTGTTACGGTGACTAAAAGATATGAGCATTTTGTAAGGCATACTCCATAAGACATGCATGGTAACATTAACATCTGTACTGGATAAGTATAGCGATCACAGTTCCCAAGTTCAAAAACATTTGATATGTTAGAAGGTTTAATCGTCTCGTTTTGTTTTAGATCAAAATGACAAGTAAAAAAAAAAAGTAACAGAAAACAGTCAAATAAGAAAATTATACTTCCCAAGGCCTACATCAATTTGATATTGAATTTTGGGACGCTTTCCTACTCCAAAAGCCAGCATAGTAAGAGCTCGAAGCTTCTCCTTTTAAACCACTGATTTAAAAATATCAACTAATCAGAGCCCTGTTTTATGGTATTCTCTTGCACGTCAAAAATTACTGATTGTAAACAAACGACGTCATGTTTGTGAACTTGCCTCATACTACTTTGCAATGTGTGTTGGAATTATCGCTAATGGGGTATGTACGTTCTTACGTAGCTAGCCTCGTGTCAACATCCAGGCACGGTAACATAACTTTCACACATACTGTAAACTTCGTAGTCTGCTTGAGCGCCATTTTGGGGCAAAATAACGTAATATATACTGGCCTGTTTTAAAAAAAAATTTTGTCAATGTTTACGGTCTTATTACATTGATGTCGTTTTACTTTGCAGATAGCGGCAGTGTTGATTTGCGTAAAACTGACACCTTTAACCATTAAGAAATATTCGAGGATTATACTCGAGGTGGCGTACCGTATTGATACCGTAATAAGATCTTATATACATGCAAGGCTCAGTTTACCTAGCATGCTGAACGTTACAGGCACTGTCTTTGCGAGCTGGGCGGGGGTGATACAGTTTGTCTTGCTATGTCTGCGTGGAACAGCACGATGTGATTTTGAATCGGCTGTCAGATAGCTTGCTTGCGAGAAAGTTTATAAGCGATATACATGTGATGTGTGAGAAGTAACCCGCTACGTGACGATAGCGCGATCGGGCCGCACGCTGATAAAAATTTCAACTTCAGAAACGGAGTACAGACAACTATCAAACTTACACATAATTTCTAGGGGTCCTCTTCATTCTCAGTCTCGGAGAATGTTTACCAAATTGGCAAACTATTTTAGTCCATTACCGTGGGCAATGGCGTAAATGGGATGATCCTTTTTGCATGCATTTTTTTTTTAAGATTCGGGTAGTAGATTTGGAACCGGGTAATACGATGGCGGGCGGGTACCCGGGTTACCCGTGCAAACACTAGCTTTAGCCCCCCTACCCTCCCAGTAGAACCACCCCTGGTGTGGATTCAGTATTTTCCCTAACCACAACCCACCTTATCATCTGTTATCTTCCCATTGACGAAAAAACTCATCATGGCATAGTACAGGACAAATTTCGAATCTCCAAGTTTGAGGTACCAATCTCTTGGTTTTGTAAACAGAGAAATGTACAGTATTGTATTTATATTGAACTACTTTTAAAAAAGGAATGCACTCATCTGGCATAGCATTCAAGCCTAAAGTCATCTTTATTTATTGTTTTCATGAATTTCAAACACTCATAATTAGTGAAATTGGCGAATTCAAGATAAAAACTCGTGTACAACCATCCATGATAGAGGTAAGCAAGGATTTTGAAAGATTTAAAGGTGACGGACCAGTTTGGCCGACTTAAATCAGACCACCACTTGCTGTCCGGATTCTTTTATACTTTTAAACGTTGGAAGTAGTTATGCGAAATACTTTTCGAATACTCAACAGAAATTTCAAGACTTCAGGTGTAGCATTAAATTTTCAAAATACAATATGCAAAATTTATGAAAACAGTGCTTGTATAGTCGAGATCTTCATACCTTCCATTATACTTCCCTATCTGCCTGTCAAGCAATTCTTTCACGCCAGTTCGAATTCCTCGGTTGAGGTGACGAGGTGACAGCCACATGTGTTGTACATGATCACGAATAACGACGCAACCACTCAGAGGATCTTGAGCCAATTTCGTTCCTTCAGAAAACTTCATTTTCTTTCAAAATACAGAAATTGTTGAGGCTCATACAGGAATACTTGTGAGATACTCTTTTAGGCAAATCTGCACGAATAATGCATTTTATCTGCAACAGAGAGGAAACTAGATTTCGATGTCGTTGTGCAAAGAGAAGGGCAGACAGAACTACTATATCTTCTATTCATTCAGTCTGTTTTTCACCGGCTGTAGGTAGCGGGCGATTAACTCCAATACTCGTGCCTGTGAAAAAGTATACTGACATACAAAGAGGCTTAAAAATTTTTTATGGGATGTTGTTTCTGACTGTGTTACTAACAAAATATGATCCTTTTTGCATTAGTATTTTGTAGAAAATGGTTTGAAATACAAACTGTGCAAAACTCAAGGTAATTTGATCAATTTCACTGCCATTTTATTTCTCAGCTCTCAAACATTACTCTTTGCCCTTAGTTCTCCCCCAAAATTTAGACATTCTAGCGCCAAACTGATGTTTGGAGGTAAGTGAGGAGCCTAGAAGTGAAACGATTTTGCAGTTTTCAATATGAACCATATTAGATAGTGTTTAATTGCTACTAAAATGACTTCCATAGCTGCAGTGCACCCGACGGTTGGATGAGACAAAGGGGTAACATTTTAAAATACATGAATTAATTATGAGAAAATCTTCTCCTGCATCACTGGGGTGTAACCACGGACTTATGTACATGGGCACAGCATGTAACGTATACGTCCTATCCATAGATGGTCGCCACCGTCTGGGACGAATAAGGCGCACCAAGTTGGCCTCCGTGGAGCTATGAATCATCTGATTTGATGACGACTCTGTTACATTTTAAACAAAAGTTTAACTTGGATGGGAAACTATATCATATTCCTGCAATGCGTGAAGTTATTTTGACCTTATTTTGCCATATTTCAAAATTATTTCCACTTTCTTGCAAAATAAGTGTTAATTGATTTGAGCAAGTCCAAATTTTCACACAAAGCCGTAGCAGACGGCCATTTTGGTGCCCTTTTTCTCACACGTACATTAGCGACAATTTACCGTACAGTATGGTCTGTCCATGTATAGGAAGTCCGTGGGTGTAACTCATTCAAAGCAGCATGGCATCGGCAGTATAGTTTTGTGCAAATACATAAGTGCAAATGGCGTGGGGTCGATGATGGCGCTTCTGTATAGCAAATAGCAATTACAATGAATTGTGGGATAGAGTTTTGGGTGTTCGTCAATTTTCACCACAGTAAAATGCCATTGACTAAAATGACAAACACCAAAACTCTATCCAACAATCCTTTGTATTATTGCTATTTGGAAATAGGTTTATTGGTGGTTCCAGTTGGTCGGTCTGTTAGCACGTCGTGGTTGAGGGTATGTGAGTGTGTAACAGAGTTGGCTGTCCGAGAATAATGGAAACACGATGGGTTGCGTGCATTGCTAGTATATTTAAGATATGCTCCAACAGAAATCTGATAACTGAATGTTATGTATGTATTACGTTCCTGCATTACATACATGGGCGGAGCATACTTCACGGAACATCGAAGTACGGTCAAAATCACTTCACCTATTGCAGGAGTATGATATTGCTTCCCATTCAAGTTGAACTTTTGTTTAAAATATAACAGTGTCGTCGTCAAATCAGACGATTTATAGCTTCATGGCAGCCATCTTAGTGCGCCTTTTTTGTCCCAGCCGGTGGCGAAAATCGACGGATAGGACGTACTTGTTACATGCTCTGTCCACGTGTATACGCCCGTGATTACATGACACAATGAGGACTAGACCTAATTAACATAAAAATAACAAATAAAACACTAGAAAAATACAACTGACAGCTGAAGTCGAGTCCTTATTACGGATTATCAGAATTGGAAGGACTCGGCCGAAGAGGTTGATTTTTTCCTATTGAACAGGCCCGTAGCCAGGGGGTCGGAGCGTTCGAAAGACCCACCCCAACTTGAGGGAGGTCCATTTTTCCAGCCCTGTGCTTGAAAGTTCGGCTATGAAATACTTTTTTATCTTGACATGTAACTGTATAAGACGAATTTCGGTTCACTTTTAGCAAGAAGATAAAACCGTTCAGATTAAATGGATGATTTTTTCTCAAAAAGTGGTGAACTGTGTGGAATTATTGGGGGAGAGGGACTTCTGTTGTGTTCAAAAGTCCTCTAAAATGCTCCAGATTGCAGAAGATCTGCTGATTTCAAACTTTTCCGGGGAAGCATGCCCCGGACCCCTAGCAACTGCATGCTTACGGCTCTCGCCAGCAGCCTCCGTATTTGGAAAATGGTCCACATCTTGGAAAAAAGACCCACCTCTCCACATAGGCTGGCTACGTACGGGCCTGTTGAAAGAGTACACTGACTCGAGTCAGAGTCCGGACTAGAGTTGAAAATTGCTGGAGTCGTGACAAGGAATCTACGGACTCGATTAAAGTATTGACAGCTGGCTGATTACAAGAACAAAGGAGTAACGATATTTGCACTCTTACATAAGTGGAAATATCATTAAATTTAGAGGGATTTCGTCATGTACGGTAGGTATGAAGAATTTTATGGTCAAGTTAGTGATGGGCTTGGATTTTGGCAAGAGTTGCAGAAGTAAGCTCGTTCTTTTCAATTCCATTGTTCAATCTTTCACTCGATCGAAAGGATACAATTTCTGATGCCCATGGAAACATCCAATATAGTAGGGATGCGTTTATCTATGGCATATACGTACACGACGAACATTCGATATCATTTCATGGGAAATCGGCACATAGCATAGCAATGTTATGCGACATATACCGACTTAAAGGTAAAGAGCAGTCTCCAAACTTATTTTGAAGAAAAGGCTAAATATAGCACAATTTTCCTCTTCTAAGCATCTTTCATTCCTTTTTATGGTTTAACTAGTTCATGTTCATGATAAACCAAGCAGTTATTTCAAGTAAAGTTCACATTTGAAGAAAAAAACATTGTAACGTGACTCCTAACAGCCAATCATTAAACTGGAAGTCATCTTCACTACTTCAATTTGGGATGACTGCTCCTGCCCTTTAAAGAACAAATGCTGTACCAATGTATTCGACATAGGCTTTACCAATTTAAATAGACACACCAATTTAATTTGATATACACCAATTTAAATCACCATGTATGGCCAATTTAATTCTACAGATTCCAATTTAATTGACATACATATACCAATTGATTGACATATACCAATTCAAATTGACATTTACCCATTTAAATTATTGTATAGCAGCTTAAATTGACATATTCGATGTGTCGACTCAAATCAGTATATGTCGAATTAACGATCCACCATCATATGATAACCGATAACCGATTTCTTGCCATAATGACGTAATCAGCAGGAAATTGGATTAGTGCACCCAACAGAACCGTGAGAGGCGTTAAGAATGAGAGATAGGGTTTGGTAGAGAATAAAATTGCTATTATATAAAGGAAATATTGGTGGTCGGGGGGGGGCGGTTGGAAACAGTGTCTTCACAATTACAATCATTCTATGATCACCATATTTCATTTTTTGTCAACATTAATTGGGAATGAAAATTAGAACATTTAAAAGCACATTGACCTAGAATAAAAAGAAGCACATTAAAGCTCTGTTTTGCATTTAGCCCCACTCGAGCAGCCAAAAATATCAAAAGGGAAGGGGCCCTTTCCCCTCGTACCAGTCAGTCCCACAGGACAGCAGACAAAAATATGAACAAATAGTAGAATTTGCCTTTCACAACAAACAAAGAGGAGTTACTCTTCTACATTTTGGTAATGTCTGGTCCATTTGCAATGAACTTACTCTTTACTAAAAAAGGACATTTAATTGCAACTAAAATCTCAAAAACGAAAAAACTGCGTAGACTCTCCTTAGTTAGCCTGGGAAATGTCATTTGAGCCTATACGAAGTCGCAATTTTTCACACTTTTCTGTATTCTTCAGTGCAGACCGACAATGATGCTGTGCTTAGATAGGCGTTATCTTTCAGGCAGTATTAAAAATTCAGGCAGTTAACTTTGGTTCACCACAAGTGAAGTGCTCCTGTATTCGTCATTTGCACCATACGATATTACTTCACATCAAGACAAGCTTTTGACCACCTCAGTTGAACACACAGACCCTTTTCACATTTAAGACTCTCTCACGGAAAGTAACCATTACCATAAATTTTAATATGACTAACTCGCTTTCTTTTTATAGATTTCCCTCTCTGATTTTCCCTTCTTCCCCTTTTAGTAAACATTGTCCCCATCTTTGCTTCATTTCCTTGCTGACACTACCGGTATATAACAGATTCGTGTGTAGCTGCGTCCCTTGCACTCAGGCTGTGCCGCATGGAAGCTGAGAAGCTGAAAAACAGAGTCAGCTCCGATGGGTACATACAGTATTCGTGTCGGTGTGTCATTAAACCTCATCTATCAGGCCGACTGACTGACTGAAATAACTGACTGACTGAGTGACACCAATAAGTATGATGAATTGAAGACTGCTGCAGCGGAAAATGAATTTTTACTAACAGAGACGTATTTTCACATGTTTTACATCTCTCCCGTATCTCCCTGTACGTATACTTGCCTTGCATCATGTTATCTGAGATTTTAAACTAACACCATCACGTTCTTTCTCGTCGATTTCGAAACCTGCGCTTTATATGATTATAACGACTTCGAGTCATTGGCCATGGGTTCAAAATAACCCCATTCTGTTTGCGAACTGGAATTTATTTGGCCGGTTCCGTTACTAGGCGATAGCCATGACGAATTTTCAATATTTCCTTGAGCTCAGAATTTATTTGTCAATAAAATTGAAACGGGCGCTTCACATATTAATTTTTACGCATCGTTTTGAACCAATTAAATAGTTCCTATATGAAGAAAAAGAGTAGGAGCTATATAATTCGGTTGTTTCACAGATAAAATTAAATTACTTTTTTAAACAAATATTTATGCATGGGCGCAAAGAGATAAATTGTTATAAATTAGTAAGTGTGATGTATTCTGTTCACCTTAAGTTCTCCACAGATATAGTAATTTATTCAGTATTCAACAATAATGTTTCATCAGAGATTTCTAAAATTGTAATAATGCTTCCTCCGAAACAACGGAGATATACTAAATGGAAGCGAAATAAGAAGAAGTTTGTGGACTGGCTCCTTTTTACGTGCCTGTTTTTCTCTCTAAGTTTTTTCTTTGCACACTATCTTGGCTAATTTTAATTATAATATATAAACTAAAAAGGGGCAAAGAAAAATTAAGTTACCCTTCATGTCAACATATGTCAAAAAGATGCACCGTTGACTGGAGACACCTTCATTTTGAAAATTCGTCCTTTGCCAAAAAATGTCACCGGAATATCCCTTTAACCTTTTCTTTTGTTGTGCAATTTCCGCGTAGAATCCTTTCTTATCCGATGTTGGAGAATCATATATGAATTAGCTTTCTTTGCTTCAAGTATCTTTCAAACTGCGTACTAGAGGTGTATACTGCAGTCAAGCCACTCGAACTAGAGCCGGAAGCAAGTCTGATCCGCGATTTCGTGACTTAAGATTAGACTTTTAATCGTCTGATAGTTTGACTCTTGACATGGACTTCAAAAATGACTTATGCCTTGACTAAGACTTTCAAAAGATGACTTGTTACTAGCGCAATTAAAAAGTGCAAATCAGTTCCGAAACTATGGAAAAGATGAAGAACTTGACTGCCGAATCAACTCCTAAAACAAATTAAAACACTATTAAATTGGATCGAATCAGGGGTGGAGCCAGGATTTGCCCGACAGGGGGACCAAGCTCCCCGACAGAGGAGGGCAGAATTTTAAGGCCCCAACAAAGGTGATATTATGTCCCGATGGGACGTGACTTGGAAGAATTTGAGGCAAGCGTAGCGCGCCGAAATTTTGGGCTTTCTTTTAACAAATACTTAAAAACCTGGAGTTCTTTGAAAGAAATTTAGCTTTTGTTAGTACCATGAAAAATTTTGGGTCTCTATTGAAGAATCTGTCCTTCATATGGCAAAACTGAAAACGTTATATGTAGGCGACAGCTGAAATTCTTTTGAGGTTACGCGTTACATCGAGACCAGACTACAACTTTGCCCGGAAAGTTTTTCCCTTTTTGAACGAAGATTTGAAAATTAAGGGCTTATTGTATTGGAGAAATTTTGGAAGTTAATGAAAAAATTTGGTCTTTTGGTAAGTTTATAATGAATATTTGGCTTTTTTAAAGTTATATACCTTTCAAGAGCAATATCAGGTAGTATGCCGGGTGATTGACAGAGTTGGCTTTGGTTATTCATTCTACGGAGTATCCATCAGAATTGGCAAATTTTGCCACTTTTAACAATATGAAGCTTATATTGGAGAAAAATTGTAAAGCTAATGACAGTTTGGACGTTTTCTGGAAGAATCTTACCTTCTCATGAGAAAAAATCAAGTAGGGGTGATCTGTAGTTTTGTTGGGGTTCCTGAATATCATCATACAGATTCAGGCCCTCAGACCATATTGGAACATTCTCCCGAGGAAAAAGGGTTTGACTTCGCGTATATTCGAAGTTTCATATTTTATTTTGTTGTCGTAGACGTACTGGAGCGTTTCAGTTTGGGAGGGAGCAGAATTTTTTTTTTTTTTGTCCGAAAAGTGAATCCTCCCGGAAAGACCATCTAAGTCGAGCGTACAGAAAATTTTAAAAAAATTGAGAACGCCCAGACAGCAGGAAATGGCATTTTCCATGTTCGAAACTAGAATTTAAGAAGTCAGCTTTCGAGCTTCTTTCGCAATAAAATTTTCTCTTCATAACACTGCCCCAAAATGAAGAATAATTTACAAGCATGCTTTGTTCTGTTAAGTAATCCGTTCGACCAAAATACAATCTATGCGGAGTGCCAACATCATTTGGCGCGGAGCGTACAGATAATTGCTAAAATTGGCATTTCCCCACTAGCGTAGCCAGCGGGGGGACAGGGGGCAGAGTGCACCCCCCTACAGAAATTTTGGGGACGCGATGGGCGATGTTGAAAAAATGAAGGAGAGCCAAAAAATAAAAAAAGATAAACGGTAAGAGGAGGGAGGGAATCGGGGGCATTTTTACAGTTTTTCGGGATGGGGGGGGCTGGGCTTTTAGTCGTTACGATAAAGTATGCAGTCCCCGACGGCGACTAGTCTCCCCGATGGTTTACCTGTTTTTTGGTACAATTTCCGTAATAAGAATCCCAAATTTTCGGCGCGCTGCGCGCGCTGTAGATTCACTCCAGGTTTTCAATACTTCCATTCCACCAATCTAGAGAGTGTAAGTCCTGTCAACCTTACCAAGCAACAGTTAGGCAGAGTACACAGGTTATGTACAGGTCGTAAATTTCATCCCATATCACAAAGCCTAGTTGCTGTTCTCTTATGTGTGTCATGCAATAGGTCAGTTGGTGAGCGACTCACTGAGCATAGTTTGGATATTTTATCGGGTATTCCAGGTGGTTTCAACACAATATATGTTATCCCCGATACGGTCTACAACCTCTACAGTTTCTATTTTTTTCTATTTTTTTTCTTTTTGTTCTTAATGATTGCATAGGCCATGTTATTTTTGCAAGCCTTCCAAAAATTTTCGCGCGCTTCGCACGCTTTGCAATTTCACGATTCAGACTCAAAACAACACTATCAGTGCGCAACTCGGCTTTAAAATATTCAGTGATATTGTGCAAAATTTACCCCATGCTGCAATGACATGGGATAGTTAGGCTCCTTCATATCCCCTTCTCACCACCCCCTCGACTTAGGGCAGTCGGAACTTGTGGTCGCTGGCATGGCCAGCCCCTGTCGGGAATAATCTGTCGCCTGCCCATGGTCGGTTTAGTTATTTTGGCTTTCAAAAGAGTTATTTCTGCAATAAAACCCAACATGTTCGGTTCGCTTTGCACACTCTTCCTCAGTTCCGATACCTAGAGCTGATAAACTACAAACCCTTCCCATCTTTTCAAGTAAATTAATAAGTAGAATAAAATGGATTAATGTACATGTCTGGAATTTCACCTCATTTCGCTAAACTTAGTTAATAATCTCTTGGGTCAGTCCTGCGGTACGGACTCGAAGAAGGAAGTACAATATAAGTTGTGCCCGATAGGGCCCAAATGCAGGGACGATTGACCTATATAAGCTTTAAATAAGTACAGATTCTTTTTAGTGTAGGCTAACCCAAAAATTTTCGCCCGCTTTTCCACGGTTAAATCAGTGCGGAAATATCTTCCTCTAGCATATACGAATTTTATGTCGTATATGACTCGCAATGGCAGGTATAGTGCACAGGTTTTCTTCAAATCTCCCTCACCAACTCATCGACGGCATCCTGGCTAAGGTGTTCACCAGATCGCTCAATTTTGATGGAAAATTGCAAAATCTCCTTGGGGTAGGAGGGAGAGACCACACTCTCTCTCCGTTCGGTCGCTCGACTCCTCACTTGGGCGCTTCGCTCCCTCAAGAAAATTCCCGCACCCCAGTGACGGCGATGAAAAATGAAAAAGTGGGGGCTAAAGGTATTTTCAGCCCCTTAACTTATTTGTCAAGTGCTCCAATCAGAAGCGGGGAGAATTTCGAAGTTGGCCTGAACATATTCTTGCTTAGAAAACTCGGGAAGTGCCGTTTCCGGCCATCTGAGGGATTTGTAAAGCCAAAAATTTCCTGGTACGCTCCGCGCCAATGGATGGCAGAGCTACACTTAGGAACATGTATTAACATTTTTCATAGATTATTATTTTTTTTTTGCATTAATTGAGAAACTTCAGAAATGAGATCCATACTTCCAGGCTGGGAACATGCATCATAAAACACTCAGGAAGTGCCGTTTCCTGCTATCTGAGGGGTTTCTAAAAACCCCAAATTTTCTTGTACGCTCCGCGCCAACTGATGGTGGCGCTCCGCTTAGATAGTCATGTCGGTCAAGATTGTGGACGATGAGTCGGCTTTGCCCCCCCCCCCCACAAGAAAATCCTGGCTACGCCCCTCCATTTCCCAGACTGGTAACTAGAAATGAAGCAGTCATTATTTTGAGCTTTCCTTTGAAATGAAAGTTTAACTTCAATAGAAAAAACCCAAATTGCTAAATGATCAGAGAAGTACCAGATAAAAAGTACTGCTGCAAGTAAATGTAATGGTCCTGTCTCTTTTCGGGGGGAGGGGACTATGAAACGGAATTACTATAATTGCAAGGTTCACTAAATAAATGAATTTTTTACGTGACTGCCCAAATTTCAGACTATAAATGGTTTTAAGTTCCAACGTATTTGAAAATATGTCACGTAACAAGGTACCTTCAAATAAATTTTTCAGTCAGACTCATGGGGAGACATGCTTACACTACTGTTTGTGATTAAGTGTAACTGAAAACGGGCTGATCGATTTCCATTACCGTTGCTAGAATTCGGCTGTCGGGACAGGCCAGATGGCAGACCATCGGGCACTGCATGCACATGATCAACCTCTCGTCTGCTTTTGTCAAAAAAAATCGGAATTGTGAGTTTCCTTGAAGAATATGGCCTTCTAGTGAGAAAATCAAGAAGGACTTCCAGGTGACTGACGTTTATCAGACCCGCATCTTTTATCGGTTTACCGTGTTCATGAAGATGAAGGCTCCCCGACGAAACTGTGTTTTCTCAACAACAGGGGAAAGGCCGGCAGCCTTCCCCGACGGGGGCATAACCTTGCGGATTGAAGATGGGATGAGGGATGGCAGAGCCAGTAAGAAGTTATCAAAACAGATTCAGATACGCATTAAAATACTGTTACAAAAGAATAGAAGAGTGCAAAAAGCAAAAAACAGTTTAAGATCATCCATCCAGTAACTTTCAGTCCTTTACGTTCATTTTTAGGCCTCCCCGAAGGAAATTGCCGTCCATCCCCGACAGAGTAGGAGATAGGACAAGGTACATGGAATGAGGTATAACGGAGCAAAGAAGGAGAGATTGAAAATCGATTCCAATATGCCTATGTATTAAAATAACATTTAAAAATAAAGAAGTATGTTCACCCATCCAGTAACTTCAGTCCCGGTAGTTTTTTTTTTCTTTTCTCCTTTTTTATTTTTTTTGTTTTATTATCTTAGGCCTCCCCGACGAAACCGCCGCCCCCCCCCCCGCTGGCGCCACCCCTGGATCGAATATATTGTGTCAGCGGCGGACAGCAGTTTTGAAATATTTATTCAATTAAATATTGATTTCGAAAAATACAAAAATGCACATGGGTGACACTGGCTTCGAGAAATTCAAATCTATCTGCAGTGCCGACCTGTACATAGCTCATGACGAAAACATTGCCTTCTAGACCACTGCAATTTAGGAAATCTGTTTTCCCAAAATAGACCTATTTCCAAATAGCAATTACAAAGGATTGTGGGATAGAGTTTTGGTGTTTGTCATTTTTGTCAATAGCATTTTACTGTGGTGAAAATTGACGCACACCAAAGACTATATCCCACAATTCATTGTAATTGCTATTTGGAAATAGGTCTATGTAGCATACCGTTAACCGACCCGATCCCTGGTTCATTACAAAGATTAGTTGCTTCAATATAAGCAGCAGCTTTGATTAGCATTCTTGTACAATAGAAGCCCAAAAGATTATAGGGGATAAAAGAACAACTCACAACAAATTTTGAAGCTCACTGAAGGAAAATATGACCGGGAAGATCCCCAAATCACCGGGTTGAGAGAAAGGAAAGTAATGAAAAAAAAGGGGTTTAAAGAGAAAAATCGAAAAGAAAATGGGTGAAAGGGGAGAGACGTTATAACTTCAGCTCAGAGAGGCTGACAAGTTATGCTCCTTTTCTTAAAATCCCTGAAATTTACAAGTGAAACGGCCCGGTGGATCCGATTTTCAGGCATAGACCCGGGTGTAAAGATAGGAGAAAATCGCCTACCCCATGCAGTCAAAATAATTAATACGAGCATGACCACTTCCTAATCGAGTTTTAGGCACTATCGACCACTTGAACGGTAGGTCACCTGAGGATTGCCCAGTAAGTTTTGTGCGTTGACCAGTCTCTCCCGATATCTTTCATATTTCCGGTTGGGTCCTGGATAATGAGTAATCGTCATTTGGGACTCTGCAGTCATGCCTTTGAAATCTGGAAGTTGAGAATATCCCACAACTTTTGACGAAAGGACATTCTACCAATTCGGCAAAATGATGCACAGATTACAAAGAGAGAATGAGGAATAACTGATTTTATACACGAATCCGGACAGCAAGTGATGGTCTGATTTCAGTCGGCCATAACTGGGGTCCATCACCGTTAAATCTTTCGATTTTCTTGCTTAACTCTATCATGGATGGTTGTACACTAATTTGTGTCTTAAATTCTCAAAGTTTACTTAATTTGGAAGTTTGAAATTCATGTTCAAAACAATAAATGAAGACTATTTTGGGCTGATGGACCCCACTAATAGCCGTCTACAGTCATTAAAAACAAGCGCTAATCGGATTAATTTCGTCTAAAGATAGGCTGTCAGAATGTGTAACCTGGTAAACAAGTTTCATTACGTTTTGGATTAACGAACATTTTATCGTGACTGTTATGCTGCTATTTCTTTTGGGGCACATTGTCAAAAAATCGAGCATTCTTAAGACTTTTTGTGACTGAAAGCATGCCAGATTGTTTAATATTTAAATCGCTGTCCAAATGTTTTCATACTTTTGCCCCAAATTCTGTTTTTGTTTTGGGGAAAGGGATAAGATGCAAAACTTTTTACATTTGATAGCATGTTTTAACAAGCATGGCGACAAATTTAGGCTCTGCACCAGTGACAAAACTCGCATCCAGAAACTTAAAGGACCAATCCTCTCACCCCAAACTACAATTTTGGTAGGGGTGTACCGAAAATCCGAAATTCTCAATTGGCTCAGCTTTTTGACTGACAGCTAATTCAAACAATACAAAGTTCTAAAGCTTGTATTTCACAGCATGAACTGTACTGAAAGTGTTTTGATTATACACCTTGAGATTTTTTAAACTCATCATGAAACAATAAACTGAGATTGTGTCTGGATGAGGATAAATTTCAGACTAGGGGGGGCTTAAGTAAGAAGGTAAGGAGAACTGGTACTGCTGGGGGTGGGAGAATTGAACCTTTAACTGGATTAGTTTGTTCCACGACCAGACCCACCTGCAAATCACGAGGGGATGGAGCGATTGGTCTTCCTGATTATTTGAAGTTTTCTTTTAAAACGTGCATAGTAACGGGCACGTTGTAACACGTAGTGAACTCAAAACGGCCGGAAAAAAACACAAACGCCAACCATTAACCAGTTAACCATCCACACACAAATCATGGAGCCACAAGGTTTGTCACAAACGAGAGAGACGTGCCAATCTCACCCAACACACAAGCCGTCAACTCACCCACAGCCGCCTTAAACATCAAGCCCGCACCAACCTCTAAGGATACAAAAACCAAGAACATCCCACTCACACCTTTCAAGGCCACCCCACGTCCGGAGGCAACGTCGCCCCAAAGGCAACACCACGTTTCAAGGCAACAACACGCCTGAAGACAACACCACCTAAAAAAGCACAGAGCAAATATACAGGTAGGCGTACACCTTGTCCAAGGGTGCCCCTGAGGCAGTTGTGGCAAAGGGTAACCACATTATTCCCACGTTTCAACAAACTCCACAACCTAATTATTTGAAAAATGCTTGAAACGTTTGCTTCTATATGCGTCTGCGTAATTTGTTATCAGAAGGTAAGCTATATATATATATATATATATATATATATATATATATATATATATATATATATATATATATATATATATATATATATATATATATATATATATATATATATATATATATATATATATATATATATATATATATATATATATATATATATATATATATATATATATATATATATATATATATGTATATATATATGTATATATATATATGTATATATATATATATATATATATATATATATATATATATATACATATATATATATATATATATATATATATATATATATATATATGACACCATTGAGTGAAGTATGAAACGCGCCGCAGAACGCGCTTGATAACCTTTTGTGAGAGAACATTCCAACATTGACTCAAGGTCGAAAGACCTTTTCACCCTATACCTCTACTTATAGCTTAAAGGTCAAATTTTCTTACCCCAAACAGTTCTAACTCTCCTAATCTACCGACTAAAGGCGATCGAGGCGGTTCTAAATAATAAAGCAGAATGACCGTAGACTCAAACGCGCAAAGTGCACGGAAATTTTGGTAATTTGGGAAACATTACTTTTTGTAAAATCCTTCCGACTAGATCTCTTGCAAACAGACGTTCGGCGAAACCAAACTTTAAACTGCTTCCTGAAAAACTTGCAGGCCTTCTATAAGTCCACTGAAGGACAAGATAGGACCAACCTCACGGCTCTCAGACAATTTACAACAGTGAGACAGTTTACATGCGGTAGCAGATCTGCAGTAGGATCTACCTATGTGGCAGTACAAAGAGTACTGCAAATTTGATCTGCTTCTTCAAATAATTGAAAACTGTCGCGCGATATATGTCTAGCTAATCACTGCACGCGTATAGACAACTATCACTATCACTTCCGTAAACGTTAGTTTTGCATATGAAACAGCCATTTTAAATTCTGGCCCCTATCCAGAACAAAATCTTGATCTTAATGACAGAAAAGAAGACACCACAACCAATTGGAAGTGGTTAACAAATACTAATATCTCAAAGCAAGTGAAATATTCTTTAGGTAATACCATATCTTCGATAAAAAGTTACCGCGAAAATCAAATGATGACTCCAATTCAACATTAAATAATGAAACTTATCCATACAATGACAGATTGAAGGTAACAATTCAATGTGATGAAAGTCTTAGGAGACAAATAAGATACAAAAGTGAAATTACACTAGGTAAATGCTTTCCATACGTAGGTTAGGATTTCAGTTATACACAAATGTACTATGAGAAACAGTTTACCCTTAACTCAAACGATACGAATAATACGACATTTAGAGCTAGGCCTTTGTCCGACGGACGAAATGAGTTGTTTTGCAACTTTGGTATGTTAAAATAGGATATACCTTGATACAGTTTTGCTACTTTATCTCATTTTTGGAAGAGGGTCTTCTTTGATTTCATCTCGTTATATTTGATTCACTACAAAGATTCAAGTTTTTGGGAGAAGAATTCCGTTTCCTCTTTTTCCTCTGTTCCCATTTTACAACAAGCGAAAATTAACAAATTGTACTTTAACTCCCCGGTTAGAATATTAGAAATTTTAACTAATGTACTTCTTTTCTACTTAATTTAACACACATTTGAATCATTCATTTCCCGTAAAGGATTACGCTTACGGTAGATTAGAGAGTGAAAACTTAAAACAAAAGACGGATATTACATATAACTAAGCAAAAACATTTCCTATACTACCCCACGCAAAATACCTTTTGAGAATTAACCGAAAAGAAAGTTATACAAATAGCGATAGCATTTAAAAGTTACAAATTGAAATTGATGGGTTGCTATTTTTATGCACAAGGAAACTTCACATCAACATCGTATTCCTGGTCATAACTTTCGGAAGCGACGAACGTTACCGGATCATTCTCTCCAAGAAGCCAACGCTTACGAAACCCATCAGTGATGTTTAAAACTTGCAACGACAATTGACAAGATTCAGCGCGTGGCGCCCCAAAACCAATCTGACATACGTTTGAACCCCACAGCTGCACTTCATCCCTTATGCTACCTGCCGTGGAACAATACTGGTTGTTCGGAAAGTCGTCGCAATATGAAAAGTCTGGTCCAAAATATCCAAATTGTAACTCTTTGTCAAAGAATTCTTCAAATTCGCCCTTAATAGCTGGTGGATTCGGTTTACATTTGCCGTCATCAAGCTTCACAGAAAAAACTATTTCTTCGTCCGCATCTCGAATTGTTGCTCCATTGTCGTTGACTGTAACCTCGTCGAGAGGGACGTAAGGATACACCAAATTGATGTTTGGAACATCAAAACGGGTACGTGAGAAGAAAAGATTTATCGCCAAGGAGTATTTTGGTGGTCCATCAGGATCGTCGGTTAGAAGAGGAATAGACATGGCAGATGATGGCTTTGAAACGGATGAGCAACATTCCCTATCCCCTGTCTCACATTCAATCACCGTTGTGATTCCAAAATCAACGTAAAGAACGTGTTGGGTCTCGTTTAAGATGTCGGGGAAGACCGGATTCCGAGGGAGGAACAGCGAAGGGCCTAAATAAGAAAACAGAAATACAGTGACCACATGTAGATCTAAGTGTTCATGGGGCCATGGTAATAACTCGATTGGAAGAGTGAGTTAAGTGTATGCAGCCCGTGAAATTTCACAGCCCTTCAACAGCCCCAACTGGTGATCGGAGGTTTGTCAATTAATGACATTATTAAAGTATAGCATATTTTTGTAGGATAAGAAACCCCGCCTTTGCAAGTGTCGAGGTGCTTGGGGCACTCAATGTGTACAGATGTATGAAAAGGAAAAGGTGCAACTCCGCGTCATATAGTCTTACGCAACACTTTACTGCAATGGTAGTTCAAATATTGGGGCGAACGTTAAAAACCAGTTTAGGAACTATTTTGTATGGCACTGATACTACACGCGGAACTGATAGATGTACAGGTGCATACAGCGCACAGCGCACTTTTGCCTGGGAACGATATGGGGTTCAATTCAGAAGGTAATTTTGCGATTGTGGTTATTTTTCTTTTTTTTTCATTTTTGTGGAAGTAAGCATTGCAAAATAAATCTCAAGATAATGACTGCTTAGAATGTAGTTTAGGCCTTAAAATATCACCATTTCCGACTGTATGAGCCCGTGGGATTTTTCAAGTTTTAATTTACACTCTTAGAGGATCTTGGTGGCGCTCCTCTTACTGTCTTAGCTAGTGCACCGATCAGGACAGAAATTCCAGCACCTTGTAAGCTACAAATAAAAAATATGTAATCCTCCCTTAGCCTGCTTCCCTTAAATCCGGGGCCCAGAACATAGGTAAGTTAGATGGAGCTTTTTGGTCCAGAACACATGATTCCATGTGACCTGGAAAGAAAACAGAACTATAGTGATTTCATGTAGACCTATCTGCAATAACATAAGTGAATCTAGGCCTACTTAGATAATGAAATTGAAAAATATTTGAATTGGAACACATCATATCTGTACTTCACATGTTCATTCGCCGAATTTCCCTTGGCACTCCTGCACTGTTATAAAGATTCAAAAAAAAACTTGGTGTTCGTCTTATAAAATTCAAAATGCTCAGTTTAACGAAATAATTTATTAACATACCTCCACATGTGACCGAGTGGTTGTTGTAGTAGTCAAGTTTCTCCTGAACCGCTGCTCTATCAACTGCGATGTATGTAAGAGTTCCCTTCCAAGCTCCGTGAGATAAATGGGAAGTACGCCCATCGCAATTCGATATTCCCCAAAGTGCATAAATTAAAACAAATGAATGTACGAACTTCTTCAATCCCATGTTTGTATGAAACAGTAACTTCACATCAAGGACGCGTAACCAACTTTGGGTGATACAAGCAAAGATGCACCAATTTATAGACAGAGTAAATATATATTGCCAATGCTTTCGAACTATTGCTTCAGATAATAAATATTACATGAGGGTACGTAAAAATAGGCATTATTTAGCAGGTTAAGCATACCAGATTAAGTAGCCTACGAAACTTATCAAGTAGATTTAATTATGTAAAACAAACTCTTTAAATGGCGACCTAGACTGCTGGCAATTTTTTATTATATAGACCCAACGTGTGTTTGTTATATAAAGTGACCAGGCTTTATGAAGAATATACCGTATAACTATTGCGGACCTATTATATGGTAAAATTTGGAATCTACTTTTTATACGTTTTCTTAGATGGAAATGACAGACCCAACGTGGGTTTGCTACGTGTAGTGACCAGGCTTCATTCATTTAATTGAAAATATACCCTCCTGGACCTTTTATATGGTAAAATGTGGAATCTACATTCTCTTTTTCGTTTTCTTAGGTGGGGCCAGAATTTGACTGGCTGGATGAAAAGCTTGCCCACTGTATTTCTAAAGATTCTGAAATTGTTTTTCTGAGCAAAATTATATGTTGGCAATGATTAATACCGGTGTTAAAATTATTATTTTCAATTCTTCAATTTTATAAAAAGAGAAGGAAATGTCATTTGAGCAGCCATGAATTCATATATTCATAGGAAAAGTCTGCTTTTACTATTTCAACATTGCAACCATATTCGTCTCATTTACGTCTCTAAAAGCCACTGCTTTTAATCATACCAGTTGTTTTGATCGCAGTATAAAAGTTGATTTTCTAATCCTAGTAATCTATTGTCCGAGTGAGGTATATCAAGTTCCCAAACCCACCGCTGGACGTTCATTATCATTACTTCACCGAGCTTCTGTTCCACTTAAATTGCAAAAAATTACACGGTTCTTTGGGCAGGATTGTAATGAAAAACTCGCTCTGCATGCTGTGGCTAAGGTTTCTTGAGGAGGATTAAATGTCTATGAATGGGGTATTATTGTCTGTCAATCATCAAATTGTGCAATGGGCAAGGAAGGAAACCAGTATATTTTTACCGTGACCAATACATCATGTATAGCATATATCTCATTAAAGTCGGCCCACACGATACGTGTTTGTTCGCCACCTACCCGCCAAGTCAGGGCCCACATTCTTGAGTGGATACGCGTCACTAAGACCACCGAAGCCTGTATTTACAAGTTTTGTCAATTTCATTATGACAAACGGTCAACATAGTTCACTTAATCTGTAGAAGGAGATGCATTTTTCAGAATATAAAATGGGCCATAGGGCCCAAATGGGACCTTGGACCTCAATTCCTGATCACAATGTATTGCCCATACCCAAAGTAAATTGTCTCCTAGTTTTAAACAAATCCATGAAAGTGTGTGGGAGGAAAGGCATTTTGAACAATTGTTAACAGACCAACAAATAGATAGATAGATGCACTGTGATCACAATAGCTCAAAGCAGCTTGGCTTCTTTGAGCTGAAAAATGCAATGCCCTGCACAAGTAAGTTGAGACATGAGCCTGGCTCTCACCCTTCTGGGCATGGTCCTGATTGGTTACACCTTTTACCGAATAACAACGACAAACAAATTATTCACTGTGGCCAAAAATGACACATTACAAAACTCAATACATTTCTTTGAAAGCTTTATTTGAAAAAGTTTCATGTTTTCATGTTTTGGAACATAATAAAAAAGAAAAGAAATAAAAAACTAATGATCAAATAAGGTAGGGGCCTGTGCTTGCAAGCTCCACATGTCTGAGAGAGGTTGGTTCTAATGAATTGGAATAACTATAAAACAGCTGCATGTATTTGCCATGGGGTGCTCTCTGTATTAAATATTATGACTCAAACTGAAGTTCAGTGTGTTACACAGTACAAAATATAGATAGCTACCCAATGTTAACTTGGCTGATGAAAGGGAGGGGGGCAGGTGGGGGAAGGGGGAGGGCAAGAAATAAATACACAATATGGGTACCAGTGAATTCCACAGGAAATTGGAATAAAGCATAAATACAACTGGACCTCCTCCCTCCTACGCCCTTCATTCCACAAATACT
Organism: Holothuria scabra; assembly: GCA_037179385.1. Classification (NCBI taxonomy): domain Eukaryota; kingdom Metazoa; phylum Echinodermata; class Holothuroidea; order Aspidochirotida; family Holothuriidae; genus Holothuria; species Holothuria scabra. Next base: position 30,150,501 of record CM074200.1, read on the forward strand.
ATAATTACGTGATGTCAGCTTGCACAGTAGAAAAGTAAACAAAATATGTACATTGAGAATCTCAACTCCCTGAGAGACTCTAGCAAAACATATAGGTCTCTTTCTTGAGCTTCTATTTCAGTAAGAAAGAGTTATGTGCAAAGGTAGATGCAGGACTAATGTTCAATATAAAAAAATCTCTTTTCAATGTATTCACTACTTAAATACATATTTACTACTTAAATACAACAATGGCACAATAAGTTGGCAATACAAATCTACCAAAGTCTGGAAATTTTCAAAAGAATAAGTCGGATCTGAAAAATCTATGTGAGGATAGCCAAGGGTTAGCCAAATGCCCCAAGTCAAAGATTCCACTACCAAATCCTTTTTTACTACTATTTCTTTCAAACCTTCTCATGTGCAGCCCCTCCTCCCTAAACTAACAGCTCACTGCAAAAAAGAGGTATTTACTGAAATTTGAAAACACTTCCATCTGCAATGAATTTTTTAAAATGTAGCAACTGCACCATTTATGATTTCCTCAAGAGCTTATTAGGTGACCTGGCAAATATTACCTCAGTATCCACCATTGCAGCAGTGAAAGTATATACATTTTTAGGGAGTATACATTAACAAATCCTACTTGTCTGCAAAGGCATGACAAGCATAATACGATATCAAATGTTACACTTTAGGCACGTCAAGATGATGTCTCTTGTATTAAAGAGACCATGTGTTGACCTGAGAAACCCAACTTTCACGATCTGGGACTGCTAGCAAATAACAAACACTGCTAGTGAATGGTCAGTCAGCAGGTTACTTTCACCAGCAAAGACCATAACAGCTGTGATCCTGAACAGCCACGGAAATCTACCAGTTTTTCTCAAAACTTAACCCCACGTCTTCACTTTCTGCAAAAACCTTTCCTCCACCCTCTCTTAGTACAAATAACATCTACCCCCTTTTAAAATACAGATCAATCCAATCATTTAGCCAATGCACAAATTGGTATGCCTTAATTTTTAGAAATTTTTCCAACCCCATAAAACATACCCCAAAATATTCTTTATTATACTGATGGTGTAATTAGAATACAATTATTAAATGCATATAAGCACATTGTTACCATATACCTATGCATATGTAGGCTCATATGCAAATATATCAGAATACTTTTTGTTCAACAAAATAGTAATGGAAAAACCTTGAATAATAACTTTTTGATATCTAAGAATATCCATCTAAATATATCATGATTTGATTGGGCATTATAAAGAATCATTTAACATCCAATAATGATCACTGTTTAATATGTTACATCATCTTCTTCATAAATAACAAAGTCCAATTTTTTTTTCAAATTCACAGGATAAATCACTCAATCTGCTGTCAATCCTATGATAACTTTATTTGCACCTCTGGTGAAAAAAATGTGACGCAAAATTTTCAAGACTGCTGTTCTTATATGTTACTCTAACTTCTGCACTTTTGTCAGTTTCAATTAATCGTAAATCTTAGTCATTAATGTAACCCTTTTTATTTTGATTCCCTCTAGCTCTTTAACCCTGCAATGTCCTTCTCAGCACCAACTTCTTGACCAATACAAGGAATCCTCTTCCAAGGAACATACTGACTCTTATGGTTAAAGAACCAAAGGTATGTTACGAATGTGAACAATGGAAACCGACACTACATATAAGTAATACTTTATAAAAGTTTGTTATTCAAGATGATATACCAAGAGATGATGCCCACTTATCCTACTGAGAATTATGTGCACTTGACAATAGAGTAAACACAAAAATGAAACATCTTGGCTGCTTTTACCTGTAAATTGTTGGTGAAGTGTTAATTATCCTTCACTTCTGCATTCAGCTTTTCAAATCTATCAAATTGGTGATTGAAGTATTTCAGCCAAGGTAGTAAAATACAAAATATCTCTCAGAATTCATGGGAGAAAAGCCCCAAGGGAAACCAGCTCATCTATATGGTTTAGGGTAGGGCATTTCTGAGCCAAATATTGGCTAATCAGTCAAGAAAAATAGCCCCTCAAAGCTCAAAGCTAATTCCTACCATGGTTTTCAATTGTATAAAATTACCTGTAGTTATAATGCTTTACCATAATAAGCAGAATGAAGTTTCCTGAACCACAGTTGAAAACAAAGTCATCATTACAGACATTACTTTATAACCCCTACCCCTACCCTCCGTCTTGGACTTACACAGTACAATCTTTTCATTCTTCCCTGCCGTTAACTTCACGACTGCATAAAAATATACCATAACTTACTAACTCCATGCATCTCACACACACCGCCACACACTCCTCTCGATCCATTTAACATGATCAATATACAGGGTCACTGCACTTTCTGGGGAATCAATTTTCATGACTTTTCCGTCATTTTCCCAGGACTGAATGAACAATTCAATTCCATGACTGTTTCCCTCATCTCTTGCAGTATATAACACAAATGTTTAACATAACCAGAGAGAATACATTTTGATGTTACAAGTAATCGTGAGAGACAATCCAAAATGTCACTATGTGAAAATTTCCTTGACTAGCTTTTCCACAACTTCACACAATTTCCCTGATTTCAAAATATTTCTAGCCTTGAAAATTTTTCCAAATCTTCATGGTTTTCTCAGGTTTTCCATGACTGGGGGACTCCTGGATATATCATGGCTGCAGAAGGTCCATCAAACTGACATCGTCTCTGATCCCCCCTTTGCCTGCCTGCTGTTGCTGTCTCTGCATTGGTTTCCCCATACCTTGCATACCACCAGGGTTCAATCCCCCTTGCAGGATGGCCCTCTGGTCTATGCTACCTCCTTGGACCATGATACCTTGAGATGACATACCCCCTTGTTGTTGCTGCTGCTGCTGCTGCTGCATGACTTGGCCCATGGTCCTCTGTGGCATTCTCTGCTGGCCCATCACAGCAGCCTGTTGCATCTGTTGTTGGGGTAGTTGTTGCATTAACAAATTCTGTTGCTGTTGTTGTTGCTGTTGTTGGCCCAACTGTTGAGCCTGAGACCATTGCATTGGGCCCTGCTGTGACTGGGCCTGTCAAGAAATAGCATGATAATAACTCCTGTCAGTCTAATGATGTACACCTAAACTAACTTGCAGCTATAATTCTTTATTTTGAAATTAATTTTCTTTGGTCTTCAAGTAAACAGTGATTCAAACTTGGAGAGGAGATATGTTGCAAAATATCATCCAAAAATTAATGTTTATCAGTGCAACAGTATGAATAATTTTGTGACTTCAAAGACTGTACTCTCTGTTTAACGAGGTGAAGCCAAGTCAATGAGTTATCTTTCAACAAATAAAATTATTCATACAATCCTACAAACAAAAAAGACTCATTATATTTTATATATAGCACCTTTTTTGTAAATTTGAATCAGGGATAGGGGATTCCCCAATTTTACAAGCATGTGCATACCATCAATGATTGCTGGCTCATCAGTAGCCATGGGTTAGCTCTATAATGCAGGGTGGTGTGATACTCAGTACTAATGCAGGGTGAAGCATTACAACAGTGTAAAAGTGTTGAATCATGCATATCACATGATGAACAATCTTCCAATCAGGTGCAGATGAATTTACAAGGTGTTATATAATAGGGTTGGGTGGTACCATGTAATATTGGTACCACTACAGTCAAGCACACAGAACTGGTACCGAGGCAGTTCCGGTTTTCAACTCTTAGGTGGGGAGGAACCTAAACCCTGCATGGCACCCATATTGTCCTGCACATTAATGCAGTTAGATGTAGAATTATGTTAATACTATGCAGACACCCCAACTTTTGACTTTATTTACCATATTTTTTCACAATAATGAACATTTGCAATTCGTACGCTGGCTTCACATCTTGATCTTTACAATAATTAAAATATATTCAGACAGCAGATTTTTTGCTGCTTGCAGAAGGTAAATTGCTTTAAAAATTCCCTTGACAGTTCCCTGCAGGCTCCACTTCTTTTTTTTTCCATTTCAGGGACATCCATTCCTACTTGGATGGATTCCTTAACTTTTAACAAAACCTTCTCCTAAGCTATTAAAATTGTACACCTCACTAGACCCAACGTGTCTATTCTCTTCCAGTAACATATGCTGTGCATGGGTTGGCTTTTCTGGTAGCATTGTTTTCACAGTTCTGGGAAAACATATGGTTTCCTACACAGAACAGATCAAATAGCAATCCATGTACAATGTAACATGTTGTTGTGCCATGTATGATGGGACATTTATTGTGCATGCCTTTCAGGCATCCATACTTTTGTCTACTAACAAGTCCCTCACATCACGATTTCATTGTGCATATGACTGTGTGTATTTATGTACAAAGAAAAACTACCTTGATACAGTGCAGTGAGTGCTATGGTCAACACAAGGACATGTACATGTGAACGATGAACAATACAGCAAACAATTGACTGTACAGCAGAACTACGAAGCTTCCAAAAATTGCAAAGTTGCTTTGGAACTTGTGATTCTTGTATAATTTTTAAAATAAGAACCTAGAGTTATGGTTATATTGGGCACAACTGTCACAATGAGATTTTACATAGCACTCTGGAAGAAACTACAGTACTGAATGATCCCTTCAATAAAAGGTTGCTTGTTCCCGGCAATAGAGAATTTCCTGTCTGTGGCCTGTACCAGGCATGCACTGTTGAACAGTGCATACTGTACATAATATTGTGTGAACTCACAAACAGTGATATTTATGAATGGAAAAGGGGTTATTTCATTTCAGTCTCTACCTGGTATAAAAGTTTGTGTAAAATATGTTAAGCATCCACACATCCTGACAGTTTTTTTTTAGCAATTCAAATGAGTACCAGTAACTTTTTTGGAGTATCAGTAATTTTTTTAAGCACCAGTATTAGTAAAACACCAAATATCTACAGTATTTTTATTACCTATACCTCTAGTACAGGTATTTACGTCAATACCGCTGAATCCCCCAACCCTAGTATATGTCTCATATACCTGCAGACACTGAACTGCAATTATCAGCTACTAGCCTATGGCATGTAAAAGCTCCCTTTATATCTGCTCTTATTTTCAAGGTCCATCCCCACTCTGTGCACCACATCCCCATCACTCCCCCTCACCCCCTAGAAACAAGATAATGAACAAGACTACCAAATATCTCATTTCTTTGAAAGAAGACAATGAACAGCCAGCCTATAAATACAAACCTGTGCTTGGCTCATCAAAAGGTTTTTCAACTGTGCATTATTACTCTGCAACTGCTGTGATTGTGTTGGCATTTGTTGTTGACCAAGACCTTGTTGTGGGCCCTGTCCTAGAGTTTGCTGTGGGCCCAAAGTCTGCTGCTGTCCCACGGCTTGTTGCTGTCTGTTTCCAACCTGCTGCATCTGTTGCGTCTGTAATAGCTGATTAGATTGTTGCTGCTGTTGCTGTTGGAGTTGCTGCTGCTGTTGCTGTAGCTGGGCCTGTAGCTGCTGCTGTTTTGCCTGTGATAAAGTGCGCCCTCCTTCTTGCTGCAACTTTTGCAATAAATCTTGAATACTTTTCTGTTCAAGACAAAGACAGATTTCAATTTCAAAGTGATTTAACATTTCATTCTCTACTTATCTACAGGTAAAGCATCATCTCAGGGCAAACCATGACATTTTCAAGAGCCATCATTCTAATTTTACATGTATTTGGTCCCCCCCCCCCAAAAAAAAATTTTCATGTCAGAAAAAATAGCCTTAGAACAATCTCGTCAGGAACTGTTCTCAGTACTAATTATATGCCCATTTAAGCATGTGAAAATGACCATCAAGGTTGACATTTGATATCACTTTATCTCAGAATTTGACTCCCTTTTTGCCAGCACTTATTTCAGGATTTGTTGTAAGTTGTTATTTGAACCCAAAGTTGTTGGGCTTCTATTGTACCAGAATGGTAATCAAATCTGCTGCTCATTGAAGCATATAATTGGAGTAATGAACCAGTGGTCGGGTACTATAATTGGGAACCGCAGTTTTTCCCTAAAAACTGTGGTAGACACGACGGATCTCCTTAAAGGCTAATATCCCGTAATATACCCTACACCCAAGAAAAAATATAAAACACCATTCTTGGAATGCAAAATTCTGCCTTTCTTTAAATTGTCACCTGCACTACACTTACATAATATCGATACAAGGTGAGTTCAGTAATTTGCTACTGTATAGTGAACAAATCTTCTCTTTTTATGAAAACTGTTATGATCTTATGACATCCAGGAAGAATTGGTCAACAGCACATCATACCATCTAAGAATAAAAAAAAATATGCTACTTAGTGAGCAACTGTTCCATAAAAAGTGTTTTTGGCCCAATCCTAGCCAGGGAATATTACTGCCATGAGGGTATAATGACCAACATTACACCAAACCATTCTTGTCTGAGACACTGCATGAGTGGTATGAGTTCCTCTAACAAAAAAATGGACAAACTGAGCCTTCTTCCTTTGGACACATCCCCAGTCCCCTGATTTTCATGATGTAACCCCCCCCTTCCCGTTAGAAAACAGGTCATTCGTCATGTTGATAATATTAATATAATAGGCAAGTGCAACAATTATCATACAGCAATTTCAAAAAAGAAGGCCCTTAAGGTGATCGATTTTCTACAATGAATGATGACAAATGAGGATAGTTTTTTCAAATGGCATTGATTAAACTGCATTACAGATTTAATGAAATGGCTCGGGGTAATTCATGCTGGTGAGTTTAAATGCAACTATTCAAATGCAGCAGTATCTCAATGAAGTACATAATTGGTGTAAAGCAGGCTATTACATTTGATAATTACCGAATTAGCCCCTGGGTTCTGACCTAAGGGTGTCGTCAGCATTCTACGTCCCTGCTGCTGAAAGATAAGAGAAGTTTGACTAATCTGGGGCCTGATTCACTAGGATACATTATGCACAAAATCTGCATAAGTCAGACTTATGGGGCTTCATCATTTAATAAGAGGGGAAGGCTTTCCATGGAAAAATCATTGAATACTTCAATACATTTTATGTCAGACTTGAACCTTCAAGGAGAGGGGTGTCTTAGGAGTGAGACTATGTATGTGACTTACTGCCTGAGACTTTGTATGTGACTTACTGCCTGAGACTTTGTATGTGACTTACTGCCTGAGATCTCACAACCCCCCCATCCCCTCATCCCCCCCCCCCCCCATTTCAGCTACACTATGATATACAGATAGAACTTCTTAATAATGAAACCTTGTACAAATTACCACCAGCACCACCTAAATAGCATATTCTCCTCAATAAATCCAATTCATGATCTCTCAACTGAATTTAATATCATAGACCCCCCACCCAGCTCTCAAATAACTTGCACTTAACATTCCTAATTTAGGTTCATTGTCCACAGCCCTTTTGTGCTGCAGAAGACAAAAAGCCTCAAAAATATCCTTAAAACTAACTCACCAGTTGACCAAAAGGGTGAAAAATTTATTCGCCAAAATCCCCAGACTCCCTGGTTTGGGGATCTACTGCACAAGCCCTGATACTTATCTCTTATTCAGACCTGTAACCTCACCTACCTACAACTAAACCCTGGTAAGCTAATAGCACAGTGGAGATGGAGACCATCCTCACCCAGAGGGCTGCCTCCTATTGTCCTCTTTCCCCTTATTTAAGGTGAGAAGGCATGGTGTAGATCACAATAGCTGCTTGCCACGTAATTCAACGTCACTGTTACACTACAGCTGAACCAGAAGATTCAAGTAAAGTAGGAAGATTAGCGTACTTAAAAGCAATGAAACCAGTTTTGCTTTTCAGTCAAGCAAATAAAGATATTAGTCTTCGCAGGGACTGTTTAGCATAGGAGTTCCACACATAATTTAAGCCTAAAATAATCAACTTGTGAGCAAATAGCCAGTACACTAGGAAGAATGGGGATTGAGTATTAAAATGACGCTTGTCATCTGGAAATGTTAGTATAGATTTTTACACCCTTTACAAACAATCTGTTGTATACCTATTTATAATTGACAATAATAATAATAATAATGTGGATTTATAGTGTGCACAAATCTGCCTCAAAAGGTGCTCAAGGCGTGTTACAATGAAACCATAACATTACAAAAATATACAAACATAAATAAACATACTCTTTACCAATGGCAATCAATGAAAATAGATCACAGCGATCAAAAACCAGTATTACAAAAAAACATCATTAACCCAGTGTTCTCATCAGGCCTTCAAACCCAAGAGTCCCTGAACCCTCAACTTTTTTTTTCAAGAGTCCCATCATATTTCTGAGGGTCCCATATTTTTTGGAAGCATCCCAAGGGAAGCATCAACAAAAATGCAGTAATCAGTGACGCTCCACAATTTCCATTCAGATTTTCTGTCGTGTACCGACTATTTAATTTAACAATTGGCCCAATGCCGATTACCCATTATTAGAAAGCGGGAAGTCACATGTTACGCGTATCGTACCATATCATAATACCATAAACCAGTTCAGGATGGAAGATATTGGGAATAGTTCCGTTCGTCTCACGAACGGGATATCTTCTTTTTGTGAGAGATTTGTGAATTCAGCACAGCGCTCGCCCGACTTCGCTAGATGGCTATATAAGCATGTCAAGTGCGACCGTCGTAACACAAACTCAACGGGAAAACTTGTCTCGAGGCCAAGTATTTTCCCACACTAAATCACCTAGGCGAAGGGGTGAGTTGTGATTGGCTGGCTAGAATCAACGCAAATGCACCAATCGCGATGCAGGGGCCAATATAAATTCCGCAATGGAACCTATGCATATGATGTCACCGAGCAAAACATGCCTTATTTGGTGGTAAAAAGGGACACGTCCGAAAGTTTACTGCATGTATGGGCGAAGAAGTTTGCTGCATGAGACCACGTGCATCACTGTTTTCGTTTGCGATGACGTCGTATGACAACATTGCATAAGCCCCACTGTAAACAACATTATGGACGGAATGCTGGGAATGGCTTAATTTATGCAAGATAATGACCACCGAACTTCACAAGGTTCTAGGTGCTACATACGTGTACAAAACGTATACAGCTCAGATATGTATGCAAAGCTTGGGGATTTGAAAAAAAAATGGCGAAACACTGCAGCTAGATAGTCTGTACTATGTGTTTTGTGCACAACAGTTTGCCCAGCAACTTACGCGGCCCTTTCTGCGAGACAGCAAGGAATGTACCTTGAATGCAATTCTAAATCTAATTCCAGGTAATACTACCGGGTTATATCGGAAAACATCAAACGATCATTCCCATGGCAGGGGTACAATTTATACGTTTGTGATTATCAGTGCATCCGTTTTGGCAGGAAGTTAAAGGATTGAGTATTAACGGGAATTTTAACGAAACTAAATGCAAGTTTCAAGTATATTAAGCCCATTTTCCAGTTTTCAAATAATCGATGGTAATGATCGGTTGAATGGCAGAATTTTACTGATGCAAATTATTTACCGACGCATACTTATTTACCGACAACTGAATAATTGGCCCGATGCCGATTGATAACAGATGATCGGTCCAACAATCGGTCTAGTCGGAGAAAGTTTTCCTACATGGATTTTGTGAAGTAACATCAACAATGAACATTTCAAAGCAATGGGTGCGTGTGAACTTTACAACACAAAACTTTCAATACTGCCTTCTTGCCAAAATTTTACAGGCGTTTAGCAAGCAAATTCCGTGCGTCCCTGGGACGCACAGGATTTTGTTTCAAGCATCTCGAGTCGAACTCGCGCTTCAGGAACCCGGGAGCTCGGGTTAGTGAGAACCCTGTAACCATGTGACTCTTTAAAGCTGTTTTAAAATGAACCAAGGATGGGGAAGCTCTGACTTGAGGTGGTAGGGAATTCCAGAGACGGGGCGCTGCGATTGGAAAAGCCCTGTCCCCTCAAGAATGTTTACAGGGGGGTTCACAGGGAGCGCTTTATTGCTGGAACGGAGAGTGCGAGATGGATTGTATGATTGGAGGAGAGAAGCGACGTAACCAGGTGCAAGCGAAGCATTGTTCAGCGACTTAAAAACAAAAAGGAGAATTTTGTACATAATTCTGTACCCAACTGGCAGCCAGTGCAGCTACCTCAGAACAGGTGTAATATGGGTTGTTTTTCTAGTCAAAGTGACCAAACGTGTCCTGGCGTTTTGAATGAGCTGTAGGCGTGCAATTTGATCTTGAGAAAGTCCAAACAAGAGAAAGTTGCACATGTCAAGCCTGGAGGTTACAAAACTATGTACAATTTGTTCAGTGGCTTGGTGATTTAAATACTTTCTTATTCTACCAATGTTTCTGATATGAAATGAAGCAGAACGTACCATACTAGAAATATGAACGTAAAGAGACATTGATGAATCAAAAATACAGCCTAAATTACGAAATGTGATACAGGGGTAATATTAGAATCACCAATGGTAATATGTGGAACCTTTACTTTTGACAGTTGTTTAGAACTGATAAGTATAAATTCAGTCTTTTCATCGTTCAGTTTCAAAAAGTTCTCACACATCCATTTATGAATTTCACTAATGCAAGATTCGATGGTCGTAATGGATCGATCGGCACAGTCTTGACTTGGTGCAAAAGACATATACAACTGTGTATCATCAGCATACACATGATACTGTAAGTTATATTTTTTAATTATCACATGAACAGGGTAGGTAAAAACAGTAAACCATTGAGGTCCAAGGACAGACCCCTGTGGGACTGCATAGTCATGAACAACAGGAGTGGAAGAGGAGTTCCCAATGCAGACATATTCAGGTCTTTTCCACAGATATGATTGACACCATTTAAGCACACTACCACGCAAGCCAATAAAACCACGAAGCCTACCAAGCAAAATACTATGGTCCACGGTATCGAATGCCGCACTTAGATCTAAAAGGACAAGGGCACTTACATATCACATATCCATGGCAACCAAAATATGATTTTGGACGTATAATGGAGCGGTCTCAATGCTATGTTTTGACGTGTATGCACTCTGATATGCATCAGAAAGATTATGCTCCTGAATTACTAGACTTAGTCTAGCAGATACAATATGCTCAATCATCTTTCCCAAGAATCCCAGGTTGGCCACAGGCCTATAATTTTTGAGGACCTCCTTGTCTAAGTCAGCTTTTTTCAACAGAGGTCTAATATAAGCAGTCTTGAGGGTGGATGGAAAATACCTTCATCAAAAGACTTATTTATAATCGTGACAATGACAGGAGCAAGTTCATCAATACAATCTTTGATCAGTGATGTCAGGACAGGATCTAATTCAAACCATTTACATGGTGATTTACAAATAATATCCCGAACTTCTGATTCACTGGTAGGTTCAAAACCTTTAAGAAAAACAGTGGTGTTTGACTCTTTGTCACATGAAAAAGTTTCAGTACATTGCGTACAGAAGCTCTTACGAATGTCAGTAATCTTCTTACTAAAAAACTCAGAGAATTGCTCAGCAAGAGCTTCATCAGATTCAGAAAATGGGAGTACAGGTTTTTTGCTCTTTTGCAATAGATCATTAACAATATTAAACAACTGTTTTTGATCACCAACTTTTTCGTTAATTTTACTAGAGAAATAGTCTATTTCAGCCTGTTTAATCAACTTATTTACAGTGTTCTTTTGTTCACAGTACAACTGCAGATCAATTTCAAGCTTAGAACGCCTCCACTTTCACTCAAGTCGCCTCCTTTTCTGCTTCGCCACCCGAATGCCCTCATGAAACCAAGGACTATTTGGTCTCAATCTTACAGTTCGCGTTCACGATGGGGCATGTTTATCCAAGAGACTACTGAGAGTGAGATTATATTTTTCAATGCAAGATTCAACATCCATTGTCACAAAATCAATCCCAACTAAGGAAGATCTTAAATCCCCCTGAAAAGCATCAAAGTTAATTGCCTTTAGGTCTTTGCAGATTTAAAGAACACATAACTGCATAATGCCATGACAAACCTGGATGAAGGGAGATATCAGATAAAGTTGTGCATTTTCACGCGTAATAAGCAAATCAAGAGTTCCCCTGTCTATGTGTTGGTTCAGTTATGAACTGAAAGAGCCCGTTTGATGACAGTAGAGATTTAAACCGATTTGCTTCATTATCATTGTCATTCTGTTGTACATTGTACAGTACCAACAATACATCCCCATATAGGACATCATCTAATAAAGAGAAGATCACAGATACCTAAAGGTGCACCTTCACTTAAAAATGTTTTTTGTGCCTAACAAAATACTATGACCATGTACATATTTCATGGGATGTTACTGTCAACATGTTCTAGGTAAGTGAGAATTACTGCAACCAGTCACAAATTCGATGGGATGTTCTTGTCATCACCTTTTGGAACAATTAGAGTAGCTGTGACCAGTTACAAATTTTATAGGGTCCTGGGTGTGACATAAGACTGCATCCAGGTGGGCTGAGGAGGTCGGGTGTGGCAAGAAGTTTTTCCCTCACTATCGTCTATAAAGTACACACAGAAGACCATTATTACTAATCCCATGATTGGTGGGCTCTTGGAGCCACAAAACGGAGCAAGTCTCTCAATGGTTGTCCCCCCATGGTATTCCCTGCCTGTCGTAAGAGGCAACTTAATGGGAGGATTTGAACAGTATTTGAACGGTATGACACTATATAACACATTCGTGTTGGTGTGTCGTTTAATCTTATCTAACTAGCTAACTAACTAACCAACAGAAATTTGATGGAAAGCTATTTTGAACATGTTGTGGAACAATAAGAGTAACTATAAGCTGAAAATGTTAAGGATATAACTAAGTATGTCTTTTGGGTAAAGAAAATTTTCCTATATTAAATATTGATCAAAATTTTTTCAGTATGTTTGAAAATATACAAAGCAGATTTCCCCAGTTTAACCCTTTTAATTTAATTTCCCAATAACATTAAAATATTCACCTGTTGATTTATCACTTGATTTCCTGTTGTACCAACTGTCTGGGGAATAGCTGCTCTCTGACCCATGAGCTGCTGCATGTTTCCACCTCTGGGAGCCATACCTGTAACAGCCATTTGTGGCCTGACCTGGCCAGGTATTACCTGTTGCTGTTGATGGATCTGATGTTGTTTCTGTTCTTGTTGGTGTTTCTGTTTAAAAAAAAAACGTCACTCCTTTTCTTCAAAATTTCCTCAAATCTCACCCACTACCTCTCCTTTTAACACTCTTTTAATCTTTTGTTCCATTAATCATGGTTTTTATTCCAGGGTTTCTAAACAACAGCCATCAAACACCCAATTCAAAGACAACACAACATCAATCAACAACAACAACACCAATCAATGATGAACATCAATCAACAACCAACAACATCAACTTAATACCAACAACATTCATCAACTAATAACAACATCTACCAACAATGGCTGAGATCAATCAATTACCACTGATTCTTCATAAACATAACTTTTCCAACATTACCTGCAACAATTACCCGACTTTTAAAGATCACAAGTTTGATTATGAAAGGAGAACAACATTTATTACATTTATTGACAAAGGTATTTTCTAAATGTCACATCAGTGTTTCACTAAAATGATCCAATTAAATAAAACCCCAACTGCTTTGAGTTAGTTAGATGGAGTTTCACGGCCCAGTTTCCAACCTATTGGTTCAAGTTGAGCCAGCCACACCCTTTTTTCCAGTTGTGGCTCATTGACGTGTTTTCCCTACTCCATTGCTAATGTGGAGCATCACTCACAGTGGCAGAAAGTTCTTTCTTTAGAGTCTTTGGTATGACTCGACCTGTAAAGCGAACCCGGTCGGATGCCCTACCGTTAGACCAAACACCCAACTATTTTGAGAACCCATTCGAATTCAAGCCTATTCAGGACCTACCAAGTATCCGTTCAAGTTCAAGCTCCTTCAAGACTGCTTACAAAAGCTGTAGCTACTAAATAACATCTCCCACAAAGATGGAACCTTACCATTGAGTACAGTACAAGAAAATTCAGATTTGACAAAAAGTAATGCTAGGTGAGGTCTGTACTGCACAAGAAAACAAAAGACATTTTTCTTACAAGAAAAGTACATGATAATGTACACCATGAAACTGAAACATTATTTTGATAATTGATAGGCCTTTTGAGATTTGACCAAAATTGTGACAAATGTGAGGGGCTGGGGGGCCATCAACAATTCAAACTCTACATTACTTCCCTAAAATGTGTGTGGTATAATTAGTACAGCATCTGCTTGTCATTTAGAAGGCCCTGGGTTCGATTCCAATGCTGGGCCATAGAAAAGACTTTAAATATGGGACCTACTGCTGTTGTTCACGATTCTCCTCATAAGCAATGAGGAACGGATAACAATCAAGTGCAACTCCACTGCAAAAACATTTGAGGGTCCCACTAGATTAATCTAGAAGGTTATTAGCTGGGGTGCAAATCTCTATCGGACCTAACCCTAACATGTTTAGATAACAAGAGGGCAACAGCACACAGAATGCCTCAAAGAAAACAATGAAACAGCTCTGCCAGCATGTGGATGTAGGGAATTCATTCTTCTTCAAAGAACGTGGTGTTTGAAATAAATTGTAACTTGAAAAAATGCTCAAGTAAACACTTGTTCCCAGATGTTCTTAAGACCACAATTCCTCGATCTACAGTGATACTGCTTCTCAAGGTGCCCTTGATTATTCTGCAAAGAGCCCTACAACAATACCATGTGACTTCAAGATGAGTCCTGCTCCCCTACTTGACTCCAAGAAAGGCTACCTAAATTTAAGATAATTAACTCTGTGACCTTGTGAATAGACTTCCTTCTCTAGCTATGACTTTGATATTATAACTTGATTATTGTCATTATTTCAACACGACATTTTCTACAAAGATAGCTGACTTAAACGATTGACATACATCGATGTCCTTTCAAATTTAACCTTCATGACATCAATCCCAATTTCCATCACAAAGATACAACAGCTCTTTTACTTTGCAGTGTAAACAAGAGCCTGATGGGCACTGTGGTTCCTTGCTGGATATTATTAGAACTAGTGTACAGCCAGTCTTCGAAATAGAGCAAAGCAAAAGCTCATACTCAGTGTTTGTAACATCTTCACAAGGGGTATTTTAGTGCTTATATTACAAGATATCAATGACTAAATTTTTGTGGCCTTACTTACATTCAGCTTGTATAATGCTTGGTGATCCTTCAAAAACATTTCCTCATTTCCATATGTATTTATGCTTGTAATCAAACTTGATATTATCACCAATAAACAATACACAATGTGGTTAGAGAGAGAAAAACACCCTTGTACTTCTCTCATAAGTTATTTTTACCTGCTCTCAAATAAAACTTGCTATTACTTTAAAACAATCTACCATTTGTCCTGTTTGCTATCTCTAGACAGAAAACAGGGTTTTTTCAGCAGTTAAGCCTAAAGCAAGTGATTAATGGGGTGTGATAATAGAATGAGGATTAGGTTACCACACAGAGCACAGCAGTATTAAAGAGACATACTGTATAACACATGCATTGCTTCCACTGGCAGAGAGACCAGTTTAATGCAGTGTGACCTGCGCTCATTGAAATCTACAGATTTCAGTTATTGCCCTCTTACAACTTTGAACGATCCAAAATCTGTGTACAACCCGAAGTAATCATTACTGAACGAATGTAAAGGCCAAATTTCTAAGGTGTTTGGGTGTGTAAGCATGCAAAACCAGGTGAGATAAAAAATCTACTGAACCTATCTTTATCTAGCTTACAACATTTTCTAAATAACATTTCCAGTGGCTGACCTCCAGTGACCTTGATGATCTTTGACCTTAACCAAACACAGATTGATTTGAAATCTGTCCTTTTTACCTTAAAATACTATGTTAAAACATTTTCCAGTGTTTGACCCATGGTAACCCCAGATGACCCCTTGACCTTCACCAAACATATCAGATTTCATCCTTACACAATAACACACCCACACACTAAGTATGACATCTATCCAAGTTTCCTACCTTGAAATATCATGTTGAGAAGGTTTTTAGTTTTTGACCTCTGGTGACCCCAAATGACCTTTGACCTCCACCAAAAACGATAGGGCACACCTTCAAACTACGGCACTTCTATACACCAAGTTTCAATTTAATCCAACTTTCCCTTGTTGAGTTACAGCGTACCCAAGCGAGTGTCACAGACACACACACATACACACACACACACACACACGCCAACCTGCCTACATGGGTTCCTTTTGCTAACGCAAGGAACCAAAAAAAGTTGTAAACTGGTGGCAAAAGAGTTTCTTTTATTCAACTTTGAAAAGCATTTGTAGAATGAAAACTTCTCCCCTCTCCCAGCGTATCAATTTCTATAAAAATAATGTAAAATATGGATGACCTCTTACCTTTATGAGTTCTCTAAAGCTGTTGATAAAACCTGCCTGGTCCTTTGGAATTCGGCCCTTGAACTGCTGGCTTGCCTTCACATAACATAACAGGAGGACCTTAGTATCTGTTTGTACTTCACTGGATAGATGTATACACCCAACCTAAATGACACATAGAATATTCATTACACAATGAACTTTAATTTTTAATGATTCTTAAAAAACTTTTCTAACCCCAATAGATCAAAGTAGCATTGGGGTGGTCTGAATTACCTTTAAAATTGCCCAAGGCCATTAAATGAGAGACATCTTACACATTGGGGTGGTCTGAATTACCTTTAAAATTGCCCAAAGCCATTATATGAGAGACATCTTACACATTGGGGTGGTCTGAATTACCTTTAAAATTGCCCAAAGCCATTATATGAGAGACATCTTACACATAGCTTACTTCTTAGCCTTTCAGGGAAATGATACCTTGCTGATCAGATAATATGATATACTTGTACACAAAAACTAACATCATTAGCAAAAACACTTTTATTGACTAGATCAGAGTTCGGACAAAAGAATGAATGAACTAACCAACGAATGAACAAACAAATGAACGAACAAAAAGACAAACAAACAACTAAATAAATAAACTAGTTAATGAATAAAACCAGAATGCAAAAATGCATTGAGGTTTCGATGATACATAAATGTTCCGTTTCAAAGTGTGCCATCATTCAGATGTTATACTAGCATGTTCAAAAAATAATTTTGTCATTCCAAATGACCTTTTGACCTCCATAAAAGCCATACATAGCTAGACATACAAACAACAGACAGACAAATGGACAAACAGCAGCTATCTTGAAAGATCATATTTAAAAAGGTTTCCAGGCTTTGTCCGTCCCCAGAGGACCTTTCATATCTGCCAAAAACAATGGGGACCATCCTCTGACCATAATGCATCCACATACCCAATTATGAAATCTATCCAAGTTTCCTACCTTGAGATATCGCATAAGCAGGATTATCAGACTTTGACCAGCAGTGACCCCAGATGACCTTTGACCTCCATCAAAAGGGTACCATCTCCTGACCATAACACATCCACATACCAAATATGAAATCTAACCAAGCTTCCTACATATATTGTGTTAATGAGGTTTTGAGACTGTGACTTCGAGTAACCCCAGATCACCTTTGACCTCCGGCAAAAAAGATAGGGACCATCTACTGACTATATCGCATCCACATACCAAATATGAAATCTATCCAAGTTTCCTACCTTGAGATATTGCATAAACAAGGTTTTCAGACTTTGACCCGTGGTGACCCCAGATGACCTTTGACCTTCACCAAAAACAATAGGGACCATCTCCTGACTATAATGCATCCACATACTAAATATGAAATCTATCCAAGCTTCCTTCCTTGAGATATTGTGTTAACAAGATTTTCAGACTTTGACCACTGGTGACCCCAGATGACCTTTGACCTCCACAAAAAACAATAGGGACCATCTCCTGACCATAACACATCCACATACCACCAAATATGAAATCTGTCAAAGCTTCTAAACTTGAGATATTGTGTTAACAAGATTTTCAGACTTTGACCCTTGGTGACCCCAGATGACCTTTGACCTCCACCAAAAACAATAGGGACCATCTCCTGACCACAACGCATCCACATACCAAATATTTAATCTATCCAAGCTTCCTTCCTTGAGATATTGTGTTAACAAGATTTTCAGACATTGCCCCCTGGTGACCCCAGATGACCTTTGACCTCCAAAAAAAAACAATAGGGACAATCTCCTGACCATAACACATCCACATACCAAATATGAAATCTGTCAAAGCTTCTTAACTTGAGATATCGTGTTAACGGTGACCCTGGATGACCTTTGACCTCTGCCAAAAACATCAGAGACTGTTTACTGACTATAACGCATTTACATACCAAATATGAAATCTATCCAAGTTTCCTACCTTGAGATATCACGTTAAGAAGGTTTTCAGACTTTGACCCTTGGTGATCCCAGATGACCTTTGACCTCCACCAAAAACAATAGGGACCATCTCCTGACCATTACACGTCCACATACCACATATGAAATCTATACAAGTTTTCTACTTTGAGAAATTGTGCTAACGAGATTTTCACTTTAACCCCTGGTGACCCCAGATGACCTTTGACCTCCACAAAAAACAATAGGAATCATCTCCTAACCATAACATATCCACATACCAAATATGAAATCTGTCAAAGCTTCTTAACTTGAGATATCGTGTTAATGAGATTTTCAGACTTTGACCCCCGGTGACCCCAGATGACCTTTGACATCCGCCAAAAACAATAGGGACCATCTTCTGACTATAACGCATCCCCATATTAAATATGAAATGTATCCAAGTTTCCTACCTTGAGATGTCGCATTAACAAGGTTTTCAGACTTTGACCCCTGGTGACCCCAGATGACCTTTGACCTCCACCAAAAACAATAGGCTTCTTCCTCTCAATATGGCGCATCTATGTACCAAGTTTAAAAACTGTCAGACATTCCTATCTTGAGATATCGTGTTAACAAGCAAAGTGTCACAAACACACACATACACACACACGCACACACACACACACATACATATATGCATACACACACACGCCATCATGAATGCATTGGTTTCTCTTATCATCGAAACCAAAAACTGACAACTATAGGATTTAGCAATGACATCATAGTTCATCTCTTACTAAATGATTTGATTTTCAAGCAACAGGTACGTACAAACTGATTCTGCAACACTTTAAGAAGGACCCGACGAGGCTCTGCGTTGGTCCCTTGGTCAGGGAAATCAAAGTTGACAATATGAGAATTCTTCACAAGGTTGTTAAGAGATTGCTGAAATGAACAATTAGAAAAATTATATACCAAATCTAGTTTTAAAACTTTTGAAATGACCAACAATCGAATAAAACAATGGTCAGTATAAAGGAAATTCAGTAGAATGTCTGAAGGATTACATAAACTGTTGGGGAAGTATGAGGTCGTTATGAGCAACTTTCATGTCAAGTTTCACACATCTGTCAGCAATTCTCACACCAGGACTGAAGTCTCTACATTTTCATTCACATGATGAATAATATGTTATGAGGCCAAGGTACAAACAAGGACTGGCTTCCCCCAAGAGATTATGATGGCTCTGTTTAATTCATACATTCCATAGACTCCAGATGCATATGTTAACCTGTGTGTGCACAAGAACATACCCATAGTTCCAATTACATCGGCATGATGGAGTTACGATGTGAATGCAATCAAGCAAAATGTCATATATTTGACAGCTGTTACATTTAATGAGCCAACAAGTCACTCAAAAAAAAATGTCAAGTCTTTTGGGGCAAGTGTCAAGTCTGTGCTTCTTTTTGATCAAATCTCAAGTCAAATCCCAAATCTCCTTACTCCAAGTCTCAATTAAGTTGCAAGTACTCAAATATAAAGATACAAATGGGACTTGAGTCCCAAGTCTCTCGGCTCTTAGTCTCAATTAAGTTGCAAGTACCCGAATATCAAGACTCAAATGGGACTTGAGTCCCAAGTCCTAGATTCAGTCCCAAACTCTGATGTCACTCACCAAGAATTTGACTGGAATGAGCTGCATGGTGAGTTTCTTCGGCCAACTGTCACATTTGATATTAGTTTCAGGCCCTGCTGAAACTTGGCAGTTTATGCAACGGGGAATCTTCTGTTCACTAGCCATGGTCCCTTGTCGAGCTTTCTAATAAATGAAATGCACATTTATCAAAAAAATGAGGTATCTCAAACATGGTGCAAACATTACTGGGAGAAATTGTGAAAGTACCAGGATATTTGCAGCAGAATCTTTCTGAATCGATCAGTCCCAATACTTACCTCCTATTTACATATGTAATTAGTATTTGTGTACAGTAAGTCCCAATAAGTAGCAAACTGATTCATCAAAGTAGGGAACCTAAAATCTCCCACAATTGAAAAGGATACACTCATAGTGAGACCAAAATGCTTGTAGCTAGAATTCATGAATAAAGACTGGAATGAGATTGGATCTAAAAACAATTATGCCTGCTCAAGAAAAGCAAGATAAAAAAATTGCATAGAGTAATTAGGACAGGTGAGTAGAAAGGAGCCATACAGTCTCCATGGTGATACCAAAAAACTTTTCAGGGACCAACTGCAGGCAAGTAATTAGTTAGATGAAGTTTTAACGGCAGGTTAGTAGGGACTAAATATGTCTAAGAATGGATCAAAACTGAACAAGATTTATGAAGCATGACCATCAACCACATCTAGGTTCCAAGTCCATATTGCTGTTAGTACAACACCATCATTTTTTATTTGTATATGACCCTCAAAGCAAGGCTACTGCTCTAAAAGCCCTGCCAACATCAGACACAATGTTTTGTTGAGGTTCACAGTATCAAAAAAGTTAATCAAAAGAGGGAGGACCCTGGTATGAAACCACCTTAATAATAATACCCCTACTCCACCCAAATAAAACCCTTTTCCATCCACTGCCCTCCCCCTTCCCCTACTGCATTTGATTTGATTTGCTGAAGAGTAATGCCTCAACTCATGATCTTGTGGTTTTATCTAGTAGCCCCAACAGCCATTTTTTCTAGATGTAAGTATCAAATTGTTCTCCACTGCTTACAAAGAGCATCACAAATAACAGCATTGAGATAACCAACTTTGAAGACAATCAGATGTACAGGTATTGTCAAAACCTTTTGAAAACAAAGAAAGGGTTAAATCATCAAAATATGTCTACAGTTCAGAGAGGGAGTATAGAAGAAGGGGGGGGGGAAGGGGGGGACCAATGTCTAGTAAAACCTTTATTACCATAAATTACAAGTGTCTTTATTGTGATATAGAATGACACAATGCATAAATTGATAGACATGATTCTCCAATAGAGCTTTACTTGCATCTGTCAGACCATTCTTAACGGACCATGTCAACTGTACATCACACATGGTCTAGTTACAATTGTAGTGTTGCATGCACTGAGAAGCATGTTCTTATTCCATGTGACATCAAAAGCAAGACACAACTTCCTGACTAAACAGGTGGGTGAGAATAGAGCACATGTCTAGCAAAGACTACTTTATAGTGAACAACACAGCAAGGAAGAACAGGAACAGTTATGTTTCATTACAATGTCTCCTGTGGAACTGTACAGCAAGTCACAATGAAACTGACTGACTCATGGATGTGACTCATGTATGAGACAAAAGCAAAGATACTACAAAGTAATCAGGCCTCCTAAAAGATTCTTTCCAATGACTAAGGCTCAGTAGAAACTATGGGTTTTTCTTTAGCAGGAGAGACACATAGCTACTGTATAGATGAATTCCAAATTGACAAGGGATGGTCTGATTTTGTTGGGCTTATAACTGAGGTATGTTATCTGTTATCTTTCAAATATTTTGCTTCAGTGTATCATGGATGATTGCACACTACAATACTCCTTAATTCCCTCAGTTTCACTGAATAGGAGGGTATAGAATTGTGTATAGACAATAAAATGAAGATGATTTAAGACTGAAGGACCCCACCAATGGCTGCCATCCCAACCTGCCACTAATGGCTGCCATCACTATCTGCCACTAATGGCTGTCTTCACTACCTGCCACCAATGGCTGCCATCACTACTTGCCACTAATGGCTGCCATCACTACCTGCCACTTATGGCTGCCATCACTACCCGCCACCAATGGCTGCCATCACTACCTGCCACTAATGGCTGCCATCACTACCTGCTCAGATTTGTCTATAGATACTCTGTTTCTTACCTCCTGCCACTCTAGAATTCCATTCCAAAGGATTTTCAGCTGTCTGGGCTGTGAAAGAATAATAACAAAGGAACTTAAGGATATACATTACAGGAAGTTTCCTTTAGCCAGAATTTAGAAAATGTCCAACACAACTGATCCTCTTAACTCTGCATAGCTCAACTTTCTGGCAGACATGAACCTTATCTTGACTTCTGAGACCTTACAAGTTGAAAGTCACCTATGCATGACACACTGAAAAGCTGTGCTGGGCCAATAGGATGCCCTCCCCCAACAAATCAATCAAGTGGCCTAATCCTTCTTACCCGAGTTGCCATTGGCAAGTCTGGTAAGAGTAGGTAATGGGGAATTCCTGTCATGTACATGTAGTATTCACAATTGAGAGCTTGGACAAGCCATAACTAGGACTGCCACCATAAACCAAATTGCCTTTATTGATATCACCAGCTTCTCCATAAAGATATTGCAATACTGTGTGGCTAATATTCTAGCCTTAACGTTTGCCATAACCATGCTAATGTCTACGCAATATGCACCAATATTCACAATGTGTACATTGAGATCAAGCATTAGTAATGTGATGCTATACCATTACATGAAATAAGAGAAGTGGATATCATATAGCTAAAGTATATCAATGATATCCTGATATTGCAATTATCACAGCAGCCTTATTTTTAAACACTCAAAAAATAAAGGCTTATTCATGTATTATCAACATACACACTTAGTATGAATGATATACATACTGGCTTAGTATTGCCAAGGAACTTGTGTGCTGGAAATCACTGCTACATCAGTAAACACCCCTGTATTACATGTACTGAACATAGAGTAAAAACCGTAGGCCTATTTGCAGAAAAAACTTCTTATAATATTGCCTATATGGATTCACATATACCAGGGCTAAATACTGCAACTCTGGTGGAGAATATTTTTACATCTTTAAAATTACAATACAAACACCAGTTCTCTTGTAGAATACTGCAAAATAGCTATTTTGAAAAAATATATTACTACATGGAGCTTACTGGTGAGACTGGAGTTGTATAAATACATTTTATCCCTTTAATCAGACTCCATGCAGACAAGAAAAGATGTGTAGCACGAATAAATAATTCATTACTTATAGCCTCCTGGAAAGGACACGCTGGTTCTAAAATAAATGGGACATAACCTATAGAGTAAGGGGTCAGTGAGATACATGAACACTGACATATATTCTTGTTAACTAGCAAACAAAAATATATGAACTTAAAAGCAACACATATAATATTGTGCCATGACTACATAAGAACCATGACTGACTATACATACATTAAACCAAAACCATTACAACTAAGGAAATATTTAGTGCAACATTGCATACAGTATTTTACACTGCAACTCCTTCCTATGGCTTATGAGGAGCTGAAACTATTCAAAGTGGAAAGGGTGTAAGTAAACATAGTTGAAGGGATCACTGACAATTGGGACCTTATAAACTGGGTAGGTCCACAGAAGGTATAATTTCTGTTAACTACAACTGTTTCAACTGAATCAACAACATGAGTTAATTGGCTTGTTATTCCTAGCCCCTTCCACTCCAGTCTTCTCATTTCATAATATTGTCAACCCCTTTCCAACCCAAACTTTCCCATTCCTACTCTCTCAGTTCAACTAATGTAACACTACAAACTCTACCCTTTCAAGTATCTCACATTTCAACCCCTTTTACTCTAGTCCCCTTAACTCCAAGCTTTATCATTCTGTTTCTTCTCACAACAACCCCTTTCAATCCAAGCCATCTCATCTAACCAGACTTCATCCAAATTCACCCAACATACAACATTCTCAAACCAACTCCTCTCACTACAGGCCCTTTTAGTCCAACCCCTTTTCACTCCACCCTCTCTGACCAACCCCATCTCATTCTAACCCTCCCACTCATGCCCCTTTGCAACAATTTAGTACTTACAGGCATAGATGCCATGGCTGTATTATTTTGTTGGTTAAAAGCTTGGTTGACATTGACTTGCTGGTCCTGTTGAAACACCATGTTGTTGGCTGAAGACATAGGTGGTTGTTGTTGCTGCATGCCTGATTGTTGTTGCTGTAAACCAGCTTGCAGATTAAGCTGTTGCTGTTGCATGCCAGGTTGCTGTTGCATGCCAGGTTGCTGTTGTGGTAATCCCTGTTGTTGCTGCATTCCAGGCTGTTGTTGCTGCATTCCAGGCTGTTGTTGCTGCATTCCAGGCTGTTGTTGCTGCTGCATGCCAGGCTGTTGTTGCTGCATTCCAGGCTGTGGTTGCTGCATGCCAGGCTGTTGTTGCTGCAAACCAGGCTGTTGTTGCTGCATACCTGGCTGTTGTTGCTGCATGCCAGGCTGCTGTTGCTGCATTCCTGGCTGTTGTTGCTGAAGGTGGGTATTCAATAAAGGATTATTTTGTTGCTGCTGTTGCTGTTGATTAAACCCACCAGGGTTCTGCATTCTAGGATTTGCTGTTAAAGGGAAAAAAGCAAACAGGAAACGAAACTATTAGAAAACTGCTGACAGAACTTCCAACCACTAATCATAAAGACATGTTCCAAGTTGATGATATACATAGAAGCATATCATCAAAGAACACAGATGTGAAAAAATCTAAAAATCCTTTAGACACACTGGATTAAACCATGCACTACAAGATATTTGAAACCATGCAAAACTTAACCTAAGAATCAATCACTAGCCCTATCATTTTGAAATTGATACAAAAATAACAGAAAAAATACCTACAGACATGAAAACAATATTCCTGGAAGGACAAGGCACTTAAATTATACAAACAGAATGTAGGAAACAACTAGAAGAAGTGTCATACATGCGATATTGCATGATGTCAACAATAACTTACTGCAAGCATGTGACCTGTACTACACAATGTCAATTGGGAGATACTTTAATTTTTATGGGCAAGAGCAGTTGTCCCAAGTTGAAGTAGTGTAGTAGACTGTCCTGTTTCATGATTGGCTGTTGAGGGTCATGTGACAACAGTTTTTCTCTTTAATTGTGAAATTTACTAGCTGCTCGTTTTACATTGAAAATGCAATATTGAAATTGTAAAATATTATGAAAGATACTCTGAAGAGAAATTAGAGGGAAACTGTGAAATTTAGCTGTTGTTTCAAAATATCTTTGGGGGACTGCTCTTAACCTTCAACTAGTCGTAACAAGTGCTGAATCCTTCAATTGACTGAACCTATTGGCAAGTAAATAGGATGCGCAAAATTTCCTCCTAGAAATGTTAACTTTGTGGAACTTTGGTAGCCAGCTGCCAGGGTCATGCAATAATTCACCTCAGTGCAAACACTGAGAGTAGAATTAGCATCATGTTATGATCAACAATTGAACCAATAAAATAGTTGTTTTATGCTCATTTAGACTGTTTCCCCTATGAAATTATCTAGCAGTCAATAACATTTGTATGAATGTGAATGCATAGGGCAATGAGTTGAATACTGTATCAACTTTCAAAGCAAAGCAAAACCTTTTATTTTCTTTAGTTTTTCTCATGAATATCTGGCAGTGTATTATATTGTTCAGTCATTGGACCAAACCCAAGTTATAGAAGCTTAGTGGAAACATTGCTCAATGGATCCATTGAGTAAAAATATTTATGGTTTTTAACTTTATAGTCTTTCCACAAATAGTTAAGACTTGATCAAGTCAAAAACATATCAAAGTGCTTTATGTGTCACACTATATCAGTCATATAAAACTCTCTTCCTGTTTTCATGTACATCAGAGAGGGTGATGGCCTGTTGGTTATGGTATTAAACTTGTGATCTAAAGATTGCCAGATCGATTCCCCCTTGGGTCATTATGTTGTTTCCTTGAGCTAGATGCTTGATCTCGATTGCTTCTCTCCACCCAGGTGTTAAATGGGTACCTGTGAGGTAGCTTGTATAGTGATGCGCTGTATCCTATGGGAAGTTCCCCAGGGAACACGATAAAGTGGCATTGTGCCTGGCACAAACAGCAAGGGATGTGGGTTTGACGAGTTACCAATGACCAGGGGTAATGATTGTGAAGTGCTTTGAGATGTTGAACCTACATATAAGGCGCTATATAAATCCAAGTATTATCATTTATTATTACTATTATATGGAACTTACTAGCCATTATTTGAGCTTTACGAAGTACATCTTGTGCTGCATGTATTGCACGGATAGGAGCATTGCTAGGCATTGGGGCACCAGCCACAGAAACAGCCTGTTAGAAAAAAAGAGTAGAAACTAACAGATGATGTTTTGTAAAAGATCTTCTGTAATTCAGCCAATAAGCAGCTTATATCTTGTAATATCCAAGAGAAAGTAACCTGTGGTGCTCTGAATCTGACCTGCTGTACACTGTACTATGACAAAATTAACTGCTAATTTTTAAATAAAAGATTACCTTCACACCAAAAGTGTTTCCAGTATCAAAGATTTCAAGGATGAACTTTTAACTAGATGGAAGGTCCAAACTCTAAACCAAATCTCAACCCTCCTTCGGAATCCTCCTTAATTGTAACCAGGTCCTTAATCCTACCTGACACCGTACAAACCCTAAAGAGAGTTCATGCAATTTCTGGGAAATCAATATTCAATGACGATCCCAGGACCAAACAAAGAATTTTCTAGGACCAAGTAAACAAAATTCCAAGACCTTCCTCTTCACTTCTTCCATAAAATGTCACAAAATTTTTGATGACCTTAACCAAAAGTTCTGATAGTATAAGTGAAAAATACATTTTGATATAACAAATGTTTGTGAGAATGGAAAATTGTCACTTCAATAGTAAAAATTTCACATGAATTTAACTGTAACACAATTTCCATTGATTTTCCAGTCTTTGAAGCATCTTTCCAAATTTTCATACTGTTTCTACATTTTCCACAAGCCCTGGGACCTAGACCTAATTCTGTACCTTACCCTAACCTCTAAACCTTGGTCAAAGCAGAAAGAGATTTTGTTAAGAAATGTCAAAACTAATGAACCCTAAATATAGTAAACCTTTGGCCTGTTGAGTCAGTCAGCTGTTTCTCAGCTAGCTACACTAGCTAGAGTCACTTTGAGAGAATGACGGGAAGGGGGTTGGGGCGGGCCAGAGGCAAGGTTTTAGCCCCATTCTTTTTGACGTAGGCATATTGAGCCACTTAACATTGCTATTGTATTGTGGAACATATTAGACCGCTTTGGTGGGTAGCCCCCACCTTCAAACTTTGCTATGTGGTCCCTTCTAGTACACTAGATTTGCCTGTCAAAGGGGGAGAGCTAGTGATGTCAATGAAAGCACTCAATACACTGAATGTTTTTAAGTTCAATAAAAAAAGAGCACTTATTTCAACCTTCTGTAGAATCCCGAATTATTGCATTAAACTTTTCTAAATGTATTTCAAAACCTTGGTGAAAATGGTCTCACTGTAACCAACTATCACATTAACCAACTTACAGGGATTATGACAAGATGACAAAAAAGCCTGCGTATTAACTTGCAGCAGAGTGAATGTAAAAAGAATTCACTGAAGAAATGGAAAAAATAAAGAGTTGAAAAACATCATAAAGTTTTCTACAAAGATATAGAATGCTGAGAAATACAACCTACCGGACCCATGTTGATTGATGGGGGTGGCTGACTCTTAGAGATGGTGATGTTAGGTTGTATACTGATGGTCATTGGAGAAGAGCTTGTGATATTTTGCCCCGACACTATATTACCAGCCTGAGAGATTGCCTGTAAACAAACACCAAAGAAAAAGCAGATAGAGCATGAACAATGATGTAGTTCTGCAACTCTGAACAAGATACCAAGATTATTATTTTAACATCTAGATATTGTGATGAAGTTCTATTTTAACAGCTAAAATGCAACTTCTCTTCATGTAGCTCATAGCATTGCATGCTTTAAATTAAGTTTATACAGCTCTTTTTTGTGTTGGTGTGGCATCTCTAACAACACACACAAAATCTTCAAAACTTTTACTTTAATGACTTGGTTGGTTGGTTGGTTGGTTTAAGTCGAGCCAGCCATGGCTTTTTTTCCAGTTGCAACTCACTGGATGGTTTTCCCTACTCAATTGCTTAGGCCGAGTACTATAAAGCACAATGGTAGTAGGTTCCACTTTCAAAGTTTTTGGTATGTTAAAATAGTTTACTCTGACACAGTTAGTTACATAGGTTTTACCTTAAGAGCTCAACCTTCTTGTTTTATAATGTAGAAGAGCCCACTGGCAGTTTTCAAGTTGTGTGTGTTCACTGGATTGTTTTCCCCAACCAATTAATCTATAGACGAATCCGATTAGCGCTTGTTTTTAGTGACTGTAGGCAGCCATTATTGGGGTCCATCAGCCTTTAATTGTCTTCATTTATTGTCTATGTGAATTTCAAATCCTCATATTCAGTGAAGTTGGGAAAAACAAAATACACTTCAGTGTACAACCATACGTGGAACTGATAAGGAAGGAAATTGAAAGATTAAAGGTGATGGATCCGAGTAATGGCCGACTAAAATCAGACCATCACAATCTGTCCGGATTCGTCTATAGATGGAGCTTCACACAAAACAGTGGTAGGATCCATTTTAGCTTTGGGTATCACCAGGCCTGGGAATCAAATCCCATCTTTCCATGAAGGAAAGAGATTGAAACAGGGTTCCTGTACCTTAACAAAATTAACATTTCATGACTTTTCCATGACTATTTATTTCATGACCACATTACATGCAAGGTTTGATAAAACTTAAATGGTGTGACAATCATCACAAAAAAGGAGTAAATTTATTTACTTGTTAAAATTTAAGACTTAATCTGGACTAAATTTCATGACTTTTCCATGACTTCTGTCATTTTTACGTTTCCAGGCTTTGAAAAAAAAAATAAAACTTCATAACTTTTTGAGGCAGCGGGAACCCTGTTGAAACAATTGTTGGCAACTTTAGGCAACAAAGTGATGGTTAATAATTGGCAAGATTTTTCTGAAATAACAAGGGGCCATGAAACTTATTTTCTTTGCACTTCTTTTATCTACCTGGACCACAAATTTTTGCATCAAATTCAAAACTTGGCCTTAATATGCTTATGCTGGGGTTTGGATTGCAAGCAACCAGCCATAAAGAGAAAACAAAGGAACAAGTGACATAGATAGACAGGACAGGAGAGTGGGTGGGACATGTGGATGGATAGATTTATTTTTCATTTTGGTTCAACACTTTAAAGGCAAAGAGCAGTCCCCCCCCAAACTTTTTTTGAAGAAAAAGGCTAAATAACACAATTTTCATCTTATTTCTCTTCAAAGCATCTTTCATTACATTTTATGACTTTACTATTGCATATTCAAGGTAAACCAAGCAGTTATTTCTGCCCTTTAACCATTAAAACATTGAAACAGTGTTTAAGCATCACCACCTAAACAAACATTAAGTAAATATACAGAGGAAAAAGAGGACAAAAGGTAGTACAGAAAAATCATATGAAAGAATAACAAGAGATGCCTAAAAGTTACTAGATAATAAAAGAAATAAAACTCGATTAAGGTGAAGCAGCAGACATATCATGGAAGTCATCAATATTTATAATTTGCAAGTGAGTTTAAAATTAAAGCACTTTTGAAATAAATGAATTTCAGCAAGCGCTTTCTCTTGCACAAGGAATCTGTTATGTTTAACTGGATCTATTTCAATTACTAGAGATGTCTGTTACATTTTAAAAAAGACTGGCTGAACAGCTAATGACCTAGCAACATGCAATGTAACCTACCAACATGCAAAACCGCATACTCTAAAATGTGAAAAAACATCCCCAGAATTGGACCAAACTGAATCTAACAGCCCTTTCTGTAGCAACATGCAACATGCCAAGTTCAAACAAAAACATACTTTGAAAGGGGAAAAACATAGCTACAACTGGCACCAAACTGAATCAGCCACCCCTTCTCTTGCAACATGCAACAAGTAAGGTTCCAGAAGCAACATACTCTAAAATGGGGTAAAACATCCCTGAAATTGACCTCTAGCTGACTAACCCATCAGTCAAAGGATTTCCTCAACACAGGTCTGATACATCCAGATGGCATATGACAAAGCTGAAGCAAACAGCTAACTTACAGTATATATCTTCGTGCCTAGCTGATATTTCAAAGATGACAAGGGTGATCCACAAAATAAGAAGCATCAATGCACAAATTTACAATTAGAAGCTGACCAGTCCTAAGGGGATAGCTGACAAAAAGAAACTGACCAGTGCAAGGGGATAACTCACAATAAGAAGCTGACCAGTGTTAAGGGGATAACTCACAACTAGAAGCTGACCAGTGCAAGGGGATAACTCACAATAAGAAGCTGACCAGTGCTAAGGAGATAACTCAAAATTAGAAGCTGACCAGTGCTAAGGGGATAACACACAATTAGAAGCTGACCATTGCTAAAGGGATAACAAAATTGGGAAAAAAGAAATAAGAGCTAAAGAAAGCTCACCAAACTTTTCATTTTTCTTTCTTTCAATTCTTCCATCACCCTTTTTCGAGTATCTGTTGGTAAAGTAGCAATCATCTTCAAGAAGGCCTCTCGTTGCATTGGTTTCCTTGTTTGATTACCTGGCGCCTTTTTGTAGAGAGAAATGATCGTGCAAGCAAAATAGAGAAAAGGAGAATTTGTTGGATATCACCTTAGAGAACCATATAACAGCTCTTTCAGAAGGCATCATCAAATCCCAACCTGGCAATAGACCTATTTCCACATAGCAATTACACTAAATTGTGGGATAGAGTTTTGGGTGTACGTCAATTTTCACCACAGTAAAATGCCATTGACAAAAATGACAAACACCAAAACTCTATCCCACAATCCTTTGTAATTGTTATTTGGAAATAAGTCAATGACCTTGAAATTTCATTGACTGGTTTTATGTAAGAAAATCACAGTGAAGTACCACTAGAGCCCAATGAATGCATGACAGAGACCACTAAATATGCATGACAGAGACCACCACTGAATATGCATGACAGAACCCACTATACTAATCAAGATGCTGTTAAATCAAGAGTTCCTCCCATTTAACTGAAATACTTCTAATAACCCATACAGGTTATTAACATAATCAAGGCTACTAACAGAGGTACCAAGGAAATTTGCTGTTTCTAGAAATACAATAATTAAATTGGAAAAATTGATTGTTTGTTAGGAAATGTGTGCAATGGAATAGGTGATAAAACCATTTGACATTTCCTGAACTGTGAACTGTTGCAATTTTTGGGGACAATCTGGTACTACTAATTTGAATCTGAGCAAATTGCTGTAAAATGAACTCATTTGGTGGAAGGAGTGTTCTTCTGAAAGTGACATTTAGGGTTTTTTGAGACAATCTATAATTTCTCAAATCAACCCCAATTTGAAATATTTGGACTAACATGGCTAACACAGGAATTTTGAATGAAATATATAGGAACTGTAGAAGGGTTTTCCTTTTTATAGGAAAATGTTTGTTTATTTTCAAAGTATGGGAATGAACCAGAAGTATAGAATTGTTGGGAGCCCTTAAAGCAGCTCACTGAATTGCTTCATGAAATTCAACAATTTTTGCCAAATCTGGAAAGTTTTCTTCCCAAACCAATGACAAATGGTCAAAGTTAGATATTAACAGAGCTGCCAACATTGAGATCTTGAAATCAGGAAGATTTACCTCAAAAATCAGGAAGATTTCAGGGATTTGTGTGTATTTCAATGGAGGAAATTCTGTTCTTAATCAGGGAGAGTTTATATTTTGCATGTTTAGAGGTGAAATTTTCAGGAAGTCTTCTGCAGAATCAGGAAGACTTGGCAGCTCTGTATTAACCCTCATATCCTACATACAAGTAACTGTTTTATGAGTGAGCACTTAACAGTTCAAAACTGTTTTCCAAAATTTGTGACCAGTCACTTTTTCAAATTATGCACAAAACCATTTTAAATCAGGTCACCACAAAATGAAACATTTAAAATTTGTCTGTGACTATCGGATATGAAACTTGACTTGTTATTAAGTTGCCAATTTCTACTCAATGGGTCCCTTTAAGGAATACATACATAATAATTTAATTATTTCTCACAAACAGTTATGTACAACTACTTTTCAGCAAAAAGGACAGGGCAAGATATGACATTTACATACTTCACATTTAACCCTTAGGGTGATCCTTACTTCATGAAGGTTCACAGCAACTGACATAACTTAGAATCATACCTTACATGATAAAACCATACTCCTGTGCCACTAAATTCTAACATATTGAACTTTACCTTGTTTCACAATTCCACACTTCTGGATAATAATATTACCCACGCAATTCAAAACCACAATGATCTTTCAAGACTCAAAAAAAAAAAGGTTCTATATTATACAAGGAAGGCACAAGTTGGGCTTGTTTTCAACACTTATGCACTATTGAACACTCAGTACAGCCCTAGGAACAGTTTGCACAGTGCACTTGTTCAGTAAATTCACATACGTACTTAGATTTTATGAATTTACACCCGTGAATCTAAACATACTATAAACATGTTCTCTCAATAGGGCTCCCACACTTTCGTAGCACTGACATGCAAGGCTTTTTCCCAAATTTTTTGAGGACTGAAGTGGAGATATGTAATACTAAAACATATAGAAGTTTGTACGAAATGATCCTTTTTGAAGCATTTAATCAGCATGGACACTTCCTGAACATGATCACAACTACTGAAGAGGTTGACTATGATCACAACTACTGAAGAGATGTGAAGTTTAAAATTTTAAGACTTCATTTCCAATTGTCCAGATCAAATACTCCAAATTTAAGGATCGTCAAGACCAAGATAAAGTTCACGTTTTTCCCATTTTCCCAACTGTGTGGGAACCCTGTCTCCATTACACAAGTTACATTTCAAGTATTCAGGCCACAGTTATAGGGCAAATTTTTTAAGATAATTTCTCACTGATGTTCTAAAACTTCCAACTGCCCCCCCCCCCCCAAAAAAAAAAAAAAAATAAATTGACACTTTGTATCTTCTACCATACCCTGAGGACTTCCTCTAGAAAATATCAACAGCACCCTCTATCCTCCACTCATTCCCTTTTTCCTACAGTACAGAGATTCTTAACCTGTTTACACCTTTTTTTAACACATCACCATGTTGACCTAATCTCTCTAAAAACCTCCTCCTGAATACCCCATGTGCTCCTCTAATGCCATCTTATTGTCTAACTGTATAACCTTTACAAGAATTACTACAACAAATACCATAACACAGGACAAGCAAGCAAATCAACTCCCTTAACTTAAACCATCAACCTGAACAAACAACAATTATTAAGTATTAGTTACCCGACCCCCAACATGCATTTTTAGAGATGAAACCAACCAACCCATTGCAAGCACAGTTCTAGACACCCAAGTTTTGGGGTAGATGTATGTACCTGAACTTGTAGTGACCCAGATGGGAGTTGTTGCTGTCCCTGTTGCTGCTGTGTCTGCTGAGTTTGTTGCAACTGTTGCTGTTGCACAACCTGTTGCTGCTGTGAAACTTGTATCTGCTGTATGCCAGGCTGCTGCTGTTGTTGTTGTTGTTGCTGCTGAACTTGTTGGGGCTGGTTAAGCACCTGTTGCTGCTGTTGTTGCTGTGGTTTTTGTTGCTGTGGTATGTTTTGATTTCCCTGTACCTGTCCAGTCATGCCCATAGGTAACTGTTTCTCCTGCATCTGATTTAGGACAGACTTGTTCATGGCCTGTGATACAATGGGCTGCTGATTGTTGTTAAAGGATGAACTGAGAATGGTCTGAGCCATCTGCACATTTGAGACTAAGTGGAAATGCAGAAAAGTAAAAGTGGTTGTATTAAGCTACATGGTAGACAGACTTTATGATTTAAAGGGGAGGAGCAGTCATCCCAAATTGAAGAAATGTAGTAGACTGTCCAGTTTCATGATTGGCTGTTGGGAGTCATGTGACAATGTTTTTTCTCTTCAAATGTGAAATTTACCAGAAATAACTGCTTTGTTTACCTTGAACATGCAGTAGTAAAATCATAAAAGGTAATGAAAGATACTTTGAAGAGATATAAGATGAAAACTGTGTTATTTAGCTTTTTCTTCAAAATAAGTTTGGGAGGACTGCTCTTTACCTTTAAAGGAAAAATGACGTGACTTCCCTTTAGATTTGTAAAGTAGACTATCATACTTAATGAATGGCTCTGGAGAATCATGTGACACAACTCTTTTCAATGAATAGTGAAATAATGAAGAAGTCACTGCTTGACCTACCAAGAATATGCAAGATTTATGTACTGAAATATCATGAATGATACTTGAAAGAGAAATTGGGGTAAATTTGTGAGGTATGGCCATAGTACTGAAATGAGTCTTTTGCCGATGGGGTCCAAGGAAAGTATGAAGATCACTCTGAGCTAAGACATATGGTAACAGACAATAATTCCTCTCTTACTTTAAACAACTTATTACAGAATAAGGCCACGAAATATGATTAAGATACATGGTAGCAAAACGAAAATTAATACTTCCAAATTGAATTGATGCCCGCCTTCACTCCCCCCCCACCCTTATTTTTCAGTATACTATCCAATCAAAAATCATTCTTTCACCAGTAAGCCTGCATTAAGGCAGACTTAACACATTCCTTTTCAAGCAAACATGTGAAGTAAGAACTAGGGGAGCAAGAAAAATCAAAAGCGGCTTAAAAACACACTGTCCTAAAAGGGCTGAATAGTCAGAATTAATGGCAAGAGTGGGTTACACAACATGGATATCAGGTCAGGTACTGATAAGATTTTTGTCAGTTTTAGCTAATACCTTCTCCATCTCTGGTCAGACAAAACCCAAACTTTGCTTATCAGTGTAGATATATGATTTGAATTACAATATTACCAAAGTAAAATTTTATGACATCACATCAGCAGACAGATTTTATTGGACAATGAGTAATCAGGCCTAAATCTGATATCACTGTAAAGTGACCCAAGCTTAAAAGATGGATTAGTTTAAAGTAGCTCATTGAGTTGGTTCCTAAAATTCAACATTTTTTTTCAAACCTGTTAATACTTCTTCACAAACTAATGATAAATGGTTTAACTTTGACAATCCCCATATCTTACATACAAATAACTGTTTTATGAGTGATTACCTAACAGATCAATTTGGTGTATAAAAATTTGTGACCAGACCCTTTTTCAAATAATGCACAAACCATTACATGTCAAGACACCACAAAATTCAAAATTTTAACTATTGGTTATAAAACATTGACCTATTATGATAACTATGAGCATTTCCATGTGGTAGTACCCCCTAACACTCTTATTAAGTTATAGATATCAACTCAATGAGCCCCTTTAAATCAAACGGTACTAACCAGAGCTACTCGTGGTGGTCTGGTAAATCAAACTGGAACTGGGGACAACATTAGCAGTGGATGATAAAGGCACCGAGGTCTTGGCTTGTTTCCTTGGAGACAAGAGATCCTTTTTAACCTCCTTCATTTCAGCAGTCTGTGGTCTTTCTGTTAATAGAATTTGTACGACAAATTAAAATGAAATTTTGCTTCAAACAATGTTACCAATAAAATGAAGTTTTCCATCCCTCCAAACCAGTGCAGGGAATCTGCCAGAAACACAAAAAGGGTCAGGGGGATTAATTACTGCTTAACCCCAGGTCCAAATAGATTCTGACCTAGGTTAAAGTTACAAGGGAGTTCAGAGGGACAGACACTTGCCTCAAGGCCCTCCATGTAAGGTGCAAATTGAGGGGTTTTAAAGGCTATTTATTTGTGTAAGTTCAAACATTGCTGAAAAAGTGTCTTCTCTTTAAAAAAAAAGGAAACTAAGATATTGGTTTTTTTTTAAATTTTTATGCAAACAAAAAGGGGGGTGGGGTGATTTTTCCCACCTTCTTTTGGAAACTGTAGGCAACGGGGGACAAAAGCCTCCTCCCCCCCCCTCCCAGCCTGAACCACTGTCCAGATGTCATGGGCTACCTATGGGAGTGGACTGGTCTCCCCAGCCAAAACCTTCCCCACAGTCTCCACACAGCTCCTGCTCAAAAACAAAAACCTGTCCTGAGGCATAATATTCACGAAAAGGTTTGCTTAAACTTCTTAGCCCCTGGAGCCTTGCCTCCTGGATCCTCTCTGGCATTGTCCCTGGGTCCACTATGAGTCACTTGGCTTGCCTTCGCTTCAACAACTAAAGCAAATTATATCCATCCTGAGACTTAACTTTTTTTACCCAGAAAAAAGGCCAAAGTCTCAAGGCTTCCACAGGTCTCACTCCCTTCTGGACCATCAGAGCTTTGCACCTTGAACCAACCAGAAGCCCCAAACCAGGCCCCTAAACCCACTTTCCACTTGCTCTTAAATTGTTACTCACCTTTCACAATAGTTTTGTGCTTTTTTTGACAAGCTTCCGCACTTTTCTCTGTACTTTTGAAATCCTGGTGGTGTTAATGGTTATTAAACCAACCAATGGTATGCCAATTAATTGCAGCCTATACACTTGAACCAAACAGGTACATATATGCCAGTGAATCACAACTGAAAAAAGGCTGTGGCCAGCTTGACTTGAACCAATTGGTTGGAAACTTGGCCGTAAAACTCCATCTAACTAACTACAATAATGCCACAGCCCAATGTAGTAATACTATGATTTTATACTCACATCAGGGTTACAAAACTGCAGTAAACGGTTCCAAATTATCAGGCTCTCCAAATATCTTACAAAATTAAAACAGTTCACTTAGAATCATAACCATGCTTTATAAGACCCTACATCTACAATTATTACAACTTGGATTATTTCACAGGCCTTAAGTTTTTGATTTTTGAGATGTGCTACAAATCACACTCCTTGGGCAATAAAGAGTTTGGTATGTGTGCTATTTTATTTAACTTCAATAGATTTACATGTGCCCAATGCTTTATGTTGTTGGGCAAACAGTTACACCCCTCACAGTGATTTCAGGCAAGTGTCTGGTGTGCAATCACACTGCCATGCCTAAACATTCAAGGCCTGACTTCACACTAAATTTACCTATTTGATTTTATTGTCTTTCTCTAATCAGTTTTGCTCAATTTGCCCAAATTACCTTGGAGTTCATATCCTCTTAGCAGAATTAAATGTCTAGGATCCATAGCATATTCCTTTGTTGTCAAAACTTGAAGCTCTCCACAAGCCTTATCATACAGTTGCTGAAGTTCGTACAGTTTTCTTGGAGACAAAATGGACATGTTCACATTTCTCTAAAAAGGAAAGAAAAAAAAACACAGATGTACATGAAAGATGTAAACAGACAAATTTGAATGAATCATGGGCACAAGAGGATCATTACAGTGGCATAAAATATATATTGATCAAAAATACAATAGAAGGATCAGTATGGTAGTATTTTAATGGTTTTTTAAACTTATAAGACAGATTAGCCTAGGGATGCCTTCAATTATCTGTAGTTCAGAGTGACTTCAAATTTCATGTTTTTCATGGTATACTACAGGTAGTCAACTAAAGTAAGTTAAAGCTAAAAAGATAGCCTCACTTTGCATCCAAATCTTCGAAAAAAATTTCAGGGTTTCTGCATAATAATGACAATACGCGCTACTAAAAAAAACTTTGTAATAGAAATAAAAACTGAAAAAAATAAGAAAACTAGCTTCATTACCAATCATTCTATAGTTGAAGAGGAATTTGCTGAAATGCTGAGTGGGGCTTGATGTTTGATCTGTGTATGTTGCATACAACAGTAGAACTGGTGAATATACTGTACCTGTACTATTGTACAACCTACTGTCACCAGTGGGCTACAGAAGACACCTGCACAGTTATCTACAGTATATCATATTTACACATATAATCATGTACTGCTATGAGCTTTTCTACAGACCTACTTGGTAAAGAAAGAGTGTTACATTCAGCAAAGTGACCTCCTCTGTGCTTTATGTACATTAATCTGTGGTGACTTCTGGGAAATGAGACACAATCAATCAGCATTACATAAACAACTAAATGTCATATCTGTCACTAATCATTGAACCATTTTTTCATCACTTTAAAGGCCCAGTTCTCTCACCCCGAACACTAATAATTACATTCTTACTGAGGCTTCTCCCTTAATTGTCTGAAATTCATCCTCATCTAGATACAATCTCAGTTTATTGCTTCAAGGTGAGTAAAGAACCAGAATGCAAGACATTCATACTCGCGAATGGAGGCGGTCTTTGCCGGTTCTAGTGATATTAATAAAAAGTTGCTTGACTTAGCAACTCCCAGAAGGCAGTAGGTTCCTTTTTTTAGATTCTTTGGAATGACTCGACCTGGGAATCGAACTCAGGCCTTCTGTGTGTTAGGGTGATGTTCTAACGTTAGACCAAACACGTGAATTTTTTATAATGAGGTGGTATGTTTGCGCATTTCAGAAAAATATATCAGTGTTGAAAATTTATACAGGTGAAACATTAGTGATGGGAGGTGAGGGAAAAAGAAGTGTTTATGATACAAGTTCGAGTTTTAAAAAAGTATATGTGAGTGATATGTTTATAATGATGTTAAAATTGACTGAATAAAACAAGAAGTGGGTGATATTATCTACTAGATCTAGAAAATAGACCTGTTTAGATTGCAGAAGAATTATTGTATTAAAAATTTCCGGCCGTAGTCAAAACTGTCAGAGTTTCATGCATATTATTGGAAGTTCAAAATATCAAAATTTCCTCACGAATGACAGTTTCAGTATTTTTTAACTTCCTTAGTGTTCTCCGTATTGTTCGATGGCAGTGCTTATTACGGTTCAGCAGTTCAACCAGATCGCCTGTGAATGCATCGCATGATCACCAACAAAGCAAGCATATGATTCCAGATCAGAAGAGATGTAACTTAGATATCGTCTTGGCTAATGAGGTTAAGAGAGAAATAACTACGCAGTCTTTTATCTTGCTACTCCTCATCAGAGATCTCTCTTCAGGCTACTGTAATTGTCAACAACAAAAAACAGTATAGAATTTCTCACCAGCCTCCTCTTTCTTTGGTTGGATAAGTGCGCAGCTTGTGGTCTTTTCCCTTACAGTACGGTTGCTCAAAGGAGCCGTTTTAAATTTGTCTTACAAGATCGCTAAATCTAATTATACCATTCCGTCAAGTACAGCCACCAATGAAAAAATCTAATGTGAGAATATTTACAAAATGCAGAACAAAAAAACTTGGGCTGAAGTTAACTAAGTTTATTTAGATGCGGTTCTGCATACAGGTGTATAGGTCCTGCGCATGGCACATTTTGACTTTTTACTGAAACACATCAAAATCTCGAAATGGCTTTTTCAAGCCACGGTAGCAATTGATATCGTCAACTGCATCATATGTTGTTCGGCTGATCGTGTGGTCACCGGCAAAGCAAGCGCCTATTCGTAAGGACGATTCATGCATGTTTCAGTTGAAACGTCTTGGTCAGAAGAAAACTACGCAGTTAATATTGCCCAATTTTCGCATCCGGGAGACTACGTTTTCTGATCCGTTCTCTATTCCTAACCCTCTGTGACGGTCTTCCGTTCTGAACAAAATAAAATATAACTTTAGTTTGTCGCTCTTGTTACAGTTATAAGTTGCTTCATTATGAGACGAAATCCCCCATTCAATGTTTTTCTTAAAACAACGCCTAAATTTTCAAGTCAACAGGTTGCTTAAATGTTTCAAACTGTAAGAAAAGAAGGGTAACGACCATGTCATAAAGAACGGCAGTTGACAAAAACTATAGAAAGGGCTTCTGAGAACCATATACAGTCGTTCTAAGAACCATGTGATTGAAATATCCCTCAGGTAATATGCCTCAACGTGTAATGAAACCAGAGACATCCTTAAATAAATTATTTGCTTTCATGGTTAACGCCTTTTAATTTACAAACACTTTCGAAGTAACAAAACCAACAAGGTACAGATTGAAAACACTGTAACAAGTCCATAAAGCGACTGCTATACTTCGCATTCGCTCGTAAAAACTCAGTTTATATCATCAAAACACTCTCAGTAGGGTTCATGCTGTGTAATATAAGTTTTGGCACTCTTCATTGTTTGAATTAGCTGTCAATCAAAGAGCTGAGCCAATTGAGAATTTCAATACCCCTGTACCAAAATTGTAGTTTGGGGTGAGAGGTTGGGTCCTTTAAAGTCACCTTCTGGCATACATAAAACAGAACTGTTTCAGCAAGGTTTCCTACGCAAGCACCCCTATCAAATGTGCAGGTGACGCTGATCTTCAAACAAAAAAAAAAAAAAAACAGTTAAAGGGAATACTGCTATGAACTTCAAATATAAAGAAGAAAATTTGAATCTTTTTGATCTTAAATAAAACACACAAAATACTTGTACTGTAACAAATGAGTGACCTGCTTCAGAAAATAAACCCTGTCAAAGCTCTGAGTGCTCTATACCTGTATCATAAATATTTTATGTGCTGGCAAGGAGTACTTGAGTACTATAAAATTCTGTTTTACACAGAATGAAGCACATACACTGAAAAATCTCATGTTACTGCAAAGGGTAGGATAGTTTTTTGTAGTAGACAGAAGTGAAAAATATCTGAAGTAGTAGACATGCTTATACATACATGTGAATACTGATATGACTCCACTAGTTTTTAAGTCAGGTGTCTGTAGCCAGTGGTTTGCCCTGAACTGGAATATATGTTGATTTTATTACAAACGGGTACATTTTCCACCATTTTATTCAAAAAGAAGATTTTTCAAGCAAGAAGCTTCTTACTTTTTCATGCCTGAAAGCAGATATGACATCATAAAAGAGCGTACTCCAATGAAACTAAACACCATTTCAAAAGCAAGTGCACATGGCCTTTTTGTATATTTACTGAGGTATGACTGCTAGTTTACTACATGTACATGCACATGGTGCAAGACATCCAGCTTCATTGACTGGCCTCCAAAATAAACATCACATGAGATCGGTGCATTACATATCTGTCTATCAGATATATATTGCCTACAGGTATTAAGCTTTTGACTTTAAACCACCATACCTCAAAAAAAATTGCCGGTACAATAAAATATGTAAGGTATGTGGAATTTCTTGCAGTCATACTGTTATATAACTTTTTAACCAAAACTGATGACTTTGACTTTTTCAGGCTTTACAGATGAAAGTGAAAGTACACATTTTTCCAAGGTCACTTTTTGGAACCCTGCAACCAGTACGTGACAGGGCTACAAAGTATTCAGATTCAAGCTGAGGTATTCAGGGCTATAAAAATTTCTGAAAGTTACTTTCTACCCAAAATGTTTAAAGGTAAAGAGCAGTCCCCCCCAAACTTATTTTGAAGAAACAGCTAAATAGCACAATTTTCATCTTATATCTTTTCAAATTATCATTCATTACATTTTATGATTAAACTACTGCATATTCAAGGTAAATCAAGTAGTTATTTCCAGTAAATTTCACATTTGAAGAGAAAAAATGTTGTTACATGACTCCCAACAACCAATCATGAAACTGGACAGTCTATTACACTACTTCAATTTGCGGTAACTGCTCCTGCCCTTTAACTCTTAAACTACCATGCTAGACAAATTTTGGTATAGCGCTTTCCATGTAAACTGACACAAGCCCAAATGTGGTTTGAAGTAGCTGTCATATTTATTTCATTTAACTGTTGCAGA
Organism: Holothuria scabra; assembly: GCA_037179385.1. Taxonomy (NCBI): domain Eukaryota; kingdom Metazoa; phylum Echinodermata; class Holothuroidea; order Aspidochirotida; family Holothuriidae; genus Holothuria; species Holothuria scabra. The sequence goes on from CM074200.1 coordinate 30,192,356, forward strand.
CACAACACTCACTTTGCTGATGATATGTAAGGCTCTCTACAAATTTATATATCTGAAAAGCCTCATTTTTAAATATTTTTCTTTTTCAAATTTGCATTCCTTTTAATTGAATGGTAGACCAAAAAAAACATACATAAAATAAAATTATGTGTTGCCCATAACATTAGTAAATTTATTAAGTACTAAAACCCTGTAGTACCACTTCCAAAGAGCAAATTACAAAGGTTTTGTGGCATAGAGTATGGAATTTTGATTTTTTTGGTGAGTGGCGTTTTACTACAGCAAAAAAGCATCACACACAGGTCAACATTCTTTCCCACAATCCTTTGTACTTGCTATTTGAAAATGGGTCTTTTATGAATTTCATGCCAGGCGACTTTTACCTCTGATATCACTGCAGCCAGCTGTTCCACAGTATACCCACTGTATCGGCTACCCTGGATGGCTGGGGTCAGGAATGGGGGAGAGCTTGCAATTACGACGCAATGCTGTATTATTGATGATGATCTAAAAGAGAGAGGAAGAAATCAAAGCTGATTCGTAAATTAAGAAAGATAGTGAACCTAAGGTATGTTTACCTCTAAAACTGCATGTTGACATTTAAAACCAAATCTGTAGTCATGTCCTTCTTTCAGTTTTAAGTTGAGAGCATGTTAAGAGTAAATACAGATTAATAAAAAGTATACCTTACTACTTTACAATCATCCTTTCCTTAATCAAAGGAATATTAAACATCTAGGTGATCATTACCTATTAAGGTGACTCAATCTAAATCCGTCACAGATTACTACACAGCATCATCATTATACTGTACTACACTGATAAAACCATTATTCATGTTAACTTTAAACACAGGAACCTAAATGGAAAGTCGGGATATGCACCGAGTCAAATATTTATGCAGCACACATTAAATCCTGCATGCAACTTGTTCTTTACTTACTGAGTTTACTTTGTGCAGGTTCAAGCAAGGTAAAGCATATCTTTTGTCTCCATTAATAAAAGCAGGCCACTACTATATGTATGACAGTAGCATATGCAGTTCTGATATATAACAAAACAGATTTTCATTCCACTACTAAAACCTTTCAACATTAAAAATGTATTCCTAAACTGTTAGAACAGGGATGAACAGTACAGTAATTTCCATACACACACTATATGACCTCATCACAGAAAGGGGAATTCCAATAGTATTCAATAACATCAGAATCACAACTGAATGAACAGAGCAGGCTTTTGTTATTGTAAATCCTGTTAAGATATATTGAGAGCAATTTCTGCACAATCTGAAGTGTGAAAATTAAAAAGCACTCAATTTTTCACAGTAATGAAAAGTTTTGCCATTAAATAACTACTCTGACAACTTCAACTTACATTAGTATCAGTTTAAGCCTGGGGTGGTTTACACATGGTGAACTTAGTCTTGCCAAAGGACTGGCTGTTCCTAATTTTACAGTAAGAAACCTCGGGAGGATCATATTTATTATGAATCAGCCGCTACTGTGACTTATTGGACCTGCGTTGTTCATGTACAGTACTGTGTACTGTGCCACTACATACTGTATACCGTAGGCTTGCATATTACTTTATATCTTCATAGAATTTGTACTTAGTCGGCCATCCATATTTTGAATGTATAAGCGCTGGTGCAATATCAATCACATGTGCACACACAGTGTGCTCTTGCCAATTTGTCAATGGCGAGATTGCTAACCTACAGCACTATATAAAAGCGTTTTATGTCAACTGACTGTGGACTCTATAGTTTTGGTACAGTTGTCTACAGGTACATTTTTTAAATGGCAAGGGCATTATAATCACACCACTAACTTCTGATAAAATGACTGATAATTACCTTTAAATAACAAATGATGACAATACACATTCACCACATACATAACAATGGCAAACCACAGACACTTTGGGAAATCCCCATAGTGTCTGGCTTGGTTGGCTTAGTGGTTGGCTTGAGGTACAGTACATGTTCCAGTATGTGTGTTCTGTGTGTGAATTCAGATAGATATTACTAACAGAAATATGGTATTACATGTAGGAGACATTACACTTTGTGTGTAAGGGCAGAAAAGGCATTTGGTCCAGCAATTAAGCATTTGACAGCCTCCTCCCCATCCCCTGCCTGCAAGGGTCTGGGTCTGATTCCTAGATAGTGGTGCAAAAACTCACAACATCATTTGATTTTAAAATTGATGGTAACCTATGTACATGTATACTCGAATCAATTATTCTTCACCATTAGGAACCCAAATTGGATTCTGTCAAAAGCTCATGAGTGATCTCTGGTGACCTCAAATGACCTTTGACCTCCACTAAAAACAATAGGGTTCTTCCTCTCACCATGGCAAATCTATATACCAAATATGAAAGGTGTTGGTCATTCCTATCTCAAGATATCGCGATTACAAACCCACATACACATATACATACACTCACACACACACCCATACACACGACATCATCATCGCATAGATTCCTTGTCTGCCTTTGGCAAGGAATCAAAAATGAAACCTACTGCCATTGTACTTGGTGCTCAACATGTAAGCAATGCAGCAAGCAAAACAAGCCAGTGAGCCATAACTGCAAAAAAGGCCATCGTGGCAGGTTCAACTTAAACCAACTGGTTAGATATAGTACTGGGCTGTAAAACTCCATCTTACTAACTGACTTACCTATTAGCCCCAAATTTTGAATAAAAAGGCTCCATCATCGAATGTTAGCTACTGTACTACAGTACACAATTGCAATTTTGTACCCTTTGCCTAGCTTGCAAACACTTAAAATCCATACACACACTGTATAGTAGACTACAATACATATCTGGCTCACCAAAGTTCCTATCTTTCAGCTTCAAATGTCATGCAAGTAGGGACAGTCAATATTATTAAAAGCAGACATATAGCTCACTTAATGGGGAGGGGAAACACCATAAATAGGAAGGAAGGAGAGGGAGAAATGGTTTGACTCTTATAAAAGCAAAGAGCTTTATAGTTCTTACTAGGAAAAAAGATTGTCAGATGACAAACTAAACACTTTTGGAGGAATTTTATTGTAGTTGTCAAGGCCACCGGACAACCATGGAAATCAAGCCCCAATAGACAATGCTAACACTTAAAATCAACAAAACTTACCTGTGGTTTGTGAATCTACGAACCCTACTTACCTCACCTGTTCCACAAATGGACTGTTCCATTTACCGCGGAATACTATCTGGCAATGTCTTCTGTAGGTGGCGCTATAGCCCAATAGGAACCATCCCCGAACACACCCTTGTTTCATTGCCAGCGGAATGCTTAAGTCACGTTTTATTAGCTCTCTCGTTTTTTCATCTTTTTGGATTTTCCTTTGGACCTTTTTTGGGTGCAGGAAGTTTTTCGTCATTTCTGGATCGTTTTCAGCGGTTCACCTGACCAGAGTGTTAAGTAAGAGGTTTCCTTTTGGGGTTTTTCAGGGGCCTTTTTCTAGCTACTTTGTTAGCCGTTTCGTAGCTTAGGCTTCTTGCCTAGCGTGAGTTCGTTAGGCCGCCGGCCTATCGTAGCTCTTTGCGGGTTTAGGCTCCCATTTTCCCCCCTTCGGTTCTGGTAGCCTTGCGGCGGACCGGTTCCGGGTGTTGCTGGTTGTTTTTTCTCTTCCTGCCCTTTGATGTTATATTTGTTGTTTTCGTGTTTTAGTGTTACTTTCTTTTATCTTGGGACTTAGGACGCGGTCTTCCGTTCGTGCTAGACTCGTGTTGTGGGGAGGTTGGTTCTCTCCTTGAGGTTTTCTCCCCTCCCCGGCCTGATCGGTAGCCTTTGGCGAACCGTCGCGGCCTTCCCCTTCCGGTAGCCTTGGGGCGCACCGGTTTTCCCCCCTTAGGGTGTGGTCGTACTTGTGATACGACCGTTGTTTTCTTTCTTGCTCCTGTCCGGTCACGGCTCGTTGGTTTTGACTGGACAGGTTTGGCTTTCTTCGGCTCCGAGGCTTTGTTCTGGAGCCGTAGCTTGCGTTCCTTGGCTTTGTTGTGCTCCCGGCTCCATGGAGCCGGGATGCTTAGTTGCCTTTGCTGGCAGCTTTATTCTGGAGCCGAGGTTTTGTGTAGGTTATGTTGTTTGTGTCTCCGGCTCCATGGAGCCGGGATGCTTAGTTGCCTTTGCTGGCAGCTTTGTTCAGAAGCCGAGGTTTTGTGTAGGTTAGATTGTTTGTGTTCCCGGCTCCATGGAGCCGGGACGCTTGATTGCCTCCGCTAGCAGTTTGTTTAGAAGCAGAGGCTTTGTGCAGGTTGGGTGTTTTGTTGTGTTGTGCTGTTCGTGTCCTCCCGGCCCACGGAGCCGGGTGTTGTCCGTGTGTTCTTGGCTCCTTGGAGCCGGGATTTTGTCCTTGTGTTCCCTCGGCTCCGTTCCTGCGTTCGGGGCCGAGGTGTGTTGTTGCCCTGGCTCCTGTGTGGAGCCGGGGGTTGTGTGTTCCTGGCTCCAGGGTGGAGCCGGGGGCTTTGTGTGTGGTCCTGGCTCTGTGGAGCCGGGACGTCTTCATGCTCCCTGGCTCCGTTTGGAGCCGGGGAGAGTTCTTTCGGCGGTTCCCTGACTTGGTCCGGGAGCCGCGATGGCAGGTGTTTTCTTTTTCTGCTTATATCTTTCAGATATGAACCCGATCTGCGAGTCCTGTCATCAGTTTAAACCTCATCGAGGCTGGGATTGGCACACCAAATGCCCGATGTGCCGCACGTGTTCTAAGCAGAACCCTTGCGAGGTCTGTGATCAGTGGGATGAAGCCTCCTGGTGTGCGACAGCCAAGCTGTTGAAGTCTAGGAAGATGCGCCTTCTGGAGAAGGCGAGCTCCTGTCCAGAACTGGCGAGTTCTGTTGATCGGGCCGGTTGCGGGGGTGTTCCCCCCGTACATAAGGCCCCGGCCCCGGATCAAGCCGGTTGCGGGGTGTATCCTCCTCACATAAGGCTTTGGGCCAGAAGAAGAAGAAACCTTCTAAAGGAAAAACGCCGGTTAAGGGCGGCTCCAAGGCCAAGTCCTCTCGTGATTCGTCGGGTTCCAGTGCACCGGCTCAACCTTCTCAGGTTCCGGCTCCGGCAGCCCCGTCTTCTCCGGCTCCAGCGGATCCATCACTCGATTTTGGGGTTCTCGGCTCCGACGTTTCCTTAGCGGAGGAGAGTCTTATTCACAGTGCCTCTCCGGAGGCCTTGCTGGAAACCCTGGCTCCGGTGGACCCGGAGCTTTCCTCAACTGATCGGGGCCATAGGCGCCCCCACCGGGACCGTTCTCCTTCGTTGGATCCGGAGGCTCCTCCCAGGAAGCAGGCTAGAAGTGCTCCAGAGGACACTGAGTCTATTCTTGCCGGGTTCCTGAAACAACTTTCTCAGGTTCTGTCTCAGGGCTTCATCAAACCTACGGAGCCGGCGACGTCCCCTCCTGGAGCTCCAAGTTCTCCGGCCCCGTCATATGACGGGTCCGATTCTCAGGAGATTGTACAGGATCCGAGCCTTCTTGATGATGCCGGTCCCGCGGGACCACATCCTACAGCGTCTTCCCGCATTGCGGAACCACAGGACTCGTCCTCGGAAGATGACCTTCCCCTCCTGGGCACCACCATTACACAGGAGGCGTTTAGTAAAGCGGTAGAAGTTATCAGGAAAACATTGGGGTTTCCCTTCACCCTTTCTATGTGATTAATCATCAACATTTTTAGAAATACACTTTAGTAAGATAGCTGCTGCAATAGAGTATGAAAATAATTAACTTCTTCATAGACTTTGCCCTTTTTGAAATCATGACACATTTAATCTTGTAAAATGAAATTGCAGCAGAGTACTGTAATTTCTTTTTTTTTTTTTCCTGTGAGTCATAACTATCCATTCTGCAACAGGCTAAAGGAAGAAAAATCACTCTTCTTACATCGTTCTCCATGAATGAGTTGGCACCAGACTACTTGTATTCAGTATGTAACACTGCTGTGTTTCTTTAGAAGTCACAATGGAGGCTCTGATGACAATGACAGGCTACTAAAACTAGCAGCTAGCATATCATGGAATAAGACACTTACTGTGATGGGGTTTGAGGACATGCCAACATGAATATGTTAAAAACAATCCACCTATGAGTCAGTTAGGGAAAAACAATGCAGTGGCGGGCTTAAAATTGTCTGAAAAAAAGAATAATAACTAGGAGATAAATAATAACTAGGAGATGTCGGTCTCAATTTCTGGGCCAAAGCAAACATGGGAGACACATCTAATATTTCTGTTGAGGTTGCTTCCCTGGAGAAAACTTTAAGTGAGACAAAGATGCATAAAAATGAATTAACATGAAAACCAGATTCAGTACCTCCCTCTTTATACATAAACACTCTAAAATTTTACGAATGCAATGCGACAATTACACTAAGATGCTAGATGCTCTGAACAGTTAAGGTGCCACTCTACATGCTTGCATGGAATAAAAGTGTGTAGAACCAAACAGCACTACTCCTAAGACAGATTTATTTTGCACACAAACTTTGTCTCCTACTCATGAAACTAAAATGACATAAATCATCTTTGCCAAAGAGTTTTTGCTTTTAAACTGAATAATGGTGTGAATATCAACTTTTTTAAGCAAGTGTTGGGTGGAGGTTTAGGAGGGGTGGTAGTTGGGGGGGGGGGGGGGGGGGGTGGCACAGGTTAAGGAGTCTGTGGCAACTGAAACCCTTTCTACATACTGTACATCAGCATGCTTTCCAAATGTGGTACCTGCCACAGCAGGTACAATACATGACTGAACCAAGGCTTGGATTAAAGGCCATATAACCAAGGCTTGGATTAAAGGCCATGAGCCGTAACCCCTTCCCCTTTTTTGAAGCAACAGCTAAATATCACAGTTTTCCTCTGGTTTCTCATCAAAGTATCTTCAAACATATTTTATGAACTGAACTTGCATATGCAAGGTAAACCAAGTAGTTGCTTCTCGTAATTTTCACATCTGAGGAGAAAAAATGTTGTCACATGACTCTGCACAGCCAATCATGGAACAGCAGGGATGAATTTTAGCGGTCGTCCGAGACGACCAAAATTTCTGCAGGACGACCAAAGTAACCACCTAAGGTTGTCCTTTGGACGACTAATTTTTACCTTTGGTAATGTATATTGAGAAACAAAGCGTACAACAAACACTCCCATGCAACCAAAACATCTTAACATTTCATGAACTCGCATATCAAAACACATCTGTACCTTCACGAAAAGCACACCAGAACAAAACAACCATGGAAACCATGGTACGCACAACGCCAAACAAGCAGCCTCGTGTACGATCATTGTTTCAGCTGAACTTTACAGAACGTGCTCATACACATTCTCCGGGTTTCTGTTCAACATGCTGGCGCGAAAAGTTCTTGGAAAGGACTGTTCGCCTGTCTTTGTTGTTATGTAATCAGCATCGGGCCAATGATTCCGTCCGTTATCGGTAAATAATTGGCAGCGGTAAAATATCGCCATTCAAGCGATCATTACCACCGATTATTTGCAACTTGAAAGTTGCTCTTAGTTGAGTTAAAATTCCTGTAAAAACTCAATCCTTTAACTTCCCGCCAAAACGGGATGCACTGATAATCACAAACGTATAAATTTTACCCCTGCCGTTTGATATTTTCCGCTATAACCCGGTAGTTTTACCTTAAATTAGAATTGCATTCAAGGTGTATTCCTTGCTGTCTGGTAGAAAGCGCCGCGTAAGTTGCTGTACAAACGGTTCTGCACAAAACACATAGAACAGACCATCTAGTTGCAGTGTTTTGCCGATTTTTCAAATCCCCAAGCTTTGTATACATATCTGTGCAAGTTTTGTACACTTAGCATGTAGGATCTTGTGAAGTTCGGTGGTTATTATCTTGCATAAATTAAGCCATCCCCAGCATTCCTTCTGTAATGTTATTCACAGAAGGACTTGTGCAATGTTGTCATACGATTGTGCAATGTTGTCATACGACGTCATTGCAAACGAAAACAGTGATGCACGTGGTCTCGTGCAGCAAACTTCTTGGCCCACGCATACACTAGACTTACGTGCGTGTCCTTTTTTACCGCCAAACAAGGTATCATGATTTGCTTGGTGACATCATATGCATAGGATCCATCGCAAAATTTAAATTGGCCCTTGCATCGTGATTGGTTCAATTTCGTTGATTGTAGCTAGCCAATCACAACTCGCGCCTTCGCCTATGTGATTTAGTGTGTGAAAATACTCGGTCTGGAGACAAGTTTTCCCGTTGAGTTTGTGTTACGACGATCGCACTTGTCATGCTTATATAGCCGGCTAGCGAAGCCGGGCGAGCCCCGTGCTAAATTCACCTAGAAACGGCATCTTAAATCTCTGCATACGTGGATTTTTCGGGGATCGGGCTAACGTGCATTTCAGTTGCACGTTCTTTTTAAACTAGACGTAAATTTTGGACAAAAACTGCTAACAATATACGGGGATATTTATATCCGGAAGGAACCATAAGATACGTTAATCGGGTGCGTTTGTTTTGCTGCCCAGAATTGCTAGATTATCATGATTGCTCTAACACGTGTTCATTAAAGCGGGAGAGTAGCTATTAACGCAACAGCAAATGTTCCGACATGATTGGGGGATAAAAACAAACAAAGGGCATGTGACATCAGCCGCAAACAATTCAACTGTGTGAACAGTTGATTTGTATCTCTACTTTTGAAGTGAAAATATTACGTCTATACAAAAAAGATACTCCGTTCGTAAGGATTCCCAATATTTTCCACCCTGAACTGGTTACGGTAATACGATATACAAGATGCAAGGGGCTTTAGAGGCAAACATGTCACGGTGACTTCCCTCTTTCTAATAATCGGCATCGGACCGATAGTTTAATTAAATAATCGGTAAAAGGGTACTGTATTACCGATTATAGCATAATCGGTCAGACACTATTAAAGCTGAAACAAACAAGCTTTTAAAAAGGCATTTTGTTCAATAGACACTTCATGCTTTCGATTGTCAGATTTTGATTCAAAAGGAATGAGTTTCTACCGTTCAAGTTTATTATTAATGCACCATATTTTGACGGTTCAACTGCATGTCCTAATGTACGAATAAGGTGTCTAAAGATCACATTATTATTGTGTCTACCCAACGCTGGGAAGATATTAGGAGAAAAAATGTCTTTTGTCCATCCTGGAGTAAGTGATGAATAAAATGTGGGGTGGGGGGCGGGGGGAGCAGCAATGATCAGGGAGGCCAGACTTCTATCGTCTCGGAGATTCCCCAACTGTTACTTCGGGTATTACTATCACTCAGTCCAAATTCTTGAAAATGGTGTATTGAACAGAAAGTTGCAGGGGCTCTGCATTGACTAGGCCCATTTAAGTGTATTGTATGCGGGTGTTCTCACTGTGTGTACGGTAGGTTTTTGTCTTTGTGTTTCTGTCTGTTATGGTTTTCCCCTTTCATGTGTATTTTCAATAAAGTGCACGCTAGCTATAATGCAATGCAAATAGCAGCCAGTGCAACAAAAATAAAAGAATTGTCTTGAAACCACAAAATGCATATTGCACAACTTTCTTCCTTTGGACTACCAATTTCAATTGCTTTAAAATCATCCCTGAACAGGACACTCTTCTGCTGAGCACTTCCGAGTTCAAGTTAGGGTGACTGCTCTTGCCCTTTTGCCTCAAATTTAAAAGAAGAATTGTGTTTGTACATTGATCTAGTAAAATGCTCAAGAAATGTCCAGTTACAAACATACTGCAGCAGTGTGATTTCATTCTATGAAATTGAACACAAAGGCAGAAGTTGCTGTAAGGAGTTACCCTTTTCTCCTTGTGTACTTCAAATTTTTGAAGAACGTTTGCTCTAATGAGGTTAAGTTAGATGGAGTTTTATAGCCTAGTTTCCAACCAGTTAGTTCAAGTTGGGCCGTCCACTGCCTCTATTCCAGTTGAGGCTCACTGGCTTGTTTTCCTCTCATGAGTTATTTAGCTTACACATGGGTTCCAGTATCAAATGTCATCTGACAAAAAGGAATCATGAGTCAAAAAAAAAAAAACAGAAAGCAATTTGGTGTTTCTTGCAGAGATAAGTCTTGAATGAATTTTGCAAACATTACTATCAGTCACTACAAGCTGTACTTCTCAGCTCATTGTCAAGTAAAAGCAAGATCAAATATTGTACCACTACCATACCATACATATGGTACCATATCAAATTGCAAAAATTTTCCAAAGTAGAGGGGTACCTTTTCTAAGATTCTCAAGACCTCTCCCCACACTACCAATTCAGAATGTCACATTGGTTAGTTTGTTAGACAGAGTTTTATCACTCAGTTTCTAACCGATTGAATTCAGTCAGGCTCAGTGGCCACAACCTTTTTTCAAGTTATGGCTCACTAGCTTGTTCCCCCTACTGAGCACCAAGCACAATAGCATCAGGTTTTTGTATGACCCAGCCAGGAATTGAACTAAAAACCCTTCTGGCTGCATGTCACATGCTCTAACATTTGATAATACAGTCAGTCACATTTGAGAAATGGCCTAGCTAAATCACTGCTGTACATCACTGGACTCACCATCAAGTCAATTTTAAAAACACACACTCACCCATTTTCAGTAATTGCCTCTATATCATCAAATATTTGCAGAGCATTGGCTAACCCTTCTCCCAATAAACTCTTGCTTTCTCCTCCTCCTCCAACAAATCTGTTGAGAAGGAAAAAAAAATTATCACAAACTTAAATCCCCCTATTACTCTTATACTGTAGTGTGGAAGAGTTTCACAAGAAAAGTAGGTTTGCATGCTAAGTTTACGGACTACTATAAAATTACATTTCCTATGTGACTGGAGTTGAAAGTAAATACAGGTGGGATTGTGATGTATAATACTGTACCTTTAAAAGCAAAGTACTGTAGACTTCAAACCCAATGAGTCTTTGCACTATACAGTATCTGATTTTTAGCCCATTAGTTCCTTGTTAGTGAAAATATTAGACCTACTGTATAAACATAAACATCTCAACAAAATAAACATGATTCCTAGTTACTAGTCAGTGAAAACCTACTTTCAAATGGTTAGGCAACACTGAATACTATTGCTTGCTTTACTACGTAGGCTTACTTTTCCAGTCTTACTCCAAAAGGTACAGTAAAGGAATAAGTTTATGAATGAATAGGGTGGGAGTTAATGGGTTTAAAAGGTAAAAATTCTTTAATAACCCAAGAAGGCTGCAAAGGAGCTTAGATGCTACCATGCATGGTAATTTGCATTTACAGTATGGGGGTATGAAACCTGCATTCAAGAGAGCCTGAGAGAGTATATTTCAGTCTTTTGTAACTTGATGACAATTACTTTGGATTTTAAAAGCCTTTGAGAAGCACTTCTAACCATCAAAGTGCAATCTAAAGCAATCTAAAGGAAAATTATTGCCACCATAAACTGTCATCACTAGCAATCCATGTTGGATAAAATATCGCATCCTAAAAAGACATAATAAGATAATTTTCTTTCCTAATGTTAACAGTATGTCACAGTTTCCTATAAGAAATTAAACATTGGGTTAATACACTCAGAATGAGAAAATTTGAACCTTTGGAAATTTTAGTTTTGTGGCTGGGTACACTCATCAAATGTAGAAAAAATTACACATCTTTTTTTGTACTTTCCCCAGAAATATCAGCACATCCAATTGACAAGCCATTGCATCAAAATCCCATCATTGCAGCTTTGAGGAAACACTGCAGTACTGCGAAGTACATATAACAATACCCCTACAGTACCCAACTTCACTTCCCATTGGGCAGCCTCTTGTGGTCCACTAGTTGGAAACTTACCATGGCCTATCCAATATATGACAAGAGGGATAGGCCTGACTAAATCTTGAAAACTGGCCAAAGTATTTCACTGTCAAAGTATAATTTTAGAACATGACTTTTACTTAGGTGGTCTGATTCACTTGAACAACAATGTAGGATACTCAATCTTGGGTCACTTCACAAACAATTCATGAAACTAATCCTCCTGCCCCCACTCTCCTGCCCCACCACAACTCCCAGCCCAACTCCCACCCCATCCAAGAAAATCAAATTTTTCATCAAATATATGGTAAATGCTGTTAAGTAGTTCACCTTATCACTTACAACTTACCAAAAACACCTGAAAACCCACTGTAAGAATATATAAGTAAAATCTAACTTCCCCATCTGAATAACTTTATAAAAGAAAACCTGGGAATCCCCATGACAATGCAAACAGACTCAAAATACTCTACAAGGGAAAAAAAATAGGAAGGCATTTCATAATTTGATATTTCAAGATGGGGAACTTACCGTATTTCATCCATAGATCGCAGCACTTCCCATGCGTTGCTGGTAGGGTAGTAACAAAAGACGGTCTGTGATGGCATATAATCAATGCTATTGTATACCACCAGACTAAACACTTTGTTGCTATACTGCTGAAAAAGAAAAAATATGGCAGTTTGCTCCGAAAGTGCAGAAGACTCAAAAAACTCCAGTTCGATTGTTTGTCTACAGTACAATCTTTTATTTTGTAATTTTATTAAATTTTTGCAACTTTTCTTTATTTTTGCCTGAAGTGGAAGGTGGGAAAAGTTTTTAGCATGTGAACTCTGATAATACATAATGAACTACTGTACTGTTTGCAGACTATCTTTAATGGCAAATGTGTACTATATGGCATGCTTGAAAACTTAACACCCATTTCAAAAGTTGCTCCTACTGTGAGTCAAATATCATCATGAGAAACATCATCAGAACCAATTATGGGCTTTTTTAAGTGTTTCCCACAAGTCCTAAAGATTGATATTTGATGGCAATCTATATCAGATCAAATTACTGTTAAAGGTGATATATCACTCTGACATGTACCAGGTCTAGTGTAGTCCCCCTTTTTGCAGTAGGCATATTCTTTCACAAAATTTAGTTGATTTAGTTGTTACTGTAGTTGTAATACCGTACCATGTTGGTTGTAGAGCCTTTAATACTGACCTTCTCTTGCTACTGTACCAAATTTTCAGCAGTTATTGCTCACTAAAGCAGCAACAGTAAATGGACCAGAGGTTGGGTACTTAAATAGGAAACTGCCCCTTTTCCCTAAAAATTGAGGTACTGTAGCTCATATTTCAGAAAAGGGAAAATTTTACCTCAAGTGTACAGTAGGGACTGTACAGATGGGACTGTACAGATGATATTAAAGCTTGCATTCAACTACAGTAATGCAGTAGAGTGCAATAATGGTTTTTGAAAGTTGAGGCCTAATTCCATGATCACTTTCGAAATGAAATGACTGCTAAGGTATGTGATATGAACCAATTAAGACCTAATTTTACACTCCAGAGGTCATCTCCAGTATTCTAGTCAGTTTACAATTACTGATGTCGTGGCATATAGTTTATACACATTCAACTTCCTCACTGTCATCACATAAAATAATTTAGCAACCTCTAAATCTACAGTATCTCAAATTTGGTGACTTTTGGAATTGTTGGTTGATTTGTTTTTCTTTTTTACTTTTTTGGTTAGTTAGTTAGTTAGTTAGATGGGGTTTCACGACACACCAACACAAATGTGTTATATAGTGTCATTAAGTTAGACATAGCTACGATGCTGGGGGAAAACTACATAAAAAGAAAAGGTAAAAAGGACAGAACAGGTGGTCAATTCCTACTAAAAGGATGGCAAGGCGGGAGTCATGTCATAAATTTCTGTAAAGTTTACTTTCCTTGAGAAAGCCAAGAATAAGGGAGGAATCGGTTTGTTCAAACAAGGTTTTTAGGTCGTTTTACTTTTTTACTTTTTTGAAAAAAAAAATAATTTAAATTAGTGATGAACTATAAATAAAATAAATCAAGTTACAGCACATTTCATTGACTTTTATTAATGATTTTTTCAATTGAAATCATAAATTTAATCAACATGATTGAAATCAAACAAACCTGATGACTTTACCTTGAATGAAATTTAGTTTTTAACATAGCATCATTCTATTCGGATGCTAATGATGATATGTAAATTAGTGGTGTTCCAAAAGCATTCACACAGCAGACTGCTCACACACTGAGCTGTGCAGATCCATGTGGTCTTGGGCAAGTCGTACTCAGGACAGGTTCACTTCTGCACATACTGCAGCTTTGTTATGGAAGCATGTTAACAGACCTGTGTTTTCTTTTTCTATCTATTTACTTTCTTTTCTTTGTTCTGTCAATTGGAAGAAGCTGAAACTTAACAGTTTGAGGGACTTCTTTTTTTAAATTGGCTGCAAACCATCTAGTTTAATGTGACATAGCAGAGCCAACAGTGTTTTTCCAGTTTTGCTAGGTCACTGCCTGTACTCATTTAAAAAGTGTTCTTTTACTGTCTGAGGAAGGTCTGTTTGTTACCCTTAAAACATACAGTTGTATTTGTTTAAGAGATCATCAATTCAAAATGACAATTGTTTTAGTACAGCAGTGGTGGTTTTTCCAGGAATAAATGGAGATGATTCATGGAGCTGAACATGCTTGGTGACATAACTGACAATTCAATGAGTGCTTTGCACCAACTACTGGTACAGTAATGTTCCAGTGGTGGCGCCTCTGTGATCTGTAGGTCTCCACAATCCAACCTGTCATGAGACCTCGAAGGGAAAGGGGAAAGGGTCTGCGGGACTAAGGAACAGTAAGTTAAGAAAAAAACGACACTTAGCTAAGTTCATGGACAGAAAAACACTGAAAGCTGACAAAATCCGGCCTCACAATAACCTCCGAAGTAGCGAAGACTAATGTGAAAGGGTAACAAGGATGATCGTCTAGTTGCTCAGGGCGAAGTGAGGGTGTGGTACTAGAACTTCTCCAAGCAGTGCGCGGAGCCCGGGAAATATGCAATTTAGATGTAGCAAGGGGTAAGTATATGTCAGTGATGTGAATCCAACATTTCACAAACAGTGAAAACAAAAAGTGGTTGTATCCACCCCTAATTTAGAATGATAAAAGAGCCTGATTCAAGCAATCATGATGCCTTGTGTAAACATTGAGCTTCATGAGACCCAAAAATTCATTAGTTACTGTACAGTACATACAACCACCATGTTGTACCTTACCTGGCCAGAATAGCTGCTCTCTTCAAGAGGTCCTCCATTGAAATATCTGGAGATGGAGACAAAAGTGTGAAGGTCCTTTTAAATATACAGTAAAAGTTTGTAATTAAACAAAATACTATATAATTTCTTCAGCAACATGTTGTGTTACTCATATGGTGTTCATGTTGCCACCCAAAAAGCAAAAGTTAAATAAATAAATGTACACAGGACTGAATAACACCCTGCTTTAGGAGGAAATTACAATATACTGTACAATCACCTCAATCTACAGAAATGCAGGTGACATTCCTACAGTACTTCATGATTGGTTTTTGAGAGTCATGTGACAATCTTTGTTCTCCTCAAATGTGAAATTTACTAGCAGTCACTGTACCTGTATGCACTAGTTATACTGTAAGTGCATGGAAAAATGTCATTAAAAATAATTTAAAGAGAAATATGAAGAAAATTGTGAGACTTAGGTATTGCTTCATAATACAGAAAGTTTGGGGAGACTGCTCTTGCTCTTTTTAAGTGCAACAAACTCGATACTACAAGTGCTGAGAAAGACAATGGTTGTGTACTGTAAAATTGCTTCCTGGAAAGCAAACAAAGACAAGCTACTGTACTATACTGTCTTGTATAGTGTCTATTACAGTGCAACATACAGTATGTGTGTGCACTGACATTCCTTTGAAGCAATACAGAATTGATCTAGCATCATTCCAGTATTAATGTCAGTGTGCTGAAGCTTCAAACATACAGCTAGGTATCAAGCACTTGAATAAGTCAGTTCAAAGTTGGTATGAGAGAGTGCTACGATTATATTGTACAGTATCTTTATTTCTAATGTAAATGACCTGAGGTGATTGACTGTACAGTACAGCAGTCATCCACTACTCATGATGAAACATTCCTTCTTACTTTTTGTTACATCAGCTTTCTCTGCCTCATTTCCTCTTATAGTCTCAGGGAAGAAATAAAGCTTACTACACATACAACACTTCATCTACTGTAGTCATATTTCATATCTGATTAATTGTTTGACAGTAACAGATTCTTTAAAATACAAAAAAGTTAGGTAACATTTGGGGTTAGCTAACAGGCCATTCAAGAATGTGTACATTGCTTTTTATGCAAAGTGAACACAATGAAAGCATAGCTGATTTGATGGCACAGATGCATGTAACAAACTCAGATCTACACCAGTTACAGTACACCCCACACTGCCTTTGATCTACTGGGGTGTCTATGTTGTTTTTTCAAGAAACAATGTTACAGCATGCTGTATCTAATACAGTATGTGCACTGTAAACCGCTACTTATATGTAGTATTGGCTCATTGCAGGAGAGCTTCAACAGTCTTCTACCCTTATAGCCTTTGACAATTTAGAGCAAAACAGGAACTTTTAACTGGAAGTACAGTACCTACCTATCTGAGGTGAAATCTTATCTGAAGATTGGGTAAACAAACTGTTATAAAAGAATTTCTATCTGTTAGAAATCTTGAAAAGAAGGCTTCCTAGTCCATATTGCAAATTATGAAAATTAATAATTCTGTGTCTTTCTGTAAAACAGATGCAATAATTTTCCTTTCCTACACATTAGGAACAATTTAGTGCTAGTTCTACAGTAATGTTTTAGCTGAAAGATTTAACCATGCAGCTCTCTGCATACATGTAACTAGTTCTGTAATTCCGAAGTACTGTACAGTGTACTGCACCAACAGTATTTAAAGGTATCTAATGTACAGTGAGTACTGTACTTTTATTATAACCTTTTACATGGAAGTGAACAAGCTTGTACAGTACAGTAACTTTATAAACCTTTTAACAATGGTTTATCTTTTCGAGTTTTACCACTGGTACATTTTTATACAGTGAAGACCTATGGTATTGTATCTGCTGCACAGTAGGGTTGACCATACTGTTCATTTGGATTTTCCCTGACTTGCCCCATATTATAATTTGTTTTTCTTGAGAGATCATAAAGTGAACAGTACTGTACCTGTAGGTACAGTACTGTCCAGTAGAGTTGGGTGCTACCTTCACGGTAAAAATATTGGTACCAGTATTGTAAAACACACAGAACCTGTACTGAGGCAGAACAGGTTCTCAACTCTCGAATAGGGAAGTCAGGTGGGAAGCCACACAAGGCCCCCGTGTTATCCTGCACATTAATGCATCTGGGTGTTTGAGTGAGTTAATTACCATGCAGGAACCTAGAGCTCTGTTCTGACTTTATTCACCACATTTCTCTACAGTCATGCACTGTGGTGTATATTCCTAATTAATACTCCGGTATTCCATCTCAACCTATATAGTAACCAAAATATATGTGTCATTCTTCAATACTGGGTAATGAAAGTGTGACATGCATGTACAGTACCCAAAGCTACAATTCATCAAATAATTTTGAAAAGTATCTTATCACCTTCCAAATATCATGTTTTAACTGAGTATCAAATAGGAAGATACAGTAGTTGAGTAATAATTGACTGTGATATTTCAGAGAGTAGGTCATTCATCTACATGTGTGACATATGTAACATGGTGTCCACTTGCATGCTTGTAATTGAGTATGATAAAACAAGAAAATTAGATATTTGTGTGCTATCATATTTTTCTTGCCTATCTGAGTTACATAAATGCCCAAAAAGTGTATATTGTATGAAAAGGCGTCGAAAACACAATGTTGGAAAAGTGGGCACCGTTACGTACGTCATAATGCTGCTAAATTTGTTCTTAAAACACCAAAAATGTGCATTTACTGGATTGAACCAGAATGTATTACCAGTTACCACACTGTTGACTATTTTTGCACAGATTAAGTGATGTAGTATACAGTATTCTTGGTGTCTGGAAAGAGTCAGCCTAAGTCAGGTGTTTGTAATACAGAGTTTTGACTAAAATTTTGACGTACTTTATGTAACAGTGTCCACACCCAAAATTTGAAATTTTCAAATCCTTCATTCTTCAGTAAAAAATAATATTATATTACTCAAATTTCTGAAGTTGTTAATAATAGCAGTGTCACAAAGAGCCTAATATTCTACGTATCTCAAACTAACATTTTGGTGAAATTTGATTTTTATGAGACATACGTTACAGCTAGGACACCAAGGGGGTGGACACAAAGTCTGTATTCACATACATTGGCTCTCTTGGTGAACATTGCCACAAATGGCAATAATTACTTAAAAATTAATTGAAAGACAATCTTATGGGCTATTGTGATATACCTGTGTACAGTATACAGTACAACTAGAAATTTCTTGTGTGGCTGTATGGCTGCAGTAGCATTGTGACATATGAACTGGGTGGAAGGACACCAATGTTAAATACGTCACAAATCCAATTTTTGTGTCCTCATATTTCTGTACAGATATGTGCAAGCCCATGTGGATATGAACTGCCGGTGCCTAGGTCTTGACAAACAAACCTCTAGTAAATCTCTAAGTTCTTGCAGTTTTCAGTTCTCAGAGTTGTGTGACGTAACAGGGTGGACACCAAAAGTTACATACGTAACACTCCTTTTGTGTAGCTCATGGGTAATAATTCCCGAAATATTTGTCCCCATGCTATGTCACATTTAATGAAGTGATGTGATCCACTTCATATGACATACATTATGAGGAGATCTAACCCTTGTTCTGCATCTGATAGTCTTTTGTAAAACAATAATTGTATTTTTATGTCACATTTTGGTGTCCACTTTTTGGCCATTTTTCAACTATTATCAGCTCTCAGAAAAATACTAGGGGTGGTATGATAGCAATGTTATCTTATGTATCTCTGTGCTGGGTGAGGTCTATGAAAATACATCAGTTACAGACTTCCACCCTCAAGAGGCTGAATAGGTGCTCTATATATTTGTCCAGTGCTGTGAATCTCTCCAGTACTGGAGAATACTGTAGCACATATACAGTACATCCATTTCTACTTAGATTGACTCCAACATTGTAAAACAACCTTCACCTTAACTTTTGAAAATGTACATCTAGCTAGACCAACGTTTCTAATCCCGCCCAGAAACAAACACCGGACTGGTCCAGATGCATTGGCTTCTACTGTACAGTACCACAAAAGTACTACCATACAGTACCTCTTACAGTATACTGTAGTATCTCAATGCTTCTGCTGCACAAATAATATTGCAGGTTAATTTCACGATTCCTGGAAAACTTACTGTGTCTTACACAGACCAGATTAAATAGCAAATTATGTTCATTGTAACATGCCGCTGTTTTATGTTTGTAGGACGTTTTATTAGTTGTGCATGCATTTCAGGCATCCATACTTTTTTCTGCCAAAGAAAGATTCCAATCTCAAAATTCACGATTTTCACTGCACATGCAGACAACTGTGTGTATTTACATGTATGTGAACAACAACATTAACTAGCACTGGGCACATACTGCACAAGTACTGTACATGTGAACGATACAGCGTGCAAACCATCGACTGTACAGCAGGACTACGAAGCTTCCCAAAGTTGAAAAATTGCTTTGCAAGTTGTGACTATAGAACAATTTTGAAAACAGGAACCTTGAGTTTTGATTATATTGAACTTAAACAGTCACAGAGAGATTTTACATCTCAGGAAGTAATTACAGAAAGGAACAATCCCTTAAAAGTAAGGAATGATTACTTAAACTAAGGGCTGTCCATTTTCCCCAGCGATAAAAAATTCACCGTCTGTGGCTCATGCATGCACTGTTAAACAGTGCATACTGTCACCTCAAACAGAATCAATTCTCCTAACTTTCTTACTTGAGCCCATCTCACAATTGTCTGAGATTTAGGGCTGCACCGGAACTGAAATTTTGGATCCGGCCGGAACCAGAACCAGCCGGAACTTTTTTTAACTTCCAGCTGGAACTATCCGGCCGGAACTGAGCATTTTGAGTGCATTTTAATGCCCATACTGTAGTAACATAACGTCACCAACAAGGAAAAAATAGCCTTCATTAGTAATGACTACACAGTATGAAGCTGATGTGTACCATACAGTAGCTGGTTAAGCATTTAAAGTTTAGTAAAATTTGTACTTTTGTCATAAAATGAATAAAATAACCATATAGTACACTGCAATAATAGAATTTGTGCTCAGTCTCTAGGTAGCCTAGAGCTGTTCTTATCCAGTGTGGATTTCATCTTTCCTCTCTGATAAATTGACTAAAATTTGGCTTTGTTTCTGCTTGTTTCTCATGTTAATACTTTTCAAAGAACCCTCAGGACTTGTACAGGACATCTGAGCTTACGGTATTATGGGAGTTCTCCACAGTATCGTTTTCCTGCATATTTACTGGAAAGAAAAAGCCAAAACTATATGAAGTGCAACTGAACAACAATTCCAAATATATGAAAGGCCTAATCCTCTCACCCCAGACAGTTCTAATTTTCCAAACCTACTTACTGAAACCCCCCCCCCCCAAAGTCTATCTAAAACTCATCCTCATCCAGACACAATTTAAGTTTATTGCTTTATTGCTTCATGGTAAGTATACAAGACCCCAATGTGTAACACTCTCAGTACAGTACATAAATATGAGCTATGGTATACAGTGCTCTACAATTTTTGATCTTGCTGTTAATGACAGAGCTGTGCCAATAGAATTCTTTAGACTGGATGTATACAAAAATTGTAGTTTGGGTGAGAGTTGCTACCTTTTTATTATTACAGTATGTTTTTGATATAGCAACTGGTTTATCTGCTATCATACATAGGGCAACATGCTGTTGACACATTTAACAGTTAACTGTTAGTTAAGGCTCAATCCTTTCACCCCAAACTACAACTTTACATTAGTCTGCAGACATTCCCAATAAGCACAGCTATTTGATTCAGTGACATCCCCATATTTATCGTTGTAGACATCACAGGGGGCATACAGTACAATGATTTTGCAGGGGAGAGGGGCACTGCTAGACACCACTTATAATGTTGGAGGCACCACCAAGTACAGTATGAAGAGCAAGGCTGTTTTGGTTGTGGTCCAGGAGGCCAATTTACACTGTAGGGCCCCTGGTGGGTCAGTTAGTTCGACGGGATTTAACAACACATGTCTTAAATGGTGTAACCAAGTAAAAAGTAACAATGTTGAGATAAAATTACCTAAAAAGGGTAAATCATGGGTCATTTTCCTCTAGAATATTTTGCAAATAATGGCTTACTGTACATAAGTAAGACTATTGGTGAAACTACTGCATACCAAAAGCAGAACTTGCTGACATTTTGATAAACTAAAAAGAGGAGCTGAACTTTAAAGAAAGCAAATGATCAACAGTTATATGTGATTCTCTCTCAATCAAAGATGCAATCCTGTCTGAAAGGTTACCTGAGCTGAGCACCACCTTCAGTTGGTGCTGACTGGATTATACAGAAAATTTCGAAAACTCAATTCCTTAGACAGCCAAAAATTGGCATTTCCCAGGTGTTTTGGGTGATTTAAAGTATATCAAAGTTAATTAAATTGCCAAAATTTACCAAATCTTTGGGGTGGGGACACAAGGTTTAACAGGGGGACACATGCCCCTTGCACCCCTTTCCCTTGACAAAACCACTGCTTTGATTGACAGCAAATTCAAGAATGCAAAGTACTTCAGCTTAATTAAATTGAATTACATAGCATCTACTGTAACAAGATTGTGTTGATTACACATCAGGGTCAGTTATTTACCCATCCTGAAGAAATTAACTGAGATTGTGTAAGGCTAAGAATAAGTTTTACAGTAGACACTTTTAGGAGGAGGGTTAGAGTAAGTGCATGCAGTAGGCTAGGAGAACTGGAACTGTTTAGAGTAAGAGGATTACTGTAGGCCTTCATATAAACAGAAAGAATTGGGAAGAAAACTCTTTTTTTTCATTTGCCTCTTAATGATTTAACTCAAACTGTGAAAGTATGTGACTTGAAGCAAGTATAAAGTTCCGGCCAGGTACTTTTAAATGGATCCTGCCGGAATCGGAATTCAGCAAAATCTGGGATCTGGCCGGATAGTTCCGGCCGGATCCGAGTTCTCGTGCAGCCCTACTGAGATTCATCCTCATCCACACATAATCTCAGTTTATTGCTTTAGAGTGTGTTTCAAAACACTCTCAGTCCAGTTCATGCTGTGAAGCTCTGTGAAAAGTACTCTGCATTGTTTGAATTACAGTAGCTGTCAATCAAGAGTTGAGCCAATTGAGAATTTTGGTATTTAACCCCTATAAGAAGTGTACCAGTACAGAAGTTTGGGGTGAGGGGATTGGCCCTTTAAAAATTAGGGGGAATACCTCGACAACACAACAAATGGGACAATACAGTAGTCACATCAGGAAGTTCCTGCCACAAGACCTGCAGCACTCAAAACTTACTGTAACCCACATCTGAGATCAGGGGGTGGCAGAGATACTGAGAAACAGAAAAGATGCTCAGCATTATGTACTGACTGTGGCACTGTTCAGTACTGTACCTTCAGCTTTTGTTTATGTCATGTACAGTTCTGTACTGTACAGTATGTACCACAGTATGGGCTAATGTACATCTACAGGTCATGTTTAACCCTGCAGATTATTGCATAAATACAGTATAATGCAAACGTTATACACCATCAGTCTTTACTGTATGTGGCCTGCATCCTTCCCTCAGTCCCCCCCCCCCCCCCCCAAAAAAAAAAAATAAAAAACATGCAAAAAACAAAACCAACCAGAAAAATTACAACTTACTACTAAGCACTTCCTAGTTATCTTTACTGTAGTAATACAGTACTCACTGCCCACAGACAATCAGCCTGTACCAGATCAACAATGTTCAGTGCTGTAATTACAGTATTCTCAATTTGGTCCCAGCTTTCTAAAGTACACTACGCTTCAGTGCTATAAATTCACTCAGTGCTATGAACTCATACCTCTATACCTACAGGTACAGTATGCATTTACTGTACAGTATCTCATTCAACATGGTATTTTGTACTAAATTTGCCAAGCAGAACCCCTAATACTACAGTCAGCACTCTACTGTAGTTCCAACAGTCCATTGCAAAAATTCCATACATACTGTATAATTGTACTGTAGCAAGCTGAGGAACAGCATGCTATGGTAGATGGTGTGCAGTAAAATATGCACTTTTTTCAGCAGTAAGTCCAGCAAGCTTTAAATTTTGTTTGAGAATATCATTTAAAAACCTTAATATAGAACTGTATAGAACAGATGGCTTTTCATAAGAATCACAAATTTTCTTCCTGTACAGTACTGTATATTCGTATTTTCACTTTGAGGGATGCAAATTATGCAATCACACACTGCCTTAAACCAGTCTGAGAAGTGCCATCTTTTGTAAACATACAGTACATAAAGCATGGGAAGTCTGATAAATCACAAAACAAACAGCACTACTACTGTACTGTACAGTGTACCACAGAAGTGCACAGCAATTTCTAGCACACCTGGGAAATTCAAACCTCAAGACATGACCAAACTACTATACACAAAAAGTACTAAAACTCCCTTGCCCAGAATTTTGAAACAATGCCAAACACTGCAACTACAGGTACAATACAGTATCCACCCAGAAAAAAATTATTGTTTGCTGTGTATTGTACTACATAGCATAGTTCTTCTATGAAGCAAAGGGGAAAGTACCTTGTGTGGAAACATTATACTGTGGACATAGAATATGCATGACTTAAGATGAGTGGACTTAATTGTAAACCACATTGCCTTAGTCAGGGATATTCTGTACTAGTTAAGAGGTGAATCATTTAAACAAGAACTTCACACAGTACAAATTTGCAAAGAAAAGTCAATGCGAGCATCTTGTACTGTATCTGAAACACTTTTACCTTAAAGCAATACTGTACTCAGGCCTTGAGTTTTATATTCAGTGTTCTCACTAGGCTCCCAAACCCTCAACTTTTTTTTTTCAAGAGTCCCATCATATTTCTGAGGGTCCCATATTTTTTGGAAAGGTCCTAAGTGAAGCATAAACAAAAATGCAGCAATCAATGACGCTCCGCAATTTCCATTCAGATTTTCTGTCGTGTACCGACTATTTAATTTAACAATCGGCCCGATGCCGATTACCCATTATTAGAAAGAGGGAAGTCACATGTTACGCGTATCGTACCATATCGTATTACCATAACCAGTTCAGGATGGAAGATACTGGGAATAGTTCCCTTCGTCTCACGAACGGGATATCGTTTTTGTAGGTATAATATTTTCGCTTCAAAAGTGGAGATACAAATCAACAGTTAATACAGTAGAATTGTTTGCAGTCTGTGTCATATGCCCTTTCATAATTTAGTTCTAAGGCCAACATCGTGCTCTGTCTAGTTTTCATCCCCCAATCATGTCGGAACATTTGCATTCTTCTACTGTACTGCGTTGTAGTTGCGTTATATACTGTAGCTACTCTCCCGCTTTAACAAAAGAGCAATCATGAAAATCTTAGCAGTTCTGGGCAACAAAACAATTGCACACGATTGAAGTATCTTATGGTTCCTTTCGGATATAGATATCCCTGTATTTTTTTTTTTTTTTTTAGCATTACTTGCCCAAAACTTACGTCTTGTTTCAAAAGAATATGCAACTGAAATGCACCTAAGTCAGATCCCCGACAAATCCACGTAGGCAGAGATTTGTGATGCCGTTTCTTGGTGAATTTAGCACGGCGCTCGCCTGGCTTCGCTAGACGGCTATATAAGCATGTCAAGTGCGACCGTCGTAACACAAACTCAACGGGAAAACTTGTCTCGAGGCCGAGTACTTTCCCACACTAAATCACATAGGCGAAGGCGCGAGTTGTGATTGGCTGACTAGAATCAACGCAAATGCACCAATCGCGATAGAGGGGCCAATTTAAATTTCGCAATGGAACCTATCCATATGATGTCACCAAGCAAAACATGATGGGTAAAAACGGACACGCAAGTAAGTTTACTGCATGCATGGGCCAAGAAGTTTGCTGCATGAGACCACGTGCATCACTGTTTTCGTTTGCAATGACGTCGTATGACAACACTGCATAAACCCCACTATAAACAACATTACGGACGGAATGCTGGGAATAGCTTAATTTATGCAAGATAATAACCACCGCAACTTCAAAAGGGTCTAGATGCTACGTACGTGTATAAATCGTGCACAGCTAGCTGGGACATGTATGCAAAGCTTGGGGATTTTGAAAAAAAAATGACGAAACACTGCAGCTAGATAGTCTGTAGGCTACTATGTGTTTTGTGCAGAACAGTTTTCACAGCAACTTACGCGGCCCTTTCTGCAAGACAGCAAGGAATGCACCTTAAATGCAATTCTAAATCTAATTCCAGGTAATACTACCAGGTTATATCGGAAGATATCAAACGATCATTCCCATTGCAGGGGTACAATTTATACCTTTGTGATTATCAGTGCATCCCGTTTTGGCGGGAAGTTAAAGGATTGAGTATTAACGGAAATTTTAATGAAACTAAATGTAACTTAGTTTCAAGTACATTTAGCCAATTTTCCAGTTTTCAAATAATCGATGGTAATGATCGGTTGAATGGCAGAATTTTACCGAAGCAAATTATTTAACGACGCAAATTACTGTATTTACCGACAACGGAATAATCGGCCCGATGCCGATGAATAACAGATGATCGGTCGAACAATCGGTCTAGTCGGAGAGTTTTCCCACAAGTTTTCCGACATGGATTTTGTGAAGTAACATCGACAATGAACATTTCAAAGCAATGGGTCCGTGTGAACTTTTCAACACAAAATTTTCTATGCCTTCTACCAAAAATTTTACATGCGTTTAGCAAGCAAATCCCGTGCGTCCCTGGGACGCACAGGATTTTTTTCCAAGCGTCTCGAGTTGAACTCGCGCGTCAGAGACCCGGGAGCTCGGGTTAGTGAGAACCCTGATATTTCAGGTTTGTCTAAGAAATGAACAAATCACACTCAAAAATTAAAGGGCGTAGTACAGTAGGTGTGCTGTTTTATAATTTATTTGTACGATATACAGTAGTTTCCACTTAAAGGGCCAATCCTCTCACCCCAAACTACACTTCTGGTATAGGGTAACAGAAACTCTCAATTGGCTCATCTTTTTGATTGACTGCTAATTCAAACAATGCAGAGTACCAAAGCTTATATCAAACAGCATTCTGTTCTGAGAGTGTTTTGATATATAAACAATGAGCTTTCTTATACTCACCCTGAAGCAATGAACTGAGCTTGTGTCTGGATGAGGGTGAATTTCAGACAAATGTGGGAGGGGCTTAATGAAGAATGTTAGGAGAGTTGGTACTGTTTGGAATGAGAAGAATTGGCCTTTAAGTTCACTGCAGAGTGCACAATACTACTGTCAACTTCTCACACAGATTTACAGTAAGACCAGTGATGGTGTGTTATCCCACCCTCATGCAAAATTCAAGGTCTTCCATTTAATTTACTGATAATGATACCAGTGTGTGTGAACTTCAAGATTATCAAATTGTGGTTTTTAAGAAATGTAGTAGTTACACTTAGGCCTATTGTACAGTACTGTGTACTTCTTTACAATGTAATCAACTTTAGCACAGTATCAAAGAAATCAATCCTCTTCATTCTTCAATGGCCATGTTTACCTCTACTGTACAATGTACCTCAGTACTACAGTATGTAGTTCAGTACTGTATGGTTTAATTTATAGTGTTTAGTAATTAGCATGCACATGTACTACAATTAGTACAGTACATATATGTGTATCATCACTCAAGAACAGCATATGCCCTAAGTACTGTAAACCATAGTGCTCCACCTACAGAACAGTAAGGTGCCAGATTGCATGATTCCTGTACATAGCTGTTCTCAAACCCCTGGCCCCCTCCAAATAAAGTAGAGGCAGAGGAAATTCCACTTCTTTCTTGAAAAGTTAAGAAGAGCCCACATACTGTACTTTGTACAGTATGTGTAGTACCTATACTGTACTGTACTCTGTAAATGTAAGCTCAGTGTGTCTCTGTGTTTGAAATTCATGTCTACATTGTAGCGCAGCATCTACTGTACTCACCAGTATGAATGCATGTTTAGAAGTTCAGGCAACACATTTTAAAAATAATGTTCATTACTTAATCACAACACACACAAGTAAGGTGCCCACAAACCACAGCATTGAAATAAGGAAATCTCTCCCTGCCCCCAGGTAAAACTTTATAATGCAAATAACCTACCTCTCAACCAATTAAAAAGGATTATCTCCCC
This sequence comes from Holothuria scabra, assembly GCA_037179385.1. Taxonomy (NCBI): domain Eukaryota; kingdom Metazoa; phylum Echinodermata; class Holothuroidea; order Aspidochirotida; family Holothuriidae; genus Holothuria; species Holothuria scabra. Next base: position 30,219,627 of record CM074200.1, read on the forward strand.
CCCCCCACCCCCCACCCCTTCCAGATTGCTATCACAACTGTTCTAGGAACATTGACTTGTCACAGGTGTATACCAGATGGGACTCTTGTTTCAACTTTATCTGCATCATTTTTATCTAAGGTTCTTTAATTTACCAGATGGCTGTTTGATCTTTGCCTACAGTACATGTCATCTTTATCATAGGGGTTCTTTCATTCCTCTTGTCACAGTAACCAATGAGGGATTGAATAGCCCTTTGTTTAGGCAGGAAGTCATGGCTGGAGGATGACTCTCAGTAAGGAATCTTTGTTCTCCAGTAGAAAGGAAGAGCTAGCTGTACAGTACGTAAGTATAAGATACCTGTAGCAGCCATCAAGCTGGTAGCATCAAGCTGTTTAACGTTATTCTATATATCTATAATTATTCCACATCTACTGTAACTTTAATCTATGTATTTCATCTGGCTTGATACTGCCGAGAGAAATAAAACATACAGTAGTTTGGGCACCTGTAATACATCTGTTGTACAGTGATAGTCATTTCTAAGGCTACCGATCAGGCCGGGGAGGGGAGAAACCCCAAGGGAGAGAGAGCCAAACTCCCCACAACACGAGTCTAGTCCCAACGGGAAGATCTGAGCCCCAAGTCCCGAGACAAAGAAATTAACACCCAAATACGGAAAATAACAAAAAAAAAAGTCAAAAAGGTACTTACTTAAGGGTTGGGATGATGTATCCATTCCTTAGCTGTTTGTAAAACTGTCCCATGGCAGCAGTGCCTTCCATGACAAACACCACATGGACCTGCTGATTACCATCCATGCCTTCTTGGGGTAACATGGCAGCCAGATAAAAAAAAACCCTTAAATTCCAAAGTCAAAGGTTAGCAATTGCTTCCTTTAGCACTGAATGTAGGCCGGCACAGTGTATGTAAGGTGATCTGTCATTACCTAGATCTGCAATAAAAAAAAAAAGAAAAAGGAAATATTTGTGATGTCCTTTCACCACTTCTCTTTTGTGGTCCCAAGTGCTACAGTAGTATGGGCAGTCTCCATCCTTGCACAAGTTCCACAGGCATTTCTACATAACTGTGTTAACAAAGCCATTCCTGCAATACCATGTGGCATACTGTATTTAAGCTCTAGAAATGCACTTCATGGTGATGATGTTTTGCGCCTAACATATAGTATCAGTCCATATCATTGTTTGAGCTGAGGATTACATTTGGCATGGCACCAGCCCCCAAGATCAAAGTTCCACAAGACTGAAGATCTGCAAGATGGAAAATATAATTCACACGTACTGTAGAGTTCACAAGACAGAAGGTTTGCCAGACTGAAAATCAAAAGGAGTTCATGAAACCTTTCGTTAGACCAAAGTCTACAAGACAGAAAAAAAAAAGGGGGGCTGCGAGACTACAGGTGAGAAATGGTTTGTGATGTAGACAATAAAAACTGGCTGACCTGTAATGTATTCACTTTCAGGACCTTAGGACCTATTTCAAGGCCTATTCTTATTTTAGGTCTAACAGACCTTCTAATATTCAGTTTTTTTTTGGTCCCCCGTACGGTACCTCTGCACCCATTTGGTCTCACTAACCCTTTTACATTTCGGTCTCGCAAACCTTTTCTGACTCTTGGTCTCGCTGACTCTTTCTCAAATTAATTTTTGGTCTTGTTGACCTTTGGTCACGTGAATCTTTGGTCTTGTGGGTTTTCTGGTCATTCCTCAAAGATGACATTATTGTCAAAAATATCCAGAGTCTTTTGGAAAAATACTGTATCCTAGAATCAATCATTTTGCACTGAAATGTGTGCTATTCTTTCCAAATTGCCTAAAAAACAAAGAACAGTTCAGCAACATTAAATATTTCCTTCCCCACTTCATGTAACAATTGTTCAAGAATTTAAAGCTAAACAAACTACAAACGTTATTCAGTGTTCTACTAAAAATAGTACAAACTAAATACTGAATAATTATTTGAGGGTACGATGAGCGGGAGGCTGCATACTGGTCTCTAAAACTGAACAATGGTGGCAGGGGGTTGAATTCTGGGCAGGCAAATCCAAATTTTCAGGGGGACCTATTTCTGAAGAGAAAGGCTGAATCCATCATTTTTTTCATGGTGAAACGGTTTCCATAATAATGACTTACAAAATCATTTTGAAACATACCATTCTACTGTTCCTGAGAGGAACTAGAAAGCCAAAAAGCTTAGCGATTCCTTGCCATATGATATATTGTAATAATGAACATGGATGCCCACATGACAAGCATGAGATCCCTCAAAAATACTGAGGTATACTAGTAAGGTCAAAACCTTTTGAGATCATGTGACCCAAAATGACCTTTCACATTCACTTACAACAATAGGGAGCAACTACCTAAAAATACCATCAACATGCTAAATATGAGCAATTCACAAACTGAGTATGAGATCCCTCCACAGTTAAATAACCACATAAAATGTCATGTCTTCAAAGTTTTGCCCTTTTGTGACCCCAACATTTGACCTCCACAAACAATAGAAATCTCCTACACAGTTAGGATGCTGATAAACTATGTTGTCTATTAACTTGATCTTTTTGAAACATGCTCCTTTAAATCAAAATTTTGGGTATTGAGGATAGCTCTCTATATAATGATGTCTCTATGATCCAAAAAGTTGACTGCATTGAGGTTAGTGTTAGAACAAGCCCTAATCCTAACAGTCATCCATGAATTGGAACATGCGATAGAGACATCTCAACAGAAAGGTGTATTAAACCTTGGCTATAAGTGGTGGTCCTTTTGTATTTGTTTTTTGGTGGTATGTCCTTCTCAATGACTATGATATCCTTGAAAATTAACAAAAAATGGGAACCCTAATAATCCAGAAATTAACAAGATTTGATGTACAAGTCAAGTGTCCTTTGTTTGAAACACAGTAGATACATGTACTATTATGCTTGTTTTGATTACATGAACTACAGTACTTTCTGAAAAACAAGCCTTACTGAGAGGGCTAAATAAGTGTCAGACACTATCTCCAGACAGGTAGGAAATGGTTAAAGCCATTGAGAGCTCTATGATTCAATGAGAAAACCCCTCAGGACACTGTGGCAGTCAAATGTGATGAATTAGGTATTAAAGATAACAGTGACCAGCAATTTTCACAGACTCTGGTGGGTCAGTTACAATTTGATTCATTCAATTAGGCAATCTCAGTTCAAGCATGCTCAGGGGTATTTGATCCAAATGATCAGTTATTTAGTTCTTTTTATAAAACTAATTACCCATGGTTTATTTAATTATCTAGTTCCCACTTCCACGTCTTTATGAGGAAAGTGGCACAAGGTTTGTCAGTAACTGTTAACAATCTTTGATACTAAATTTAATGTTATCTTCATATTTTCTTTAGGGTTATGGAAGAAACAATGCTTGTATGTTCTAAAAGAAATTTTGGATATCATACAGAGCACTTGATCTGTTCAAAGTTTACACTTATGAAGTTTCCCACTGAACAATTCCTCTGCTTTGTGGGCATGGAAGCTTTCTCCAATATGTTCAGACTATGTCCCCAAATAACCCTCATACAGCCTTTGTTTAACTCACATATTTCATGAAAATCTATAGGCCGAGATACTTATGGCAAAATCAGCATACCTATGACAAAGATAAATTAACTAACATGTCAGCCTGATGAACAGTTTTTTTCCTTTTTAACTTTTTCAGATTTTGTTCTACCCACTTACTCTTATGCATATTAATACTGGCTCTAAATGTTATAGGGCAAAACTTTAAACCAAAATCAACATAAATACTGTACCAAATGCACTTTAGACATTCTTAATACAGTGAGATTGCTTCAGTACATATTTTGAAATTACCTAACTTGATCATTTACATAATGAAGTGGATTACAAAAGCTTACCAAATGCATCTTGCATTACCCATGCCATTCAAAACTCTTCACCCTATGCACTACTGAATATTAACCCAAACAGTTACCCTTTTTGAGATAAAGTATGTGCAAGGTTTAACCTCTGATGACCCTAAATGACCTTTGACCTCTAGTAAAAACAACAGGGATAATCTACTCCAGGCCTTGATTTTCAGAAAAATTTGTGGTTGTCCTCTGGGCAACCATTTCACTAGTTTTGGTTGTCCACAATGGAATTTGGTTGTTCGAAACATTTTGCACACAGTTACAAAACAGTAATTGTGTGCATTTTATGTTGTCTTATTGGTCTTGAAGAATAAAAAGCTAGCATGTTTGAGACACAAAAGCACTTCAAGTCTGAAACAACGTAGATGAAAAAAGTTGAAAGTTTATCAGTCAGCTTTATATTTCTTCCATCTGAGAGAAAAATGGTTGTCCATCGGACAACCAACCTTTAACTTTTGGTTGTCCATATGAAATTTTAGTTGTCTCGGACAATCGGACAACCATGAAAATCGAGCCCTGTACTCAATATGGACAATCAACATGCTAAGTATGAGATCCCTCACAGTTACCCTTCTTGAGATATACTGTTTACAAAGTTTTGATGTTTTGACCTCTGGTGACCCCAGATGACCTTTGACCTCCACCAAAAACAAAAGGGATCATCTACTTAACATGGACAATCCACATGCTATGTATAAGATCCCACACAGTTACCCTTCTTGAGATACAGTGTTTACAAGGTTTTGACCTTTTTACCTGTGGTAACCTTTGACCTCCACCAAAAACAATAGGGATCATCTACTCAATATGGGCAATCTGCATGTAAGTATGAGATCACCCACATTTTTCCTTCTGGAGATATCATGTTTACAAGCAATTTACAAGGTATTTACCATTTGACCCCTGGTGACCCCAAATGACCTTTGAGTTCCACCAAAAATACGAGGGACCTTCTACTCAATGTGGGCAACCTACATGCCAAGTTTGAGATCTCTCAGAGTTACCCTTCTTGAGATATCATGTTTACAAACGGGCATCACACACACACACACACACACACACACAAACACACACACACACGACATCACCATCGCATAGATTCCTTGCCTGCCTTTAGCAAGGAATCAAAAATGGCATTAAGTTCCATACAGCCTGGTGCACAATGTACAACTTTGCACATCGCAACTCAACCAAACTGTCGCAACCCTAGTTTTGAATTGTCATCACAATTTTTAGTCGCATGACAGGGCCATACACACTATACAACTGGCTATCGCACACTGTAAGTCGAACGATTACACATTCACACTACAGTAGTAGTGACACTACTATTACAGTACAACAGCACAGAACAGCATACAGTTTGCAACAGAACTATGCTTTCAGTGTGTAGCAGTACTGTATGCACTAGGCATATGCAAGTTTACATCTCACCAGTAATGTCGACTGCCTGGGCAATCTCTTTAAAGGTTTTTTCCAATAGTATACAGTAGGAAAAGCTTTTGCTTCCACAGTTATAAAGAACAGATCGTTGCTCTCCCATTTCTATGAGTTTGTCTCATCTCTACTCCCAGTACTCGGTCCATATATCCATCTTTTCACCTGAATACTTACACAAAGTTATGTCAAAAGTTGTCACCGGAACAAGCATCACAGTATTTACATCATGTGCACATAATCAGTAATTTTGATTGGTCAGATTTTTCAGTCACTTGCAACTGTCGCCATACAGAGTCGGGAAGAACTAACATGTTTGTTCTTCCTGACTGAAGGCGACGAGAGTTAAAACTGGTCCTAAAACTGCCAGTTGCCGTCGTAAACTCGCACACGACTCTTTGAGATCCGACGATCCAGTTGAGTTGCGGCTTGCAAAGTCGTGTATTATGGGGCCAGCTTAAGGGTCATACTGTATATTGGTGACTGGACCCTAAACCTACTGTACCAGCATTGTAGTGTGCATTTCCTATCCAATACTACAAGCCGCATTACAGTTACAGTACCTGTAATTTCCTGCAACCTTTTACTACTCATAATTAGGTGTGAGATAGGTCTCACAGTTTGATGGAAATTTAAATCGAACTTACTTTGAGGTGTACCTCAAGTAAAAAAATTCAGAAATATATATTTAAGAAAATGAAAAACGAATTCTAACAGTCCAACTCCCATCTTCATATGACATTCCTGAGCTGAGATATAAAATGTTAAAGTTTATTCCCTTAAAACAAATTGGTCTATTGCACAATAATTTGTGACTTTCTTGTTGTACAACTCACATAAAATGCTTTGTTTTCCTTTAAAATTAAAAATGTTTTTATGATCTTGAACACTTCCTGTTTGCTTGCATAGCATGTTGCAAATGGAGGGCTTAATTAATTACATCACCTCATAAGAGTAAGAGTGCTACCACACCTTGGTACAAGGTGCAGTAACGTTGGGAAAAACAAAGAAATACAAAGATTGTTATTTGAGTAGTACAAGAATGACATCACAAATTGTTGCGCAATGTACCATTTTAATATGAAAGAATAAACTTCAACATTTAATATCTCAGCTCAGGAATGCTCTATAAAGATTGAAGTTGGACTGTTAGAATTTATCTTTCATGGTCTTTAATATATATTTTTGAATTTTTTGACTTGAGGTACACTTTAAGTATACTTAACTTGTAAGTCTTGTAATTGGTTGAGGGTCGATATGGGCTTCCCTACATTTTGAGAAATTGTATAGTACTGTAGGTACGTAGACTACACTATTGTGATTAAGAATGCCTAAGAAATTCTCAGGTGGTCTGTTCAATCAATAGCCCTAGATGACCTTTGCTTGTTCTTTTGTGTAGATCCGTCAACTTAATTATATTCTCGCATAAGAAATAAGATAACCAAGGCAGGTGAAGCCTTCTCCTACTGTAGAAGAATATCAGTCTGAACTGAATGTCAAGAACTGATGCAGCAGACAACAGTAGTTCCTAATATAAGTGTATTTTTAGTAGCCTTGCAATAAAGTTTCTGTGAAATGTAAGTGAGCAGTTCTTATTAATTTTTTAAGGATTTTAATAGTTTTACAGAGAGATATTTTGGGGCTTAAAAAAAAAAGGGTTACAGTAATTGTTATTTTGTGTATGGATTGTAGTCGAGTACCCCAGCACTAGTAGCTAAACAAACTTGTGCATGTCCCCAGAGCCATTTACGGTGACAATAGGTGCTACTGTAGATCACAAAACCTGGAAAATTTTTATTAGCCCTAGAGAAAGTTGTAATGTCCATGGGGTGTTGTCTGAGATGTTTACTTCATTGCTTCCTCAAACATTTTAATTAAAAGGGCCCAACCTCTCACCCCAAACTACAATTTTGGTTACCCGGGTACCAAAATTCCAATTGGCTCAGCTCTTTGATTGACAGCTAATTCAAACAATGCAGAGTGCCAAAGCTCATATTACACAGCATGAATGGTACTGAAAGTGTTTCGATTATATAAATTGAGTTTCTCTATATTCACTCTAGGGCTGTGACGGTTAATCGGTTAACCGGTTAACCGACCGACTCGTCGGTTACTCGTGCGTCATTCCTCTTCATAGATTAACCGTTTTTGTATTGCCAATAACTCAGTCGCCGCGGGGTGGCTTTGTTGGTAAACTGTTACACAAACATCGCGCAACAAACAGTGTCTGTTTCTCACAAATTATCGCTCGAACAATAACTGTAAAAAGAGATTTAAAATCGGCCGTTCGATTGAACGGATTAATTCCGCGGCAGCTCCCCGAATTAAGTACATTATGATGAGTGACAAGTGGCGCACCCATTGTTACTTTCGTTGGCAGAACTTCGTGTGCTCTTCTTCTAATCCCTTCAATAGCAACACCCAAGCACAACTTTAGAAATTAGCGGCATGTTTGAGAGATTAGCGAAAGCGAAAAGAAAGCCACAAGACAAGCAGGGAGCTGTAACAAAAGTTACCAAGCCCTGTATTTCTACGGCAATAAAACCTCAGCGAGACCATGATTAGGGCACAAAAGTTTATTTGAATAAGTCTTCCCACTGTAGCTAATCGAAATATTTTACCATGCTACACCTCCGTAAATTTCATTATTTTTCATTATAGCAGTATTTGGAAAAAATTGTAACCTGTAAAAATACGATCGTAAGCACCAGATAATTCCCACCGTTTTGTTGTTTGCCCAATATCATATAAAATGGAACATTCCATGTTGACTTTTATGAATAAGCATACGCAGTTCATTGAACCGACTGGGTTGTAGTTGCGATAATGTACTGTACTGTCAAGTCAACCCTACGATGCACGTAAAAATAGCGATCTAATTTTTAGCGGTCTTGGACAGCAAAAAATGGACTCGATTAACGTTATCTTATGGTTTCTTTCCGATATAAATATCCCCGTAATTTTGCCACTTCTTGTCCAAACCTTACCGTCTTGTTTCAAAATAATCAGCAAATGAAATGCACTTAAGTCAGACCCCCGAAAAATCCAAGTACGCAGAGATTTGTGCTGCCGTTTCTTGGTGAATTTAGCACGGGGCTTGGCCGGCTGCACAGGCGGGCTATGTAAGCCTGTGAAGTGCGATCGTCATAACGCAAACTCAATGGGGAAATTCATTCGGAGGTCTGGTATTTTCACACACTAAATCCCATAGGCCATGGCGCCAGTTGTGATTGGCTGGCTCAGAATCAACGTATTTGAACCAATCACGATGCAGAGGCAATTCAAATTTTGCAATAGATCGTGTGCATATGATGTCATCGAGCAAAACATGGTCCCTTGTTAAGTGGTAGAAACGGATACGCACGCAAGTCTACTGCATGCATGGGACCACGTGCGTAATTGTTTACGTTCGTAACGACGTCATATGATAACATTCCATAAGTCCTACTGTACATAACTTTACGGTAGGAATGCTGGGAATTCCTTAATTTATGCAGGAAAATAGGGCTTGGTTGTGCTGTTTGCGGCTGGTGGGCCGTTTACAGTGCAGTTGTACAGATCGCTACTATGACACACACGTGAGCGGTGTACATGTATTGAACACTGCATCGCAAGCAAGCTGCATCAAAACAGCGGTGTGGGAGAGTTTCGTGAAATAACTGACAATATAACATAGGGTCAGGCGGGAATACAACAGTTGGTGGAATGTTAACAAGTGCACGTGGTCTGAAGAAAGCTTCAGTAAATGCGGGATGGGTTTTTACAGTAGAAAGATGATATAAACTCAGCGCAAAATACCAACATTTTTGCCACATACTTACATGGGCAAACATGACTTACGGCGCCATTTTAGACTTGCACTTTCCTGTACAAAAGTGATGGCGCTCTTTGGAAATGTTGACTTTTTGTTGTTGTGTGAACATTACGTCATTTTCGGTTAAACGGTTAACCGCCGGTTAATAAAATCGGTTAAACGGATAGTGAATTAACCGAAAATGCACAGCCCTAATTCACTCTGAAGCAATAAACTGAGATTGTGTCTGGATGAGGATGAATTTCAGACAATTGTAGGAGGGGCTTCAGTAAGAAGGTTAGGAGATTTGGTACTGTTTGGGATGAGAGAACTAAGCCTGTAAGAATCAACTGAGAATGAAAGTTTAACTCAGACATGGGCAAAAAGGCTTGACAAAGAATTGCCATGCATAAAGTAGACCTGTCTACAGTATGTGCTTTTTAAGCCCTTGAACAGGGCCCAGCATGTACTATCCACCTCATTTCTAGGCCCTTGCCAGACACACACATTCATTCAACATGACAATTGTAGACTGGATATGTATCTGTCCCTCACATCCACCATTTATTAAGTTGCTGTTCAAAAACCTTCCTAGGCCCACAGATGTTTTTTGTCATCACATTCACCTTCTGATCCCAAAATGAAAATGTAAATGGGTAATTTCGACTGACTCCATAATTCAAGCACTAAACCTAATGTTGCATACTTCAGAAACTAAAGAACAGCCCCTACAGTACATAGCTCCCAAGTTCGGAGAGGCTAGATGCAGGTCCAACTGATCTGTCCATTGGTGGATCATCGGCCTGGGGGAGGGGTTTAAGGCGGTGTCCCCCTCCCCTTTTTGAAAATTTTTGAATTTTAGAAGTGTCTTGTTGGTTCACTGCCAAAAAAGTTCAGTACAGTACTAAATTTTTTGCGGTAACCTAGGAAAATATTGTATTGAGAGATTTGCCAAAATAATATTATGCAGATACTTACAAATGCGCAATGACCAAAACCTCTCCTAATCACAATATTTAATAGTTATTTCTGAGGTAAATTTTGGTGCGATACCAGCACAGTTTTCAAACGTCAACTCGGTGTGTAACCAGCGGTCGTACCATGCTGCAGGTGATCTCCAATATCTCCGTACACATCTCCCATGGCATTCAAGCCATGAAACATAGGCTTAGCCAAGAATGTCAAGAACTGTCAAGACAGTTAAGAATGTTCAGGAACTCTGAAACAAGCCCAGCCTATAACCAGTTGAGTGGTTGTTTATTTTCGCTATTGAATGATGTTGTTACACTATTTAGGCAGTGACAGGAATATATCACATACCTGATGCGAAGGTTAGCCGATAACAATATTGTGACAGCAAACTTTAATACCGTACCTACCTGTACCTCTAGGCCTATGCATTGTACAGCAGTGCGAGCAGTTGAATGTGCTGAGATAAGATTTACTAAATTTTTAGCTATCAGTAAGCTGACTTATTTCGGGTAATTGTTGTGGTTCTCTTAGTAAAATTACTTCAGAGACTTGAAATGCAGGTTTTTCAGAGGGCTGGGAGGGTCAGGGGGTTTGGGTGATCAAATGCGGGTCACTTGGGAGGTAGCCTATGCCCCTATTTGGGTGTCACCATATCTGGGATGATTTTAAATGGTCAACTCCAATTACCACTAACTTAGCCTAGGCCTAGGCTAATGCAGGTGCTACTGTATGTTAAAGGTAAAGAGCAGTCCCCCAACACTTATTTTGAAGAAAAAGATAATTAACACAATTTTCAACTTATTTCTCTTAAAAGTATTTTCCATTACCTTTTATGACTTTACTATTGCATATTCAAGGTAAACCAAGCAGTTATTTCCAGTAAATTTCACATCCGAAGAGGAAAAACATTGTCACCTGACTCCCAACAGCCAATCATAAAACTGGACAGTCTACTACACTTCTTCAATTTGGGATGACTGCTTCTGCCCTTTAAGTCTTTTAAAAAGAAATCTTAGACACTGCCCTAGGCCTAGGCCTATGGAATGTAAATAACTAGCCTAGGCTAGGGTACATTTCCTTGGTTTGATGCAACTGGGATATGCTGCCGCCATATGGAGCCCCCACCCACTGACCAACAAAGGGTAGGCTATGTAGCCTAACTTAGTAGACGGCTAGGAAAAAGTCCAAGGAAGGGCCTCTTGATTTTTAGTGACCATGGGCCTAGGCCTATCTCCAAAGACTAGAGGAAGGTTCATGACTGACCTTCTTGAAAAACTGAAAATTCCTCCATTACAGTTCCACGGGCATGTTTTGACGCGGGGACGTTTTGACCAACGGCGGGGTCCTTTTGCCTTTGGTACGGGGACGTTCCGGAACTTCCGGCTGGTATGCGATACGCCAGAGGCCTGCGTTAGTTCCGAGCTTGCGGAGCCTAGGCCTAGGCTAGGCCTAACGTTAAGCTAGGCTAGGCCTAAGCCCATAGCCCATGCCTAACTTAGCGTGTGGAATAAATCGGCAAAGGGCACTCATATCTTACCCGATTTTTCGATCCTACTGGTCCAACACAATCTCATTCCAAAGGCTGGAAAAAATTCCTAATGACTGATGTCCAATTGCGGCAAACTTAGGCTAGTGACTTGATCTTCGGTTGACAAGGCTCTCAGTCTCACGCCTCAGTCTCACTAACGTTAAGTTAATGTCATATTTAACTTGTAAGCGAAGTTGAGTCACGAGTGCTTACTTCGTTACATTATTGCATGCAATATTATTATTAGGCCCTAACGCGTAGTGTAGTAAATTTTCATCAATTGATGATTACTTTCTGCCTGCAGGTCTGATAGCAGCCAGATCATGCACGAAACAAGACATATTATTACAGATATTATTACAGATCGCACAGACACAGCACTGTTCACCACAACTGCGAAGCAGACTCTTCTAACATGGCGTCTTAAAAAAGTAGTGGCGCTCTCTCAGAAATCATTAACGCTCCCAGTGCGAGTGTAAATTAATGTACCAATCTACTGTACTTCATGCACGAGCTCTCATGGGTGTGGGTAAATTAAGTTAAAACGTCGTTTCATTCAGTTTTCCAAATATCTTGGAGTGTCATGCATGGGAACTTCTCGAAATGAATATAAGCTTTTATCTGCTACGTACCTTTAATTTAAGGACTCGGCCAATGAGGTCGGTTTCCTCTATTGAGGAGGTACAGGGACTCGAGTCCAAGTTCGTACTCGAGTCCTTGAAAGTTGAAAATTCAGTGCTGTGCTCGTGACTCGGACTCTCCGGACTCCCTGACTCGAGCAATGATTAGTGCCAGGGAATCCCAACTGAAGGAAATGCATTCTTTGAGGGTTCGTTAAATGAAAACTATATTGAAATTAGCTAACTGTTTAATCGCATAGGATGAAAGCTCTGTGTTTTACATGTTGCCAAAGACCGCCATCATAGTTCGTTTTTGGATTTCAAGGCCTGGGTGTCAAATATCACTGTTCATATTATTTAATCTGTTAATGGCAATTTTTATGATTTTATTCCGCTAAAAAGGTGGAATAATTTTATACAACAGAGACTTTGTTGAAGTTAAAATGTATTTTAAGATTGCTTGGTACCTGTTTGATTTAAAAAAAAAATAGAATTGTGTTGACTCTCTCAATTTTGTAGATGTCCCAAAAGGGCCGCAACAGGGAAATGGCCGTAAACTGTTCAATGGAGGAAAATCTCACTGAAATGAACAAGTAATATAATCATTCATCACTGATTGTTTGAGGCAATTAGAGTTCTAACCTAATGTATAGTGACATATTTCTGGTCACATTTGGTTTTGCCACTCTTTGAGAAGGCTCTGCTGAAAGAACAATACCTGTCGAAAGGAATGGAAGGACGAAATTTCCTGTATAGAACCCTCTGATAGGTGAACAGGTTTCATCACCTTGTGTGAGTGAGGAACAATCAGTACTTAATGCTTACCGTGCTCCTCAAAGTGTTTGGTAGCTCATAGCTTTTAGGGTTTGGGGATAATTAAGGCTGCAATGTTACCTGCGTAACAGGCTGTAAGGTATATTCCTTGTTAAGTCATATCCCTTTGAAAGCTAATAAGCTGTATTGAAAAACAGAATTCGCTCCGCAGGGTTGCTGCAATGCTGAAAATTACACTGGACGTTTTTATCCCAAGAACTGTCCCTTTCCCGGGGTAGAAACTCCTACTCATAAAATATTCATTAGACACAAAGGCGTAGCCACGGGTTGGTTTTTGGGGGTTAGAACCCCCCTCCCATGCAAAAACACCTAAAATAGCGTTTTTTCCCTTTATCCATAGACTTTTCCCTAATTTCGTGCCCCGATTCCCCCTCCCCACCCAACTCCCATCATACAATCCTGGCTACGCTACTGATTAGACAGAGATATTAATGTACATGAGTATTTCAGCCATGTACATCTATTTAGATGACTATTCCGAATGAGTATGAACTCTATAATTAAAAAAATTGTTGGCGTATGACTCCTCTTTAATACAACAATTTTGAATGAAATGGGTCACAACTCCGGTCCTGGTGTTACGAAACTTTTCCTCCTTTTTACTGCGGCTACTGTGCACCTGCACCAGCAATATTTATCTTACTATACACATTACTGATGAGTATTTACAATGTACTCATAAAAAAATATATCCCATTTACGAAAAGCTCTTACCAGTTTTCACTGAACAACTCTAGCGGGCGTTTTCACCCTAGTTTATCCTATAGTTTAAGTGACGTGGCCTAGATATTTGTCGGTAATTTGTGACCGGGGTCAATCTTCCCATTTCATCATCTCCATTATCGATACCGTTGCAGAGCACCAACTGAGGGGCACAAACGAAACGATGTAAGAGAGAAATGCATTAGCAGGCACCAGACGGCACCTGCGGGTGTCCGGGCTCTTCTGGTAGTTTGTTCCAATAAAAAAAAAATGATGAAGGAGAGAAGGAATGGCAATTCTTAAACTTAAGGGCTTCACTACTGTTGCCGGTAGCCCGATTTTTAATGATGGTAGCGTAGGTATAGTTGAATCATGAAAATGGGTAGGTTTTGCTGGAAGGACAGTGAGGGTCTGTTCTCTAACTGTACCTGAATAGTTGTATTCATATCAAAACATGAACTAAATCTGTGCATTATGGGCCATGTAACTGATCGAGGCCACTTATCTTGGTTTTTTAAAATATTTGTAAGTCAAATTTATTACTAAAATAAAGGCAGAAATTTCTTACCATTCACTTGATTGTCTGATTCGTCGATGTATTGAGAATTGTACTTGCACTGTAAGTCAGGACGTCCGAGAATTTTAGCGAATGGATGGTTCGATCACTTTGTACTGCTCTGTATCCTAGGGATGGGTGATCATAAGCGGCGTTTCAAAATGTTGGAAAATTACCACATGAAATGCATAGGACCCATTTCCGCGGGTGTTTGTGTGGGGGTGTCAACGTCGACTCGTCGTCCGCATTAATGACAGCTGTACTATCCCTGCAGGCCATATTGGGTGTACTTGGGGTCAAATTGGGCTTCCGACAAGGCCCAATCAGTTTTTTCAAGGAGCTTTCATTAGGCCCCCGTTGAGTTAACTCAAGTCCAGCTAGATCCTAACTTGGCCCTGACAGAAGAGTTTACAGCATCTCTCCCATTTCTCTGACAGCTCCATTTGGGCCTAACTCTAACCTCAGTCCCAGCCCAATTGAGTCCAATCTTCCCAAATAAAACCGACTACCCAGCCAACATGCCCAGTTAGGCCCGGACTGGGTTCCAGCTGGGACCATTCGTGTTTGTCAGGTGTTCCCAACTTGGTTAGCCAACTTTAACAGCTAAAGCCGATCTGCGCTTCAGCTGGCAAAGCATGCATGGAAAAGCTTGAAAAAAGGGCCGGCCCGACTTGAACTAATTGTTAGAAAACTGGGCCGTAAAACTCCATGTAACTAAATTAATAGATGCCAACTAATGGTATTTACTTCAGTTTGAGGGGGTGTCGTTTAGTGACAAATCGTTCACTTTCAGTCCATGCATTTTTAAGAGTGAGAAAATTTGAATCGGTGGTTTGTGCCGAAAAGTTTGTGTCAGTATAGTCTGTTAGTGGAGTATTTGTGTTCTTGAGACCTAGAAAAGGCAAAACGTTGAGCAGACTGACCGTCGTACTTACAGATGAAATGTTTGTCCAGATATGTCAATAGACTTTTTTATGGCTTTATCCAGTCAGGTATAACTTGGTGAAATGCCATTCCAGATATGCAAATGACTTGGTGAAATGCCAGTCCAGATATGCAAATAAAGATATATGTAGCCATATCAAACCAGATATAATTTGTGAAAATACCAGCCCAGGTATGTTAACAAAGTTTCACGTGGCCATATCAAGCCAAATATATCTTGATGAAATGTTTGTCCAGATATGCAAGTAAAGTTTTATACGGCCATATCAAGCCAAATATAACTTAATGGAATGTATTGTCAAGATATGCAAATAAAGTTTTATATGGCCATACCAAGTCGGATACGACTGATTAAAATATGATGCCGGATATTCATTTATAACATATTAATATTTTTTGGTTTAATATGTGTAACTCTCCTAGACAAGGGTCTTCTTTTGAAGATGAATAAGTACCAGGAAACCAAAATCATAACATTCAAACTCTTTTCTTTATAATCTGCCATATTATACTTAGCCTACATATGCAAATGATTTTCCCAAGGCGGGCGAGGTCAGGAATTTCGAGCCCTGGTTTTCTTTTTATATGATTAAGGAAGTCAAATGTTCAAAAATCACATACCGTAATTTAAACCAGTAATGCAGTGTAAGCATTTGAAAGTAAGAATTTCAAATTATTTTGCTCTTCACTATTAAAAAATTTAATAACTTTAAATACTTGAGTTAATGCAATACAATGGACACTAAACTTTGTGAGGGATGTCCAGATAGTCATTCCATTATACTGGCCAAGCAAACCTTCTAAAAAATGGTCTGAGGGCCGTGAAGTTGGTCACGTGATGTCCTTCAGTGGACGTAAAAGCTTCTTCGAGGAGCAGTTTAAAAGGCCAAACCTCTCACCCACACTAAAATTTTGGTACCCGGGTACCGAAAGTCTCAATTGGCTCAGTTCTTTGATTGACAGATAATTCAAACAACGCAGAGTGCAAAAGCTTATATTACACACGGAACGGTACTGAGAGTGTTTAGATTACATGAATTGAGCTTTTCTATACTCAACCTGAAGCAATTAACTGAAATTGTGTCTGGATGAGGATGAATTTCAGACAATTGTGGGAGGGGCTTCAGTTGGAAGGTTAGGAGAATGGGCATGTTTGGGGTGAGAGAACTGAGCCTTAAAAGTTTGGTTTCGCCGAACGACACTTTGTCAGAGGGTCAGCTAGGAGCAATAGAGAAAAAGGAGAACTTCTGATACTTTTTATACAAAGGTAGTGTACTAATTAATTTCGGCCTTTGACCAAGATCACGTGAAGTATATGATTTTTCATCCAGTCTAGAATGGAGCCATGAATGACAGACCAATAACGCAAATGGTCTTATGGCCGTGAGGTTGTTGTCTTTCAGTGGACGTTATAGCTTCTTTGGACAGCAGTTTAAAGGGGAAGTTTAAGCAAAAAAAATTAATTTTCACATGTGAAAGAAGCACTTCATCTACTCAGTGTGGTGAAGTTCCCATTCAAATTGGACATGTATTTTTTGAGATATTAGCAAATGAAGTTACTAGGTTTGTGTTTCAAAGTGAATTGAGGGCAGCAGAGATTATATCACTTCCTCACATCGATAAGGAAAGCTTTGCTTCCTTTTTTCAGTCTGTTGTGCTTAATTTGAAGTTGATAGGAGTTGACATCCCCTTGAGGATTGCAAAGTTTGAAAAGTTCTTATGCCACTTAAACGATCTTATTTTGATAATATGGGATTGATGAGGAGAAAAAAGGTTGTAAAGTCTGAAGAAAAAAAAAACAAAAGACTGTTCATTAATGTGGGGATTTAATGTCATATGTGCTTGCTTCAAGTTCACTGTGTATTGAAAATGTGACAACTTTACTTGCTCATCGACAACCACAAATCGGGTTTCACTTCAGATTTCATCAAAGTACTTAAAATAAGTACCCCCCTAAAATATAAAAACTTGGTATGACCTTAAACCCTTATTTTAAAGTTTGGTTTCGCCGAACGGCCCTTTGCCAGTCGGTCGGAAGGACTGTAGAAAAACTAATTACTTTTGGTGCACACATACATGCACCATACTTGTCCCATATAAAATTTGAGCCATATCAAATAGGCCATATATTGCTTTATGTTATATCAAATTATATCTGCCCAATTTTTTTCTAAAACCAGATACGATTTCCATATCTGGACCAGATATGGGCCAGATATATTTCAATATATATGGCCCATATATGAATTTTGAGTAAGGGATTGCACAACTGACTTCAGTTCACATCTTGATCACTTGAGGTGCAGTTTGTTCAGGGTTTGGGTACCCGCTCAGGCGGACCGCCTCTCCGGCAAGTGCTAGTTTTACTGTAGGCCAGTATAAATTCAGGAAATTGGAATTCAAATTATTTGATTTTGGTGTTATGGCATTTAATGTATGGCATTCAGAAGTTGTGGTTAAAATTGTGAAAAGGATTTGGAGGAAAAGGGGCTGGAGACTTGTAAACAATGAAGAAGGCTCTTAAAATGTAGCAGGTATGAATCTTTCGAGGTCCTGAAAAGAGGATTTTGTCATCAAAGTGGGGGTGGGGGTGGGGATGGACGAGATGAAAACTATCAACCTGTTCAACACTTATGGATGGTCCTTTCATGCCTAATTCAAATAATCTAAAAAAGGAAGCACTCCTTCCATTGGCTGACGTTTTCAGTGAAAGCCAGACGTGGTTCGAATTTCCCTTCGTAGTCTCTGCTCAAATGGTTGAATCTCTTACAGCGAAATAATACAATAAAAATGGCGCTTAAATTAGCAAACTGCCTTCAAGTTTGCTCAGTCTGTACTACAACACATTCTTTACAAAATTTCTTTTTAATTTCATGGTACAACAGTCAGAAACAACCTTAAAATCAATTGAAGACGCCCCATTTGTCAGTCAATACCGGTAGAGGACGAATATTTGCCAGACATTAGTGATCTACTACTTACAGCTAGCAAAGGGTGCCGATAATATTACGTCGGTATTGGAGTATTTTTGCCTTTCTCGGAAACCAAGAAAATGCAAAAATTCGGTCAGGCTGACCGTCGTCATAACAGTGATGGTGAGGGCCTAGTATAGTCTCCGGTTGGGTAAAGGATCCGCATAGTATAAATGGTGAATATGAAGTACACCCACAACTCTCTACCAACTCGGCAAATCCTGCAAATAAATTCTTGCAATATTTTCTATTAATAACTTAAATAAAAAAATGTAAGAAGGTACACTCTAAAAAAAAGTCTGGTGAAATTTCACTAGGTTCCGTGTTGATATAGCACCTACACAGTCCTGGTCATTTTGTACCAGGAAATCATGGTCACATGAAACATTACCGTACACTGGCGAATTTGACCAAATAACTGGCTATTCTTCTAGTTTTTTTAACCAGTTTCTTCTTCAATCTGAATAAAATTTCCTGGTTAAATTAACCATGATTATGGGGGTGCTATAGTGACACCGAATCTGGTGTAATTTCACCAGACATTATTTGGAGTGTGACGTCGCATTCGATAACATTAAAGGGCCAAAGCTCTAACCCCAAACTAAAATTTTGGTACGGGGGTACCTAAATTCTCAATTGGCTCAGCTCAGCTCTTTGATCGACAGCTAATTCAAACAATGCAAAGTACCAAAGCTTATATTACACAGCATAAACGGCACTGAGAGTGTTTTCATTATATTAATTAAGTTATTCTATACTCACCTTGAAGCAATTAACTGAGATTGTATCTGGATGAGGATGAATTTCAGACAATTGTGGTAGGGGTGTCAGTAAGAAGGTTAGGAGAATTGGTACTGTGTGGGATGAGAGAACTGGGCCTTTAAACCACTAACTCGACGTGCCTGTCGCGATCTTAGACTGCAGTCGGGGAGCTTAGCTTTGCAGCTACCCTGGTGTCGGGATAACACATTTATAAATATATTTTCTGTCCCCCTTCAATACCTTGTCTGACCAAAGGCCTGATACACGCCACTTTTTTCACCATTGGCTTAGCTGGTGGGGTCGGGTCTGCCACGGGATCATGCTTTCCCCAACCTCATTATGGAAAGGACCTTTTGGAATAGAAGGTAGAAAATTGACTTCAAATGATGCTAAATGTTGCACCCGACTGTATCCCAGGTCGGCAATCAGACCCTGAGGTAAATGGCTTAGCCAGGGCCTTTTATACAAGGGAGGGGTCAAAAATGCCGAAAGATTAGGCATAGCTCCACCATTAGTTGGCCTGGAACGTGCAGTCTAAAACGTCATAGTCAAATTTGAATAGATCTAATCAAGATGGGCGCGATCCGAAATCTTGTCAAAACTGTTTACTAAATTAGGCACATAGATGAAACGAATAGTTTCATTTTATAACCATTCCTAGTCCATTGGGAAACAAATCATATCAATTATTTGATAAGATTGCGGTTAGTGCCTAGATAGACTTGAAATGTTTGGAGTATAAAGAAAGTTTTGAAACTATCGAGACCCCTAAAATAGCCATATATATGTTCTGGTCTTGTAACCATAATTTAAGCAGTCATTCTATGCTTTCAAAAGCAAAAGGGCTTAATACATACAACGTGGTGCTGTATTGTTCTTTTTTTGTATTAGATCCGTTTGCTAAAATTGTCCTGATGTTCCTCATTCTGTCTTTCCGAGGTAATTTTGGTTCACATGAAGTAAAAACTCAACTTTTCATTTTTTGTCGGGGAAATTGTGAAGGGATACACTTTTGCCTGTGAAATAATGTTTTTACCCGGTTAGAATTGAGTTTTCGTATTTGGTCGTAAGTGGGAAAAGGTGACTTCTCATAATTTTGTCATGAAAAAAGCTCCGAAATTTGATCTGCGTGATCTAATAAAGATTAGGCCTATCATGAAAAAAAATCCCATGCATTTTGGGATGACGTCATTTCTCGATTGTCTGCCAGGAAAAAAATTGATATCACGCCCCCAAACCCGTAATGAAAATGTTCAAAATGTTCTAAATATGATTTTTTTTTTACTTGACTTATGAAGGTCTTTGTCCTAATTCTTAATTTAAAAAAAAAAAAAAACAGATGTGAAAAAGCCTACATTATCCAGCTTGTTGTTATTCATGGTACGTGACGGCGCTCAAAGTGCGTTGGGTAAGCCGCATAAGTAGTCGCAACGAAACACGCACGTGATAACTACAGAGCAATCCATACAATCGAAGCTGCGGGCTTCGATCAATTACGATTCTGCGGCAAAAAGGGTTAAAGAGTAAAATAACAACGTCCTAGAACAGCAAGACCAAAAGTGTAACCTACAAGATGCGAAGACATAAAGGCATGAGCTAATGTAAACGATTGTAAAGCATAAAAGATGTGGAAAAAAGATGACTAAGAACTTTGCTTGTGAAGACTGGAGAAATAAACTGAGAGGATTATTAGTAATCGAAATTAAAAATTAATATTATCAAAGTTATAATTAATAAAGTTATTAAGTGAAATTTCTTCTGCGAATATGAATGGTTATATCTATAAAAGAAGAAGTGTAACGATTTGAATAAGCCACCTACCACTTCCGGGGATAAGGTGATGTGCTCATTTGAATATATAGGGGATGGTTAGTACTTTTCACGAAGAAAATCATTTACATCTTGCATAATATTAATAGATTGTATTTGCTAAAGACAGATGTCATGAATTACTTTAAAACCGTAGTTTCCTCCCCAACACAGAAGATAATACGTCCGTACATGCGATGTATATAATGGATTGAATTAAGAAAACGTGGCAAGGATTTCATGGCTTACATTTAAAGAGTTATGTTTACGTAGACAATGCAACCATGGCTTAAGCCGCGATTTTAGTGAGTCAGAAGTGTGCACATCCCAGTTCAACTTATCGTCCATAACAACCCAGGCATAAATACTTACAATAAGAAACTATTTCAGTACCACACCAATTCTTAATTCCAACAAGGTCTGGCACAACCTTTTGTCTAGTTCTAAAATCAATTATAACATATCATCAGTTTCCTTGACATTTAATTCCAAATATAGTTTTCGTCGCAGTATTTTACAAATTTAGGCAATTGATCAATATAAATCCTGCCATCATCACCTGAAATTAGGCCAACTTGAATAACTGCAGTGCCATCAGCAACTTTTACGAGTGCACATGCTTAGGCCTACATGAGAAGAACGAATTTCACTATAATATAAAGAAAAGGTGCTAGGGTTGTTCCCTAACGAACCCAGTATTAGAAACGACAACATCGGAGTTTACATTGCTTATTAAACTACTGCAGGCGCGTAGTCAGGATTGTGTCATCAGTAAAGGGGGAGGGGGTGTCACAGGGGAGGTTTGGGGCACGACTTGAGGGAAAAGCCTAAGGGTAGAAAGAAAAAACCCGCTATTTAAGGTGTTTTTTACATTGCAAGGTTGGCTCATGGGGGAGGGGTTCTCCCCTCCCCCGTGGCTACGCCACTGAACTATTGAGACCAATTGGTTGGTGAGATAACTAAATTGAGAACTTTTCCTGTCTTCAGCAATTATTCAACCAATAGAAATGATTGAATTGTGTTTAAAGCAGATAAAAGGCAAAATAAATGGTACATGCAGAATTATTGCCAAATTTAGGACATTCTTAATGACAGTACAGTTTATCAACTGAAAACAGTCATACATCCTCTGTGTTACGACCTTTTGAATCGGCGAACTGCAAGGGGCCAACTTATCTGAAACTAATTCCTTAAGTGCTTTCAAAATGAAAAGTTTGCGAATCTTCTCCTTTCGCAGATCATTCTGGCAAGATATCATTACCTTTTTCGGGACAATGGTAAGGCATGACTGTTTCCATATGGGTGGTAAAATACGACTACTAAAACACATATTAAAATGTGAAATGAAAAATAAAATCTAATTGGAAAGAAATTTTTAAGCACACAAGGAGAAACGTTATCAGGGCCAGCAGCTATTTAGAAGGATTTATCTGACTGAAATGGGGGACGTATACCTTATCCTTGCCAACTGACAAACTGACTGCCTTGATTAACAGCGGGTAATTTGAAAAGGTTGCAGACTTTTCATCTCAGTCAAAACAATTATGATTAACTCAGTAGTACATTTAATTCAATGAAATGAAATTGAATTTAATTAATACTACAACTATAATTAGCATGCACTCTAAAAACGCCGGGTTAATTTAACCAGGATCGGTGTTCTATTTATTTCAACACAATTCTGGTTAAATTTTAATGCAAATCCTGATTAAACTAACACAAATTCTGGTTAGAATAACTCGGATTTGAGTTATTTTCATTAGGATTCTCGTTAAAATGAACCAGGATTATGTTGGAGTAAACAAAACACCGATCCTGGCTAATTCCAGACCGTTTCAGACACGCTTCATATTATTGTGGGTGAAGTTTTCTTCAAGTTCCATCTTGTACTTTTTCTCTTCATGACTGAGTTAACCTCGTCATGTAACACTTTAACCTTTTCCATTTATCTTCTTCCAAAGGCCCCCTTTGTTTCATCTCTTTCGAGATCAAGGGTTAATTTGTTTTTTAGAGTAGCAAAGGCTTTCGCATAGTCTATTAAAAATACAGTATTTGTGAGTATATTTTTACGAGCTTTACACTGTCACTGCCTTGGAGAAACGGTCATTTTGATACCGTCAACTGATCTCAGAACAAAAGCTTGATATAACTGGATGTCGGTAAGGTCTTGCGTGGAGGTCAGTTGAACTTTCCGAAGTACCGTAGACAATATCACCTTTTGCTCCATAATTGCGAACTTTTGACCTGAAATATCAATATGTGAAAAACGCTTTTGTTAAAGGTACCACCTCAGGTAGCAAACCTATATGTTTCCAATATGGGTAGGCCACCATGGAGCCCATTAAATTTTGTACCCAAGATTAATGAAGGCCCCATATGTGCAGCCCACAAAATGAGGATTAGTAGGCCTAATGGACTGACCCATTTTTACCCCACATGTCAGTCTTTTACATAGGCCCAAGAACAATCCCATATGGGCATGTGGGTCACGTGGCTCAGCTCATATGAGTTCCTTACTAACCCCGCAAAATCATGTCAGCTTCATATGCGAATTAAATCGCGAATATTACCTGGGACGTTTCTGTGCTTAAAGGAGACATTGTTACCGTGGGTAGCTCAGCAAACATGGCCAGTACCGTAATTTATAAAAGGGGACTGATCTGCTTGCCAACCAAAAATATTACAAGCATGGATACCAAACTTTAAATGGCGCGTTGACTCGTCATCGAGGCCAAAACGGAGAGGCGGAAGCGCTGATCACTGTTTTTTTTTTTTTTTTTTTTTTTTTTTTGGGGGGGGGGGGGCAACAGGTCAATTGATATCTTCCAGTACTATAAATAAGTGTGATTTCAAAACACTGCAAATCTTACAAACACCGTTTTCCAATACATTTCACTAACATGGAAGAGTTTTTTTCTATTCGAAACACCTGATCATAAACGCACAGTTTCAATGGTAACTTTACAAGGGCACATCTTCGCCATCTCACTCGCTTACAACGAAAAAAAATCAACCAGTGCGTAAGTTTTTCTTACACACGGAGAAATGTATTTTGCGCGTGTAGTTAGTTATATAAAGGTTTACCAGTTATTGGCCCAGTTTCCAACCAATTGTGCGCGTGTAGAATTCGTTTTGAAAATGAACGCACTCTAGTCACCGGAGTGGAATTTTTTGTAACGCATCTATAGACCTTGTGCATTGACGACACACTGACGTCATCCTTTGGGCAGAACAATAGAACACGTTGCCACACGCATAAGAGCTTGTCCTGCACGTGTAGCAGACTATGCGGGTATTCGACTGATTGACAAATCAGCTGTCTGCATTTGTCTGTGTTGGTTTGTTGTGCCCCCCCCCCCTTCATAGACCTATTTCCAAATAGCAATTACAATGAATTGTAGGACAGAGTTTTGGGTGTGCGTCAATTTTCACCACAGTAAAATGCCATTGACAAAAATGACAAACACCAAAACTCTATCCTACAATACTTTGTAATTGCTATTTGGAAATAGGTCTATGAAGGGCGTACTTTCCGCTCTGTGATATATGCACATGGTGTATAGTTATGCCCGCAGCTAACCGAATAGACGTTATGCATATGATGTCACATAGCAAATATGCTATTCATCTTTGTCACAGAGCGGAAAATACGCCCTCCTTTCGGGCAAAAACAAAACCCAACACAGATAAATGCGACAGCTGATTTGTCAACCAGTCGAATACGCATGCGTGCATGGCGAATTCTTATGCGTGTGGCCATGCGTTCCGTGGTTCTGCCCACAGGATGACGTCAATGTGCCGTCAATGCCCAAGGTCTATGGACACTTCCGCCCCTCCTTTTGAGCCATAGAAATCCAAAGCTGAAGCTTAGGATTTCTCCAGTAAGAAATGGTTAGGATCGAGTCATCGCATCTAGCAGTGTATAGGGATATGGGTTTACAATCTTCGTTTATTACAATATCTTTGCTGCGAAGCCCTTTAACTCCCGAGCATGTGTAGTAAACTGCATGTGTATCATGTTCGTCCCATAAAGAAACCCTAACCTTTAGCTGGATGGGAGCCACGCCAATGGAAACGCGCGCCTCAAAACATATACAATCAAGGGGTTACGAGTCATATTTTATTCACCCAATTAACTGAACGCAGGCGTAAAATTTTCATAGGTGTATATTTTGGCTTTGAGTATGTTAAAGTCTCGGTCGCACTCGAAGCCGTTGTAGTGTGATCGCGGCTTTATTCTGCAGGTGAATGCTGCAGTCAAGCTTGCCACCCCGTCTAGAATAGAACCATACATGACAGATCAATGATGTAACTGGTCTGACGGCCGTGAGGTTGGTCAAGTGTTGCCCTTCAGTGGACGTATACTTCTTCGAGAAGCAGTTTCAATTTTTTTTCGGTGAACGGCTCTGTGCCAGAGAGTCTGGAGTACTTAAGCAGTCGAGCTTGCCACCGGGAGACATGCAAGTTTGGCTTGTGATTTAACAAAAGCATAACTGCTCTGTATAACTGCATACGATCATATCTTGGCTTAAGTAATCTCACAGGCAGGTTTGCCCAACATGCTGAACGAGATAAAGGTTTAAGACCAGCCGCTTGAACTGTTCGTAAGTAAGACGAAAGCTTATAGCTGATTACGAACACAGCAACAAGGATGTACAATATTGATGCCAAAATAATACATTTATATTTAGGTGGCACTTCATCAGTCGGACCCTTGCGCGTGATCCTTTTTGTCCTTGTTGGACGATATTTCCAGTTAAAGCTTAGAATTTCTATGGTTAGTCCACGGTTGTGACGTAGAGGTGTGTCTGCTCTACAAATGTTGCCTTAAAGCAAGCTAATATGTGCGGCATAGGTGTGTCATATTTTTAATATATTCGGTCAATTGCGCAATGAAAGGGTGCGTCTATGGATAAAAACATTTGTCTCTGTTAACGGACATTCACGCCTGGAGTTTAACAGTGAGTCGTTCTTGATTAGAGCTTAAGTTGCACTGTTAAAATTCTTATGTATTTCTTTGTTTTTAAATGTAATTTTACAGGCGTTTTTTTAACAGTGTGGGTACGTTTACATTCATAAGTTCAGGGGTATTTGCATCACAATATTTCTCACGTACTAACAATAAGACGACTTTTTCACACATACACTTAGACATTTTCCTAAAAGTTGATGGAACAACGTATCATTAATTGGAGGAAAACGTCCAATGAATACTTTATCATACAGTTTACGATTGATATCGTTTGTAACTATATAAGGGATAAAGGAAGAAGAAAACTCGGAATACTTTTTGTGGCATAAACAAAGATCAGTTCGTTACTTAGTTAGGTGGGGTTTTAATTACGGTCCAGTTTCCAACCAATTGGTTCAAGCCGAGCCGGTCACGGCTTTTTCTAGTTGTGGCCCACATGCTTGTTTTCCCTACTCCACTGCTTATGCTGAGCATCAAGCCAATGGCAGCAGGTTTGGTTTTTCAAGTCTTCAGTATGACCCAGCCAGGACTTGAACTCCCAACCTCCCGACGACTACAAGTCTGATGTTCTATTCACTTGATCAGTATAAGCCGTTAAGGTAACGTAAGGACAGATTGACATGCAGTAGCAAGCGCAACAGGGGCCGGGGCTTTATCCCTCTTGTGAAAGAAGCGGACAAGTGAAAGACGTGGGGAGACATCCTTTTCCCTCGATGGGGGCACCGTGCCCTTATATCCCTCCCCCACCGTAAGTGCAGATAATTACACATTGTGCGCTTTCTCCGTATTTTTAAAGTTGACTCTCTTCATATTGGTCGATAAGAGGCACTTTTTTGTTTTTCAGCCATTTCCAAAAAGCATACGGTAGATTTCCCAACACCCGCTCTATCTGTCGCGGGATTTAACATTATGGTCCTCAACCCCGTGGATCCTGTCCACGCCACTGGTTAAAAGAATACATTACAACAGTATTTTGGATTACTCTTCAAAAAAATTAAATGTTACTGGATAACTAAGAAATATATCATGAAATAGAAACTTAATTTTATCTGGTAATAAAAATTTCCTTTACCGATACAGTTTCGATGACCCGCCGAGAAAGGAACGAACGAAAAGTTATGTCGTCCTTCACTGTTAGCTGTTAGAAATCGATCTGGATCGAAGGTATCGGGATTTGGGAATTGCTTGGGGTCACGGTGAAGCCAATAAGGCGAGATAAAAATAGTAGTCCCCTCTGGAATTTTCGTACCACCTGAAAAACGGAAGGTAAAACAAATATGTGACTCGAACATAAATGTTTCAGATGCAAGATTTACAGCACTTAGGCTGATTTACAGGTCGTTAATATTGCATACTATCTACGCATTAAAAGTTTCCTAAGTTATTAAAGAAGTCGTTTAAATGCCGTATGAATCGTTAAATATACCAAACTCTAGGATTACTCCAACTCAGGCAAACACATGAACAGTGCCTGCGAGTCTTTGCGTATTGTTTTGTAATAAAAATAAATAGAAGGTACGAAAGATACATACTATGGTTTACCACCGTGGTACTACGGTATTACACGGTGGTACGACGGTACATGCTCACCGTGTTAGGACGGTACCACAATAGTTCACTCTTAAAACACAGGGGTTCAATTTAAGTTTCTTTTAATCAAAGAGGATTACGTCAGTCTACATTCCTAAAACAGAGGGGTTAAATTTAACAAGGATCGATGTTCCATTTACTCCAGCAAAATTCTACTTAAGCTTTCTAGGTGAACTAACTCAAATCCTGGCCATTTCAACCTACAGAATTTGTGTTCATGAAACCAGGTTTCATGGAAAATTTAACCAGGATTATGTTGGAGTAAACAGAACACCGATCCTGGTGAAATTTAACCCCAATGTTTTAGGAATGTGGCCTACCGTAATGCTCTATTATTGTGGCGCGAAACGGGGGAGGTGCCACACGCAATCGTATGTCATACGGTGTCTCGAGCTACATCCGGGGTTTTTGGTGGGATAACAATTTTTGAAGGTTGTCTAAATGTCGCTTCCTATTTACGTCACGATAATTTCGTTTTCAGTTTTAACTCGATTCTTCTTATGGTCATCACGGTTATTATGTGGCACGGTAATCGAGGATATTCAGCACCATAGATGCAAGACCATTGAACTAAATATTATCTGGAGTTCTTAACGCCTCCCTAATATTATCAACCGGTCTTGGCAAATTGGATGTGCAGTTGTCCTTAGATGTGAAGACGCATAATACATTCGCAAAGAACCTAGAAAGGGGCTAATTATAAGTCCCTGTGTGCACCATGGAAGTACTACCTCGGAGGTAGTACTTCCATGGTGTACACCGGACACATTTCAGGACACATGTGTCGCAACATGTTGCCAAAACACTTGAGTCCGAAAATGTAGACAGTATGAACAGAGAAGTCACAAGTGACAACATATGTCGGAACTTGTGTACATGAAATGTGCTTAGGGTACACCGGGGCAAAACATTTGTGTCCAGTTGTGTTGGCAACGGTTGCGACACATGAATCCTGAAATGTGTCTCGTATTCACAGGCATTAAAACATGATATATTCCTTCGTTGAAATAATCAGCTTCTTGGCGAAATAAGGCAATATCACTGACGTCATTTGACGGGTAGGCGTCTATTTTATCAAAACGTGCAATGAGAGCACTTGCAACACGCCCAATATATGTCACAGTATTTTCTATGAGATTGCGAATACCGTGTGCGTCTGCTGTAAATACGCTTACCATGTGCGTGTTTTGCCCAAGTTCAATGCAGGGAAAATGCAATCGCGTGACGTCACATGAAATTGCCTTACACAGAATCAGTAAGACCACCATGATAAAAGGACTGTCAAACTTACATGCATTAATCTCCTCCTCCAATTGCCTGGCAAAAGAAGGCACCGTTGTAGTCATTCTTTGAGATTCTTTCATAACACAGGAGAGATACTCCAACTTCTGTAAATCTTCTTTGGTAACCATTCTTTCGCGATCATTTCCTGGTCATACAGAAAACAAGATACTCACAGTTTAACTTTTATAGGGCAATGTAAAGAATTTTTGCACATCTTATGTCATTTTTTTGGATAAATACACTTCAAAACCTGAAAAGTTGAATAATTATTGGTATGCGGACTATGAAAAACTAGCTAATAAGCAACAAAGGGGCAGTCAGAGCCTTTTGATAACAAGTAGAATGACGCTTTATCTATTGTCGAGCCATTACTTTTTCCAGACGGATCTTCGTATTTTTTTCTCTTTTCTTACCCTTGACAAAAACAATGAGATTTTTGTTACTCTTAAAAGAAAGTTCGGTAATTCGATTTGGGACAAGGCATATACGCATATTCTGCAAATAGTCTTTAAACCAAACGCTCAAACACCTACAACACATGTTATTAAACTGAAGTTCACCTAAAAATATCGTCGAATAATGCATTTTTAGCCCTACCATAATACACCGAGGGATCTCCGGTATTTAAATCGCCTTACTGTGCAAACATTTTCAAAGCGGCCGGGGGACCCCTTCCGTTCTGTCCGTATATCCACAAGTTAGATACATGCTAGGATTGGTTAGAAAATCATTCCCTTGAAAGCAGGCCAGATTGATTTGTTCTTGTTTTAGCATTATTTCTTTTGACTGTAAATTATGGATTGGTGATCACATACCTCAATACATTTTGAGAAATCTTTCAAACATGTTTAACATTGTAATGGCTCGAAATTAACTCCTTGGATAAAATAATATTAAAATAAAGACTTTGAAGCCGTGAAAGATTTATGAAAACAACGATGATATTTCCCATGGCAAATGTCGTTCAGCAATGCAAAATATTGAAAGCAAACTACCCCAATCAAAAAAATCATTCAGTGCCTGTGGTTTTGTGAAGTCAGACTATCCCCCCCCCCCCCTAGTTTAAACCACGTTCGATTGTCAGTTTACAGTGCCAGGTTTTCATCCGGGGAGTGATTCTCTCACTCAGGTACCGCACTAAAATAAGGGACCGCAAAACACTGTAGACTTAGCAAGGTTTGTATATCC
Source organism: Holothuria scabra (assembly GCA_037179385.1). NCBI lineage: Eukaryota > Metazoa > Echinodermata > Holothuroidea > Aspidochirotida > Holothuriidae > Holothuria > Holothuria scabra. The sequence continues at coordinate 30,249,497 of CM074200.1, forward strand.
AACGTCGTGTTCCACAGTTTTCGTGCGCCAATAACTTGGAGAAGTACCGTAGCTTGTTATCAACAAGATGACTTACTCTTGATCACTATAGAACATTTTTTACTTTTTAAAATAACTTAGAAACAAAAAAACCCTACAGACGAATCCGGACAGATTGTGATAGTCTGATTTTAGTCGGCCATTACTGGGGTCCATTACCTTTAATCTTTAAATTTTCTTCCTTATGTTTTCTGTGGATGGTTGTACACTGAAGTGTATCTTAATTTTCCCAACCCCGCTGAATATGAGGATTTTAAATTCACGTAGACAACAAATGAAGACGATTAAAGGCTGATGGACCCCACCATTGGCTGCATACAGTCCCTAAAACCAGCGCTTATCGGATTCGTCAATATCACAAGTACCTACCGAACACCAAATCGAGTTCTTCGTGAACTTTACGTTGAACATGCGGATGTCTACCTATAAAGTACATTGCCATCGCTGATGAGACGGAAACAGTATCATGACCCTGTATTGGAAAAAAGATATACTCTCTGGGTATCAGAAGATGAACGTAGGTTAGCCTTGTTGGAGGTCAGAAGTGTTTACTTCATTGGCTATACATATACGCTGCTTTGCCCCCTTTTACGTTCAGTATAGTTTTCGAAGGTCACAGTTAGTTGAGTCTTGTTAGTTTAAAGGCCCAGTTCTCTCACCCCAAACAGTACCAATTCTCCTAACCTCCTTACTTAAGCCCCTCCCACAATTGTTTGAAATTCATCCTCATCCAGATACAATCTCAGTTTATTGCTTCAAGGTGAGTATAGAAAAACTCAATTTATGTAATCAAAACACTCTCAGTATCTTTCATGCTGTGTAATATAAGCTTTGGTACTCTGCATTGTTTGAATTAGCTGTCAATCAAAGAGCTGAGCCAATGAAGAATTTTGTTACCCCCGTACCAAAATTGTAGTTTGGGGTGAGAGGTTTGGTCCTTTAAACCGCCAGTAGGCCTTGCCTTCTCTTAAATTTACAGCAGAACTCAAGCGTCATGCAAAATAGTAACATGATCGCGTTACGTGGCACCGCGCCAGCGCCGCGAACATGGGCTACATCGTGATTGACCTCATGTTTTTGGTACAAGTCGACGGCCACGCTTAGACAAATTAACGTACAGTACTGTATAGTATACGGTACGGAAACACATGCAAGTCTTGCGTAGCTCATCAATCGCCATACTTAAGGTCGACGCCATATTTTATTGCAAATTCAAAAGCGACTTAATCAGTGACGTTTCCACAGGGGGTGGGACTGGAGGGCGGTTTCCCCGTTGCTCTGTGTGAAAAATCCGGAAATTTGCCAGCCTATATGTGGCACCAGCGTTTTTCCAACATTTTTCTATAAAGTTCCTAATAATCTCCAATGCAAACATGTTTAAGATATTTATTAAAGGAAATTCAAAATTTTTGGTTCTCGAAGACAGAAATGTCCATACTTTAACACAAATCAAAGTTTGGGAAACTTCCCCCGTGAATTGTGGAAATAGAAAATCGGAAATGTGATATATGAGACAACTGGTTATCAAGGTACACCGCGCAAGAGTACTGTTTTCCTAAATTTCTTTCATTCCAAATTTTCTTTTACACGAGCTCTTGAGTTTCAGATATTTTTCTAAAGAAGATATCGATATTTCGAAATCGTTTTGAATATATCTTTGCCAATAGGAAGGGCTGATTTTCCAATAATCCCAAACGTTTCAAATTATTTTCTTACAGGAAACCCAGAATACAAAATTCCCTGCAATTCAAACTCTTCAGAGGCTATTTTGAAATGATTGTTTAAAAGGTAAAACTTTCGTCGCGCTTCTCTCGCCTCAAGTTACGTACCTACTAAACACAAAAACAAAACATTACGAAGACATTTGCTCTTTGACTATATGGACCCCGGATTATGTATATTACCAAATGCAGCTGTGAGTCACCCATGCATAAGCAAAACTAAGGAAACCAATTGTTCCGCTGGCTGAGGCAATCTTCCTGCTATCTGATAGGTGAGGGCTTGGACTACACTCGAAAGGGCTTGCCCTTCTCATAGGAAAGTAAGAGTGTTTTCTCCATGAAAAATAGTTCTACCTACGCCACTGGACAAAATATATAGCGATTCTCGCTACACAGGACGTGATACTTCTGTTAAATATATCATAGCTTATGTAAATCTTCGCCTATCTCCAGATCACATAAAGGTTCATTGTTTCATATTAAACCCGAAGACAAATGCCGCGATATAGACATCTATGGTAGCGTTAATAAAACAAAAAAGAGTTGACGGATTTATCATTTGTAGGAAATTTAAAATGAGTCATTTTTACCGGCAGTCTGCTAAGTCAGATGTACAAATAAACGTACAGGCGTTTCTCCTATGACTGTCGCTGAACATGACTGGTTGTTCGTAGTCTCTCAAGGAACATAAAATACATTCTTCTTAATATAAAGCCTACACATGACATAGACATATACTGAATGTGTTACGTATGGTACTGTAAATATTTTCATGCATCTTCAGCCTGTCAGTGCGCCGATTCTCAGTTATATTTAGGAAAAATAGCCGGATAGTCTGCCCCTCTAAGTCCCAAATAAGAAGCGTCTGATAAAACTGTGTTTTGCAAGGTACTGCACTATAACAAAAAAGTTGGGTAGGATAATCATCAACACTAGTCACGTATAAGTGATAATACTGAAATTGTCTAAAACTTGTCCGACATTTTTGAAATTACATGTGAAGTATGTGGAAAGATACAACCTTCTTGAGTAACCGACCACTTGGCTGACCAATTATTAGAAAAATTTTACCCAATTCCATTATTTTCACATATGTGGCCAGAGTTTGGTGAACTTTTTACCCAACTGATTTTAGAGAGTGTGTTAGCCTTTAAAGAACGCCTAAGCGTTGAAATTTGAAGTTACTAAAGTAGGTCCAACTCGTTCAGTATTTTAAACTTTGCGCTGTGAATTATTAAACATGCCCGGCCTTTTTGCCCTCCTACAGTAGCAGTAATGTTTAAGGATATCATTTTCCAAGGCCGGATGAGTATTTTCAGCTTGTTCTCTCTACTGAAATTGCACAGAAGAATTGCAATTTTTCTCATTGGGGGGAATTTGAAGAAGGTGCCAGTCATGATAAGTTTTATCACTACCAGATTAATACTCGTTTTACTTGAGAGCGGTTACCTCCCGAACTGTAATATAATGTATTCTGTTCCAATCCCAAGTTTCGGATAGTTTAAAAAGTTTAAAAGCACAATTTAATACCTCAAACATAAATGTGTCAACTTCCTCCTGGATCCCGTCATCTGTTAGTTCTTTATTTTGTTTCTGTACTTCAATCAGCAAATCAAGGAATGCAAGTCTCCTACGACTTCTTACGTCACGGGTAACGTCATCAATGATGGTATCAACTTTATCACCTTTCTGGTTTTCAAGTTTCCTTTCCCTAATTACCTAAGATATGCAAACAAACCAACAAGTTTCCTTTAGGAAATATCACACAATAACCGCAGTACCAACTATTGTGTTACGTATGTTACCTAATCGCAAACCATCAGTTTCCGTTTTCCATCCAAAATGTTACCCTATTCTTTTACCCAAAAGGAAGATATAAAATAGGAAATTAGCAAAACGCTTATTCCTGTTCTCATATACCTACAAAATACGGTATTGGCATTGTTCATCTCTTCATTCTAAAAGAACGTAGCAGCAATTTCATCAAACTTTTAAATAATATCAAAGTTTTCAGTTTTTTATATGATAACATAGTGAAAGAAGAACAAATTTGTTTAAGTATCTGCTATAGCAATGTAAAAAATGGTACCAAATGGCTGTAAATTTACAGAACAAAAAATAAAGAGATATATTAAATCTTAAATCAAAAGAGTGAACTTGATTACTCTCTAACAGAGTGAAAAGTGTGAATTCAATCCCAGTAGAGTGTTAATTCACTCCCAATAGAGTGAAACCCACACCAAGAAGAGTGAAATTCACCGCAGGAATAGGGAAAATTCACTCTTCCACGAGAGCCTGGAATGATTACCCCCTTTTTGTTAGAGTGGTCACTGTAGGCACTCTATCAAGGGTAAAACTTTGCTAGTTAGGAAGAAATTTCACTCTTTTGGAGTGACTTTCACTATTCTTGGAGTGAATTCACACTTTTCACTCTATCAAAGACTAGCTAAGTTTACTCTTTTGATTTTAGAGTGTAACGATTACTTAAAATGTATGGTAGTAAGTTTTCAGAATTTTTCTGTAATCCGTCAATATCTCTTTATTTTGTTGTTCTGTATAACCACTGTATTTTTTACATTGTAATTTTTATTCTGTATTCAATTTGGACTACATGTTTCAACAGCAATTTATATCCAATAGCATGTAGGAGGGGCGATCATACGACATGAGCCTTAAGAAAGGGGTTTGCTTACTGTTAATTATCAAGACCAGTTTGGTCACTTCTTTTTTGTTGATTTTTTGAATTTAGATTTCTTTGTGAGAATAGTGTTAGCCTACATATAAACAGGACTATCGATTCAGAGAAATGAATGCTATATTAAGAATAACATTTATTTTAATTGCAAGTAATTCTACACAGCTGGTTAGGTAAGTTCGATTGAGTGTTACGGCCAAGTTTCCTTCGAATTGTTTCAAGTCGAGCCGGTCAAGTTGTAGTTCTTTGGCCTGTTTTCCTATACTCCATTACTTATGCTGAGCACCAAGCACAATGACAGTAGTTTCCGTTTCCTAAGACTTCGGTATGACCCGGCCAGGACTCGAACTCCCGACCGGCCTCCCGACTGCAAATCTGATGCCACACAGTGGGATAGACTACTGAATGGTGTGCTGTGGAGAGGATGACCGCACTCTAGATGTTTAGACTCCATTAAACTCAGTTCCTAACTACAGACTCTTTTCCAGATAAATTACTTGCTTGGGGGTGAAATACCTTCACGGGGCGAAAAAGTTTTCTCCAGCTTTCTAGGCAGCAGACGTGTTTCAGCACCGACCCACTGCCTACGAGCTTGTCCGACCAGTGTTTTCATAATTAAACTAGGAAATAGCCTGGAATCGGTATTAACTAGGGAGTTGCTGGAGACTGGCTACTCCCAGTATTAACTAGGATTGTCTGCAGCTGGATTCCAACCCAGCCTAAAAATGCAACAGCAATTTTATAAACTTATATTTTGTTTTTACTAAAGCGCAAAATAAATGAGACTATGACACTTATGCCTGACTGTAAACACTTTGTGTAGTGATACGGTTTATATCGAGTTGGTTTGACTCAGAGATTACCCGGATTGAGGTAAACCATACACTGAGATTTATGACTGGCTGGATCATGGAAGTGTTTTTGATAACGCCTCCCTGCTGTATTCATGCTGCATGAATTGGCATACAAATTCTCCTATGATCTAGTGTACATGCCTTGAAGGTAGGGTGATGATTTAAATAAACATGAAATTAATAACTGACACTTGATTCGAGCCAAAAATACCCAAAAGCCACAGTCGTGCTTTGGAAGGTCTCAGCTTTTGGTATTTTACCGCACGATCGAGTAGCACTTAATACAGTCCCTCAATTCTGAGATGGAAAAATAAAATACTTTACATAAATAGCCTCTCGAAACTTGTAAAGTAAGATTTGTGTTGACAGAACCATTTATATGGTAATTATGCAGGTTGTATTTTTGTATCGGTGTCGATTATATCTGCAATGGGCTTCAGAGTCCTCCAGGCAGGGAGCTGTTATTAGACAGTAAAGGAGAACTTTTATGTTTAAATATGCTTGCAGCATGAATACAGCAGCAACGGTTGAGTTCTTTCTACATGTTTCTCGTGCTATCATATGTTAGTAGCACATCAGAGAAAATCTAAAACGGTCTTCCTCCATGTACAGAAGACTTATCTGGACTCCTTGATTTAGATATAAATCAGCTGGCAAAAGATATTGGTAAGTAGGATTACGTCTTTAGTTGTTTTGTGGAGAAGATCCATGGCTTTCACATACTCCCTTCCGATTCTCAGCTTACGGAACAGAGTTTCATTCCAATACCACGGATACTGTAACCTCATCAAAAAGATTTCCGCCATCCTTTACAACAAAAAAAAATTATATAAATCAAAACATTGACTAAAGTTGCAATCTAAAGTAGCGAGATGAACATTTATTCCATGTTGTTCTTTAAAATTAATTAACGGACATACAGGGCAAGAGAATTCATGTCAGTCAAAATAAGACCACCTTCGGTAAATCCGAACAAAAGATCAGAAAAAGAAAAGGTCAGAAATAGAGTGAGAAAGACGAAAAATAAGCAATATGTCGGAGAGGGTAAAAGTGCTCATTATATTTCAATGTTTTTATAGGATTCCAAATATGAACACACACCTGCGTATTGCCTGGACATATTCTTTCCCTTGCCCTTTCTGTGCGTCAAGTTTCAATCCCATAATGGTCTCTGTATTAAGATAAACGGAAAGATGATTTGTGCATGTCAGGTTTTCTGCACATGAAAAGGTTTGCAAATTTAGTTTCCTTATCTTAACTAACGAGAAAGGCAGATGCTTTTCTTGAATGAAATTTATAGCTGTGTTAATGTGTAAATGTATGATATGTGTTATATTAATACAAATATGAAAGGAAAACTAATTATGCTGTGTCGTTATATCACACAGATATCATCGGGAACGCGTACAAGAATGGGATAGGTGTTCGAACATACAGCTCTGTTGAGCGACATAATTACAAAATGATAGCAGACAATTTTATCGTGATAAAAATTAAGATCATCCATCAAGATAGCGTGACCGTCCTAAAAGAAGGGTTTAAGGTCACATCAAGTTTTAATATGTTAGATGGGTACCGTACTTATTTTCAGCATTTTGGTAAAATTTCCATCGAAATCCGATGTGCGGTTCTGAAGATATGATTAGGTAAGTTGTCACGTTTTCACCAAAAAGTGAACTTGAGGTAAGCAGATATGACATCATATCCTCACATCAATGGACAGGATTTTTTTTAAATAACTTCACAATCAATTCACTCCTCGACAAACCCATAATTATTATCAAAATGGGATGCATAAGTGGCACAAGAACCTTGCAAAACTTGTATTCCCCACAGAGAGGTCCTATCCCTACCAACTTTTAAGTCAACATAACAGTCTAGAAAACAAAGAGGAGCAAAGCATTCCTTTGTCAATGTGATATAACCTCTGCTCCCCTTAATTCGATTGGAAAATCGTATCCAGAGACTTGATTCACTAATATCTTGAGAAATACATGTCCAATTTGAGTAGAAAATTCACCACACTGTGTAGATTTGGCTCTCTATTCACATGTGAAAATTTAATTTTTGCTTGAACTTTCCTTTTGAACGAAAGCCCGAAAAAATAATAAAACAAATATTGGTCCGATACAGAAAAGTTCAGATCGGATTTCAGGTGAAAAGTCGTTAAAGTATGACCGGCCCTAAACAGCTAAAGCTTATCATAAACTTTAAATGTTTTTTTTTCAGCTCACCACAAATGATATCAAGAGAACAGTATGCCAACAACGGAGAAATATCAAACGGAGCTGCATCAAATTTTCCGCAAAACTTTTTAGTTAAAGTTTGGGCGTGGTCGTTGAAAGCAGGGAGAAATTGGATTAAAATGGAAAAATGAAAAGACGGCGTTAGGAGCTTTCGTCTGTTTAGCCATTTATTGCCTTTGCTGTAAAGAGAAAAATGTGCAGATTTGTGCATTTTGAAACATCCTTGGAATATCTATACACTTAGGCTGTAGATATTTGTTCACTTTTAAGTTGAAATGCAAAAATGTCAAAAATTTACAAGATAATGAGTTTGTGTTTGAAAGTTACATTTTTATCTTGTGCTGGTGATGATAATTAGGCCTACACTAAAGTTATTGCATGGGTTGAGACTTCCATTTTAGTTCTAAGCGTTTTGGATGAATTCAGTACGTAGGAAAATTTGCTGCTTTTGACAAGGTTAAGAAAACAACATTTTCGTTACTAAAATTTACCCAAACGTAATGAAGGGAAATTGAAAGAGGGAACAATGTCATCCAAATTCTTCCAAAATCGTTCTTTAATTACCTCATTAATAAGCCATCGCCCAACCACGGTACGACCAATTGGTAAACGAATCCCTTATTATCAAGACTTGTATCACGAAGTATTCTCTGTCGGGAGAGAAAGAATAAACAATAGTCAGATGAATTTAGAAATCAAAACCTAAGTATGAAGTTTCTCGAAAGAAGGGAGAAACATTTCTTTAGATGTGGGCAGTCCAAAACAACCTTCAGTAGCCTAAATGTAAAGTTTTTCTGTGGGTCTAATTTCAGGCTGTGAAAATAGCGAGTGAGACTCAGTAATGGCCTATACACTACTACGATCCGGTTGAAGTGACGCGACTAAATGATTCAACGAAAGTCACGCATGTGTTGTCAATGCGATAAAGAATAGAAAGTTCGACCGGATAAGTTACCTCTAGGAGGTCCAGGTGTCTTGTACTTAAATCATAGGGAGTAAAGAGTGTATCTTGGCTAAAAAGTTCCTAACAATTTGTACCAAAGGTATTTTTGAAGTTTGCAAATGGAAGACAAATCTTTAAAAATGATTTAAAACAATATTTTGTGGAAGTATTGATGTATAAATCAAAATATATGTTAGCCTCCATGCACGGTAATATTATACTTTGACCTCTGTTGATATAAGGTCACAACCACTAACTGACCCGAATGCTTGTATTGTGCATGCTATTACGTAACTGCGGTCGAAAGCCGGCCGGACGTGTGACCTTTCAGATGGTACAATGCCTTCCACTTAAATTATAGGGAGTAAAGCTGTATCTTGAACTAAAAGAACCTCACAATTCTTTGCGAGAGCATCGAAGTACCTTTTACTATGGATAACGAGTAGTAAAATTATAATCCTAAGCAAAAGTGCTGACAAAGTACTGATGTATAAATGTCAGTCACTTTGTGAAAACATGACAATATTTGACTATGCCCTGCTATCAAGTAATGTACAACCACTTAGTAAAACACAGCTTTTTCAAGATTACTACATTTTACAGAAGACACACATATTTTTGACGGCCTCATGTGGACATATTTTCTAGACAAATTTTGTTGTTTATACAATTATGCAATCAGAAATTATAAATATACCCGATGGAAGTCACAGTATTTTTCAAAAAAGAAACAAACAGGCAAACATTGCAATATATATTTGGTGAATTAAGTGTCCAGCAATACCATTCACACAGATGTCCCTCTTAAAAATGATCTACCCTAGCAAAAACAACCTCAATCATAAAAAATCAAGACAGTCTTTGGCTTGGTACTATTCAACTGAAAACAAACAAAACAAAGAAATAATTCTCAATCGTTGAGCTTACAAACCATAGCTTAAGCCAACACTAAAATGCACTATCCTACAATGTTTTGCAAAAGTGTAGTCTACATGAGTCCAAAGGATTTCCCTTTCGGGAAACCAAGAAAGGTTAGATGGGATTTTCCGACACACCAACACTATGTATTACATAGTTCCAGCTAGAAATGACAATGGTGCAAGGTGGGGTGAAATAAACTATAAAATAGTAAAAAATTTCCAGGGAAATGTGGGAGCCATGGAAGCAATTTTGATACGGTTTACTTTCCTTGAGAAAGCTCAACATGATGCTAGGATTTCTCTAAAAAAATGAAGTCAACTTGCAGGACATTTAGGTGTACCTATCACCAACCCAGGTAGGTGGCAAACCTACAGCGGCCCCATATGGGTAAACCTATATGAAGTCAATTTAATTCTTTATCCAGGATTATTAAGGAGCCCACATACCCAGCCCAAATACATGAAGGATACTATACATGGGGCTTCCCCACTAATCAGTTGTTAATATTTGGGTCATATGGGCCGACAAGGGGTCCCTTGTGGGAATACTACATGAGCACAGGTAGAATGGAAGAAGAATACTTAAGTAGATTATACTAACAGGAAAGTAAATAACTCTTTTAAATTATTACTCACCTCCATATCATAGGGGTTGAAAACAACCACAATCGGCTGGAAACCGATGAAAAATTTGTAGCAACCCTCTTCTCGATATTCATCACACCAGTTGTCTAAAGCTTTGAAAAAATCTGTTGGTGGAGAGTTGCAAGTTTGTAAAATAAACCATAGGCTAGTGTTTTTCTAGGAGAGATAAAATTCTCGTACTAGTCCTTCCTAAATTGCTTAGTGTGTGTCTTGTATTTGTAGTTTAAATTGACGTTTATGGAAACAGATAAGCGTATTTCATGATAATTAAATTTCCATTTGAGCTACTGATTCTTTCTGCAGTTTTAATCCTGACAGCGTTGCAGTTCCTAAGATCTCAACTTTTTTCTCCTGCACTTTCCTCTAGAGAATATTTACAACTCAGGATGAAGGAGAAATTATGACAAAAACAAAAAGAGAAAATAACTCATATAGTAAACCCCCAGAAGGGAAAATATACACCTTCAACGGGTATGTACTTTTTTATAATTATTTTTTTATCTACACTGTAAAGATGACACGCAACACTAATTAATACTTGAAAGTGTTTAATGGTTAATCTTTGCACAGTAAAGGTATAAAACCTGTTGCTTCAGTCATTAAGATATTAACATGCCGAGGTGGTATTGATGTGAACACGTGAATGTATTAATTCTATGCTATAACACTACCTGACGTTAAAAAACATTTTCACTTCAACATGTTAGTTGCCTCTACGATAACGCGTTAGTGTGTTAATAAATTAAAAACCCTATACCAAGTTCACTCCACTAAGATTAGCTATAAACACGTCTAAGTGTTAATCAAGTGTTACGTGCAGTAAATTTGTTAGTAATGACACACCAACATGAACGCATTGTCTGATGGTATAGTATCAGCTAGGAATAAGGTATAGGCCTAAAGTTCAAGCACGGTAGGTAGGCCTAAAGCTCAAACACGGTTTCAATACGGGTTCAAGTTTAAGTCTGGTTTCAAACAGGTTAAAGACCTCCTTACGTCTTACGACAGTTGGAACATACCGGGAACATATTCCACAAACCCCAACCCTGAGAAGAGGGAGCTATATGTCAGTAGAATATAGAAGTTTGAAATAGCTCTAACGCAGCGCTATTTGCTTTAAAACGCATTCCGAGGCTTTGTACCTCTCACTCAAAAACAGTGAAATGTTGGCTCAAACATTCGAGCCACACCGATGCAGGACGCTACAGTGCGTGTAACATTCAGACTATGCACAATGGGGAATATTGAGAGTCCTATTGATAACTTTGAAATTGTTTTAGAGTCATCTATGAAGGAACTAAAACTAGGTATTTCTCAAATCCAAAAAATCTCGGTATAGCCATCAAATTCGAGGCAAAACGTATAGATGAGTGTAGAACAAAATGGCGGCTATCAAAACTGAGACAGCTACAACACAGAAAAGGTTGACTGAGCTCGAAAAAAATGTAGCAACCAAAACGAGGGAAATAACAAACTTGGGTGAATGTCTCGCCGTAGTAATTTCAGAATTGTTGGAAAGGAGGCTGCAAAAAATTCATTGTTGAAAATGTCTTCCCAGTTATAGACCGATCGCCCGAAGTTCAGATGGAAAAAAGTGTCACAAGTATTATAACAGGTCCACACACATCCTAGTACGTAAGGTGCCTTTTATATAAAGACCAGCAATTTATTAGGAGAAATAACAGACAAGCTCTACACTTGATTCATCTATCCTGGATGATTAAACTGGAGCAAACCTACAGTGGAAAAAAGAAGTGGGCGTCCCAGGTTAAGGTACTATATTACAAGACACCGTTTCGTTTCGCTGGTGGAAAATGGAGAGACTTGGCTGGCAAACCTTTCGCATTTGACTGAGTTATGAACATCATCTTTCATGGACCGACGAGTTTATACTCTATCAATTGGATGAAAGTTACCTTTTAAGTTTTTCAGATGAATTTAGGATATCCTTTCTCACACTGAGGCTGGTCTCAGCCGTTAGCTATTGACGTTCTTTATTCACACACCCTGTGTTAAAATTGATAAAATAGGTGGCAATCCCCGTACAACCATTGAAGCATGACATGAATGTTTGTATCTTATTGAAACCAATGGGAATTTGGGTATTTGAAGCTCTGGGAATTCATTTTGTACGAAATTTACTTGAAGCTCAAATGTATTCCAAGGAATCCAATGCCGTCCCCATGCACTTCTCTCTTATAACTCATCTCTTATGATGTGATACATTTTATTCCCCAGGAATTCAGTTGGACCAATTTTTTGTGTGCCTAAATTTTAGCGCGCATTCAGAGGATCGAGATCCTGTCTTCGAGAAAATGAATATTTATTTTTTTTTTTGTTTTTATGTAGCATAGTCATTGTTAATAAGAAAATTGACAGAATGAATCCATAAATATAAATATATATGGATCCCTCTCTTTGTTGGGAGCTTTACATAAATTTGATATACGTACTGAAACGACCAAATTGAATAAAAAGAAAGCCCAGGAAAAGTGAAAAATAGAATCGGAACTAGTATTTAAAATTTCGAAATAAGAGCAAATATTATTTGACCATTCGTCATCGGAAGGTAGATTAGTCTCTAATGAAGCACGGCACGAACACCTTCTGTATTACAAATATGAATTCAAAGGAACTATTATATCTTTGGCAAAGTGGGTTGAAGACGGTGAAAAAATCGATGTTCTTCCTTAACCTTAAAGAGAAATAAAGCTGAAAACATTATACGTACAATCACAAAGGCCAATGGTGAAGTTATCATCGATAACAGCTGTATACTTCAAGAGATAAAGTCCTTTTACTGTTTTATGAGTCAATGTACAACCAAGAGGAGTGTGAGAAGAGCTCGTTTTTGGACTAGCCTCTTCCTACATTTAGGCTTTTGACCCCGACTCTTTTGCACCATATGAGGGACTGTTGACTTCTGATTAATGTATAAATGCTTTGTTTTCGATGTCTCAAGGGAAATTCCCCATGTAAAGATGGTCCCTGGGTCGCGTCTCACCAACATTTTTGGTCAATTGTAGGTAACTTAGTTGTAAATTATGGCTCTCAGACAGGTAAACTTTGTATTAAATAATGCCTTGATTTCAAAACATGTCAGCAGGCTTAAGTTCTCTACTCACTTATCTTAGACGTATATTACGCTATTAAACTGTGAATACAAAATTGGAGTTGTAGCTATCGCTACTTAAGGGCGTTCTTTCCTCAACTGTAGGTCCAGGCCAGACTGGTTTTCATGAAACAGAAAATCTAGTGGTGAAAACATCCGATTTGCTTTAGATATTACTGAACGTTCTTCCGAGAATAAAATTCCGGTTTCATGTTTTTCATTGATTTTGAAAAAGCTGTCGATCGGTTACCGTAAGTTCGGAATTTATACACAGGTCGCTGTCATTTTTTAATTTGGTAAAGATATCACAGGGTGGTTTAACATTTTCTATAATATAAATCATGCACTAGGTAGTGCAAAAGATGGCTTTTCTTCAAGAATTTCCATATCAGAAACTGAGTCAGACAGGGATGCCCTTTAAGCTCGTATTTCTTTATTATTTGCGCAGAAACTTTAGCACTCAAGGTTAATGCATTTGTTAGCATAAGAGAGCTAATTCTTTAGGACAATGAGGTAAAACTTATCTTATACGAGGATGGAACTGATTTTGTTTTGAATGGTGATGAACATTCTCTTAGGAATACTGTTTTTGTCTAATCAGGGCCGTCGGAAGCGGGGGGGGGGGGGGGGGGGGCTGGGGGCTGCAGACCCCCCCCCCCCAAAAAAAAAAAATTTTGCCATATATAGTTTTTTATTTTTGAAGTGAACATTTTATTACAACGAAAGGTCAAAATAACTACTGCTTGGATACTATTAACAAGCCCGGAAAAAGTAATTTCCAGCTGTCTAAGGGGTTGCGTTTTTTCAAAATTTTCTATTCGCTCCGCGCCAACCGATGGTGGCGCTCCGCTTAGATAGTCAGCCCGAGTCAGCCCCGCCAATGGAAAATACCTTCCGAAGGCACTGTTAATAAAAATACAATACAGCGAGTGGTCTACATATATCAAAGTCGAGGTTGTTTACGCTACTAGGTTCCAATTATCCAAAGGTTGTACATAATGGATAACTGTAACCTTTCAGTTGATAATGGACCGATTGAGATATGTTAACTGATTATTTTGACTCACAATGGGAACATCTATTTCGTTTAAATTTTTGAATCTAAACTCTTCAGGCTGAAAACTTCATTGCCTCAAAGTCTGGTCAAATCGTGACCTCATACCAATTGGGAAAGTTACAATTGCAAGTGGAAGTTTAAGCAAAACAACTATACCTTGTATGTGAAAGAGAAACCTAATCTATATTGTGTGGTGACATTTCCATTCAAATCGGAAATATATTTCTCAAGATATCAGCAAATGAATTTACTTGGTTTGTGTTCCAAAGTGACTTGAGGGGAGCAGAGATTATATCACTTTCCCACATTGACAAGGGGTGCCTTGTTTTTCTTTGCTTTTAAGACTGTTGTGTTGATCTTAAAGTTGACAGGAATAAGACCTCATTTTAGGGATTGTAAAGTGGTTTAAGTTCTGGGGCCCGTTCCACAAAGAGTTACGCACGATCTTAAGTTTGATTTACTGTTGACTTAAGTGTGGGGAATCAAACTTAAGATTGTGCGTAACTCTTTGTGGAACGGGCCCCTGGTGTCACTTACGCAATGATCGCATTTTAATAAAATGGGATAGTTGAGGAAAAAATCGACTCTAAGTTTGAAGATAAACAAACGACTGTGCACTAATATGGGGATATGATGTCACATGGGCTTGCTTCAAGTTCACTTTTTGTTGAAGATGTGACAACTTCACTTGCTCATTTCTTGAGAATCACACATCGGATTTCAAAGCAAATTTCCTTAAAATGTTAAGAATAAGTACCCCTCCAACACAACACTTGATTGATATGACCTGAAAACCCTTCTTTTAAGACTTTTGCTTTATATGTTTCTCGTGCTACCAAATCAATCTGATCCTGCCAAGATTTTCTAAAGGCGTAGTAAAACTAATTTGATTTCATTTGATCAGGCAACTCTGATAAAATTAAACGAGCTACTGTGGTCGGTACTCTCAAACAGGGTGGCCTAATTAATTCCCCAATGTTGTCACATTAATTGCAGGCATAAAATGTACAATACGGGTTTTCATACCAGCTATTATACTATATCTGTGTAAAGAAAAGAAGAAAAAATGGGCACTGAGGGTGTATTTTGGTTTTCGGTGCCCTTTCCCCGCAATGGGGCACTGGGGCCGAAACGTGCGATCTACTACCATGCTGCAATGCATTTTGTACCTTAATACCTCAACTTGTAGTGTCAAGGTAATGTCGCCAACAGACCCAATAATGATTCGGTACTTTCGGTTCTTGAAGTAAGTTTCTCTATAACAGGGGGGCATGAATTAACCGTAAGACCCCCTGGGCCATTTTATGTCACGGAAGTTAGAAGAAAAATGTTCTCTTAAGTGGATTCAATGTAATGTACCATCGAAATTTCCAATCGGATCAAAACTTCCACAAGTCATAGTATGGTATGCGAAAGGGACAATAATAATATGATGATTATTTGTTTTTACTTGAACAACATGGGTTTTTACATGAATGTCGTAACGTTTAACATGGTGAACTTATGGTTTTAGCATATAATGGTGTAAATTTACATCATGATCGTACATAATCGTATATTTTGGTACATGAACGTGTAGTCTTAGTACAATGACGTGTATTTTTGGAACATCATATATGTAGTGAGCCTTTTGGTGTGCCATAACTCACAGCAATTTGAGAGTTTCAAGAAACTTAATTTGTCACGAATTATTTTTGTGACGTTCCTTCTGGAAAAATTTATGATTTTTACAAACCAATGATTGTTTATGATCATGTCTTTTCATAAATATTAAGTATACTCAAACTTGCAATATTCCATTTTATTTCATTAAGGAGAAAGTTTTAATAAAAGTTGGTTATTATTTTAAAACTTTGCAATTACTTCAGAATAAGAAAGCAAAAAACGTAATCTATAGTTGCCGGATGTCTGGCAACTTATTGCGCTATGACAACAGGTCGACGCTACGTGTCGAGGAAGTCGCTTGAGGTAGCGGACTACTGTAATTCAATATCTTACCTGGGAAAATGTAACTGACAGATGTAGTGCATAACCATTTTATGGGATGTTGCTTCTGACTGTGTCACTTATAAATTATTATTTTTTCATTCGGATTTTGTAAACGATGAGCTGAAATAAAGATTGCTAAATTCCAAGCCCAAATGAAATAAAAAAATGAGATATTTTCATTATGTTGTATCGTGATTTAACGAGTACGTGACGTTGCTAAACAAAGGGAGAAACTTGCATGACTTGACCTTTGCGAGTAGTGTTGTAAATCGTATCTCGTTTTCGCGTGCAGCATACACAGAGATATAAAAGCTAGAAGTGGCTTAATCATAGAAACTGTGCATCGAATTGAACATTTGTGCTGCAGCAGAAGTCGTTTTACATAAAAACTACCTTAAGAATGAATGGCTTTATACATTTGGCTTCCTGTGAGCAACAGGTACGATAAAAAATCCATTGTTTTTGTCAAAAGGTTTGCAAAATGTGGGGACATTGGACCAAGCGCAGGATCAAATAATCCAAATAACGTAAAAGATCACTAACTGACCAATCATCATACAGAAAGAAAATCAATCAACTCTGTTAAAAATTAGCTAGACCTAGACGCCAACACCCCGAGACGAACACTATCCTGGTACCATAAAGTCTTATTTATATGATAAAGCAGTATCATTAGAAACGGGTTTTCATATTTTGATTACATGGGACATAGCTAGGTTCTACATGGGTCGAGGAACCGAATTCCAGAATGCTATTGAAAACCACAGACAAAAACCATTGTAGGAGTTTCTTAACTCTTTTTAACATATACTGGAGGAAACGTTAAATTTTAAAAATGGACCTCCTACCCCAATTTCTAAACACCCGGGGGAACCACTGTTTGATGATCACAACGGCAAGCTATATTACTTAAGCTAGTGTTAATGATAATCTGTATGGGAGTGCAGTTTGCAAAATTTCATAGCAGGGGTCGAAGGGCCCACATGTGCCTTGGACTAATGCTACCAGAAAACAAGGAGGAAAAGACCATTACGATAAGGATTCACCTCTTTTAAAAATGACTGGAAGAGGAACAAACTATGTTGCAATGTTCACGAAGTGAAACCTAGCGTACAGGCTTGTACAGTACGTTGTAAGGACCTTGAGCCCAATATCTCTGTACACCCCCAAGACCACGTTTTTTGTCTAGCGGTAAAGCATCTGTCTCTCACGCGGAAGGCCCGGGCTCGATTCCCAGGTCGAGCCATACCAAAGGCTCCGAAAAAGGACCCTACTGCCGTTGTACGCTGTGATCCGCGTGATAAGGATTGAAGTAGGGAAAACAAGCCAGTGAGCCACAACTAGGAAAAAGGCCGTGGCCTGCTCAACTTGAACGAATAGGTTGGAAACTGGGCGGTAAAACTAGCTACCACTTACTGAGCGTCATTACCACAAACAGGCAACCATGTAAAAACAGTTCGGAGGATTAATAATTATTTTTCAAAAAATCATGAAATGCTTCACAGTGCCGTATAGGAGTGGGACATTGGACTTGCAGACTTCTAGCACACAGGGAACATTGGGCTTAATTTTCCAATGAATCTATAAGGCATGTTTCATTAGTTTAAATTGTCCGAACGAAGTGGGGACTCCGTCAATGGCGGTAGCCGAAGTTCTATATCAGAGCCCTGAAAAGAAGGTCCGTGTTTTATCAGACCAATCTCTACACTGGAAAATAGGTCCGTCAGACAAAGACTCTTAGCAAAAGAAAAAAATTTGTCCCAAGAACGCAAATTAATGTTATTATCCAAAGCGGACTTCAGTTAATTCGAATAGTTCTTCCTGTGAGGATAGATCACGATTTCCAGCAAACGTTGTCCGGGCTTACACATTTCCAGATTAGAAATTATTTTCTTTTACAACGGCCTGAAGTTATGATCTTTTTATCAAGGGTACGCATTTCTAATCTGCTTACGACTTGTTTTCAAACGAACGAAGATGACATTTGTTTAACTTACAGTTCAAATCCATGGCGTAAGAAGTGAAAATAACAGGTTCGAAAACAAAATGGCAGATAATGTTATATATCAAACTGTACATGTGCACTTTCCAATTGTTTAGTGTTGAGGCCATGTAGGTCACTAGGTACAAGGGGACGATCAAGGAACAAGCCAGATTCATTTTTTGTCAGCTTTTCAGATTGGTTCTTATTCCATTTTTAATTTTCATTACTGAAAGGTTTGAAACAAATGATGTATAAGATGTTTTAACAATTGAGATGTTAAATGTAAAACATATTTCCGCTTTTAATTAAATACCAGCCCCACATAAAAGGATTTGTGGCATGCTAGGTAAGGCAATTCTTTTGACAGCTGTCATTGCTTTCACGAGTGAAATGTTTCAAGAGACTAAGATTTTTTACAGATTAGTTTCCATTTCCAACAAGTTGGTCTGCATTGGACCGCATTTACTCCGCGATGCATTCTGAAGGGAATGTCCAGTTTCAGGGAGACATTTAGGCCTACTTAAAAGTACTGCTAGTCAAATATTACCAGCATGGCCGAGCAGATAACGGGTGTTTGTGTTTTACAGTAGTTGAACGTTTTATGTACACTGTCAAAAAGTGAGGATGTAATTTCGTAGGGTGAAATGCTTATGTTGGTCAATCCTTCTTTATCATGAAATTTTCTCTGAACATTTAATACATATATTAAATGAAGGTACAGAATGTTGGATATTCTCTCACACGATCAAACGTTAAGGAACTTCTTTTTCATACCATAACCAAGGCAGAACAAGATTCTAGTCTCTCGATCTTTGAGAGTCTGCTAAGGTCTGATTTCGCCCTGCAGGGAGTCGATGGCAATCCACAGAAGGAATCGCTGGTTCTCAACTGGCCGGTGAAGTTAATTGTGTAACATGGTACATATAACTTGCATCAATGATGGTTTAAACGCTAGCCACTGGCGTTGTCACCATGCTTTCATCTCGGCGGGTCAGGAAAATGCACAAAGATTATAAAATAATATGACTAAACACTTGTTAACATATGCCAATGATGGAAAGAAAGTTCACGAAACACTCTTACAGGGAAGAAATGTCCAACGGTTATTCAGTGGCGATTGACCTAGAAATGATGAAAATGTTGGGCAATGCAATTGCAATTTAATACGACTGTGCACACAAAGTTGTGTGACACAACTTTTAATAATTATCCTAGTTGTTAGTTATCTTTTGCAACCTTGTTCAGGGTCAGTATTCGGCAAATATTGACCACTTTTTCTACACGGTGTATCGCTGTCCAAATGTGTTGTGTAAATCGGACGAAAATATGTAAGTTTCATGACTTGCGTGATAAACATTACCACTTAATATTTCTGAGATTTAAAAAAGGATCTGACTGTCTGATAGCCATACTCACCTTTGTTGGTACTTCCAAACTGCAATGTATTTCCAAGAACTGGAAGTGCTCTTGGGCCTTTAATTTTTCTCAGTTTATATTGATACCAGAGTTGTTTGAAAATCTTTTTAACGAAAAAAGTCACAAATCCGGTTATACCAATGAGCAGCAACATCTTAGTCGTTCCTGGGAACTCCATTTGGTCACGTTTTCGTTTAGACCTTCGATTTCAATTTTGTTAGCCCTCCGTGAGTACTAGCTATACCTGAACTGTTACACAAAACAAGTATTTACGGAGTGCTTGCACCGCGTCTGGTAAAAAAATCTACAGTCGTCTCATCAACCGTCAGCTACATAGGGTGTATTGATCTGCATGATTTTGTAAGATACTCGTCCGATACACTACAGTTTTTGCCTGGCAGCCAAGAAAGGGGCGGGGCCTGTGTCTTCAGTGAAAAACACGCTTCACCTTTCTCTCTGAACACCGGCACACCGTTCACCTTTCAATGTGTTAGGTTACTGGGCTGCCCTGGATGTAATGTAACGTCTAATGACCTGGTTACATTAAAGTAATTGTTCTCAGTACGAAGTGTACGCATTCAGAACAAGCCACAATTCATCGTAAACATCATTAAATTTATGGTCGGTACTATGAACTGCCTAATATTGAGCAATATCATTTCATAGAATTTTGAGCTAGTTGGCTCTCGAATCCCAACATCAAAAAAAAAAAAAGAAAGAAAAAAAGGCAAACCTACCTACGTTACTTTAATACACCAACGAAGTAGGCTTAACTTCTGTATAAACTAAAGAAGCGTTTTGATTGGGAAACCTTAACGACATATAGAGCTACAGAATTGTGTAGGAACGCGTTTGTTGTTTCATTTGAATCGCGGATTTTCATCATTTGATATTTTGTCGCCTGACTAACACAAAAAGCGCGGAGGGTATTCAGCTCTCTTTTAATATGTTGTAAAGAAATATATCTGTTGACACATTGAGATGGCTGGCCTTTGAAATAACGCTGTGCATATGTTGAAGACGTTAGGGAGAATCATTTGCTTCATGCATTTTTTTAGTTTATTTTCGTGTCGTTAAGTATATATTGTGCGTATGTAATTAGCACAACAAGAAGGGTAAAGTCACTTTGATTCCTTGACGAAGAAGGAAAAGGAATTTAGCTATCGTGTGGATGTGTTGCGATACCCATGTTTTTGGTTAAAATCGGGGACACGAACGTTTTTTTCTTCAGGCAAGGGTAACATTCAAATAACATGGTTACCTGCATCAGCGGTTAACGACGATAAGGACGTTACCAACTCATTTAGCTCGCTGCTAAACCCTTGTAGTAGCAGTTACCTCTGACTTAGCCGTTGTTAACGAAATTCACAACGCTTTTAAAGATTATCACGTTGTTCTTAGATCAGTGTCAAAGATTGTTACTACCAAGTGCGTCGTTATTGACCATATTCGATAATGGGGCGAATCACATTCCATATAACCACGTTACCTCAAGGGCAAATGGGACTTATCTCATATTTGGTGTGTGGATTGACCATATGGAGTAAATGTCTAATGCTTAGTGGAGGTTTTAAAACACTTGGGGTCACGAGAGGTTAAAATGTCAAACCATTGGAAACAGGGATGTCCCAAGAAGGACTAATTCAGTCTTCATTAGGAAGACAGTTCCTTTAGAACTCTGTTAACCGCATACATGGCCAATCAGTCATGTGGACGTGGACCCAAAATTACTATCAATTACCAGTGCAACTAAAAGTCACCCAAGCATAAGCAAAATAAGGAAATTAATTGTTCTGCTAGCTGAAAAGCAATATTCCTGCTCATCCACTGTTTAGAAAAGAGGAATTAAGGGACTAATTTAGATTAATCGTGGTTTGTGAACTTCAAATGACTTGTCCTTCTCATGTCTATTCAATGACCCTGCCAATTGACGAATTTTCCGGAATCTACATTTATAAAAAATAGTGGAGACACTTTTGGAAAGCTGTGATTAAAATATCACCAACATTTCACCTTTCGGTAAGCTCTGTTAATGTTTGGTAACTTGCAAGCCTATATTAAAGGGAGCAACTGTAAATATGATCATCAATCGTCCATTTTAGTCAGATCAATGAAGGTTCATGTGATTTCTACAGAATATACGCAACGACCAATAGTGTACTCCCTCTTTAACTTTCAAAAAAATTCAAGAGTCATTTTCTAGCATATTATTTTAAAACGTTTCGGCTATTCACACGGAAAAGATTGTATGCATAAGCCTATTCACAGTCACTATTCATTCGAACACGTAAAACCTACTAACGTACATAGCCAGGCAAAGACGTATAAAGCTCTGAAGAGATCTTGAAAAAACATTTTGTTAACGTAACTCTTTAGACATGAGTCATTTTTTTTTTGTAGTGCTGTACCCAGGATTTCTCTGAAGGAGGCCATGCGTCATGATTAGCGATCGCCGGCCCTTTCAAAGAGCCTATGCATAATGGTTCAATATTTTCGGCTTTGATGGGATTAAAACTTGAATTGTGGTGGTTCATGACGATAAAACTTAGAATTTTGTGTCCTACATGGAATATTACGCTATTTACCATTTACGCTACTTTTCGAATTAAAATTTCTTTTTAAATTTGCATACTTTTAGGAGCCAACATAAAAGAACATCGATCGGCATAGGCGCACAGGAGCATTTCACATCTTTTTTTTACTTGGCAACAAAACGTCATTTTGATGTAAAGACTATCTGAGTGGAAAGTATACTGAATGGCGAGGAGCGTGCAGAAAATTTAAAATAAGGTCTCTCAGATCACTGGGCTGAAAAGGCATTTTCCTGACTCGTATGAAAAATCTACGCATCTTCGTTTGTCGTTTGCAATAAAACGTTTACTTTAAAATAAGTTTGCAAACTGCAATGAGATCAGAAACTTATTTAAAAAATATTTTGACCCGAAAAATGTGATTTTGTCCGAAAGACTTTCTTAGCGGAGAGCCAACATTACGACACCTAACATAGTGGGAATTGCGTTTTCACGCCTGGAAAGAGAATCTAAACAATCCTTATGTTTAGCTTTTGTTTGCAATAACAAAAAATCAGCAACATGCTTAGTGATCAAAATATTAACACATTAAAAGTTCTACCACTATTATACAAAAGGTCTTGATTCTTTCGGAAAACTATACAACGATATTGAAAATATGATAATGCTTCTCTATTGTGACTCTTGAGTAAATTCAAGAACCTTGAATTGATGAAACTTCTGTAACTGCTCGAACTCCCGACTTTTAAAGGTTTTACCCCTATCATCTCCTGCATGATAAATGGCAAACTATTATCACCGCACCTGAACCATCCGCTTCCATGCCGTCATAACTTACGTCTATGCTGGCCGGGGAAGGGGTCTAAGGGACGGGCCACTCCCTTTTGAAAATTCTTATAAAGGTAGGTGTCCTCAGAGGCAATCAACAAACTTTGAATTTGACAAAATTCGCCAATTTCTGGGAAAAAGTGGCATCACTGAGGGGACCTTGCAAAGACAATCCTTCCCCTTTGGGACTTTTTGAAGACGGGTGTAATCACATGCATGCAATCTGGTGCCACATATACTACCTTTTTAAGTGAAATTTGTGTTACTAAAGGAGGGCTACGCATTTTAAGGATTAAAAAGAAATCTGGCATCAGTGAGGGGAGGGGGTGCATGGCCAATGCCACCCCAACTTCATACACTACTGCTGTTTTGTTTCATCTGTTAGTATTGCATTGATAAAAAGTTTAAAGGGAGCATGAGATGCAGTTTAATTTATACTCTTATATTGATAAATAGGTTAAAGAAAGCATAAGGATACAGTAGAAAGAGACGGTAGACAAAAAACTTTATTAAAGACTCTAGCTAAATGTTTTTTACTTTAACTGCCCGTTTCTGGTCGCGGGTGCATACAGGAGCAACACAGAGTCGTTGTTTCCGTGCGCATGTACACGCACATGCACGTAGTTAGTGCGATTACAGTTCGCAACGAAGTATAAATGCTAAATAGGCCTACATGTATGGCACGCCAAAAGGCTCACCAAATATGATGATGTTCTAAAAATACACGTCCATGTACTAAAATTACACGTTCATGTACCAAAAATATACGATGATGTACTAACTTCATATGATCATGATGTAAATTTACACCATCATGTACTAAAACCATAAGTTCATCATGTTAAATGTTACGTTGTACATGTAAAATCACACGTTGTACATCTTAAAACACATGTTGTACATGTAAAAACGTAAGATCATCATGTTATATTTTTATCTTCCGCACGCCATACAGAGTGAGCCTTTCGGCGTACCAGAAGTCCGCCAAAAGACTCACCGAATTTGTTGTAGTAAAAGTACACGTTCATGTACTAACTGCTTACGATCATGTACAGATTTCATACGTTCATGTACTGATTTCATACGTACATGTATTGATTTCATACGATCATGTACTAAATGTCAGTACATGATCGTAAGAAATCAGTACATGATCGTATGAAATCAGTACATGATCGTATGAAATCAGTACATGAACGTAAGCAAACAGTACATGAACGTATGAAATCTGTACATGATCGTAAGCAGTTATTACATGAACGTGTACTTTTACTACATCAAATTCGGTGAGCCTTTTGGCGGACTTCTGGTACGCCGAAAGGCTCACTCTGTATGGCGTGCGGAAGATAAAAATATAACATGATGATCTTACGTTTTTACATGTACAACATGTGTTTTAAGATGTACAACGTGTGATTTTACATGTACAACGTAACATTTAACATGATGAACTTATTGTTTTAGTACATGATGGTGTAAATTTACATCATGATCATATGAAGTTAGTACATCATCGTATATTTTTGGTACATGAACGTGTAATTTTAGTACATGAACGTGTATTTTTAGAACATCATCATATTTGGTGAGCCTTTTGGCGTGCCATATACATGTTCATACTCAAAGCACTGTGCAATTTAATTACTGTACACGAAAATATTCGTATGAGTAGTCTGCGTGCTCTATCCTTTATTCGTACATTCATCCATCGTTGGGGCTATTCCTGCAAAACTTTACGTGTGCATGTGCATGTGCATGTGCATGAAAGGTGCTTCCATTTCCCTTATTCATGTAAGCATTTCCGTGTGTGAATACAGACACCATTTTAAAAACTTCCTCGAAATGCGGAGAAGTAGTAGGCCTAACTAAAACTTTGGTTGCCAGTCTCATTGGAGGGTGATCACGAGTGCATCACAATAATAGTTACCACGGTAGTATGTTTTAATGATCTGAATGGCTGTAGAAGGTGGGTAGGTATTTGAAAACAGCAAAGCTTTCGCAAACATTTTTCACTTCTATTATCGGATTCAGGTCACGTGTCATTTAATTTCCTGGGGGACTGGAAAGCACAATGTGCGATAGCCTATTATAGCAATTATTATTTTATAGGACAATAAAGAATGGTCAAGGTCACGTAACGGTTATCTACAGATACAGAGAGGGGACAGCAGCTCTATGGAACAACTTTGTAATCCGATAACAATGAGAAAGTTCAATGCTACTTCGAAAAAGTTCAACGTTTAGACCTATGTAGGGAAATGTATCATGGTCTTGATTTGAAGCTTTCAAAGGGGATTTCAACGGTACTATTTTCATACCAAGGACTTAATTCGGATAGTAATATCTATGTTTTAACCACTGACGGTGCTAGAATGTCAAAATTTGGTAGGGACGGGCAAACAACGGGCAAAGAATAATTTGGGGGACAAAAATTTTGGGGCGCAGGGCCAAACCCGGCCGAAGCGCTTGCTCCAGCGGGGGGGGGGGGGGGGTGAAGAAAGGCTCCCGGAAGTTCTGGGGTTCTAACGTATCTCTGGGAGAAGAGCTAAGTCTCATGTTAGGTATAGACGGATCCGATTAGCGCTTGTTTTTAGTGACTGTAGGCAGGAATTTATCTGGTGCATCAGCCTTTATTCGTCTTCATTTAATGTTTACGTGAATTTCAAATCCTCATATTCAGTGAAGTTGTTTAAATCAAAATATACTTTAGTGTACAACCATCCATAGAACAGGAAATTTAAAGATTTATATGTGATGGACCCCACTAATGGCCGACTAAATCAGAACATCGCAGTCTGTCCGGATTCGTCTATATTATATATTAATTTTTGTAAAACTTTAACGACTGACTGTACTATTTTAGGTGGAGTGGGGGCAAGGACAAAATATGAGTGGCAAAGATATTATAAACATAGAAACCAAACTTAAAATGGCGCGCTAACTCCTCATGGAGACTCAATTGGTGGGGTGAAAGTGTTGATTGGACATGCGCACAGTTCTATTCAGTATCTGCGTGCACAACTGTGCATGCGTAAAAGAAAATGCCATTGTGACGAGATGCCAGCGTGCGTGCCAGCATTTTCAAAGCAAGTTCTGTACGCGTACAATTCATTTCTACGTGTGATGAAGTCAGGATTCATTGACGCGTACTTCCGTGTGCTTGTAAAAAACGCAGTCGTGATTTTGTGTTGTAAGCGCGTAAGGCGTTTGGTATCTACGTTTATAATATCTTTGATGTGTGGATAAAATACCACCCTCTTACCCACTCCACCGACACTGGCTTACTGAACAGTCTTAGGGTCTAACGGTATCGTCTTTTCGACATTGACCTTTTGCATTTTGTTGACTTTCCAAAGTTGTGTACCTATATACAGAGCACCGGGGTATTCCTCTTTTAATGATTGTCCTAACTTATCAACTACAAATACTTAATACATACTGTACAACACTTTTGAATAATCTTATCTTCCCTGTGTAATAAAGAGCACTAACATATAAAAACAAAAACACAAAATATGTGCTTTAGTGCTTTAATCAAATGTACACATATATTGTATTTGCATTCCTCGAAAAGGTATGTCAAATTCTTTCAATATTTTGGGCACCAATAATGATTTGGCTTTTAGTTTATTATACTGAATAAGTTGCCGATAAATCTTATGTATTGTGGAGTCCTGTGGATGATGTACGCTATCTGAAAGGATGCATTATCGTTGTGAATAGCTAATAGTTGTGTCTTCGTTTGGTCAGGATTTGGGTCTCCTCTTTTACCAGGGAGTTGTCTTTAAAAGTACTGCACTTGAACCCGAAGTTTACATACAGCATCTCCGAAAGGACTAATTACATTCAGGTTTAACGACACACAAACAGATGTATCATAAAGCGTAAGCTAGTAGATACAAGTAAAGTTGGGAAAAATTTAGGCCCTTACCAAAAAATGAAAAGAGGCAGAATTCGAGTCCACGCAAAAGCTACAGTTTCATGTCGAAAATTCTTGTAGAGATTAGTCTCCCTCAGATATCCTAAAGTGAGAGAGAGGGGTCTGTGCTCAAATAAGGTCTTCAGGTATCATAATGGAGTACCTCTGACAAATATGGCGGTATTCATAAGAGTCTTCTAGAGAATGCACAAACTACGCAAGTGAATACATTATGGCCTCTCATCACCTTAAAGTAGGAACGGGTAAATTTAGTTGCATTACCAAAAAAAACCTTGTCGGATCACAAACCTACACAATGCTAATGTTTGGTTTTGGGATGGCTTTTAGGTTCTCGTTTTTGACATAAGCTACTAGAAGTCCGGTAGAGTAGGCCCTATGTATGAGCGATGCGATCCCTAGTCAAAAGTACATTGTTTGGCATACGTACGTTTATATGATAATGATGCGTACCGTTGGATTGGATTTCCTAACAAGCAACGTGGTTTTATCAACGTTGAGTGCCATACGACGTCAAGCGGTTTGAGAGTTTTCTATTCCGCCTACTAGTATCTAGACTATCTAGACTGATTTAGACTTTGATCTCATGCTAAGGCCAACTGACGACAGCGGCTACAATAAAACGCTTTTTAAGTAGCCTACTAACGAAGATGATCAAATATCAGTTTAATTAATGTTTAAATACGGGTATGCAAAAATAGAGCAGTAATAAATTCATGTCGGGTACGGTTATGATGTATAACGTTTTGTATAACGTTTCAAATTCAAGGCATAGGCTTTGAATGACCATACGTGAGAAACACCCAAACTATGTAATAAATCATGATTAACCTCTAAAATTGTAGCTGTAGAGAGTATGTACCACCTTCCAATATGGTCTAAAAGTACAATTGTAATTATGGAAACTATCAATACAGTATTGTTTTAATCACTTATATTGTCAATAGTCCTAGAATAGTGTAACGTAGCTGTGGGTGGCTTCGGTCCTGAGAGGTGGCGCCCTGTCAGTTTAAACAGCAGAGTAGTTCTCCCGCGCTTCCACGAGCCACGTGACATCCGGCCTGCGAGAAACACATGTGGACATGCTGTGCGCGGCAGATACAGTCTGAGTTGTTGTATCTTGAAGAAGGAAGGCGAGGAGCATTGTAGTGAGAAATAACTGCCTTGAGACGTTTCCTTTCGGGAAGAACGTTGGGTGAGGAGTTTGCTACATTATTATTAGAAGTTAAGGATACCTAGTCTGGAGATTTTAAGGGTAAAGCTGTAAAAGTTGTTATTAACCGACTGTGATACTTAGGGTCCCGCCTACGCTGGCTACAATAGCGTAGGTAACGTGAAGCTTAGGCTGTAAGCCTAGGCCTTCGAGCATATAAGTGTAACACAACAGCTGAAGTTAATGAAACCTCCCAATTACTGCTTTTGCCTTTGAGGACTAATGAATGCTACTCGAGAACCTTACCCTGAATAAAATGGTGTAATTGTGGACTAGGATAAGCTTCTAGACTGGGTGTTGGACTACATCGTTGAACAACAGCAAAAGAGAAGATATTAGGCCGAGATCTAAGGCCATAAGGTTTTGGCAAACCCCAAGATAAATGTTAAGGAATTCCCAACAATAAACGGGACATCAACCGCTGATTCCTGCCCCCTGTACCCAGAGATAGTCCCGGGACACCTGCCTAGGTTGTGAGTATACTGACGATTAGCCGGTGAGCACGCTCGGGTTGAGCCGGCTGAGTTAATCAGCGTACTGGAGATTGACAAGTGAGCACGCTCAGGTCGAGTCAGCTGGGTTTGTGAGCATACTGAAGATTGACGGGTGAGCACGCTCAGGTCGAGTCAGCTGGGCTTGTGAGCATACTGAAGATCGGCAAGTGAGCACGCCCTGGTTGAGCTAGCTTATGTGGTCAGCGTACTGAAGACTGGCGGAAGAGCACACCCAGGTTGAGCCAGCTTAGGTGGTCAGCGTACAAAACATCGGCAGTTGGGCCCGCTGTGGTTGAGCCGGCTGTGTTAGACACAGTAGGGAGCTGCACTGAAGACTGGTGGATGAGCACGCTCGGGTTGAGGCAGCGGAGTTTGTCAGCATGCTGAAGGACTGGTGATCAGCGAGCTGTGGGGGATTCGTTGTGTACTGAAGTATGTTTCCAGGTTAAGGCCTGCAGTGTGATAGCTGAGCTGACTTGGAGGTCCAAGTACCATTTCTACATAATTCGTTTAATCATATCGCCATAATCATTTGTATATTTGTAATTCTGACATGTAATTTTTAATAAGAAGGAAACAGATTACCTTTGAACCTTAAATTTGCCGGTTTGTCTCCTATTTTCGCATTGTGTCCTCTAATCTCTTCTCACAGTTCTCTTTAGTGTTTCTTTAACAGAATAAGCCTATCCCTTGGAACTCGACGCGGGGCCCGCGTTACAATAGTAACTAGAAAGCCAACAGGCTTAGTGATTCCTTGCCGTATGATATATCATAGCAAACATGGAAACAAACATGACATGCATGAGATCCCATACAACTATCCTACTTAATTGAGATATAATACTAGTAGGGTCCAAACTTTTTGACCTCATGTGACCCAAAATGACCTTTTGACCCTTTAAAAACAATAGTGATCACCTTACCAACACGTCCATCAACATGAGTAATTCAAAATTAAGCTTTGTACAGAATGAGTATGGAAGTACTTCCACCATGGTATGAGATCCCTCACAGTTATCCCCCTAAAAATATTATGTCTACAAAGTTTGATCTGACTGTCACCTCAAACCTTTGATCTCCACACACAAGAGGAATTTCTCACACAGCTTTAATATTCCAGAAAACTGTCTCATTACTTGATAAAGCGGTATTTTGAAACCATTTTTATCAAAAGTTTGGTCAATGGGGACAGCTCTCCATTCTGAAGTCTCTATGTTCCGATGCCTCTATGTTTCAAAAAGTCTGCATTGAGGTTAGTGTTTAAACAAGCCCTCATCGACACACTCTCCTTCAAGCATTGGATCAAATACTGTGTTCTCACATACCCCGCGCTCGAGGTAACACTGTATTACCTCACGCTCGAGTAACGTGGGAACGCGGGTTAACGCGGGGTCGGTGTTTAAATTTCAATCCACCTCAAATCGCAGGGTTAAGCAGTTTTAAACATCGTGTTTGTTTTAATCAAGCAAGATCACAGGTATTTATAGCACTGATGACAGGTATTTTCTTACATTTTGCTGTAATCGGTGTGTGAAATATTTGGTCTCGTTACTATGGTAACACTATCCAATCAACGAAACACTGGGTACGTGAGAACACAGACTGGAAAACACGGGGTTAGCCTGTGGTTTTGTCTGATTGTAAACACGAGTTAACACTGGGTGTTGGGGGGTATGTGAGACCAAGCCTAAAGAGACATCTGAATAGAGATGTGTAACCTTGGCTATTACTGACAGCAATTTTTGCTTTATGGGGGAAATGCCCCACCCATTGTCTATGGTATCCTTTGCAAATTAAAAAAAGCAGATATCCCTATTAATCCATAATTTAACAAGACTTTTAATTCGCCTTTTGTCTACTTATACTGTAGGTACAGCATAACAATGATAACATACAGTACAAGTTTTCCTTGTTTGATACACAGTATATAACATTATGCTTGCTCTTATTACCTGAACTACTTTTAAATGACAGCAGCAATGCAAAATAAAATCTTAATACTTTTGAAAAGTGTCATAAAGGGTAATCTTGAAGCAATGGTTCTATGCATTAAGCTTTATGGTACACTTTTTTTGGGGGGCGGGGGGGATAGTGACATGGATAAAAATGAAATGTGAGACAAGAATTCCCACTCGATGATGATATTTGACATAGCTACATAATCCTTCACACAGGGTTTACTTTTTTGGTGCAGTTATCCAGATATAAGCAGAGATGAGGCAAGTAGTATGCTGATACATTTTATGCTATCAAAAATTTAAAACAAATTCTAGAATGAAACTAAGTGACAAATAATCACTGTAGAGCATATTGAAACTGTAAAGCAGAAACACCAATCTAGACAGACACCAATGTTTAAAGTTTGTTCAACAAAATTCCTTATACAAACACACTTTTTGTTCAATTCCACCAGCTTCTATGTAAAGGACACTAATTTCTGAAGGGTGTCAATCTACAGTATTTCTAAGATGACTTTCAGTTTAGAAACTTGATCAGTGTACATGAACTTCTCCATCTCCAGACAATGGCTAGGCAAACAACTTTTATTTGTGGTCAGATGAGACAAGATAATGTGGACAGTTATTTTATGCTGGATTTAGCAGAGGTGTGACTTTCATGGAAGTCTGACATTTTGACCACAAAAAGAGTACTGAATGCCTGCAGGGAATGGCAGGAAATAGGAGTATATACAAACAATGGGCTGTCATGGTTATGTACTGAGATAAAAATAAGCTTTCTTCAGAGGGTTTATAAGAGTCAATTACCACCACTTATACAGTTAAAAGTTTAAGTCAATTGAGCTGTATGTTTGTATGAGGTAATAATTCAGGACACTTTGGGGATAACTGGCAGTCAACTGTGAAAAATTGGGCAAGATAACTGTGACCAAATGGCAAAGAATGGGTCAGTCACAATTTGATTCACTCTATTAGGCAATGACAGTTCATGTGCGCTGAAGGGTATTTGATACCAAATGATCAGTGTAAATTAGGTTCTTTTTTGTAAAACTAACTAACTGTGGTATATCTAATTAATCAATTCCCACTTCCAATTAATGCATGCTTGCATGCACATGTCCTCATGAGGACAGTAGGCACAAGGTTTGTCAAATATTAGCACTTTTTGCCACTAAATTTAATGTTTTCTTCAGGTTTTCTTTAAGGTTATTGAAAGAGCAATGTAGGTATGTTATAAAAGAGATTCTTGTGCATCACACAGAGTACTCTCTGTTCAAAGTTTATACTTTTGAAGTTCCATATCAGTCATCTACTTAGTGTGCACAGAAGCATCTTTCTAATATTTTCAGACTATGTCCCTAAATGACCCTTATATACAGACTGTTTAAACTCACATGTTCCACATCAGTTTCATGAAAATCTATTTACTTGTGGCTGCAAATCAGCATACCCATGAGCATTGAAGCATGTATGCCAGCCTGATGAGCAGATTTTGCCTTTTAAGATTTTATATTTTGCTCTGCCCACTTTTTCATGTATTAATACTTGGAACTTAATGTAATAACAGGGCACAATTTCATGCCAGAATCAACATACTGTACAGTAACTACCATGTGATGTGCCTTTTTGTACACCTAAGACCTTCTTCCTATGAGTTTGCTTCAGTACTTTACAAATGCATTTTCAAAATTACCTCACTAAAGAATTTACATAGTGAAGTTAATAAACTGTTCCAAAAAAATTATATACCCTATGCCTATTACATTACACATGCCAAATTATTCTTACCCTTTCACCCTAACCGCTCATGGATATTAACTTCAACAGTTATATACTCTTTTGAGATATAGTGTTTGCAAGGTTTAGATGTTTTGAACTCTGATGACCCCAAATGACCTTTGACATCCAATAAAAACAATAGGGGTCATCTACTCAGTATGGACAATCCACTTAGCAAATATGAGATTCCTGGCAGTTACCTTTCTTGACATATGGTGTTTACAAGTTTTTGAGCTTTTCATCTCTGATGACCCCAAATGACCTTTGACCTCCACCAAAAATAATTGTGATCATCTACTTAATATGGGCAATCCACCTGGTATGTATGAGATCCCTCACATTTACCCTTCTTGAGATACAGTGTTTACAAGGTTTTGACCTTTTTCCCTCTGGTGACCCGAAATGACCTTTGACCTCCATCAAAAACAATAGGGACCATCTACTCAATATGGACAATCAGCAAGGTAAGTATGAGATTGCTCACATTTTTCCTTCTAGAGATATCGTGTTTACAAGCAATTTCCAAGGTATTTACATTTTGACCTCTGGTGACCCCAAATGACATTTGACCTCTACCAAAAAAAAAATAGGGACCATCTACTCAATGTGGACAATCTACATGCCAAGTTTGAGATCCCTGGGGGTTACCGTTCTTGAGATATCGTGTTTACAAGCAGGCGTCACACACACACATACACACACACACACATACACACACACGACATCACCATCGCATAGATTCCTTGCCTGCCTTCGGCAAGGAATCAATAAAGGTAATCAATCAAGAAGCCCTGCCTAAAGCATTAGTACTTTTTATTCTGTTTTTAGTGATTTGTCTTCAATACTATGGGATCGTTACACCTTTGAAAATTAAATATTTTATTGACAATCACATACTATTCCCAGTCCAGAAAAGTCTTAAATGAGGAACGAAAGTCATTAACGAAACTGAGTGAAACCAATCGTGTTGTAGTTTTGATGTCATTAAAAACGTCCTTGACATACACATTGTTACATTTACCGTGCTTATTTAGTCATTACCATACTTTTCTTCTATACTTAGTAGCTCTAGAAACAGATGATATTAGGATAAAAAAGAATTAAACTATTTAAAGCAAATGTTTATCAATACTCAATACTGGTTGTGCACTTTTGTGGTATAACCAGGGGGTGTTATTTGGAAACAGCTCCCTGGTATAACCAACAACATTTATGTAATGATTCATTCGTGGCCCATAGAGAACGTGTACGTGAAGGTTTCCCTTTGATACATCTCGCTGTAGCTGCGACATCAGTGGACTGCAAGATTCTAAATGCCGGCCACAAAACGACTGACAGAGAATGCCTTTCAACTCTCAGGAATCGATGAGACTGAATTGTCTAATTAACGGCTGTTATAATCTGATCAGGGAGCTGTTAAAAGACTTTGAACAGATATCGCGATGAAACGAGTGTTTGGGGGAAAAAAAACAAAAACGTATACCTACTACGGTGGTTTACCGTCCAGCATGGCGTGGCATTTACGCCCGCTAAGGATCGCCCCGAAATTAAAGTTATGTCGTCAGTGCATATCTTTTACAGATATAACTGGAAGATTGGTAATCAAATGCCATGGGTGTGTATCGGCACTACCATGCACTCTTGTGGTGAACAATAGTGAGTATATCACCGTATCAAACATGAGAATTAAATGAGTGAGAGATAATTGCCTTGTCATACTACTACTACATATAGTCAGCACAGCGCGCAGCAGTGGGAACATAGTCTAGCCAGTTCATCTTTTATTTCAGTTTTGACAAAATCTATTTGAAAAGAAAGGTTGTTATGTGATGCAGATAGTCATGAGTACTCTTTATTCTTGTGGTAAAATGAATAGTTTAGTTGAAAGCCTGATTCAACGTTGTATTCAAGTAGGTGAAGTAAAATGCCGTGTGTTTGGTCTAACGGTAAGGGCATCCGCTTCTCACGCGGAAGGCACGGGTTCGCTTCCCACGTCTAGTCATACAAAAGACTCTATACTTACTGCCATTGTGCGTGATGCTCCGCATAAGCAATGGAGTAGAGAAAACAAGCCAGTGAGCCACAACTGGAAAAAAGGCCGTGGTCGGCTCGATTCGAACCAGTAGGTTAGAAACTGGGCCGTAAAACTCTACCTAACTAACTTACAAGAAGGTGAAGTAAAGCCAACCGTTAAAAAGATTGTGTTATCTTTCAGTCTCTCATGCAGTTAGCAGAGCCCTACACCCACACACATCCATTTCTAGTGTAATATTAAACTTGATTTGAACTTGACAATATGAATAACCCTTCATGTGGCCGTTATGTGGCAACGCATGATTAAATCTCAAAAGCAATACAATGGATAGCATCATCTAAACTTTCAAAAAGTACTCAGTTCATCATCATTGGAACAGTTACAACAGTCGAAAGCAAAACGTATGCACAAAAAGCACTAACTCTATTGCCAGTACCCTTTCCATCGTCAGGTTTATCATCAGCGTCCTCTGTAAAATCACCGTTGCACAAATCACTGTTACAGCAAGAGATACATGGTACGATCGAATCTCCTTTACACTTTGCGAGTTTTTCTCCTAGCTCACAATCGACGGAAGTTCCACATCTTCGATTTCCAACTATTCAGGATGCAAAATAAAATGAAAAAAAAAAAAAAAAAGGAATCTGCATGAATTACTTTAGCTTTAAAACGTTTTTATAAACCTTTTCGTCATGATAATAATGTTACCAGTATGGATCAAACATGAAAATACATTGAAATACTTTTAAAAATTGAGGTTTTTCACCATGTCAATAGCTAAATCATTAATGATAGCCATTCGAGTTAGGTTATCCTTGCAACCACCAATAGTGTGAAAGGTGATAAGCACCCTCAGATATTTCAGACTTTTTACTATAAACGTTTTGAAGGTATTGGAACTCTTCATTCAGGCTCCCCTTCATCCATCTTTCTCCTTTTCATTGCCTTCGTTATGATCTTT
This sequence comes from Holothuria scabra, assembly GCA_037179385.1. NCBI lineage: Eukaryota > Metazoa > Echinodermata > Holothuroidea > Aspidochirotida > Holothuriidae > Holothuria > Holothuria scabra. Next base: position 30,284,854 of record CM074200.1, read on the forward strand.
AGAAGTCATATTATCACCTCCCGGTTGGACATTTATAGATAAAATGTTGTTTAACATAATTCTTGTATTCAATATTTAAATGACGTTTTAAGACGGAAGTAGTTAAATTAAGGGGCTCATTTCAATAAGTCTGTAGCTACTAAACCTTGACCCACACAAAATTTGCATACAACAAAAATGTTACCAAAGGAATGAGAAAGAGGTTTTCTAAACATTGATTAAAACGTACATCGTGATTACAAGAGAAAAGAACATATTCGTTGAAAGATCCTTGGTCAGATTTTAGGAATGTTGGGAACTTAACATTCTAGAAAAGGGACAGGTAAAATTTAAACAAATGTTATCATCCAGGTACCAACCTAAATCCCAAAATGTGATCGGTTATTTGAACAGACGCGATCAGGCTTCAACCAATCTTTGAAATGATCCTGTGAAATATTTTATCAGATTTCGATTTGATGTCCGGATTATCAGGCATTTAAGGATTTAAAAGGCTTGGTGAAGGTGGTGCAGTCACAATGGGCCAAAGAGTCATCGGAATTCTGTCAATATCCTATATAAGGCACACCCACAAACGAATCGCAATGTTTAAACGTCTATGGTTATGTGAACAGGAAAATCGTCAATTTGGTTATAAGTGTTGGGATAAGTTAAAATAACCACAATTCCTTTTAAATTTTATAAAATTTCAACCATTTCATAAAACACGTTTTCCACCACATCCTCACATTTCTATTATTGCATAAGTGCCAAGCGATAATGTCATCTTCAGAAGGCAAAACCCTTCAAGATATTTATAAGGATGTAATATTGGGACTGTGACTTGGAATAATGTCAGAACTGGAGGTCTCTTAAAATCCTACGTGATACCGTATGACGATTGGGTGCCGTCCCCACTTACCGGTATCATGAATAAACACGAGTTACGGTACTTATGCAAAATTTGAAGTGCTGAAAGGTACCCACAAAATCAATGTTAGGTCACCTCGTGTTTGATTAGCATTCATTCAGAGAGCTTCTATAAATTAAAAATGTAGCTATGTAATTCTTGGAAAAAGATGGTAAGTGATTTACTAATAATTTATTGAGGATTAACCAAAGATATACAGACAATATGCAGCTCTCATCAACATGTAACAGGTGATCGCAAGAATGGTCAACGTTTGGAGAAAAGAATAGCGACATAAATAGCTTATCCGATTATTGCTTCTGCTTCTGCATCGTACTGTGCAAACACCTCCAAAGGTCGACCATCACGCACAGATCATAGTAATTTAATAAGTTGGTTTGCTAAAAAATCATTGGTTCCTTCCATTTTAAGCATGTGTATGTTAAGCCTTGATGGAGTTACACGACCCACTGCAATTTCTAACCAGTTTAAGTCGAGACGACCACGGCGTTTTTTCAAGTGACTAACTGGCTTTTTTACCCTACTGTATACACGCAATGGCAGAAGATTCCATCTTCAAATTCACCAGTATTTGACCCGGCCAAGAGTCGAACTCGTGACCGCCCTGACCAACTGCATTGGACGAATACATCTAACCATTTTATCATACAGTCGGCTGAGAAACTGCATTTTTACATTTTTGTGATCATTGATAAGCCTATGCAATCATACATCATTCATTATAAAACACGGCACCTGGCCATAAGCAAGTCTAAGTGCATAAAAGAGCGTGGTTCTAAATATGTAGTATATACCTCCTCCAACGACCATTTCAACAACACAATGTTCAGATATTCCCGGAACATCCGGGCATTGTGTTATCTCCTCGTCACCTGTTAGAAAGTCGAGGTTACAGCCCACACATTGGTAGCACTCTAGCGATGTGCCTGTTGCGAAGAAGGATAAACAATATTGTATATTGAAGGTCAAAAACAACCAGATACAAATCCCAGTTGACCCCAGTTGCCCGATTCTACTGGGCCCAACTGGTTCCAGTAACTTGGTTTTAATCAAATTGCATCATAAACCAATTGTAATGAATATTCAAGCAAGTTAAATTATTTCTAATTCATTATTGATCAACTGAATTCAACTGGGTTTTGACTTGGTTAACGAAAATCTAACTAGATCCAATAAGAATGTGGAACAGGGAATGTTCTGACATGCAAATTAAGACAAAGAACTGGTATATATACAGGTTTTGGAGCCTCCATTTGAAGGCTAATTTTTATCGATATGATGCTAAACTTAGTCAGTGTTACAGCTGCCTCTTTAATAACAATGTTAAATATTTTCCTAAATTGTCCATTATGAACAGCAGAAAGTCATGTATTTTTGTCCTTTACATACTTTTCAGGTCTTTCTTGTTCAAAATGAATGCGGTACACCAATTTAGAAATTCATTGTGGAACATTTCCCATCTATACAAGCTGAATAACATATATCTTTATTGCAGAGACAGCTTGCAGTAATTCAAGATCCGATAGAATACAACAAGTCCATACTCTTTTTTATGTTTTCTTAGTTCACGTGATCCACAATCTAGTTAAGGATCACGTGATATTTCACCTTACAAAGTGTGAACAACGGTTCAAAATTTTGTCCCATTTAAAAATGTCCCGGAGAATAGTGGAAATATGATTTCGGCCTTATCAATTAACCAAACTAGGTAATAAATATATTTTAGGTTAGTAAACCAACTCGATATTATTTACCCTTGCTATATCTTTGTCTCTCTCAGTTCTCCCTTTAGTGACCCTCTAAAATTAATAAAGTCAATAAAGAGAAAGCGTGCCATTTTCGCGTGCTCATTTTGATAATAACGTATTTGACATTGTGAAACCAAAACTATTCCCCACTCATCCATGTTGTCTAAAAGGCAAAGATGGATCGTTATTTAATTCATCAGTACAACATGTAGAGTACCCGAAGCAACAGCAGCTAAGCACAATCGTGTACCTTGTTAAGGCAGATAATAACACAATCACAATCTGACAATGTGAGTTTACGTACTATACATGTTGTTACAATACATATCAAAATTTTTTCCACAGTTGGACTTTGATATACTGTTTACAAAGACTTTTCTACATCGCTAGCACTACATACGCTACTTTATTGCCTGTTTCTATTTTACAAAACAAAGGGCTTTCGTTTTACAGGGGTAGTGACTGGAAGCAAGGCCGTAGCAATGGGACACGCTTATCTTATTTACTCCGGCCTGCACAAGGTAGCGGCTTAGAAGCAATATCATCCTGTTTTATCATATAAATATATTTATTCTATTGTCAGAAGATATTAGATGTCTCGTATAGTTTTTTTTTTTAGTTTTCAAAACAAAAACACAAAATTCTTTATTTTCAAACAAGTAAAGAAAAATTGGAAGGTCGTGTGGCACAACCATCGCTTATTAGCAGCAATATACTTTATCATCATATCATTGACAATCGATAACCGGAAAGGTAGATCTTTCAAATCTCAATGGAGTGTTCTATTTGATTTTACGAAGCAAATGCACATGGGTGGTGGTTTCATTGTAACATTTGGCTCTCGTCAAAAGTATTCTCTTACAAATACCTAAAAGTAGTATTTACTTAATTAATCAATAATACGTCACTTACAGAAGAAATACTCTAAACTCTTTCTGGAATTTCAATATACTTACCCAATGAAATGAAAGTCATGAAGAATACTACAGCAAAATAAGTTCTCATTTTCCGTCGTGCGTCCATAGTCAAGTGCTGAAATATACTGATGCAGTTGTTCATTAGATTCATGCAACAATGGAACATATAGTGTTGGCGCTGTTTTTAACCCTGTTATAATAGTTGTTAGCAGTCTACCGTGACCTTGAGCACTACGACTTTTATGAGCTAAGTTTGGGTCTTGGGGGAGAGCGGTGTGCCTTTTTTTGGGGGGGGGGTGTTCTCGTCATTTCGTAATGCTGAATTTAAACTTTGCTGTTCGCGAAATATACACTGTATTACAGCCTACTTTATTTATGGCGTTGCAGTGACGTGGTCGATTCTGACTCGGACTTGTGGCTCTCAACCTACGGAGTCCACTTATTACTGCTACGGTGAGTACAAATCTTTACAGTTGAGGCGATCTTCACGATGCATTCGTCCCTGCCTTCCTTGCTGACCCAATGAACCCCTAGCAGCTCATATCAGTGGTAAAACTGTTACCTAAGTACTTAAATAAGAGACCAATCATCCTGCTAAATGTAGACTACAAAATCCTGGCGAAGGTGGTTTGTAACAGGCTGGGCACAGCCATTCCTGTTTTGAAGGTCCTTTCAAGATGTGTGCGTTGAGGGAACTCGGTTTTATCAAAACCTTTGGGTGATGCGAGATTTATTGAATACACGTGATAGACCGTGATCTTCCATGCACCTTTGTCTCCCTCCCCTGTCACCTCTTGTTTATGTATTATTTAGTCAGTACATCGTAACAACCCTCCAAGTAGGGTCTTTGTTCCAACCATTTCACATACCCAGTGGGGCCTACGTCAAGTGCTTCCAGTGAAGCACAATGAAGTCACATGAATAGTCTCCGACCTTTAGAACTCCTACTGTCAGATTGCTGCCTACTTCGCAAAGAGCGACGGAAGTGATACTGAATCCCACAAATATTAACGGACTCCATCTCGCTCAGTCGATCGGTTACCAACAACGCATTACATTTTTACCCAAAGAAAAGAAAATAATTCAACGTTTGGGTAAGCTACATAAAAAAGGACACATGGGGGTGAAATTCTTGTAAACAAACAGACATTTTCAAGAGTCATGTCAATTAAATGTATACAGTTTCACATACCCGAGAAAGCCAAGAAAAAGGGAAAGGATCTGCCTTGCTCAAATGTTTTAAGATCTCATTCTGACATCACCATTACAGGGTATACAATCGTTGTGTGAGTGTAACAGACGCGAGACCTCGGCACCAAATCATCTCTTCGTTGTCTGGGAATTACATTACCCACAGTCCCTACCATTGGTAAAATTTGTTCTCATGGAAAGAATCCCACAGCCCTTGCCACTTCGATTTCAGGTAGCAGTTTGAGATTATGACGATAATCAGCGTGGGGCAAGTGAAGTTTGAGACCTTATCTTTGTACATACAGAGCATACATAATTTTGTACATGGGAGTAATAAGGGGCCAAAAGTACCCATATGACCCAAATGGGGTCCCACTTCTGGAGCCCATGTCGGCAATTTATACGTGGTGGCAAAAGTATGGGTAAAGTGCATAATATGTCTCACGCATGTGGACTTCGGATATGGGCCTATATTAAACCCAGGGACAGCTTTATATGTGTAACACAGGCTCACCAACAGGAGAATGATAAGCTAAAGCGGATCGATGGAGAAGAATTTAAAATTTGGTAGCTTATCAAGATTTAGCTTTGTGTAATTGTTCCGTGCCTTAAATGTCTGAATGTTAATCACATTTGTGAATAACGACAATTTTGCACATTTTTTATTATTTTTTTCTTTTCTTTTAATTTAGTATGTTTCGAATATGTATTCATATGCCATTGGGGACCTTTTGATGCTTTCCGTACATCTTAACTTAGTTAACTGTTGCATTTGTGAGGATTTGCCAAAACAAAGGACAGATACGATCATCTGCCAATATCTGACAATTTTGATGACGTTTCCAATGAAAAGGTTGTGTTGTTTTAACTGTAGTATTGTACAACCTTTCTTTAGCGGTTAATTGACAGGACAAAAACTGGATTTGATGAATAAAATAAGCGTACAAATTAAAAAAGATTCCAATGCAACTCATTTATAATAATGATGGCACACGAGAAACTGAAAGAGTCGACGCACAGGAGATCTATGGACTGACGGATGGATGTCCCCAAGCTGTCCGAATCCGGACAGATTGTAATGGTCTGATTTAGTCGGCCATTACCTTCAGTCTTTAAATTTCTTTCCTTACCTGTTCCGTGGGTGGTTGTACGTTGAAGTGTATCTATTCTCTTAGCTTCACTGAATATGAGGATTTGAAATTTACGTTGACAATAAATGAAGACGATTTAAGGCTGATGGACCTCACATAATGGCTGCCTACAGTCACTAAAGCAAGCGCTTATCGGATTCGTCTATAGTTAGACTAACAGATGGAACGGGGCAGGATGGAGTCCCTAGTAAACGGAGGGATGATTTAGTCCTGACTATGGCTCGCGTCGGTCACACTTACTTCGTCCATGCCTATTTACCTCACTGGGATGAACGGAGTGTATACCCTGTGGCTGTGCTCTCACTGTAGGTAAACAGATTAAACGAAAACCTACCTGGTTTGAAGTTTGATCTTGATTTTATGAGTAAAGGAGAGTGAGAGGTGAGATGAGATCCCGCACGCGCATGAGTAGTCAGACTTCAAAACATGAGGTCTGAGTTTTCAAACAACATGTGCAAATAAACAGTTTTGTAGTTGTACTACTACTACATATAGAACACTAAGTTACCAAAAGAGAAGACGTAAGATTAGCTTGATGGAAGAAGAGGGCAGGGAGTGGAGGGCACCTTATCTCTCACTCTCCTTTACTCATAAAATCAAGATCAAACTTCCAACCAGGTAGGTTCTCGTTTAATCTGTTTATTTTATCTCGTAAAACGTTCGAGATAATGTGAGACTTCAAAGCAACTCAGACCTCATGGTAAATAGAAAAAAATTACAGAGATATAATAACCTTTGTCAAAAAGCAACAATATCTTCAGGTTTGCTACTGTGGTCTGTGTCCAACTATGTACAATGAAAGGTTTCTCCCTTTGGATAAAAAAGACATTTGCAACATGCAAAATAACAATGAAGTGTAAAATACACAAGGTAAACAAGTGTACAAATTTCGAAAAATTCTGTCTCAAAATTTCAAACTCAAAAACTTCCACAAGGAAGAACAAATAGGTAAATAAACGTTGGAAAAACAGTTCAAAAAATGAAAAACTCCATAGGAGCAAATATAAAGTTACATCTTCAATACTGCAACATCAAACTGTTTTGTTTGCATAAAAGGTTTACTCCATAGGAGCAAATATAAAGTTACATCTTCAATACTGCAACATCAAACTGTTTTCCTTGAGGTTTACTCCATAGTAGCGAATATAAAGTTACATCTTCAATACTGCAACATCAAACTGTTTTCCTTGAGGTTTACTCCATAGTAGCTAATATAAAGTTACATCTTCAATACTGCAATATCAAACTGTTTTCTCTACATAACAGGTTCATGATAAAACGTCTGGAAGGTTTCCTCGCCTTTCCAACCAACATGTGACAGGATTTCCCTGACAGGGAAATGGACCATTGAGGCCTTTGATACTGCGGCGGTACGTACTGAGTGAGTTTTGAACTCGGTAACATTAATACCTGCTTGAGTCATAACTAATCTCAACCAACGACCAACAGTGTCCCTTGAAATTTTCTTAAATGGTTCCCTGTAGCTAATAAACAGCTTAGTCCCCCCCCTCCCTGCGACATAGTTTCGTTCGTTTCAGGTGCTCCACTAAGTATTTATAGACACATAGTCTTCTGTCTGGGGGGTATGATTTAAATTCAAGTTTTATCCCAACCTGCCCTAGTCTGCTCTGCTTAAGCAAGGAATCGATATGAAAAATGATGGCATTAGCTTTAATTTCCCTATGTTGCAACATCCAGCCTACGGAGGGTCTACTGCCGCTGAGCTGAAACCAGCGCCATCAACATATATGTTTTGCGAGAAAGGTCAGCCAGAGTTAGCTTAATGGCTGGTGACATTTTGCGAAGCAATTAAATTCAAGACCACTTTTACATCCCAAATTTGGTGGTAACGAGGGAGGGGCGGTTTAAGTTGGAATACACCTTTCATAAATCTTCAGACCAAGGGGTGGTTACCAACTGGACATCCATCTGGCAGGATTATGAAAGAAGACAATGCAGATCGGGCTGTATTGAGTGCACTGTAGGATAACTTTGTGTACAGCGAAGTAAGAAAATCAATCACTTGGCTGACATCAGCTTGGACTGGATCAGTCTGCCTTTCACGACAGAAGTCCACCCACTGCTTGATGTATGAGTGGTATTGCAGTTTGGTAGTACCTCTCCAGGAGGACAGAAGAATATTGGTAGCCTGTTCTGAAATATTATATTGTCTGCAGGGACAATCTGAAAGACATTAAAATAAGACTGGTATTAAGTTCATGCGTTTTACCGCTTGACGGCTGTGAAAGTAAATTTTCGAGACGTGGTAGAACTACTGGTTCCTCTACCAATAAGTTAAGTAATCTACCCAACCACGGCTGGGTGAGCCACTTGGGTACAATAATAATGCCTTCTGCTTGATCTTGTTCCACTTTTCGCAGACATCGTCCGACAAGTGAAAATGGTGGAAATGCATAGAAATAAAATGACCCCCAATCCAAAGTGAATGCATCACATGCAAATGCTCCTGGGTCCGGTTTCCATGAAACATACTTATTTATTTGGACATTTAGCCTTGAGGCAAAACAATCTATGTCTGGCTCTCCAAACATTTCAATCACCTTGAGGAAAACCTTTTTCTTTAGCATCTACTCCAGTTTATCACTGAACACCCTCGACTGTCTGTCAGCAACTGTGTTCAACATTCCGGGAACATGGGCAGCCGTAAGCCATAAAATCCGCTTTTCACACCAGATCCAGATTGCTTGTTCTATTTCATTGCACGCAATCGACTTGTAGCCCCCATATTGTTAAGATATGCTACAGGCTACAGGCTACAGCTGTAGTGTTGTCAATCCGGCATAAAATGTAGGCCTTCTTTAACTTAGAGCAAAAGGCTTGTAAAGCAAAATGGGCTGCCAACATTTCTAAATAATTCTCGTTCTGTTTGACTATAAAACAGTGGGCCAAATTCTACCTCAGAAAAAGCAGCAACCAGTTTGCCTACTGTAGCGGCAACTGACCTTATTGAATGGCAGCCAACTTGTAGTGTGTTCATACATGCAGATTTAATATCAATCTTTCGATCACTTGTTAGTGTCACTTGCATTAAATGAGAATCTATGATGAACCCAAGAAATTGTATTTCCTTCATTGGTTGTAAGATGAATTATCTGGGTGAATAACAAAACCTATAGCGTGAGAGCAGAATGCCTGCCTTAGCCACAGCTTCAAGACAATCTTGGAAAGTCTTTGCTATAATAAGGGTGTCATCAATGTAACTGATGATGATTATGCCCATTGACCTTAACACTGCTAAGGGGGCTTCAACAATTTAGTAAAAATTCGTGGCCCTGAATGCTAGCCCATTTGGCAGCGCAGAAAAATGCCAACCTACTCCTTCCCAGAAAAATTGTAGGTATTTCCTATGCTCGGGAGAAATAGGTACTGAATAATATGCATCTCGCAGGTCAATTGATGCCATATAACAGTCTTGAGAAATAAGGCTATAGTTGCAGACTCAAAGGAATCCATTTTAAAGTGCTGATACTCTATGTGTTCATTCAAGTTGGACAGGTCAATAATCATTCTCAAACCCCCATCCTTTTTGGGTCTGGTAAAAATTTGGAAGTAAACCCACTCCCCTCATAGCCTAGTTTAATTACCCCACATTCATAAAGGCATCGAATTTCGCAATTGACTGCATCTTTCTCCCTGTCATCCAATTTGTACGGGTAAGGAATACTGTTTGGGCAAGGCGGCCCTTGTTAGCCAAATTCCAGTTGATATCTAGTCACAACTTTCAGAATGTATTTATCCGATGTTATTTAAACCCATTCTGCTCAGTAATCTTTTAAACGTCCTCCTACCCTAGAGAATCTAGTAGTCATCATAAGGAGAAAAGAAAGTAAGTTACTCACCAGCATTACAGGATTGTCTGCTTGGGATGCCGGATCATTTAAATCCTGCGCAGTTGTCTGTTTGTCGCGGTTTTTGTGTCGCACTCACAGACGACTTGTGAGGGATCTGGCCCAGCTTTTTGTAAAACTTGGAGCCTTCCTGCCCCTAAAAAAGACTTTGTAGAATGATAACATCTTGGTCTGGTGTACCAATCTGTCTCAGCATATTTCTGACGGTTCACATGTTCTGGTGGTCGGTAAGGGCGGAATCTAGAGGCCCCCTGTACTTTGGGTTGTTTTACCACACACACCGCCTTCTGTTCCTCATCCACATTTTTTACCGTTTTAGGTAAGTCGTCGCCAAACAACCATTGTGTTGGCTTCACCTCCGCCTTGCATAAATGAGAGTAACGTTGATGAAGATCTGGTTCCAGAAACTCCTTTCTCAACAAATTCAGTTCAAACTGAGCATGTGCCAATAGTGCAATACAGTCCTTTTCCATCTCGGAGGATGGGAGTTTGGCAGAGTCCAAGACTCTTACCATGGACACAAGTCCTTTAACTAACGGTCTTTGACAACGTTGGATTTTCAAATCCACGGAACGTGTTTTCGGGTTGGTATTATCCTAAATTATGGGGTTTATCTTGGGCACAAGCAAATCAAATTTCTCTGGTTTAGTGTATGTTTGGAACAGTTCACTTAGCTGTTTTTCCTCCAGTTTTGTTGCAAACAAACAGCTGCCCGCTAGTTCGGGTGCCACTGGGTCCCCTTCCTCTGAAGGGATCGCATATCTGGATGCAAAGCCTGCTGGCTTCAATGTTTCGGGTGAGCTTGTATTTGTTAGTGGTCACTCTACTCCGTCCACAGTATTTGCTTCCGATCGGTGTCTGCTCCATCTGGGTAGTGTTGCACGTTAGGCTGCGTACACACTGTGGCAGCTTCACTGTACTCTGTTTGGCCTAACGTTAGGTTCACGTTTGCATCCGACAAAATTTCACCGCCTTAAGTGGGAATGCTTCGTTGTTCATACAGATTAGCCACAAGGTGCTCAAAGAGCCCTTCAAGCTTATCCAGTCTCTTAGAGACATCTTCGGCTTCACACTAGGCCCCTTGCCTTTGGCGCCATTTCCGGCCTTAGGCTGTGGCTGCTGTTTAGGTTTAAAGTTAGACTCTGCAGGCTCACGCGCGTTACACGCAGCACTGTCCTTAGGCGAGATGTTATGATCCGTACTCGGACCAGCTGCAGATTTCTCTGCCATCGTCTCAAAAGCAATCCAAAAAATTGATCAAAAGTCCTGAGAAATCCTCAAAGAGATAGATTTGAGAAGGATTGCGTTTATAATTGAAGTTAAAGTGAAGATTCCAACGGATAATTAAAGAACGTCCCTGGATTTCGAATGACTACGAACATGGATTGCCAGCGAACTGACTACGCATGCGCGGGCGGGATCTCACATTATCTTGAACGTTTTACGAGATAAAATCAAACTTTCCTTACCTGTTATGACTACTTCCATATTCGCCAGAAATACTACACTTTGCCCCTCCTTAAGATTTTATTTGGACAGATGGGGTCTTTCTTTATTCTGGACTTTTTCAGAGAAGGTAAACTTTATAGAAAATTTTGACGTGACTCTCCCATTTAGGCCTACCAACTTGGACCCTTAAGTGGAAATTGACCCATCGATTACTCTTTTTATGTTATTTTACCCTAAATTAGTACCCTTTTCTCTTCTAGATTGCACTGTGTGTCGTTTGGTCCCATCTAGTAACTAACTAAAAGAAAAAGACGTACGGGAAAGGTCAATTAAAACAGGGCTGTGCGCGTTATCTAGTAACACCTCCCTGGTGCCTGGTCAAAAACTCACAAAAATACTGGCTTCGTGGCATTTAGAAATTAGTGCACACATGCGAATGTACTTAAGTGATGGATCCCCCTTATCTGAGCAGGAAAAACGTTGGCAAAAATGTTAGCGGCCTACATGTTTAGTTCTTCATATTTTCACGGCGCTTGCCAACAAGAGACTGATCCTACTCGAAGTTTCGTTCAGAACAACACAGTATCGACAGAAATTTGGGAAGACGTGTAGAGGGCGTGTATTCAGTAGTCCGTACTCCGAAAGGGTGATGTGTAATACTACACGGTCTTGTCCAAGACTGGGCACAGGTGTGCAAACACAACTATGACCGTATGATACTCTTTCTCCCAGGGTGGTGGCTTTTAACCCGACTCCATATCCCCATCTAGGACAAATTCCCGACTGAGGCTGCGAAGTCTGTCCGATTCAGTAAGGATTTGGCCAATGGGCCAATGGCCACTTGTCAGAAGCTCTACACTGCGACAAACTTGAAGACGCAATTTAAGCCCACAACCATTCTCTTACTCGTGGCTTCCTCGACTAGGCCAAGTAAACTTTATAAAAGTTCGAAACGACTCTAACATTTGATTTTTGCTCGATTTTGAGCCGGTTTTTCCCCAAATTTGTTTTTAGTTGCTTTTTAAACCCACCGTTACATTCTTCTTCCTCGGATGACAACGTCACTGGCGCGTTGTTAAATCCAGTCTACCTCTCTAATAGCACACAAGCACTGGATTAAATAAAGGACACATACAATGGTCATGTTCTTTTGTGACATTATGTATTATGTAGTTTTCATACTATAAGAAATGTATAATTCATGTACTTGAAATGAAGCATATTGCAAAACACAGGCAGAAAGAGGTCAATGTTGTAAAATATGAAAATGAATGAAATGGAGGAAAATGCATAAATGAGTCACTTATAATTGCAATCAAATAGGCTAACGAAGCTTTTGGTTCTTTCTTTGGCAAGAGAGATCGATGGTTTAATCAAGGCTAAGGGGGCAGTAACTCACAGATTATCAAGCTAACAATGTCCTCTACACTCGTTAGACGTGGCAAGTTTAAAAGATGTTACCTGTAAGGGAGGATGGGCGTTGTAATTTGTCAAAAGGCGGTTGGTGGGGGAGCACATTGCCCTCCTTCCCGAATTTTCGAAAGAACTGAACTTCGGGATATTGTCTGGTGGAAAAATTCGGACAACCATTTGAGTTGAGAAGTTGATTGTTTTTCATTTCTTTTGTTATTTTACTGACATATTTAGGCAACATTTGTTTGTAAAGGTTGGGTGGAATGTAAGTTAACAGAAGAAATTCTTTTCGAAAGAATGCCATTTCCGGTGTTATGGGAGGTATTTTCGGCCAAAGAAATTTCCGATGTACTTCACGACAAATGATGATGGAGCTCCCGTTACATAGTATATGCAACACAGTAAACAAAGGGGTGGCAATACGCGGTGGCAATTATTAGATTGTCGTGGTTGCCTTGGGTATACAGTGCCCAAAATATACATTTTCTTTACAAAAAATAGTGAAAAATGAATGCGAAACACACACACACGCATACAAAATCCATGAGAGGAGTAAGTGGTAGCCACAGCACAACGAAATTGAGGGTTCACTTCTTTTTCGGTTGCTAAGAGCATTTATCATCTAGACGCCAAGGTCTAATACATGCCCCGTACAAAATTTTGGGCAATTTGAAGGCAAAAGTTAGGTCCAAAATGGTTAAGTCTCCGGCAATCAGTTGTTGTGCTATACACATCAAGTGTTTCAAGAACGACGACAACATTTTGGTACTAAGTACCTGAAGAAGAGGCATTTCTCTCTCCTATTTCCCGAAGACTTAAACGGACATCTGCAATTTTGACGCCGAATGAATGCCATTTTATCTTCATCACTGTAATGCCAGGTTTGGCGTTACAAAATGGCGACATGTATTTCTGGGATTTATTTGCTACTTTCAGAGGAAAAAAAACGTTACCTTACAACAGTAATATAACGTTACACCTGCGCGACGATCACGAATAATGGGTTCAGTCGTCTTAAACAGATACCGTGATATAGGCTCTTGCCTTTAGCTTGTCACAGTCTCTTAAAGTACTAAGCTAAGTGTATCTAAAGCCCGGGTCCCACTTACGCGATTCAACTTGCGATTCAACTTTCAACAATTTGCGCGATTTTTCAAGCAACTATCTTCGCAACTGTGTGGTGTTCCCACACGCGCAACTCTCGTGCAACATTAGTTTGTGTTGCCTATGGAGAGGTCACCCAACTGCAATAATAATATAGGTGATGGTGAAGATTCCCGGAAGAATGCATTTGTTCCCCTCCTTGTCATTTGACGAAAGGAATCTGAGAGATTTGATTATAGGCCTACGAAGGTGCGTGGACCGTATCATAGAAGTAACACCTCTCTGGAAGAACTACCTCGGATAAATCATAGAACACATGCCTGTCATGACCTGTCGGACGAACTGAGTTGAATAGAACATAATTATCAGACTAGTGGGCATGCATGGCGTACGAGGCGCGGGGAATTAAGAGGGAAGGCCACTCCCAATATTTACAAAATATGAGTTTTGTGGAAGTGTCTAGAAAAATTCGCGTCTAAAAAAGTTTGGCATGTTTAATTATCCGTATACTCTAACAGCTTATGAAAAGCAATCAACACTGAGCTTAACTTCATATTCCTGCACAACGTACTACGGTAAATGGCTAAATTTTCAATTTTCATCAAAAATTTGCCAGAAGAATAGGAAAAGCATCACAGTCAAGGTCAGATTTAATCATGAAAAATCAAGAAATAAACCTTCGTGAAACATTAGGTGAGAAGCTTATAAAAATAATTATTTCTCAGTTCTTTGTCATCTGTATAGTGTTGCGCGACATAATTTTCTAAAATATCCTAATATGGTGCTTTTAAAATTTGCCCCAAAATAAAATGTCATCCTTCATAGTCACATTTAAATCTTCAAGAAAAATAGAAAAGATTATACAAATATTTGACACAGCTTAAAATGGGTAAAATCAAATAACTTTTCTCACCCCACTTCATTAACGTGGGCACAAATTTTTCGAAATGGTAAACAGAACATTTGGGTGATCTTTGCAAAACCGTTGGACGTTGTTTTCCAATGTCAGATTACAAGGACAGAAGTGAGCGTTTATACTGTAACCCAAATTTTACCGTAACGAATCAATCAAAATCTGTCTCATGAGTTATAGTGGCATAATAAGTGTGATGTTTTAATTTTAACGAAACAGATTAAAAGAAAAATGCAGGCTCCCACCTCATATCGTACTTCGTCAGAGGCCGCGGAGCCAATTTTGAAGGGCAGGGGCTAATCATCGAAGCGGTCCAATATGTCCAATAAAATAAATGCAGTTTAAGGCGGTCCAAAATGCAGTTTCATGCGGCCCAAAATACCCACAACAAAAAAGTGCGGGGGTTAAAGCAACCCCCCCCCCCCGTCTCAGCGGTCCCTTTTCGTATTTTTCAAAATTGGGTAATATCGTGAGCGCCGATTCTCAGGAAACGGACCAGGGGACATGTCCCCCAATACTTAATATTCGCCCATTACCGGTAACTTTAACTACCCACAAAGTATTTTCTTTTAAATGAGGTAATAACCCCCCCCCCCCCACCCCATTTACCAAGAATGAAATGGCCGCCCCTATAGGTGATATTAGTTGTTAAGATTATGAGACCCCGGACTCATTTTCAGCCTGAGTTCATGAATCAATGAGCAAAATATGGTAGTTTTTGCATCAAGACCCTTCGAGACGGCAAAGAAAAAAAAACACCGGGAATGGAGTTCCTTCACACCCCTCCGTGCATCAGGACGGCGATCATAAATGGGGAACATGCGAGGAGTTATGATGAAGTAAAGAAGTCATAGGCCTAAAGCTAAAACTGGGACCATGCATGAAAACCTGGAAAATGAGAATAACATTGTCTATAACATAACATAACATAACATAACACAACACAACACAACACAACACAGCACAGCACAGCACAGCACAGCACAGCATAACATAACATAACATAA
The DNA here is from genome assembly GCA_037179385.1 of Holothuria scabra. Taxonomy (NCBI): domain Eukaryota; kingdom Metazoa; phylum Echinodermata; class Holothuroidea; order Aspidochirotida; family Holothuriidae; genus Holothuria; species Holothuria scabra. The sequence goes on from CM074200.1 coordinate 30,300,526, forward strand.
CATAACATAACAGGTTGAAGAGCAAAGGAGGGCCAAGGCCCCATAAGATGCCCTGAAGTCCAAGCCCTAATCAAAGTCAAACCACCAAAGCTTGACAACAGCCCCAAACAATCAGATTCTACCACAGCCATGGAAAAACCTGTCAATGTTACCCCTTAAAGCAGTGAACTGAGGGGGAATTAACTACCCAATCTGGTAGACAATTCCACTCGTTGACAACTCTATGGGAGAAACTAAACTTCCTTATGTCAAGCCTTGCAAAAGGCTTTTCAAGCTTTTTACAATGCCCACGCATCCGAGAATTACCTTGAACCCTTAAATAACTACAAGTCAGAAGGGGATTCCTTTCACAAAGGAACTTGAAAACCTGGAGCATGTCTCCCCTAATCCTTCTCAGCTCCAAGGTGGTAAGCCCAAGATGTTTAAGCCTAGCATGATAGGGCAAATTTCTCACCTCAGGAATGAGGCGAGTGGCTCTCCTCTGAACCTGCTCTAAAAGAAACTTGTCCTTTTCATAGAAGGGACTCCAAGCCTGAGCTGCATAGTCAAGATGGGGTCTTACCAACTGCTTATACAAATTAAGCACGATATCCTTACTAAAATTGATGAAATTCCTCTTGATCAATCCAAGCACTCTATTAGCCTTTACAGCAGTGGCTGCACACTGCCTTGATGACTTTAAATCCCCAGTAATTACAACACCCAGATCTTTCTCAGAGGTGACATTATTTAAAACACAACCATTCATGTTATAATCATAGCTAAAACTTTTGGGACCAAAATGAAGGACCTTACACTTATCTGCATTAAAAGACATTTGCCAGATCTGAGACCAAGAAAATAACCTATCCAGATCTTTCTGCAGCAGTAAGGCATCATCCAAAATGCTAATCTTCCTATAAAGCTTAGTATCATCTGCAAACTTACTTATACGAGATGTAAGAGAACTATCAATATCATTGATGAAAATTAAGAAAAGAAGTGGGCCAAGGACAGAACCCTGCGGTACTCCACTTGTGACTTCTTTCCAAGAGGAGAAGTTACCATTGACAGCAACTCTCTGAGATCTACCATGAAGCCACGAATTTATCCAATCAGCACAATTGCCCTGAACCCCTAACCTAAGCAGTTTAACCATTAGCCTACCTAATGGAACTTTATCAAAAGCCTTTGAAAAGTCAAGGTAAATGACATCAACGCCATACCCAGAATCAAGAGATGAAGAGACATCTTCAAGAAAGCTCAGTAAGTTAGTAACACAAAATCTGCTTGGCAGGAAACCATGCTGTGACAGATTAAGTAACTCATTATCTAAAAGATACTTAAGTAAACTATCCTTAATCAAAGATTCCATAACTTTGCACACAACACTGGTTAAACTGACAGGCCTGTAATTGCAAGGATTACTTCGATCCCCCTTTTTAAAAATTGTAGTAACATTTGCTACCCGCCAGTCAGTAGGAACAAAACTCGAATCCAGACACTTCTGAAAAATGATGGAAAGAGGAACTGACAATCATATGATTGTAGACCCTGAGGTAACCTGTGACGTTGGTAACATAAGATGTGTGTTCTGATGTCAAGATCGGTCATAGTCGCAAGGTACAACGTGTAATTAACAGTTAAAGTAGCCCATTTCCAAGCATCACAAAAGTCATCCACCTATACTAGACTGAGTCTAGGCCTAGGCGAGGCGCAGTAACGATATAGTGCTGGTTTGATATGTTGTAAACAACGACAACGTTACAATATCTAGGCTGTACTGATCATTGTGTACACTATGTATGTATGCTAGGCTGTACACTCGCTACTCGAACTCACCTTTCGATTGCATTTGTACCTGCTGTACCAAATTTCGGGGCAAAATTTTCCAAAGCTTGTCTTTAATAGGTCTGATAACTGTTAATCCTTCGAGTCCGTTTGCCAGAGAAATTGTTACAGCACACACGCCTTCTCTAAATGCGAACTTAATGGGCTGTCTTTACTGCCATTATTACCAACTTAGTGTTCACTTGATCAGTCAAATTTCGCGGAAAGCACAGTTCAACGCATGCGCAGTTCGAAAGTTGATTGTAAAGTTGCAGCAAAATAGAACATGTTCTATTTCCTTGAATCGATTGTAAAGTTGATTCCCGGTCCCACTAAGCAACTTTTGTATCAACTTGGTTGAAAGCTGAATCGCAAGTTGAATTGCGTAAGTGGGACCCGGGCTTAAAATGCTAAACGTATCCATCATATGGAAAGAGTAGATAACAACAAAATCACGAACACAGCGCTTATTTGAACGCGAACGCAACTGTTTTTGTACCATATTTAGGGCTATATGTTATGACCGCTATAAACAGCACGCGCGTACGTCAGATTTTATCCACAGCGTTTTTTGTTTCATTACGGATGCACACCCTCGCGCGAACACTGAAAGTTATCAATACATGCCCAGAGCGTCGACACGCCGCACATAGTAATGTATGTAATCGATAGAGAGAGCACGCATTTCTTTTGGCATATTGAACGCGATATTTCGGAATTGTCTCTGAATTTGTGCACATTATACGCAGGCAAATCTTATACGCAGGCAAACCGAATGAGTGGCACGTATGTCACCGAAAATACACACAAAAAAGAGACGATTGATTTTTCGAAACACTGCAACTTTGGACCTAACTCTTGCCTCCATGCATGGACATTCCGCCATTGTGACCTTGGCCTCTAGTCAGTAAATACTCTTACTTCGGCTTCAATTAAGAGGACTTAAAATCTGAGGTATTCAGTGCGTGCAAGCCTGCAAGGTGAGGGATTGCTTCTCCACATATTATATAATACATGTTACTGTTGAATATTAGATACATGCAAGCAAGTATGTAAGGTAGCAATTCCCCAAATGTATTTCAAAAGATGCAGCAAACGTAATTTGAATATCCTGTCCTATGCAGAGAACAAGCTTCAGGGAAATTACCTACTACTTGCACCGATTTTTCTTTAATGGCAGGCTTATCTTTCACGAGCTAATGCATGTCTTTCAGTATTTTTTAATCATTATCCACACCTGTCATTGAAGAATATAATTCAATATTTTAACTGTTCCTTCTGAACAGTAATCGTAATTTCAGTCAAGTTTGAATTTCAAACACAGGGCCTAGGTGGAGTTGTAACGAGCCACTCAATTTGGCAATCGAGTTATTTACTAATTTCTATCTGACCCGACTCGAGTCGAGTTAGTGACACGAGTCATTGTACTTTTTCCTTTTTTCTATGAGAAAAAATTTCCTTTGAAAATTACGGTAGTTACTCGAGTCACGACTCGTTACGACTCTGATTCAATGTGACCTACTGCACTGGCCTCTTCCCTACCAGTAATAAATCCCCTTTTTTTTTCTTTTTTTTTCCAAAAGCTAGAGTTTGGTATGAGTTGCTTTTGTCACCGTGTTTTACAGTGATCCATATCAGACTACCATCCCACGTTATTTGTAATTAAAACTAAGAAACATGTCTTTTCATACATAATACCTGTCAAAGGGACATCAGGGCCAGACAAATTCCTCAAAATAGATTACAAGTACAGTGTTCAATTAACCAAAATGCAATTAGTGAAACATCCGTCCTACAATCTCCGCTTATATGCAGATTGCCATGAATCATTGCAGCTGGCTAAACTTAATATCAAACATACAGATTTGAATTATCCAATGACCAAGGTGAAGAAGTTGGGGAAGGGTGACTTTAAGATACACTTTCTAGCCCACCACCTTTTAATGAGTGAACTTTTCAAATTCACAGAACAGAGAGTTCGTACATCATCACTAAAATTCAGTCTTCTTTACCATAGTTTATACAAGGAGGTCCTTGTAGAACCTCATTGTTTCATTCTTGGCAAGTTCAGATAAACTTCGTTCCTTTTTTGACTCCCGTTGAATGTTTTCAAAAAGAGCGCCACCTTTCCTTTGATGCTGGCTGTTGGAGCGAGAGTTTCGACACTCATATGGCAAGCGAAATGTCCAATAATTAGAAAAACCAAGTTTATCGATCGAAAAACCAAGTTTATCTTTCGAAAAACCAAGATTATCAATCAAAACCATGTGTTTCGCCAATAAACTTGGTTTTTCGACCGATAATCTTGGTTTTTCGACTGATAAACTCGGTTTTTCGATCGAAAAACTTGGTTTACCTAATTATTGGACATTCGGCTTCGAAAAACCAAGTTTACCTTTCGATATACCAGATAGATCGAAAAACTTGGCTTTTCGACTGAAAATCCAAGTTTTTCGACCGATAAGCCAAGTTATTTTGAAAATCCAAGTTTTTCGACCGAAAGACCAAGATATGGAGATAATCTTGGTTTTTCGACCGATAAACTTGGTTTTTCGACCGATAATCTTGGTTTTTCGACCGATACACTTGGTTTTTCGATCGAAAAACTTGGTTTTGCTAATCATTGGACATTTCGCTTTCCATACACTCATCAACTCACTCCTAGTTCGGTCTTCAGTCTGTGAAATTTCTCTACCACTAGGTCATAAAATTCATACTCCAAGGACATCTGATTCTTCAAAATCTTCTTTGTTGAATCTAACGGTTCGTGTCTATTTATAGTCTTGTATTTGTCTGATGATTCTTCAACACCTGTGAAAAGGAAAACAATTACGTAGAGACGGGCTCTCGTCATTCCAAAGGAGCCTTAATTTTTCTTAACTAGTAGGAAAAAAATTCTCAATTAGAGACTCCTATTTGAGTAACAGTACGTTAAACTAGTATCCTTATAATTAGGGAGGGGGGTTAGAAGTGACCAAGTGAGGCTGATCCAAACTGTATGAATGAGAAGACTTACCCTTTAATCTTAAGGGAAGCAGAACTGAATGGTTTCAAACATTGAAAGACCTCTAACTTCACGCATGAAATTGATCTGGTTGTTTGGAAGGTGGATATTAGGAGTCGTTTTGAAACTTTTTTCCGCCTAAGACTAGAGTTAATAGGTCAGTTTGGTAATTCGTTGCAGCATGGAATTGTGGGGCATAGCGTGGATTTAAAAACCGAGCTCAGCACGAAGCTTACAGCGTCCCCTTATTTCGTCAGTACGTGCTTTCATCACTATGAGTGTCTTGCCAACTCGAACGCAAATAGGGGTCTACTTTATGGCAAAATAAAATGCAAGTTGCAACAGCAGACAATTTAGACACAATCCAATACACAAAACCACACTTGAGTTCTCTCTTTATGTTATGTACGGATTAAGAAAGAATGACTTCACGCAGTTTTCATGTTATGGAATACGTATTATAGAACTGGGCTTGGTTTGTATCCCGACGATTTGGAGGATGTGCGCATGTGTATAGCCATCAAAACGAATGACCTAACTGGCTAATAAGCAACGTCTGGTAATATTAGTTATTTCACTGTTTTTCCTTGCATACCCCAGGTAACACCTTTTCTAGAGTTGTTAATGTGATTTGTCGATTACCGGTTACCTCAAAGGACGAAAAACTCCTTCCGTTTTAAATACACGGCAATGCATACCACAGTTACCACTCAGGTATATATAGGTCCGTCTGCAGTAAATCTCCCCCCCCCCCCCTCCCAGGTGTCGGGGCATCCGACTATTCATGACTAGCTTGCAACTCACTCGTTTGTGTGCGATTTTTCGTTAAGTCCTTCAACATGTCAGGTAATAATCTCTCCAAAACTTGCAAAGTTGCTTCAAATTCGTCAGTTAATCCAACCACGGTGTATCTCTTCAAGTGGTTCTTGGCCTGTTTGAGCGTCCATCTTGATGCAACGCTTTACCAAAAAAAAAAGATTCAGAAAGATGTACACTACGTCAGGGAAAGGGACAACAAAATAAAAGAGGAACACAGAAATGCCTTACTGGAGTACTCCCCCACCCCATGCCGGAGTGCACCCTAAAAAGTGAAGAGAGAACAAAATATACATGCGATTAATATGAAAATTCCACATTTAAAAATACCTTATCCATATTTAAAAATCCTATCCCTACGTACAAGTTTAGCGGTCCCCAATTTTCTCAGGTAATCTTGCTTCTGGCTACGTCAAATTACTGTTATCAGTGACCTGGCATTCTGTTGCAGCTCCCTGTTTTATGCATACCCATGCACGCTAGTTCGAACTGGTTTGAATTCGGCTTGAACTGTTCATCTGATACTCTTATTCGTGATATAAAGGAATCATCAGTGGTACCGTTGCATGGGCATGGGATGTGTGCCCATCTCCAGCCTCCCATGCGACAGACGACGTCCCTGGGCATCATCGTTTCTTTTACCAAATATATGTTGCTAATATTTATTGTTAGTTCAAAGTCGTTCGGGGAACTTTCGAGACTAAACGGCAATAATAAAATTAGAGCAAATGCTTGTTGTATATGTACGTAAATCACAAACTCGAAAGAATCATTCATTGTAATGACTGCATTAGCGAAAACTAATGCAGTCGGCTGGGAATGCTTCTTTGAGAACATAAAAATAGTTCCGTTAAGACTTATTATTAGTATCTCATATAACTTTGACTTATACAGCAACCTTTATTTTAAGGTAGAAATCATCAAAGTGTCTCTGCATCGACAACAAAGATACACTTTAAACAGTAAAGTAGCTGCTTCCTTTTCAAAGATATTAAAATGGTTTCGACTTTTCATTTTACAAAACGAACACGACGTGGGTAACTGATTTTTCCATAATGGAATGCAAATTTTTGTCGACACCGTTAATCCCCATGGAGAACTTGAAACTGAAAATACCCATTGTTGTATATTATACTGTACATTAATGAGTGTATAGCATACGATACAGTAATATATATATTATATACAGTAATATAACTGTTAGATTGTATATTATAGTGTAATACTATATCTTATAGTATTATAGAACAAAATGAAACAGTCAGACTTACGAGCGGACGCAGCATTGTTTATATTATGCTAACCCTAGTGTATTAGTACTCAGGAAGCTTGGTGTTTTACTGACGCAATGGTACAACCGGCTGTGAATGTTCTTTTACCGATTTGTGATGAATAACAGTAATTCTATGTACGTTGCAGTGGGTGATAATCACAAGGGGAGGGTGCATGAAAGCCCTATAGGTCTTAGAAGTATTTTATCCATTCAATTGATGATATAGGAAATAGCAATGTTATAGCAACCGTACACTTGATCCGGATCTGATCGCCCGATGTTATCAGCGTATCCAATTACGTGTATGGCTTGATCCTGGTGCATTTACACTTGTCTCGTAGTCTGATCCTCCTCTGTGCTATAAGCTGAAGTCGCTCCAAATGAATTAAGAAATACAGGTACATGCGCGTGCGCACCAAAGTGTGAACAAAAATAGAACCTGTACATGTACCATGCATACCGTACCTTAACTCACCGTTGATCCGGCGAGCATTTACACTACAGATCTGATCGCCTGCGCGTGGTCTGATCCTCCCCCTTACTAGGATCAAAATCGAAGGATCAGATCCGGATCTGATCTGCATTTACACTACAAATTTGATCTCGAGCAGTGGATCAGATCCCGCGCAGGCGATCAGATCCGGATCACGTGTAAATGTACCCTAATGCCTAGGACGACACTTTCTGGCGACGGTCACTTCCTCCTTCCCGTCATACAACCGTTGCAATAGTGACCTGGAGTGAATAACGTCACATTTTTCATGCCGTTATGAGGTGAACTAACGACAGGGTCAACCCAGGAGGTGACGTCATTATGATGTAGATGAAGCCCTTTTGGAAGAAGACTTTTGTTAAAAAGTTGACGCCATCTGCCCCATTTGATAACCTCACACATGTGTACATGTGTGAGCTAAAAAGGTCGTGGCCGGCTCGACTTGAACCAATAGGTTGGAAACTGGGCCGTTAAACTCCATCTTTGACTAACTAATTACTTTTTTAATATATTTTAGTTTACCGTCCATGACCAATAGATTTATGACGGTCCTTTAAATAAGTATTAAAAAATACTACACAACAAACGCACAAACATTAATATATGGATCGTCCCTTAAACCTCTTGCCAAATTCCTATATTTTCTTTGGTGTTAAGTTCAAACATAAAGCTCCGTCCTGTGTCATGATGACTAATGATTATAACAACAGATTCTAAGACCATGAAAAGAAATAACACTGCAGGCGCCAAAAATTCCTGTACAATTCTCGCTTTCATTTTTCCGGGTTTTGTAAGCGTGTGTAAAAAATCATTAGATGGTCTCTTCTGACCCCAACCCACGCTCCCTGCGATACGTTTTCACGATCCTCGGAAATTATCAGTTCACAATTTAGAAACATTTCATGCTGCTAATTCTTTATTCGACATTAAAAGTAATCTACCCTGTAAGAGACTTCCTCGTAATATTTCTGCGAGATCACTTACTTCAGTTCGATTCTCTTCTTCCATCAATTTTTTAATGACATTACCCTAAGTTGGGAATGTAAAGAGAAAGCACCCTCTGTGTATGCACGTCGCAATTCAGCCTTTGGGAAAAAGACACTGCATTTGATAAATTAACAATTAGACAATTTATTAAGCCACACTCTAAAAATCTTGTTTAGCAATTAAACACTTGTTTTACCCCGACTTTGTAAACACGTTTAAGTTCTAAACATGCTTAGCAATTAAACACTACATGTTTAGCAATTAAACGTGTTTTAAAACGAAATGCTTGGGAGTTTGACACACATGTTTCAGCGTCTAAACATGTTTAACAGTAAAGAGTTTAAATCCTATACACCTTTTTCAGGGAACAGATTCAATCTTAGCAATGGAGAAATGACGTAAAATGAAAACGATATTGGTTTAGCAAAATACGATGCAATAGATTTGACTTCCATTTCCGGGTAAGTCAGTAAGTTAGTGTTCTCTTTTTTCGATTTAGACTTCCGCGTAAAGAAATATTATATAGATAATACCTTTAAAAGACATATTTACCTGCAGTTCGGAGAAAAACCGCAAAACAGTCTCATCATACCCGACCCAGGAGAACAAAGGGATGAACCCTTCATGACGCACTCGTCCAGTGTGTCATTCTGTAAAGGAGAACACACGTTAATTCAATTATTTTATCTATACCAATATTATACTAAAGGTCACACTGTTTAGAGCAACGGTTATTCACCTTTTAAGCCTCACTATCACCTCAGACACCGTAGTCGTGTGATTTACACAAATTCTACGTAAAATGTGACTACACCGACAAAACACGGCCATCAGGGCACAGCCCCTCACGGAAAATTCCAAGCGACACGACCACCATGGTATAAGGTCATCATTATTCCCGCAGCTCATAAGTCAGGGAGAGGTGATTTTATTCCACGTAATGCTCTCTAGACTCTGCAACACTACTCCATTGATAACTCAAGATATCTTATTTTCACTAAATATTATGGCAGTTATTACCTGTTCATAACTCCTCCAGTTTTGATCAAGACAACAAAATGTTGTGTAAAGAGGAGGCTTGGCTTCAGACTCTTTTTGTTTTTCAGTTTAAATAAATATTCTGTTTACCTTTTGTAATTTGATGCTGCTGAAATGCGTGAATATCTTCCCATGTAAATCTAACATAAAATAACACCATTGTGTAAGGCATACATTCAACAAACTTGGTAAATATTCCCAAGATGAATATCATTAAAGGGGCACTCAGAATTTGCTTGTACAAGTTTTCCCAGACTTTTAATTTGCACAACAGTCCTACACTGAACAAAAACTAACAAGAAACAACATGTCATTAGGGGCAAACTTTGTGATAGGTCACCAGTGGCGCAGTCACGGGAGGGGGTTAGAACCCCCATTGTCTCAACCTCTCAGCGTAAAAAATACTTAAAGTACCAGTTTTTCTCTCTATCCTTAGACTTTTCCCTCATGTCGTTCCCCAACCCCCCCCCCCCCTTTCTGACACAATGCCGGCTACGCGCCTGTAGGTCACCGTGCGGATTAGACTGTCTAGTCTTGCATCTGTCTGTGTGGCATTTTACCCGAAACTTTATTGCAAAATTCCGATTCATCAGTAACTAACACAGAATTAACATTTCTTCTCACTTGGAAGACCTACTTCAATGTCTGTTGATGCTGTTATATAAACAGTTAAAGGCCCAGTTCTCCAAACAGTACCAATTCTCCAAACCTTCTTACTGAAGCCCCTCCCACAATTGTCTGAAATTCATCCTTATCCAGATACAATCTCAGTTCATTGCTTCAGGGTGAGTAAAGAAAACTCATTTTATAGAATCAAAACACTCTCAGTACCGTTCATGCTGTGTAACATAAGCTTTGGTACTCTGCATTGTTTGAATTAGCTGTCAATCAAAAAGCTGAGCGAATTGAGAATTTCGGTACCCCCGTACCAAATATGTAGTTAGGGTGAGAGGTATGGACCTTTAAGAATGGAAAACGAAGTGCTGGAACATAAGGCTAGTTTCCCTTTAAAACTCTGATTGCCACTTTAAAGGAAAAAATGCGGTCACCCCGATCTGAAATAGAATAGTAGACTCTCCTGTTTCATGATGGCTCTAAAGAGTCATGTGACAATATTTTATTTTTTCTCCTCAAACGTGAAATTTTCCAGTAGTTACCTGCTTGCATTACCTGGAGTACGCAATACCGAAGTCTTAAAATGTTATGAAAATACTTTGAAGAGATTAAAAGAAGAAAATTGTGAGATTTAACTGTTGTTTCAAAATAAGCCGTGTAATGACTGTTCTTGCCTTTGAAGTAATGTCATGTGACTAATTCCTATGATGTATTATGCCGTCACATATTTGCAACAATGCCTATTACTTTTGGACAATTTTATTTTCTTTGAAAATGTATGGTCCAAAAGTTACGCTATTGAGGTGAGATTCACAGCAGACAAAAGAACATTTTGCAAGTTTTTAAGGGCTAAACCTCTCACCCCAAACTCCATTTTTGTAGCAATTCGCAGAAATTCTCAATTAGCTCAGCTCCTTAATTGAGAGCTAGTTCAAAAAATGCAAAATACCGAAGCTCATTGTACACAACATACATGCACTGTACTGAGAGCGTTCTGATTTCACATTAAGGTCTGTATACCCACCGTAGGGTAAAACAGCTCAGATTTTGTCTTGATGGGGACTCTTGAGTTTTGGACAGTTGTGGGAGGGACTTAAGTAAGTAGCTTAGGAGAATTGGAACTGTTTGGGGTAAGATGATCAGGCCTTTACATGAAGATTTTAGTCTAGGCTAGAAAATCCCTTTAAGTGTATTGTACCTTCTGAAGATTAATCTGACGTCATTATCATTTGAAAAGAAAGTGAAAGTTGTTTGCACTTCCCATTCTCTTCTCGTGTCTGAAATTAAACAATTGGTCCTTACAAAAATGATGACATAATCGAGTAAACACGGATGTATTGTAGCCTAGGTCTAAAGATACAAAACGGCTAAATTACCTCAACTGTTTGATATACAAACAAAGGTTCATGTAACTTTAATCCTGAACATATGGCAAGAAAAATAGTAAATATATTCATTAATTTTTTTGTTTCAATGTAAGTCGCGAACTTTGCACCGGTAAAATGGACAACTACAGGATGTTTTGTAGGATCATTACCGTACATGTTTAGTTTCGATGTTTCTATTATGTTTTGTTCATGTTTATTCGACTATCTAGCATACTGCCGAGTCATTTACTACACAACTGGAGCTAGGTTAGGAGTCATGTGTGTAAGGTGTAACTACAATTTTGGTACGGGGTCAGCTCAGTTCTTTGACTAACAGCTAATTCAAACAATGCAGAGTACCAATTTAAAGCTCATGTTACACAGCATGAATGGTACTGAGAGTGTTTTGATTATATAAATTGAGTTTTCTATACTCACAGCAAAAAAACTGAGATTGTATCTGGATGAGGATGAATTTCAGACAATTGTGGGAGGGGCTTCAGTAAGAAGGTTAGGAGAATTGGTACTGATTGGGGCGAGAGAACTGGGCCTTTACGTATCGACGAATTGCCGAGGCCATCTATTATCACATAGCAACGGGGAAACAGCACGTCTCTCCACTACAAAGACGTTCACTTGTAGGTCCCCGTAAAGAAATTTTTAAATGCACAGTTTTATGTTGTGGTCCTACAGGAAGCAGGGTATTCAGAAGGTGTGCCCCTCAGAAAAGGTCTGTAACCCCCTAGTGCTACTGCTCAAATAAGTCCTGACCACTCCACTGTTGGTCTGTCCCCTACATGAGTACGTCTGTTAGTGATCATGGTGTCATATTGATAAGCAGTAAGGTTTATCTATTTCCGGGTAAATGTGCACTGTTTAACAAGATGTTTCTTGATTGGTTGTTTCAATTTTATTGTATCGATTGTATTCTTTGTTAGGGTTAGGGGTTAGGTTAGGGATTAGGGCTACAGTAAGCCAGTTAGGAAATTGTTTATTAAATAGTGAGCATCACCCCCTACTTCTCCATGCATCAATGAAAGTAACTTTATTATTCTCACCATTACTTAACTCTACCAAAACCGTTATCTTCACGGCAGAAGGCTATTGCAGCACAGGTGTCTCTACACGTGCCCGTACTTTACTACAATTTCCCTACCATTTAATTCGTACTCGTTACTTGGTGTCCGTGACAGCATTTGCGTGGTCATAGGGGAATCACAGGGTCCACTGTCCCTAATGGAATTCTGAAAACAATTTTTTTCGTATTGCGTCTGCGGGTAGTTAAATATAATTTTTAGAAGGAATACCCCTGTTCTTATTCCCTTCACTCAGACCAGCGGTTAGGCCCTGCAGCTAGCCTTCTTTTATAAAAGAGGATGGCTACTCCAGATGAGTAGCCGTACCCTTACTCATCATGACTTAGTACCTGTACCCATATTCATAACCTTGTTCTGCAGTTCCTTTGTCACAAATGAGAAATAAAATTTCGCTCAAAACTTCCTTAACCGTTGACGTACATGTTTCTTCAAAATGTACGACGAATAAATGTGAATCGTAACTATGTAATGCACAACGTTTAGGTAACGGTAAAAACATCAATGTTTACCTGTTCTGAACCGTCTTTTTTGTGTATACATTAAACAATCAGAATTATCAAATTTCCCAAATCGTTCTTAACCTTCTGAAATCGTTTCGCTTGTACCTCTCGTGCAAAACCAACGCTTTCATTAGGTGCGTTCGATTTAGAGGCTCGAGCCGGCTCAACTGGTTCAACCAGTTTTTTAACTGGTCGAAATGTGACGTTAAATACGTCACCGGCTCAACTAGACCAACTAGACTCTCAAGAACCAATCAGGAAATAGGACAGTCTACTACTTTACCCAAGTTGGGGGTGACTGCTCTTGTCCTTTAAGTTTGCGAGTTAAACATCTTCTACTTGAGTGCTTTTATGGACCCCGTGTTGGTAGCTCCATGGTCAGTTTGAAGGTGGTATAGCTATGTAAAGTGTGTCGACAGCAAAACAAGGTACCTAGGCTACTTCCTTATTTACGGAACAACCCATACAAAAGGAAAACAAAAATCTTGGAGAGTCTTACCCAACCTTCCGGTAATTGATTCGGCTTGTATCCGTGGCTAAGCTGAGATGACCTTGCAGGTATGAGATGGTCGCCATTCCGCATAAAGTAATACTCGGAAACAAATCTTTGTAACGGATCACGGATCATGTTTATGTAAAGAAAACGGCTGGAAAAAGATAATTGCGTATGATATCAAAAATTTTTAATCTGGTTCCATAAACTATGTACCCAAGAAAAACTATGAATTTACTTTGCTTCTCATAGACGAGTTAAGAAATATACATGCTTCATTTTCCGGTTAGGTCAGTAGGTCATCAGTACAATGACAACAATCTCGTTTATTTGCGCATGCGTATTGCACGATGGCAACGTTATCCAGTCCTGCGATGACGTATTATTCCTGCATGTACGTGAACCTTTATGTCTAATAGCAGTGACAAATTCCCAAGTCTAAAAGCGGTGCATAACCCTCAAGGTAAAAGGTAAGCTTTGCCTGTGACCCATTCCAATAACAAGGCATTGTGTGCCAACACCCAAATTTCCAACTAGTCTGCTAAATCCTTTAAAAGTATTTGGCGTTACAACAATCAGAAAGCTTTAATAAAGGAGAACATTTTGTTCTAGAACATCTTGTGGACGGCATAGATATGAGACAGGTGACGAAGAAGTCGGTTGCGCGCCGGACTGAAGCACTTTCGGGTGGACCAATTGTCTCGATGACTTTGCCTTTTATAAAGGTGAGGTCAACAAGAAGATAATCTTGTGGAAACTTTACATCCCTTCCATAACACGCTAAGGTAACGTTTCTTGTTTTTGAAAAGGCTCTTCAATGTAAGTGTGATTGCTGTGATTGAAACGAGGAGTTCATGAAGGGTATCACCGACATATCTGTAAACAAGTTAAGAGAGGTAAAATCCTGGAAATATTTTCTACTCCATTAGAGGACAAAAACTATCTTGAACTCAATCAGTGGCGTAGCCAGGACTGTGTCCTGCGGGCGCACGACATAAAGGAAAAGTCTAAGGATAGAGAGAAAACCGCTTTGCAAGCTTGGGTCATGACCTACAATGATCACACTTTGCCAGAAAGATCACTGTATGCACTCCTTTAAGAGAAACACTTCGCTCTTTTGGGGTGAATTTTAATCTTTTTGGAATGAATTTCAATGTTCTCTGAGTGAATTTACCCTCTAATGGAGCGAATTCACACTTTTCATCTCTACTAGAGAGTTAACATAAAGTTCACCCTTTGGATTTCAGAATGGAGTCTTGGAAATACTGCGAACCCCGAAAACTTTAAACCCCACCTCCGGCATCCTTTACCACCTTCCCTGCGACAACTGGAGAAAAGGCCGTGGCCGGCCCGACAGTGGCGTAGCTAGGATATTTTTCAGGGGGGGGGGGGGGCAAAGCTCGTAAATTTTCCCAAAATTTTTCAGTTTCAGTTTCAATATATTTTCAAGATCAAGGTGCAAACAAAATACATAAATTTATGACAACAACAAGATTATCATGACGTCGGGTAATGTAACTATTACCTAAGTTAATACATGGCCTATACAAGATCCTGAACATGACAACTATGTACATAATATTAAGACAACGTCATCATGGGCCCGTTGTCACCCCCATTCCCAGTGTTCAATTTAATAAGATAAATTTTCCGAACAGATGAAATAGATTAATTTTCCGAACCAGCCTTTAAAAATAAGGTAAACATTACGTTTGTCCAGGTTTGCAGGGTTATTATGTCCAGACAACCGGGGGGGAATTTGATCCCTGAAAGTGGGTGGGGGCAACATTGGACAGACTACTAAACGACGCCTAAGGCGCCGCGAGAGCACGAAGAGCTCCCCGAACGGCGTGGGGTCAGGGGCCCGCATTAGGGCCCGTGGTTCGGTCCAGGGGCAAAGCCCTGGTGGGGTCCGGGGGCGAGGCCCCCGGAAGCTCCTGGGTATTTACGAAATTGTAGGCATTAAAATGATACATTTTATCTTCAGCTTTAAATTACATAAGATGGGCACTTAAAAGACCACAAATATCACAATTTGACTTTTTACAATCATATCCTTACTCCGCATGATTAAAGTCGGCCGGAATCGATAATGGAGGGAGAATGGATTTCTTAAAATTTATGTTCTTCGGGGGCTCCCCCCTTGGTCCACCAGATCGTGTTTTCAGAACTAAAGCTAGGGGGCCTTTCTTGTGATGCGAATTCAGCCATTGTCAATGATGGGGCGCGCGAAGCGCGCCGAAAATGTAACGTTTGAGACATCTCGCTAATGAAACTGAAATAAAATAAGGGGAAGGATAGGCCACTTTTTCCTTTAGCTGAATAACGATTGCTCCCTCAAGACATAATTACTGAAGCACAAACACACCCTGGTTTCCTATATAGCCTTTTTCAGGTGGCTTTCACAGAGCTGTTACCTGGAAGGGGGCGAAGGCGCCGAAAAAATGAATTTTTCCTTCATCTTTGTAGTGAAATTGAAATAAAATTAGACAAAGAGTGGTCTCTTTTCACTTCAGCTGAATAAGGGTGACCCTTGCGGATATTTGTACTAAGCAAAAACGTACCGTTGGTTTCCTATAGAGTCATTTTCCTGAGAATTTTTAGAATCCTTATCTGATGGGACGTGCAGAACACGCCGAAAATAGACTTTTGAGACATCTCATAGAGAAATTAATGGAAATTAGGGAAGGTGTCCCCTTTTCACTTCAGCTAAAAAAGAGTGGAGCCCCAGATTAGGGTCAAATAAGATCATCGTCCTTTCAGAAAGCTTGGAGGCACTTGGTCAGAGAAGAGGACCAGAAGACGACTGCCTCCCTGACTCCCTATATATAAACCAGAATGCAAAAATGCATTGAGGTTTCGATGATGCATACAGAACATGTTCTTTTCAAAAATGCTGTATTTATTTTAACACATGGTGACCCAAGGTGACCTTTGACTCCATCAGTAAGTAACTGGTTTTTCGTTTGGTTTCGTTTCGTTTATTGTTTTATCGCTTTTACATATAAATATACACATATAGAGTATAAACTAAACAAAAGAACAACAGAGGAACTCAACTTTTTGAATGTAGAAGTGTTTTTCTTTTAACCAAAACACTTCTACATTCAAAAAGCCAAATTTCATGCTGTGCCTTAAGATATTCTATCCTATTAACAAAGTTTTCATAGTTTGATCTCTAATGACCCCAATTGACCCGCAACCTCCACAAAGGATGACAGAAGCCATCTTCCAACCATCACACATCCACATTCTAACTTTAAACTATCTCTCATTTTCCCACCTTGAAATACAAAGTAGGAAAGGTTTTCAAAGTTTGACCTTAGATAACCCCAGGTGAACTTTGACCTTTATCAAAATTAGTAGGGTCCACCCTCCCGTCATAATTCATTAACAAACCAAGTTCGAAAAAATCCAAGCTTCCTACCATTAGATATCATGCAAACAAGGATTTCGGGGTTTAAGCCTCCTGTGACCCTAGATGATCTTTGTTCTCTAACAAAATCAATAGGGTTCTCCCTCACATTATGATGCATCAACATACCAAGTTTGAGATTAATCCAGGTGTCCTACCTTGAGATGTCATGCAAACAAGGTTTACAGAGTTTGACCCCCTGCAACCCCAGATGACCCTTGACCCCTACCAAAATCAGTAGGATTTTTCCAAACATCAAAACGCATCAACATATCAAGTTTGAAATCATTCTAAGCTTCCTTGCTTGAGATATCATGTAAAAAAGGTTTTCAGGGTTTGACCCCCCCTTTGACCCCAAATGACCTTTGACCTCTACCAAAATCAATAGGGTTCTTCCTTACATTATGATGCATCAACATCTCAAGGTTGAAATCAATCTAAGCTTCCTTCCTTGACATAACGTGTAAACACGGTTTTCAGGGTTCAGCCCCCCTGTAACCCGAAATGACCTTTGACCTGTACCAAAATCAATACGATTCTTCCTTACATCATAATGCATCAACATATCACGTTTGAGATTAATCCAAGTTTCCTACCTTGAGATATAATGTAAACAAGGTTTTCCAAGTTTGACCCCCTGTGCCCCCAGATGACCTTTGGTCCCTACCAAAATCAGTAGGATTTTACATACATCATAATGCATCAACATATCAAGTTTTGAAATTAATCCAAGTTTCTTACCTTGAGATATAATGTAAACAAGGTTTTTGAGGATTGACCCCCTGTGACCCCAAATAACGTTTGACCTCTACCCAAAATCAATAGGGTTCTTCTTCCCTTCATATTGCATCAACATATAAAGATTCAAATCAATTCAAGCTTCCTACCTTCATATATCGTGTAAACAAGATTTTGGGGGTTTGACCCTCTGTGACCCCAAATGACCTTAGACCTCTACCAAAATCTAAAGGGTTCTTGCTTACATCATAACCCATCATCATCTTGAGTTAGAATGTAATACAAGTTTCTTTACTTGAGATATCATGTAAAAAACGTTTTGGAGGTTTGACCCCCTGTGACCCCAAATGACCTTTGACCTCTACCAAAATTTACAGGGTTCATCTACCCATCATACTGCATCAACATATGAAGTTTGAAATCAATTCAAGCTTCCTACGTTAAGATATTGTGTAAACAAGGTTTTCCGGGTTGGAACCCCTGTGACCCCAAATGACCTTTGAACTTGACCAAAACCCATATCATCCTTCTTCTTGATATGGGGCATCTCATGTACGAAGTTTGAAAACTTCCAGACATTTCTACCTTCAGATACTGTGTTAATGAGTTAAATGTAAAGTGTTTCAAGTCCTTTGAACATTTCTACATTGAGATACACTGTTAATTAGTTAAACGTATGTAAAGTGTTTAAAGTACCTATGACACCAAGTGTGTGACACCAAATAACCTTTAAACTCGTTGAAAACTGATATTGTTCTTTTTCTTGATACGGGACATCTATGTACCAAGTTTGAACACATTTAAACGTTCATACCTTCAGATCCTGTGTTAATGAGTTAAATGTAAAGTGCTTCAAGTCCTATGGCATTTCTACATTGAGATACTGTGCTAATGAGTTAAATGTAAAGTATTTTGAGTCTTTTGACACCTGTGACCCCAAATGACCTTTAAACTCAACGAAAACTTATGCTGTTCTTTTTCTTGATATGGGGCATCTATGTACCAAATTTGAATACTTTCAAACATTCCTACCTTGCCATATCGTATTGTAATGTGTTTCAAGTCCTTTGACCCCTGTGACCCCAGATGACCTTTGAACTCCACCAAAAACAATACGGTTCTTCCTCTTCATGTGGGGCATCTAAGTACCAAGTCTGAAAACTGTCAGATATTCCTATCTTGAGATATCGTGTTAACGAGTTAGTTGTGTTATATGTAAAGTGTTTCGAGTTTTTGACCTCTGTGACCTCAAATGACCTTTAAACTCGACCAAAATCAATAGGGTTCTTCCTCTTAATATGAGACATCAATGTGCTAAGTTTGAAAACTCAGCGACATTCCTATCTTGAGATATCGTGTTCACAAGCAGTGTCACAAACACACACACATACACACACACAAATACACGCATACATACAAACATACATACACACGCACGCCATCATGATTGCATTGGTTTCTCTTATCATCGAAACCAAAAAGAAAGAATGGGAACTCTGAGGCCTACAGGTATGTATTGCTGACAGTCTGAAATCGAATATGAATATAATGGTTGTGGAACGAAAACAAACGGAAATTGTGATAATTAAATGAGGGAATATTTCGTTCAGGAGGCTATGATTATGTTACTATTTGTAAGCAGCGTATTATCCAGTAGTGCATGAAGTTGATGAACATAACTTTAGTTCAACAATACGTAGAGAACTAGCTCGATGATGATATCCTATGATCCGGTTTTATAGCTTGTCAGTGTTTCGCAGTATACGTTGCACTGATCAAAATATTCTGCACGTGTACCACAGAACATTCACGCTGCTACGGAGAGAGGACATTTCTGCGGAACGCGAGTCAAGCACGCTTCATGCTGCAGTGACACAGAGGAGATCTGGGAAATACGAGCTTTGCATGAGAAATGTTTCACGATTACTTGTACTGAGATAAAATTTAAATAAATAGGAAAAGGAAGTATTATTTCGTCAACTTAAAATTGCCCCAGATTCCACAAATTTCCTCAAAATCTTTTCCGGGGGGTAACTTGCCCCCTGTCCCCCCCCCCCCACCATTGGCTCGACTTGAACCAATAAAGTTGGAAACTGGGCCGTAAAACTCAATCTCACTAACTAACTAACCTTCCATGTCTGTCTGTCCAAAGATATGACTTCCGTCATCTATTTTAACCCCTTTCCTAAGTGGCTTTCTTCTTTCCTACAGCCACAAATATGCAGCAATTAACAAGCATAAGTGAAACTTATTCAAACGTTTTAACACTTTTGAGGGAATTTGATTAGCAAGCCTTCACCCATTTCCTTTTTTTATTATGTTACATATACATACAGAGTTACCTGGTCTACGCTTGCACGTTACAAGCATGTGCTCTTAAAATAGCTACGCCTTACTGAATATAAGAAATAGTACAATCAACTCACCAATGAGTGTAGCTACTGGGGGCAGGGGGCAAGTTGCCCCCCTGGAAAAAAAATTTGGGGAAATTTTATGAAATTGGGGAAATTTAAAAAAAAATGATAGGCCCTTTTCCCATTTCTCAAAATTTTTGTTAAAATAAGAAATTGTGAGACATTTCTCATACAATATCCTTTTTTCATGCACCAAATAAAACCAAAAAACCCAGATCCAGTGTCGCATGAACCTGCCCGACTCGTTCCACAGAAACGCGTAGCAGATTGAATGTTCTCTTGTATACGCGCGGTTGTTATCATCAGTGCATTCCAGTGCACATGAAGCTGTTTTCATGAATTAAACAACAGCTGGTTAGTGTGGCAGCTCCCTGGTACAACTAACACTGAAAGGCTGTAAACCCGAACCAGGGGGCTCCCACTCTATTAGGCCTCCTTTCAGTGGCGTATGAAGGGGGGGGGGCATTGAGCCATGCTCCCCCTCACGGATGCCTTTTTTTGTTCTTAAAAATAAGTAGCCATACTTTAGAAACACAGATTTTACTTCAAAAGATAGCAGATGTTGCACCAGATTGCGTGTAAGGACACCCAATTTTTCAAAAATTTCCAAAGGGGGAAGGTTTTCTCTGCAAGGCCCCTCAGTAAATGCCAGTTTTCTTCATTCCTACAAATAGGCAAATTCTGTCAATTTTAAATTTTTACTTAGGTAGCCTCTGTATCCCACTGGTGACACCGATTTTCCCTAATTTAAGGAGAGGAATTAATTAGGGGGGGGGGGGATTAAAAGGGAGGGCCCATCCCATAGACTCCTTCCCCGGCCGGCATAGAGAGGGACAGGGAAGAGGAGGGTGTTCAGGTGCGGTGAGAAATAGTTTGCCATTTATCACGCAAGAGATGTTAGGGCTAAAATCATGAACAAACGGGAGTTCGATCAGTCACAGACAATTTCATCAATTCAGCGGACCTTTAATTTAACCAAGTTAGTAAGATAGAGTTCTGTGTCCCAGTTTCCAACATAGCACGGCCTTTTCCCTAATTTCCAGTGTAGCCAACGGTCACAATAGAGAAGCATTAGCATATTTTCAATTCATTGTATATTTGCCCCGAAAAGAATCAAGACCATTTCATATAGGCCTAAATGTGATAGTACATTTTTCGTGGTAATTTTCTGATCACTTAGCATGTTCCTGATTTTTTTCGTATTGCAAGCAAAAGCTAAAAATAAAGACTGCACGTTTAGATTCTCTTTACAGGCATGAATACGCATTTTTTAACCATCTAAGGAGTCTGATTTTTCGAAATTTACTCTACGCTCTGCGCCAACTGATGGTGGCGCTTCGCTCAGTCTTTTGGGCAAAATTACATTTTTGGGGTCTAAGTAGCTATTAACTCTCTGATCACTTTGCAGTTTTCGAACATATTTTGAAGTAAGCATTTAATTGCAAACGACAAAAGAAGATAGCAACCTGTTAGATTCTTCGTATAAGTCTGGAAAATGTTATTTCCGGTCAACTGAGGGGTCTGAGGTTTCGAAATTTTCTGTACGCTCCGCGCTAACTAATGGTGGCGCTGCGCTAACATAATGTGGCAAAATAACGTTTTGTGGCCAACAAAAACCGCAAATTAAAATGCTCCCTTTCGCCTTAACCGATCGATGCTCTGTTATTTTGACCCTCAAGGTATGCAAGTTAAATGACAAGTTTTACTTCGTAATTGGCATAAGAATACATGTAAAGGCACAAAGGTTTCACTTTTATCCTCATGAGCCACCATCATTCAACTTTTATCACTGTTTTTGTCAAAGTCGAAAATCTCGCACCATTTTGCATCTATGCCCCTTAAACGCTAAAAATTTAGTACCCCTTAGATCCCTCCCCCAGGCTGGCCATCACTCAACATAGTGCATGCCCCCCCCCCCCCACCTTCAGAGAAATCCTGGGTATGCCACTGCGTTGGTACATACAAATAAACCAGATATTGTTGAACAAAATATGTATTCTAACAGTTGTTATTTCTAATCGTTCTATGTTATACTTTAAGATTAAAATACAGGTAATATTACATAATTACCTGGTAATGTTGTTATACTTGAAAATTTGCATATTTTATATGAAATACATACACATTGATCGGGAAAAGTTTTGGGGAAATTTCATACCTTTGCCCCCTCTGGAAAATATCCTAGCTACGCCACTGCAATTCACCTCTTTTATCCAATTGACACAGGCATACTTTTGCTTAATGATTAATCCGTGTTTTTCAACCTTACCTCGGTAGAAAGAGAAAAGGCACGTGACCCCTCAGGAAGGCTGGAGATTTAGTTTTCCTGACGAAAGTATTAAAACCCTCTTCTCTCCGTGACACATCTCTCTGAAAACAAATACCGGATTAGAATACATGAACTAAGAATAACAAGTGTAATGGTACAGATAATCCCCTTTCTTAGATGAACCGTGGAGCGGATAAACCATCCAACTGTTTTACCCTTCCCCGTCCCGGAGTGGTACCCATCTGATATTTGGTATGGTAAGGATATAACTTTCTTTTGCTTTTCCCCCTTCAAATTCTTCCCGGAGAATGGGTGGGGAGCAGTGGTCCTCGATTTCTCTTACCCGCGATTTTCGAAGAAAATGATAAAAAGGGGATTGTCATCGCCCCCTCCAAACTACGCACTTCCCGTCTTCCGTACAGTTCAGGTGAAACAAAATCATTCGAGAAAATCCTTTCAACAGCAAGATGAAATTTCTTCATAAAATTTTATCTTATGTAACAGAGAAGGTTTCACAGAATATGATGGTATGTATTTACAAGAATATGGGATGTGTTGTTTTATTGCATTTATTAGAATGATTCACAAAGGGTGTACTTAAAAGAATCGTGTGCAGGCTAAGTGTTCACAAAAAGTTATGGAAGTAAGAATACATTAATTAAATGAGCATATGCCTGTAGTGTTTGTAGGGCATCTCGGACACCTGGTATAGCCTATCCGACCAATTACTTCCGTGTTCAGTTGTTCAACAGTCTTCCTGCTAGTGCTTAATTAAGTAGTATGAGTGCATGTATACCTGTATACAAATCAACTGATTTGAGTAAGCCCTATGTGATTAGCGACTACGATGTACCAGAGTGGTGGGGTGGGGTGGCAGTACTGGTCGTCGAGGCTAAACCAATGCTGCATTAAGCGAGTTCTAACAGCCAGAAATGGATTTAAACATAAATATATATATATATATATATATATATATATATATATATATATATATATATATATATATATATATATATATATATATATATATATATATACATACATATATATATACATACATATATATATACATACATACATACATATATATATATATATATATATATATATATATATATATATATATATATATATAAATATATATATATATATATTTACAAAAGTAAAGATGGTCGCTGGGCCGGTTGACATTTCGGAACACGTAATAAACAAACACTAAATAGTACTACGATACGGCAATAGGATATTTCGAACACTCCTGTGTTCCTTATCGACGTATGTAGCAATGATTGAAACCTGTACAAAGGCTGCTTAACTGGTAAAGAACTAGGTCGTAGGCCTAATCAGGGGTTGTGGAAACTGTAATCACTGATTATCCCTAAATCCCTATTCAGACCCTCAATGTGAGTATTTAAAGCTAAAATCCATTTGGTTTCAGCATTAAGACGGGTATGTTAGGTAGAATACGATGAGCCAATAGAATACATTTAAGGTTATTGAGGTTGTGATCAGGTAAATTGTAATGCTGCTCAACTGCAAAACCCTGAGTATTGTCTCGGATCGACTGTTTGTGACTATTATACCGAAGACGGAATTTTGTGCCTGTTTCACCAACATAGTTGCCTCTTTCACATTTTGTACAAATTAAAAGGTAAACAACATTGGAACTATCACAAGTCAAATGGGGGGGGGGGACCTGATATTTATGGTGGTGCCCGGAGGGGAGAAGAGAGGATCAGTGATGATGTGCTTACATATTTGACATCTGGGTTTATTGCATGTACGGTTGCCGTGACATACAGGGGGTGGGTGAGTCTGGAATAGGTGAGCAAGGATCGCAGATTTGGGGGCTGTCTTCGGGCGCTCAGGGGAGGGTCACTAAATATGTCCCGAATGTCGGGATCCAGTTGCAGGTGTTTGAAGTCATTAACCAAGGGCCGTGAGAGCTTAGAAAGTTTGTGGTTGAATTCGAAAACCATCGGAATTCTAAGGTTGGGTGACTTGGGATTATAGCTTAAAAGACTATCTCTGTCGATCTTGGAGGCTTTGGAAATTGCTTCTTTAATAACCCTGAGAGGGTAACCACTTCGGAGAAAGTGATTTGTAAGCTAACCTACATGAGTGTTATAGTCTTCAGGATCAGAACATATTCTTTTGATACGTAAGCATTGACTGTATATCATGGATTTCTTAAGGTTACTAGGGTGGCAGCTATTGGAATTTAAGTAACTGTGGCAATCGGTAGGCTTGGTGTGCAAAGATGTAGAAATACAATTATTATCAATAGTAACTAATACGTCAAGAAACGAGATAGATGTGTTAGAATGCTCTAACGTAAATTTGATCTGAGATGTCATTGTTGTAACTACTCAAATTACAATCTTTTACTTTTTTTAAGTTTTTGCACCTTGTATCAAGGTGTGGTAGCACTCTTACTCTTATGGAGAGACGTAACTAATTAAGCCCTTCCTGTACAACATGCTATGCAAGCAAACATAAAGGGTTCAAGGTCATTAAATCATTTTTAATATGAAGGAAAACTCACAGGTAATTTGAGTTTTACACACAAGAAAATCACAATTATTGTGCAATGATTTGTTTTAAGTGAATAAATTTTAACATTTTATGTCTCGGCTCAGCAGTGTCCTATGAAGATGGGAGTTGGACTGTTGGAATTTTTTTCATGCTGTTTAATATAGGCTATAGTTTTAGTTTTTTGACTTGAGGTACCTTTCAGACCGGGGTCTGCACCCATAATTTTAAAGATGGTGTGAAATTAGACGAACTTATGTCTCGTGTGGTTATTTCTCGTGTTTTGAGGTGTTTTGAAGGCATATTTTCATCATCCCAAACAGTTCCAATTCTCCCAACCTACTTACTTCTAGTCCCTCCCAAATTTATCTAAAACTCATCTTTATCCAGACATAATCCTAGTGTATTGCTTCATGGCTTGTCCCAGTCGGCATACAAGTCCATAATGTGTAATCAAGACACTCTCAGTGTCCATGCTGTGTAATTTAGCTATGATGCATTGTTTCAATGTGATGCCAATCAAAGAGCTGTACCAATTGAGAGTTTTGGTGTATGCATACTCAAAATGTAGTTTAGGGTGACGAATGACTGCCTTTAAGTAGCCTAAATATTTCGGTTATAAATGTTTGTTTTCTGTACAAACAATGCCTTCCAGCACAAAAAACCTGAGAAAAAACCTGAGCTAAACAGCAAGGAAAGATGCAAAGAGGAAACTAACAGAAAGCAAAGCGATGACATATGAAGAAAATCCTGATAGTTACTGCTTGTATTGTAAAGGATACTTCTTCAATGATGAGGATGGACTTGATGATGAGTGGATGCGGTGTCGAAGAATGTGAGAAGCGACTCCACGAAATGCGAGACCTGTCCGCACACTGGAATTTGTGATGAATGTCTTGCGAAGTAAAAAGCACAGTTTTTACGAGCGAATGCGAAGTATAGCAGCCGCTTTATAGACTTGTTACAGTGTTTTTATTCTGTGCCTTGTTGGTTTTGTTACTTTTTAGTGTTTGTAAATTAAAAGGCGTTGACCATGAAAACAGACAATTTATTTAAGGATGTCTCAAGTTTCATCACACGATGAGGCATATTAGTTCAGGGATATTTCAATTACATGGTTCTTGGAACGACCAGGGAGCGGCTATATGGTGTTCTCAGAAGCCCTGGCAGCTGACGGAAGAGAACCACTGAGCATAGCAGCGTGTTGTTTGATGACCAGTGAATTGACCCCAGGTCAGATGAAAAAGATTAACTTACTGTTATCTTGGCCGTCCTTATAAGAGGAAGTGACGTCGATAGCTCTACAGTACTCTTTATAGTAGTAAACAAAGAACGACTTCCTGTTTTGGGAATAGCGTTGTACACCACAACAAATGCCTGCCAATGAAAGAAGTAAAACATGAAATGTAAGGAAATTAAAATGCCAAATTCATCATTAACATTTATCAAAGCTCACAGCGTTGATCCATTGCCATTTCGGCGTCAAACTGTGAATATATTTGGTTGCAAACAAGCCGATTCAGAATAACAGGCACAGGAAGACAATGTTTCGAGGGTGTATACAAGAACCAATAGCTCAGCGATTGCAATTGCAGTTTGCAACTCAAAGCTTCAAAACTTTGAGTAGGCTTATCTCACCCCAAACTACAATTTTTGTAGTAGTTCACAGATAGCCTTTTCTTTGATTGCCAGTAAGTTAAAGTGGAAGTTTAAGCAAAATTTAATTTTCATATGTGGGAGAGAAACTAAATCTACATGAACTGAGAGTGTTTTGATTACACATTGCGGAGTTTTCTAGACTCACAATAAAGCAATACACTGTGTCTGATTGAGGATAAGTTTTAGACAGTTGTGGGCGGGGCTTGAGTATGTAAGTTAGGAAAATTGGGACTGTTTCCGCGAGAGGATTATACCTTTGAAACTGAGTAAATTCTCTCCAGTTTATGAGTAGCTGGTAATTGTTCTATGCATAGGAGAAACTTTGTTAAGTTTCATGCAAGGAATAGGGCCTGGAGCTCAGGTTCGTCAACTTCACTTTCTGGGAGTGTCCCTCAAAAGAAGAACAAAACTTCTGTATAGCCCTCTTTTGTATAGCCCTGTAAGTATTTTGCATATTTGTTTTTCTGTAGCCTAGTCACCGATGACATCATTTCACTACAATATTTTTTTGCAATAGCATTAACTCTGGACTGGCTTATTGATAACTGTGCACATTTTACTAGTGACATTACATCAACGGGCCAGAGGGTAACCTACTCGGAGAAGATTCCGTTCCTTATGGAAAATTTTCAACCAGCTCGCCAGGGAGCCCACACGCCAAGTCACTGTTTCATATCTTACCTCGTTGTATCGATCGTTGCTAATGGATGGATCAGCTGGCTCATTCGGGAAAAACATGAGTAAAATATGGTAAATGGTGCCATTATATGGGCAAAAAATGCCCCCACAAAATAATACCCCCGTACGTCGTTGCTTGTGTCCCAAATTTGGTCTTTT
Organism: Holothuria scabra; assembly: GCA_037179385.1. NCBI lineage: Eukaryota > Metazoa > Echinodermata > Holothuroidea > Aspidochirotida > Holothuriidae > Holothuria > Holothuria scabra. The sequence goes on from CM074200.1 coordinate 30,327,882, forward strand.
TTATCTCGATTCATGCAATCTTCCGAGGAATCGATATGCAGCTTGTCACTGGGATGTTATTGCTTGTAATAAACTTATAAATTATATATTACCTGTTCTAAAAGAACATTTAAGGATGACCTGGCAAGCTATCATCTAAAGAATTCTATACCAGCTTTTTTTCGAAATAATGTCTATAACCTTGAAGAAACATCGAAAGTGTCGCATTGAGGCCCCTATTATTATATTTAGGCTCTCACGTCATCCGTTTCTATCATGTGAAGCATTTGATGTTCACGTACGTTTGATTTACAATTTTAAGTGGTGCTGTACATCTCCATTTCGCGACCTTTCACATCAATTGTCAAAGAAAAGTTAAACGTTGACAGAGACGTCAATCATCATGATAATATTACTGTACTAGACGTATTGTTGAAGATCATTTGCCGAAGTCAGCAAGTTATGTGACCGCAAAGCATCTTCCATTAAAGGTTTCAAGAGAAAAATATGTCCTGTAACTTACAATGAAATTCAATGTGTTAGATTGTGCCGAGAGATATTTTCATTTAGATAAGGCTATGTTGGGCAAACTTACTTCAATATATAGACAATCTTCTTGGGCGGCAACAAAAGAGTGAAAACTGAGTAAAAACACATTTAAACAGAGTCAAAGCAAAAACAAAGTTTCAAAAAGTCTGCTCAAGCGGTTGTTATCGACGAATGTCTGATAAAGAGGTTAAACAGGTCCGTTTTTAACATACTAGTGGCCATCCACCAGTCCCATACGCGGCCCCTAGTCAGCAAATTTCCCCCAGTATGATCCCTTTTATCTGAAATTTTTTTCAACTGAAGAGACCAGTAGCGAACCCAGGTGAGGAGGTGGCACGCGGGAATCGAACCACCCCCAAACCGCCCCCCCCCCCAAAAAAAGGATTTTATCTCAATATAGGTGGTGCTCAGATATCATCATATACACAGTATTGGTCGGTCATTAGCTGTCGCAAAAATTCCTTTTGTGGCTGTGTACAAGGTTTCCTTGTGGAGAAACGATCTAAAAGTAGGTAAAAAAGTGGTAGGAAGTTTAAAACTCATTGACTTTGTTGGAATATTTTAGCTTATAACTAGGCACAGTGGTGTATCTAAAAGAGGAAGGCGGAGGATTTTGCCCTGACTCTGGAATATGAGAAAAAACCAGGCCTTCAAATGACAGCGGTCAACTTCATTTTGGTTTCCAAACTTTAGTTCATAAAATTCCAGGTTTTCCCTAATATAAGCTCTTGATTTTCAACAAAAAAAGATAGCAAAGTAGGTTATCATAAGATTTCCATGTGTACAAAAATGAAAAAAAAAAAAAAAAGAACAGAACAGCAATGCTGTTGTGAAGCTCACACAACTTCTTTTGTCTGTTAAAATCGGGAACCCAATTTTATCTGGTATCTGTTTTCTAAACCTCCTTACATTTATAAAAGTAAATGCAAGGAAGTAAAAAATACATTGATGATTTTGCAAAATTTATATCTGATATAGTTTCATGGTAGGTCTTAATATATTTTCTCAAATCATGAGAGCCTGGACTGTGTATTCTTCTAGGCATTAGGCAGTAAGGTAAAATTAATAACTTATGTATGGCAGGGTTCGCAGGTTTCTTCCAAGATGGAAAAAACCGCGTTTTTTCCACTTGGAATAAATAGGTTTCTTCCAGTTTCTTCCGTCCAAAATGAAAGAAACTCATTTTTAAAGAAAGAATTGTTGATAAAGTGTCATAGCATTCTTCAGTGATTTCTAATATGTAATAAATGAACAAAAAAACACTTATTGGTATTCTGGGTTGCCTATATCTAGGTTTAGAGCATGACCTGCTTCTAGCATATATACTGTACACAATTAATATATAGCATTGGAAAGTTCGGGGATCAGCTACTATATTTGGCAAGAATATTTTGTGAATTTGTGGACAAAACAGTCATACGTATAACCCAGTTCTTCAATTGTGCAAAAACTGGATTTTAAGTGAAGGCCTTTCTCACAGTGCAAACTTAAATACCATAATTAAGTAACATTGATCACCATGACTACAACTACTCTACCCTTGAAGCCTGCATTATCATTCATACTGTCAGTTGTGAAACTCTACAGTTGAGCTGCATGGTCACCATGATAATTTCCGGTTGGCGTGGTATTGTGGGACGATTAGTAGTCATTTAATAATGTAAACAGAAAGGTAAAGTCCAAGAAATAACCAATATTAATAAAAATAAAAATATTTATAGTTTGATTGTTTGTATTTCAGTCAAATGATTGTAAACTGGGTATAATTCATGTTAGTCAACCTCAAAATGAAGTGAATAGAGAATGCTACTAATCCTTCACTTCAGGCTATTCCGCCATTTGATCTCCCTTTCATTGCATATTCACCTCAAGTTTAGGTAGCCTTATATAAAGTTTCTTCCGTAAAACTGTTTGTCGTCTATCTGTTAACATCATGTATGTGGGTTTTACTGCATACAAGCAAACTTTTACCAGTTTCTTCCGGGAGAAACTGGAAGAAACTAGTTTTTTTTTCAGTTTCTTCCACGTCCCTGGAAGAAATAGGTTTCTTCCGGAAGAAACCAAACCCTGATGTATGGTGTACACCTGTACCTGTAAACTGCTCAAGTATTGCAAAGTACATTTAGTTGCACCTACAAATCAACAAGTTAACCCGGCATGGCTCTGTACTGATCAAAATAAAACACAAACTCAAGAGGTTCCTTCCTACTGTACTGTGCTAACTGAATTTAAACAGTTTGGTATTACTTGGCTTGGACAGTTCATGATAAATTGAAAAGAACAGAGAGATTTAAACAGAACAGAAAGATATCTCCACGATAGATAAGTTGCAACAGAGTCTGTTGTAACTCCATCCACACAGCCCAATTCTCTCCACACTAGCTGACCACAGCTGATTATGAGATCACCTAGACAAGCAAACAGTGCCAGTACTGTAAATGCATGCTTTGTTCAACCAGCTGTATCATCAAAACCAGGTTCAATAGCCTGCATATATTTGTAAGATCAGAACTGAACACACAACCAAGCACACTGCTTTAAGTGCAATAAATAAACAACTAACTGCTCAGCAGGCAAAATGAACTCAGCCTTAAAAAAAAAAACAGTTTTATAACACAACTAAAATTTCCTATATTAGAATGAAAACATGTAGATATCAAAGCTCTCCTCCAAAGCAATCATATTCCAAACTTTCAGCCCCAAATCTCCAAAAATGAGGAAGAAGAAGACTTTTGTTAAAAAGTTGACGCAATCTGCCCCATTTGATAACCTCACACATGTACTGTGTACATGTGTGGGCTAAACATGTACTGTGTACATGTGTGAGCTAAAAAACACAAAGGAATCCGATTAAGAAGACTATTTCTTTTACAACCCCACCTCAGCAAATATTAATAGGCCTTCTCCTAATAGGTCTTCTCCTATAGTATCTTCTTTCTTTGAAGGCCCAATCCTCTCTTACCAAACAGTTCTTGTTCCCCTAACCTACTTACTCTCCCACAAATGTCTAAAACTCACCTTCACCCAGACGACGTGAAGACAAAATGTGTAATTAGAACGACCAGGCCGTAAAATATGAGTAAGGCCACTGCATTTTTCGAATTTGCTGTCAATAAAAGAGCTGTAACGATTGGGAATTTCTGTAGAATACCAAAAGTATAGTTCAAAGAGAGGAGAATTGCCTTTAAAGCCAGTTTTATGTGAAGGAAAAATTGACAACAATTTCGAATTTGGAGGTGAGATACCTCATGAAAGCATTACCATTGCATTCTGAAAACAAGTAGACCTATTGGATGAAGTTCCAAGAGAGTCAATCTACCCTTGCATAGTTTCAAATTTAAGTTTGCTTATCTAGCAGCAGCGAAGAAAAATATAGGCACAGAAAACACCCTCAATCCAGTTTAACTATAGCGTCTATAAAAATTCATGTTTTTACAGTCACAATTAACTCAAGTGAAAACAAATTTATCCCGATTATAGACCAGGTAGGAGAATATCATTAACAACAACTTCACTCTCAAAACATGTTTAGCAATTAAACACGTTTTATTTCTAATTATTTTGCTTATTATATTGTACCTGATTATACTTCGCAACACTGAGTAAAACAGGTTTGGCGCGCACGCGCAACACATTGTCTCTTTTATACTGCCGTTTTGTTGCCTGTACAGCAAGCTGTACGGTATAATTCCTTCTTCTCTCACGTTTAGCCTGTTTAGTGAGCCGAGGAGCTGAGATAACTGAGTCTGCTCGGCCGTGTAATGTACTTTCTACTCACACCTCCCTGGTTATACTATACCTTTCCAGATCTTTGTACTCCGTAGAACCCGTCTTTCCGTAGCACCGGTACAGAGCTATTTACAGTATGAACACTTCCGTTTGAGGACTCAAGTTTTAATGGTAGCGGTGAACGTCCAGCGATCGACTGGGGGTCACTTCTGGGATCTAAACAAACAAAAGATAAGATGCAATTAAAAATACCACTGACATTTACATTATTTTAATTTTTAAATGCCTGTCCCTCTCACTCCAAACAGTTCCAATTCTCCAAACTTCCTCCCACAACAGTCTAAAATTCATCCTCATGCTGACAAAATCTCAGTTTGTTATTTCAGGGCGAGTACAGTCAGGGTAGTACAACACCCAATGTGTAATCAAAACTTTCAGTACCAGTACATGCTGAGTAATATGAGCTTCGGTATCTGTGGTTTTTGGACTAGCTGTCAATCAAAAAGCTGTGCCAATTGAGAATTTACAAAAATTGTAGTTTGGGTGAGAAAATTAGCCTTCTAACCAACTGAAAACCCATATGTTCTTTGCCGAAAAATGAGAACCGTTACGGTACAGTACGTTACCGTTACGTTTGGCTTTGAGATTTATTAGCCTTCAATTATACTTTAAAAGTCTGACCCCCAGTTGCCTTATCGAAAACGACACGTGTTTTAAAGGCAACTATTCATAACCCAAGGCAGTTCCCATTCTCCTAAACGTTTTACTTAGCCCCTCCCACAACTGTCCAAAACCCATCTTAATCCAGACACTATCCCACTTTACCTGTTTACTGCCTCAGGGCATACCCTGGTGAGTATACAAGACTAACGTAAACAGAATACTCTCAGTGCATGTTGTTTAATGTGAGCCGTATACTCTGCATATTTTAATTTGATATATTAGTCACAGAACGGAGCTCATCAAAATTTCTGAAGAGTAATGGTTATATTGAAGATTGGGGTGACGAATAACTCCTTTCTCCCTTTTTAAATGTTACAGAGAAACGTGTGGTAAGCATTTTGTAAAGGTTTCTTTATTTCCAATGTCCTGTAGTTCTTAGAATAGGCTATTAACATTTTCTACAAAAACATGAACTATAAGGCAACAGGCTGGTAGGTATATGATGTAATGGATTCACACTGATGGCAATCGCTTTTTTTAATTTTTAACCAATTCCTCACAACAAAACAATTATATAATCGGGTACTATAAATCATCCTTGACAATGGAATTATAGAACGTCATGTCCGGAGCATTTTTCATGCTGTTTAATGTATATTTTTGATTTTTTTTTACTTGAGGTACACTTTAAAGAGCAGTAAAGTGAGATCTAACAGTCCAATTACCACCTTCCTAAGACATTCTTGAGATCAGATATATGAAATGTTGAAGTTTATTCACTTAAAACAAATTGGTACATTGCGCAATAACTTGTGGCTTCCTTGTTGTACAACCAACGTAACCTGCTCAGTTTCACTTTAAAATTATTATTATATTTTTATGACATTGAACGCTTCCTGTTTGCTTGAATAACATGTTGCACAGAGAGTGCCTAATTGATTACATTGCCCCATGCTTCCATAAGAGTAACAGTGATATCACACCTTGCTACAAGGTGCAGTAACTTTCAGAAAAAAACAAAGAAATACAAAGATTGTAATTTGAGTAGTATAACAATGACATCACAAATTATTTTGCAATAAATTTTCATTTCCAGCTGAGTGAATTAACTTCAACATTTTATATCTCAGCCTTGGAATATCCTATGAAGATGGGAGTTGGACTGTTACAGTAGAATTCATTTTTCGTGCTTTTCAATACCGGTGTATACTTTTGAATTTTCTGACTTGAGGTACACTTTAAGCACTGATCATGTATTATTTTGCACAACTGTTTGACCTCTTTTCAGACGAAAAAGCAAAAGTTACCAATATATCAGATTATCAAGTTCAAATTCTGACTCGAGTTCTTATTATACCATGGTCCAGAGCTACACTATTTTCAGATAAATATATAAAACCTCCCTATGGCAGGCTGAAAAGGATATTTAGATAGAGCTAGCAACCGGCTAGTCTGACAATATCTCAATAGATGTTATGTTTTGAGATAAAATCAAAATGGAAATTAATTGCACGCTGAGCGATAAGATACAATGAGATAAATTTGTTTAGAAAAGCTTCCTTTTCCATTGGCGAACACACTTATGTTCTTCCTCTTATCGAGAAGCGGAAATAATTCAAGTCGCCTTCGTCAATACATATCTCACAGTCTTTTCACCCCAATGTCTCTTTTAAGTCTTTGCACAATGAGTTTTCTTTGTGCAAATAATTAGTTTTATCAAACCTCTTTTTTCAACTAGCCTTTATTTGTTTTATCAGGACTATTACGTAATAGCCATCCTTAATTGTTCCATGATTTAGTGAACCAGAGAGAGTCACTGGGGAGTGTATAGTTTTGAAAGTAATTAACGTGTGACTTTAACCTAACAATTTAAGGGTATCTATGACGATGGATAAGTTGATAGTTCCTTAAATGACTTCTAAACTTTAACCTGTGCTTTCAGTCATTAACAACAAAATTAAATGCCCAATCCTCTCACCCCAAATCTACACATATGTAAATGTACAAATATCAACGTTATTCTATAAATAAATAGAGGTCATGCACTGACGTCATGGCAGTGGTATGAAGTATACAGTACCAAATTGAAACGTCACGTGCACGACATCTGTAGGTTCTCTATGGAGACACAGGTTTATGTTGATATCTTCCGATCAGAGCATTATAAAATACCGTGAGATAATGTTAATTCCAATAAGCCAATTAATAGCTACAGTACATAAGATTCAACGACACACGAACACAAATGTTTTATAGAGTGCTTTCACGTTACGTCACAATTGGAAAGCCACGCCCACTGCTTGGCAAAGATCAACAGTACTTTACTGCAACATTCACACGTGGATCGCTGGCTGATTCTCAGTCAGCTTTACTAAATGCATACTACACTAGATTTTGCCTGTCAAAGTGGGCGGGGCTTGTGATATCATTGGAAGTACTCTAATGGAAATCCTAAATTTTAGGATTTCTGTGAGCACTCTGAGGTGTCCACTAAAATAGAAACGTTACAATAAGGTTTCAAATACGGTCCAAATTTAAGCCCGCTTTCAATTACAGTTCAAAAGGGATGCACGTCCTTACCGGTATGTATGGCGTGTTACGAAAAGTTGTAAATATTGCCATGGGCCACCCAGTTGGGACAATTATGTCTGTTTTGTTGTTAAAATTCATGTTTTTTAAACCATGAAAACCTGCAGAACGATGCAGAACAAAATTATGTTAATTTATGTTAATTTTCCAAGTTAGGTTAGCAAATGCAGAACGAGTGTTACATAGCATGAGAAACAGCGTATGGTAGCATGCTTTTGAAGCACAACACTACAGTGTGGTCCCGGCTCGCTCCATGGGCCTATTCTGTGCCCACAGGGGGATGTTTCCTCAAAGAGCATATAGGGAAAGCGTCAATATCAGTCGATTTGGACATGTATCAAAATCTTCCAATCAAATTGTTAAAATGAAATTCATCCCATTGCGTTTCGTAAAACGGCCTTTTGCCAATTAAAGATGGAGTGTCATCATGAAGAAGAATTCTCAAAGCGCAAGCCTTCGGTAACCTTTTATGGATTACGTCACCACCACGTGACTTTATAATTAATATCTGAAATTTTCGTATACCAGATATTAATTATGGAGTCACGTAGTTGTGACGTAATTCGTGAAAAAGTTACCGAAGACTGGCGTTTTCAGAATTTTTTTCATGACGACACTCCATCTTGAAATCTTACATGTTACAACTTTACATACACTGATTTATTATTGGCCTTATCAGAACACACACACACTGTTCACCCTATTAAACTGGCCTATTTCTAATCCTTACGGAGTGAACATGCCGGAAACAAGACTTATTGACACACTAGGAGAAACATGTAGTTTATGCGGGGTACAGTATACGCAATGCATAAAACCACGCATGAAGTCAATCTGGGAGCCTTAAGAGTCAATTTACACTTCGTAAGGAAATAACTCAATTTTGAAAGGGGATGACCAATGACAAAGTGTAACACAAAACTATATTACAAGAAATCGAATCGGAAATTTAAGTGAATCCTTCGCAAAAGGTTACTCAAGAATTACAACAAGTAAATAGTACGGGACACCGAACGGCTATATGAAAGAAAATGAAAACAAGGTCACATCAAAACAATTACTTCCGTAACGATATAAACTCATATTTTCAGGAAAGAATTCACCTCTTGGACAGATATATTTATGTATATACTGTACTTTTACAGGTTATGTGAAGGACAATGTTTTAATAACGAAGCACTTCCTACATCCGATTAATAACTGAAATTGTATATGTGTTTGAAAAACTATTTGTTAACATTGTTTTTTTTCTTTTTGAACTTGTGGCATTTGGAAGGTCCTGTTTTACTATTTAATATCATAGAACATGCACATTGCGAAGAGAGAACAGTCGTCACAATAAAGAGTTACAACAAACATGAAACGTAAAATGTCGTGTCTCCTTAAGTTACACCAATCGGATTTGAAGAAAGAGCTAAATAGGCAATTTAAAACAATCGTCCCGTAACTCAAGTATAGACCTAACAGACAGAGAGACAACAGAGCGAAGACAAGACAAACACCGTCTGACGGAAGCATGCAACAGCAGAACAGGCTTATACTTGAGACAGAACAGCACACTGTAAGACACACAGCTGGACAGACAGATAAACAAACAGACAGAAAGGCATGGCCTGCATTGCATACCAGAGGTTAGAGATTATCAACCCCTTAAGTAGTTTTACATCCCTATAACTGCTACTTTGACCTGAACTATGAATTACCTCGCTCGCAGAAGGACAAGAACCGTTCTAATCACCCCGATTTGCGGCGAAAACGTACTGTATCAAAGAAGGGCATAGCCCGAAGCTATCTTTCGTTGTTAACGCTATTAACGTTGATGCAAAATACTGTATCCCTTAAAGACCTGTTCATTTTCCTACCCCTTTTCAATTTATTCTCTGTGAGAATTTATGACTTTTGGCATTTGGAAAATCTTACATAGCGCGCTCTACAGTGTTAACGGTATAGGGTCCCTATCGTTACGTCAAATGCCACATTGCTGTTTTATATAAAATTCCAAACCTAGGAATTGGATTCCACACACCCAAATTGTGATCCCACTGTCCCTTCGGAAAATTATATATTCATGAGCATGACACGGCTCCCATTATGCGATGACGAGAAGAGTGGAGTGGAGTGGAGTTTTTCCTGTAATGTATCACTCTCCCTAATGCTATTTTCACAGTCTCATTCAAATATTTTGATATTTCACAACTTCTGAAGAAGTGAGAGCTATTTCTCTGATGATGTCTTGATTGTTTGCAATTTTACACTGTATGACCAGTGTTTAGAAAAACACCCATTTAATACACTATGTTACAGATCCTCAACTTCAATCAACTCTTGAGGGGTTGTTTTTTCATCACAACTTAAGAGACACTTTGATCATGCCTCCTAGACACATTTTGTGCACTACAATGTAGCTCCATAAATTGTAAATAAGCTTGTAGAGCCAAGACACAAAACAAAGACCACCGAACTTTTCTGTTGCTTGTATCCAACTCTAGGAGCTTATGCCTCTCAAGATAACTTCTTGCAAAATATCTGCTTGCAGAGCCTTTGTTTATGGTCAGACTAAGCAAGATTATCTTACAGTTACTTCATGCTTGATATAGCAGAGGTGTGACACCAAGCCTCTGACATCTGAAAGTTTAAAGGGCCAAACCTCTCACCCCAAACTACAATTTTGGCACCCGGGTACCGAAATTCTCAATTGGCTCAGCTCGTTGATTGACAGCTTATTCAAACAATGCAGAGTGCCAAAGCTTATATTACACAGCATAAACGGATCTGAGAGTGTTTTGATTATATAAATTGAGTTTTCCTATACTCACCCTGAAGAAATAAACTGAGATTGTGTCTGGATGAGGATGAATTTCAGACAATTGTGGGAGGGGCTTCAGTAAGAAGGTTAGGAGAATTGGTACTGTTTGGGGTGAGAGAACTGGGCCTTTAACTACAAAATGTAATTTCTCAGTCAGTAGGTATCTGTGTCTAGCAACCAAAGTGCTGTGTGCAAAGAAAATTGAAGTTTCCATGACAACTGAAGAGCTTAACCATAAAATTTGAAAAATAACTTAGCAACCATCACTTTTTTAATGTGAAAAATACAGTGTCTTCTGCCTCCCGGCCAAAAAAAACATGCTCTCAAATTCTCAAAGACATTGGCCACTGATCAAGTCGCATTACCGGTACCTTGCTCCAAAGAACCTTCATCCACTGGCTAGTGTGACAATATCCCAATACATGTTATGTACATGAAAGCACATGTGTGGACTTTTGCCAGTCTCTCTCAAGACAGGAAGTCGATAAAAGATCACCGTTGATCCTGGGAGCATTTAAACTACAAATTTGATCGCCTGAGCGGGGGGGGGGGGGGGCTGATCCTCCCCTCTCCCTTTACTAGGATCAAAATCGGGCGATCAGATCCAGATCTAGTGCAAGCACCCATTGTGCCGTGATCCTGACCCTGACCCATGTCACGATACATTGATATATCGACCCATCCCTGAAGGACAATTACAAAGTTTTTGACACCCTGACTAGAAAGTCAAAGAAAACGCGTCGTCGTCAATCATCCTTTAAGATAAAGTAACAGCCTCAATGCGTTGATAATTAAGTTGAAGTGGAATGGTCGAAATTGCAACACTCCAAAAACAAAAGAATGTAAACTTAAAAGTGTGAAATCTGCTTTAGAGTGCTAATTCTCTCCAAGAACAGTAAAATGCACCCCAAAAGTGAAATTCACTTTGGAAGAGTGAAACGTCTTGCACAGTCCTGTTTTATGTCTATTACAGTCAAGTTAGTCAACGGGCGTGTGTGTTTCTCTACAATTGTATTACCGGTACCTCATCAAACATTTTAAAAGGCAAGAGTAGTCAACCCAATTTGAAGTAGTGTAGTAGACTGTCTTGTTTCATGATTGGCTGTTGAGAGTCATGTGACAATTCTTTTTCCTCTTCAAAAGTGAAATTCGCGAGAAGTAACTGCTTTGGTAAAGTGGTTATGCGACACTTAAGTCATAAATTTCGATGAAAGGTGCTTTGAAGAGAAACCGTTGGAGCACTATCGGTGCTGAAGATCAAATATTTTAAATTACTGCACAGTGATGACTTCCAATGCCAAGAAAACCCCTCCCCAAGCAATGGACATTCTCATTACTACAGGAACACTGTGCTTGTCATACACGACCGCTGTCATTTCTTGAACAGATGTATCTCACGCGGAAGGCCCGGGTTCGATTCCCAGGTCGAGTCATACGAAAGACTCTAAACATGGAACCTACTGCCGTTCTGCGTGATGCTCCGCATAAGCAATGGAGGGAAAACAAGCCAGTGAGCCACAACTGGTAAAAAGGCTGTGGCCGACTCGACTTGAACCAATAAGTTGGAAACTGGGCCGTAAAATTCCATCTAACTAACTAACTGAACAGATGAATCCAGAATTTAGAATGTTTTAATTTCTCTCGGGTAAGATGATAACCCCATACTGCCTTGCTCACTACATTTTATAGAAAATGGTAAATTTAGTTAGTAATCAGCAAGGCAGAAGGCAAGTTTAATGGGCTGCGATAACACAATATAGCAAGTACTGAAAAGCTTCCTACCTTAAATAACAAGTTGAATTTTGACCCCCTTCATCTTTTCCACAAGCAAGTCTAGTTTAGAAGCAGTGTCATATGAGCAGGTGCTAATAACTGTGTTTCCTACGAAGTGCCTACTATACATGCACACACACGGAAATACCCATCAAAATCCCCCTTTAAACTAACCTAAACGACCTCACAGAACTGACCTCTTGTACTGTACACGGACAGTTTTAGTGCAGTTCAATGGGAGAGTTCAATGGGAAATATGTTGTAAGCTGAATTATTGAAACTGGTGTGGCACAAAATTGGTCAAAAAGGTGTCACAATTATTCACTCCAATTTAGACAAGAAATGTGTAATTCGCACATGCCAATCATCCTTCTGAGCAATTATTAGGACAATTTTTCAATGCATCTAGAGAAAATGGCATTTCGAAATATTTACATCTATGGCCTTATAACATGGCCCTGGATGATCTATGATCTATATGTTTCAACTAGCTAGAAGCCCTCGATTAAGTATGCCATGTTTGGTAACTATCAGTCTAACAGATGCAAAGCAACAGCATCACGTCAAATATAGACTCACTTTTGACCTAATATTATGGCCAACTTTCCAACACATTGAACACTATTTGTGAGAGGAGATACACTTTAAAGATATTCACAAAACAGCCATTAATGACCCCTAGATGACCTTTGATCTCAACTTTTTGAACACAAGATGCAGCCCTACGTTCAATGACCAATGTGTCCAAGTTCGTTTTACAATTCATGGACAAATGTGCCCTTGAGAGCATTAAAGGCAATTGCGAACAGGCATGATAAATAGACCAGGGAGTTGTCGGAGGATAGCCTGATAAACGAGTGACGGTGGTAGATCACAATAGCTCAAACAGCTCTTTGAGCTGGTTTGAGCTACTAAAAGAAAACCCGGCCTCTAGCTGCGGCTTCAAAATAAGTTGGGGGACTGTTCTTGACCTTAAAACTTTTCAAGTTTCAATACAGGGGGAGGGGGTTGGGGGATCTTTTCTCTACAACCTGCCGCCATGTCTTTTGATGCTACGACAGGATTTGTCGTTTAAGTAGTGTTTTTTTATGAATTGCTTTTAATGCATTTACATATGATAATGATATCACTAAATTGCAAGTCGTAGGTTTTGATTTTTTCATGTACTCTGTGATAAAAAAAAATCATCACTTAACTGACAAAGTGGGGTTTTGTTTTGAAAAATGATATCATGTGGCGTACCTTGTTGACTAATCTATGCTCACCGCGGTGGGAAATACAAGGACGACTTCCGAAAGAGACCCAGGGCTATTTTAATACCAATGAAACTTTGGACTGGGGCCCGTTCCACAAAGAGTTACGCACGATCTTAAGTATGATTTACTGTTGGCTTAAGTATGGTGAATCAAACTTAAGATTGTGCGTAACTCTTTGTGGAACGGCCCCCTGGTGAAGTAAACCACTACCATAAATTTCGTTCAAATTCAAATAAGTGGAACCTACTGCCGTTGAGCGCGCGTTTTGCCCCGCATTAACCATGGAAGTACTACCGTGCATAAACAGTGGAGTGTATGGGAACAATTCAGTGACTCACAATTAGAAAATATTGTGGACGCCGCTTTATACAGCAAACGGTTATGCGTTGAGGCGTAAAAACCTATCTAAATAACGAGCGAAAGAGCGAACAAACGAACGAATAAACGAACGAGTGAGTCAGTCAGCAAGCCAACCAACTAAGCAACTGAATGAAATAAGCACAATGAGTGATTATGGAACATTCGGCAGTATTTCTCTGTAGCGGACGGGACATTTTGCACAATTAAAACATTAATCATTCCTAGTAGATGAATAACATGATTTTGTAATATTTTTTTCAGAATTAGCATCTCTGAAAATACCAACAGCTGTCTCAATTTAAATAATCACATTAATTGCCGTATAGTTATAGCCTCGTTAGCGTGCGTCGGGGACGGTACAGAAAATGGGCATGGAAATTTGAGTGTTGAAGTAAAACTGAAATCGCTCTGAATGTTTCAGGGCTTCAGTGGGTTTTGTAAGCAAGTTTTATTGAGAGCCCCCTTTCCAATTGAAAAATAGTCTTGCGAATTTGAAAGGACAACTCCTTAGACTGGAAAATTGAAGATTAAGCAAAAATTGGTGGGACAGCATTGACGAAACATTTTTCTGCATGTGTCCTTGACTGAATGAACATCAGCAATGACCACACAGTGTGGACTTTTGGGGTCTCAGCCTCCTCTGTAAAAAGTACAGTTCAGTTCAACAGTTCAACCCCACCCCCTCTCCACCTGCTACTTTTTGCAACTGCTTAGGACTGGTACTCCATAACCATGTCTCCATGTCTAAAGTAAACCATGAAAAGAGTCCTGACTGGATTCATAGGGTAAATGCCTGCACTTTCAAAAGAATGATTTCAAGACAAAATCCCACTGCCTGCCCTCTTTGCTGCCATTTGTCTCAACCCTGGTGACCTGTTAACCATGTACAGCACTGTTATGGAGTTCTACTGTACTACAGGCAAATGGTCATGTACATACAATACTGTAGGCCCACTGATCTGATACATGAATGCATAACACAGCATGGACTATGACTCTACTGGCTTTCTTAACTGGTGGAGTCCAGGGGTGTCGGTTAAGGGGAGACAGGGGGACACTAACGCAAAAGTCCCCCAATATTTGTGACGTGAAACTTAAAAATTAGGTACTACAAAACATATGCTACTAATATGTCTCTATGATTATGTCGATTGTATAGGGCAGCAAGTGTGGTTATGAAGGAGCCAATATTTAGGAATATGAAGAAGATGAATCGTCCCATACTATGTTTTGATGAAATCTGTGGTCTTTAGTGAATGACCAGCCTGGCAGGCTGAAATTGGCAAACACATTTTAAGGAAACTGAAAATGTCTCGGTGCACAGTCTGAATGCAACTTTTTTTAAAAAAAAATGTATGATTTCTAATGCAAAATTTTGACACGCTCTAATTATTCATTTGTGTAGCGATTCGACTATTTCGTATTCAGACAATTATCAGAGGACTAAAATCTCACTGACGTTTTCTAGATAAGAGACTTCAATCAGGAATTAGAGGTACACTTTCATCCTCTGTCTGCAGATAGTGTATGATGAGGTGTCGGTCGAAAAACATATGTTAATGTTTTTGTATCAACAATCTCACACTGGTAGGCTTATGCAACGGTGTCCCAGAAGCAACGTACCAGCGGGTACCATTCCCCCAACCCTCGATCTGAGATTTTCCCTTAGTAAATAAAAGTGCGATTTATTTTACCTTCTTTCCATTAAAAATGATTCCTTACTATTAGAACTTTTGCACAAATCTTTCGCAAACTATGACAATTTTAATTGTGATTTTAATTACTTATCGAGTACACCCGGTATTTAAATTGACCGTAGAGTCGGTTGAAGTAATTACCCTCACTTTCAAGATCATGTTTTGAAAACTTTGGAGTTTCCTAGTAACTCAAAATATTGAAACATTTAGCACCATTTTGCATCTGGGTACCTCCTCTTGAACACCCAGTGGCGTAGGTATAGGGGGCAGGCGGCCCTGATAAAAAAGAATTCGGAAATTTGCTATTTGTGAAACCAGTCTACAGTATGTGTGGTTTTGACAACTCATGAAATTTTCCCCCCTTTAAAAGCTCCACATTCGTCATTATTTGTCTCGAAGAAGTTAATTTTTCTCGCGCTTCGCGCTCTACAAAATTGCGATTCCAAAGCAGAAGTGATCGCTCATACCTTCAGTAACGTTTTCCGAGCTCTGAACTTTGTAAGTGAAAAAACGGAAATTTTCTATATGTGACACCAGATCAGCTAGTGACACCAGTAACTACAGTGCTATTTTCATGAATTTTCTTTCATAAAATTCAAAATGTTCCCCAATTTAAGCTCTTGACACAAATAATTTCGTCAGAGAGCCTCATACCGTAGGGGTTGGATAACATTATTTAGCAACAACGATCTTTGGTCGCCGTTCAATCTCAGATTTGCCAAAAGGAAATGCAAATTTTTCAGTTATACCCCAACTTTTCAAATTTTCTTACAGGAAACCCAGAATCCCAAACTTTTCTGCAGTACAAGCTCCAGATTTTCAAATATTTGAAAAGTGGCAACAATTTCAGTGCAAATTAAGGTCCTAGAATACGGTGGTGTTCACACTCGAAAAATTGTAAGATCTGGATGCTTGCCCACCCCCTCCCTTCTCGAAAAAATGTCTGACTACGCCGCTGTACACACCTTACCAGTACAGGAAAAACATTTAGGCCAAATGTTCCCCATGTCCCCACCCCCCTTGAAAACCAAATCGACGCCCCTGGTAGGGTTCACCCCACTGATAGCCTGTGGTAGGATTTAGGGTCATGCATGGGGGACTGCAGATACGGTTTGTTGTCTGCATGACAAATGGCCAAAAATCAAAGCGGTATACTGATAGTTTATAGAAGGAAGGGTGGAACACTCCAATTATTCATTCACACTCCCATCAATTGCGTGTGCGTACTTACACTGTAGCTGAAGGAGTATTGCGGTGGCTTTTGTGGGGAAGCTTCTGTACGGAAACCCTCATGATTGAAAGCTTGAACTGTACAGATATGGTATATGTACCAGGGTTAATGTTACAATGCAAAACAGAATAACCATTACCATGTTTTAGTTGAAGCCTCAGGTAAACTTTTTGGGATCACCTGTTTTCAATTTCAGGGACACACGCCACACTTCAGTCGACTTGCCCTATATCTCTTGCATGCACGTAATGTTTTGCAATGTACCAAAGGCAGGTTACTCTACATACTGACTGGAACCTTCAGATTGTTTTTTTGTTGTTCCCCCTCCTCCCACACACACACGCAGATCTGGCACATGAAAATGTTCTGCACTGAAAGACATAAAATGATTTAGCACCTAGGCCCCTTCTTAGAGAAGGACAAACCTTTCCCTAGGCTGGTAAAATAAAACCCCTTCATTATATTGAGGTTCCCACTCCCCAAAATTTGTTCAGTAGTCTTGCTGTGGGTAGCTTGCACTGAAGTAGGATGGTAACACACCAAGTACTTTGGTTCACTCCAATGGCATTTCACTGTGTGACTACTGTACCAGTCCTACAAAATGGAGTACATATGATTAGCAACATCATCCATGATTACATGGGCCTTTCCTATTTTGATCTCTTTGATTTGCAAAGAGTGAACTAAAAAGTAGGTCCAGGTTAAACAGAGGACCAAATACTGTAGATTTACTATGCCTACTCTATGAGTCTTTCATTGTAAGCTGCCAAGTCCTACCCTTGATTGGCAATGGCAAATATATAGGGAAAGTATAGAGTTGATGTACACGTAAGTACTGCAATGTGCACACTTTCAATGGAAATGTCCCGTCCGCGGCATAAATTTGTTAATTAATTACTCGGGTTGAAAATAGACAGAGGAGAAACCAAAATGCAAAAATTCATTAAGGTTTCGATGATACATGAATGTACTGTTTCAAATTTGCCACCATGCACCATTAGCTTCTGACTCAAATGATATACTAGCATGTTCAAAAGATAATGTTGTTATTCCAGATGACCTTTTGAACTCAATAAAAAAGCCATACATAGATAGACAGACAGAAATAGTGAAATATGGCTTTAAAAATTTTTTACCATTTTTAACCCCAGTGACCCCAGATGACCTTTGACCTCCGCGAGAAATAAAAGGGACCATCTCCTGGCCATATCACATTAACATACCAACTATGAAATCTATCCAAGTTTCCTATCATGAGATATCGCGTTAACAAGATTTTGCGACTTTGACCCCTGGTGGCCCCAGATGACCTTTAACCTCCGCTAAAAACGATTGTGACCATCTCCTAACCATAACCCATCCACATACTGTACCAAATATGAAATCTATCCAAGTTTCCTATCTTGAGAAATCGTGTTAACAAGATTTTCAGACTTTGACCCATGGTGACCCCAGATGACCTTTGACCTCCACCAAAAACATTAGGGTTCTTCCTCTCGATATGGCGCATCTATGTACCAAGTTTGAAAACTGTCAGGTATTCCTATCTTGAGATATCGTGTTAACAAGAAAAGTTCACAAACACACACACACGCACACATACACGACAGCGTGAATGCATAGGTTTCTCTTTCATCTAAACCAAAAAGAGACTCAGGAGTGTGTTGTATTGCAGTCAGTAAGAAAATCCTCAAAATACAAGACATTGAACCCATATGGATGAGTTATATACTAGTTAATTAGTATTAATTAGCAATACTACAGAAACATCAAAGTTGATTGATTATCTGCACTATAACAACATGCTAAACTTGTTTCTAATACTTCTACCTTATTTTTTTTTTTTTTTTTATTTTTTGCTGTTCCGGACTGTAGTACCAGGAAATGTAATGTCCCGTCCGCGACAACATTCCTAGGTTCGTTAATTTTGTTCATTAACTAATACACATAAGAGTGATGTTTTGGAGAAATTCTTTTTACAACATAAACATTGACTTGTTGACTTAAATAATTGACCAACCAGTAATGAATTCATTGGATTTGAAATTTTCAAATTCTTGTCCAATTTACTGTGGAATGCCCATTATGCAAAACTTGTTTGAACGCGTGTTGCGAGATACACATAAAAATACCTAGTAAAGCTAATTAACGTTGTTCTGAAATTGTCTTGGCTTTCATTCGGTCAAATGGCCAAATAAAGTTTTGCGCTAATTTCCGTTTCTTATTTTGTCTTTTATACTTTCACGCAGTGAAAGGGTATTTTCAGAGCTAAATTCTGCATAGGTGAAGAGGCATGATCCGCTCATCCGAAACAGTTACAATTCTCGTTATCTACTTACTAAATAACCCTGCCCCCCCCCCCCCACATAATGTTTAAAATTCATCCTCAATCCAGACACAGCCTGCAGTTTAGTGCTTCATGGTGAGTATCCAAGACACCAGTGTGTATTCAAAACACTTTCCGAAGAGTACGGACTCTGTAATATGCATGAGCTTTGGTACTTTGCGTTGTTTGGACTAGCGGTCAATCAAAGAGCTGAGCCAATTGAAAATTTCTGTAGGCTACTATAAAAATTGCATTTAGGGGTGAGAGGATTAGTCTCTTTAATTAAAAGGAACTGAGACCTGATCATGTTTTGTTCTTTATCCTACCAGGAATAAATCCTTCAAATCTGGAGCGTTCAATTTTTAATCAAAACGATTCCCTTGAAAATCGTATTACATTATTTAAAGAGCTCATCCTCTCACCCTAAACTATCAATTTTGCAGTAGCCCACAAAAATTCTAAATTGGCACAGCTCTTTGATTGACAACAAGTACAAAAATGCAGAGTATCAAAGCCCATATTACACAGCATGCACTTTACTGAGAATGTTTTGATTACACATTGGGTTTTTTTAAGCCCATCCCGAAGCCATGACTGCGATTGTGTATGGACGAGGAAGAATCTAAGACAGTTGTGGGAGGGGCTTTACCAAGTAGGTTAGGAGAATCAGAACTGTGTAGGATAAGAGGATAAGGCCTTTAATATTTGTAAACAGGTTCTTGGTATGACCAACCCTCAACGCGGACTTAACGCAACCCCAAAAGCACAATTTCGAGCGAAAATCCCCGAATGGTAAGCTCATGGTTAACAGTGTGCACCGCGGACTTTCTATACATGGACAGAGCATACTGGCACGGTACATTGTCGCTACGGTACGTGTGAGAAAAAGTGCACCAAGATGGCTGTCTGCTATGATTTTTGTGTAAAAGTTTGGACTTGCTGAAGTCAATTCCCCAATTTTGCAAGATAGTTTAAATATTTTTGAAATATCGCAAGGTAAGGTCAAAATCACTACACTTACTGTAAGAATATGATATTCTTTCCTATTCAAGTTTAACTTTTGTTTAACATTTAACAGAGTCGTCGTTAAATCAGATAATGTATAGCTTCACGGCGGCCATCTTAGAGCACCTTTTTTTGTCCCAGTCGGTGGCGACAATCTACGGATATAGGACGTATACGTGACATGTTCCGTCCATGTATACGGTATATAAGGTTCGCGGTGTGCACTCACTAAGGTATGATAAATATTATTACGTAAAAGTCAGAGAAATTTAATATGTTAGTTTTCTCGATATGGTGTGGACGGCGGTCGTAAGGCTGGAATTTTCACAGGAAAATACACTAAACAGAGACCGACTACTCACATTCCATTTCACTGGTCTACATATCTGGTATTTTAGCGGTTTTGTGGTATTTGAACTGTTACAAAATGCGTGTGAGTTTTACCTAAAAATGTGTCAAATGGTATGTGACCATTTTGTTTATAAAGAAATGTATCTGTCGTAGTAAATTCTATGACTAGTTATGATGTTATCTGGAAAAAGTGCAACAGAAATCCACTATATTAGAAAGCTAAAAATTACAGTAGTTGTCTAGCACCATAGTCTGTACTCCGCCTACTGTACATTAACTACTGTAGAACTGACTTGATTATGTAAGACAAACAACACAGAACAAAGCAACAAAAATTTGGCTGGCTATAACAAACTAACATGTACGGATAAATATTACGAATAGCAAGTTTATTTTGCTTAGATTATGTTTTGGTATAGAGGGGGAGCAGTGTCTGTCTGTGTAATAAATCCTGAATAGAAATAGCCACAGTGACCCAGTGTGACGTCTGGTTGCAACGGATACCGCTGCAAACAGTCCAGTGTCCGAACAACATGTCATGAACCACCGTGGAGAGAATTCTTTCATCCAGTGCAGCTTCCTGATCCACGCATAGTCAACTCTCACCCAAAACTTCAATTTTCTTTGTGAATCAAATTCTTTGACTGACAGCAAGTTCAAAGCATGCGCATAGTACTGTAGCTTATATTATACTGCATACACTGTACTAAGAGTGCTTTGATTACACACTAGGGTCTCTTTATACTCACCCTGAAGCTATAAAATGCCTGAAGCAATAAACTGAGATTGTATTTTGAAGAGGAGTTCTAAATAGTCGTGGGAGCCTGGGAGGGGCTTCAGTAAGTAGACTAGGAAAACTGGAATTGTTTCGGCGGGGTGAAAGGAACAGGCAAACATTGAACGTACTTGTAAAATATCCCGAAGGTCCAGGGATTTGCTACGGAGTACTCAGTCCCACCAATAATTGAGATATTAAAAGTACATTCACAAATCTCTACCTCTTTAGTCCACGTACTGTACAACTTAACAATTTACGGTTATAAAAATGACGAAAAAAATTTCTGAATGCTGTAGCACCTAGATAGTATGTAGTAGTAGTATAAATGTTGGCAGTGCGCTTTCTTGGGACATTATAAACAGTAACAAGGGATGGTATTCAGGTTTCAGTGCCGTCGGAAGGTATTTTCGATTGGGGGGGGGGGGCTGACTCGGGCTGACTATCTAAGTGGAGCGCCACCATCAGTTGGCGCGGAGCTTACAGAAAATTTTGAAAAATCGCAACCCCTCAGACAGCCGGAAATGACATTTCCCGGGCTTGTTAATAGTATCTAAGCAGTCGTTATTTTGACCTTTCGTTGTAATAAAATGTTCACTTAAAAAAAAAAAAAAAACTATGTATGGCAAAATTATTGGGGGGGCTGCACCCCCCCAGCCCCCCCCCCCCCGCTTCCGACGGCCTTGGGTTTTGTGCAGCATGTTGCCCCCTTACATCAGTGTATATTGGGAGAAAATTTCAAAAAGTAGGCTTTAACCATGACTGTAGTGTGGGAGAACGTGGGTTGAGTTTGGTAGTTTGCGAAGGACTGTGGGAACCATTTGTTATGTACAGTAACATGGTTGAAAAAGATTAATCATTCATTCGAAAACACATAAAAAAATTGCAGTATTTATGAAACACTTGAAAATATGGTGCTGCGCAATGCCGCTCCTGCGTGCGATCCATCCCGCCGCCCCCGATCCAGCCCCCCCCCCCCGCGCCCCTTCTCAGAAAATGTCACAAGATGCAGAGAGAAAGCACACCACGAGAAATTTGCTATGTTAAAACAGTAACAACGTCCTAGAGTGGAATTTGACTTAGTTGGGTCGCTGCTTCACCACCCACCCCCCCCCCCCCCCCAAAGAGAGAGAGAGAGAGAGAGAAAAGAAGCATTTTGCTACCTGGGATAGGGTTATAGTTAAAGCATAGGGTAAGGTAACAGGGTTCATTAGGTTTAAGGGGAACGATTGACGTCTGTGGCCAACATTCAAGAGCAACGGGAAAGAACATTCTCTCCAACTTGAAGTAGTGTAGTACACTGTCCTGCTCCATCATTGGCTCTTCGAGGTCATGTGGCAGTATTTTATTTTTTCTCCTCAGATGTGAAATTTACTTGGAGCCACTACTTAGTTCACCTTGAATATGCAACCTTGAAGTCATAAATTATATTATACTAAAAAAAGTACTTAGTGAAGGGAAGTGAAAAAAAATAAAATTGTGAGATTAAAGGGCCAAACCTCTCACCCCAAACTACAGTTTTGGAACCCGGGTACCGGAATTCTCAATTGGCTCAGCTCTTTGACTGACAGCTAATTCAAACAATGCAGCGTGTCGAAGCTTATATTACACAGCATGAACTATACTGAGAGTGTTTTGATTAGTCTAAGCTTTTCTATACTCACCCTGAAGCAATGAACTGAGCTTGTATCTGGATGAGGATGAATTTAAGACAATTGTGGGAGGGGCTTGGTTAGAAGAATTGGTACTGTTTGGGATGAGAGAACAGGGCCTTTAAGTTGCTGTACAAAATATTTGGAAAGACTGCTCTTACCCTTGAAGTTTTTTTTGTGTATTTTCTCCTTCCCGATAGATGATGGCTCCCCCGCAATCCCCCATTTGAAAACCTTTAGTGTACCACTAATTTTTAATTACAGTTAGGCCCCTATTTACATCAGAATTTAAAATCTTAATAATTCCTAGAACTGCAGTGGACCTTCACTAGTGTGTCATAGAGGAGTGCCATAGTCCTTTCGATTTTCGCGATCATCATCATCCCTGGAAGGGACGTCTATCACCCCGCCCATTAAACTTCACCCGCTTCCCTTATCAGGCTCACGAAAAGTCATGTTCGCCTGATAAACAAACTGTTATTTCCCGTCAAATAAAAACACCCTTTATAAACTGGGCTAATAGAACACAACTCACCTACATAAATCGAGTTGGTAAATAGAGTTGGTACTATCATTTGTTGGAAAATAGTAGGCATCGAACACAGCATCGTCAGTGAAAATCCGCATAAGAAGAACCTTTTGAAAAATCCTTGAAATTTCATGTCTGTAAAATTATTCTCCTGAATCTTGAGAGGAGCCTATTCAGTGTATCCGAATTACACTAGCAGGACCACCAAAAGAAAAGACCGGAATTGACTGTACCACACAGTCGATACTAAGGCATTAAAAGTCGGTCTGACCGGTGTAAGTTTGTGGTTGTGTTATTTAGTAGCTGACAAAACTGATAAATGAAACCAGATTGCTGTTGAGACTACAGTCCTCTTTTGTATTGAGGTCGAATACCAAGTTGACTGCAAAATAACCAAAAGATATATATACCTGTGAAAGGAAGTTTTGAGAGACAAACACCAAGTAAGTCGATATGGCTAAGCTTATAAATCATTCAACGATTTATCCGGTCAGAGAAAACCTTTGACTGTGCGTGGATTAATCTTACACGGGGATTACAGCAAATTAAAACCAGGGTGCTGTAGCTCATGTTATACACAACATGTATTGTACTGAGTTTTCAGTGTCTTGTTTATTCACCTTGAAGCAATAAACTGATTGATTCTGGATTAGGACGAATTTTAGACAATTGTGGGAGGGGCTTAAGTAGGTTGGATAGGAGAATTGGAACTGTTGGAGTGAGATGATCGGGCATTTAAAGAGGTTCATTAAGTTGGTTTATGAGATTCAACAAATTTTTCCAAACCGGTTAAGTTTTCTTCACATAAGGTACCAATGACAAATGGTCAAACTTAGACAATCCCTATATCCTACATACAAATAACTGTTTAATGGAGTAGGCCCGTTTTCCACACCCCAAACAGTATCAATTCTCCTTACCTTCCTACTTGAGCCCCTCCCACAATTGTCTGAAATTCCTCCTCATCCAGACTCAATCTCAGTTCATTGCTTCAGGGTGAGTATGGAAAAGCTCAGTGTGTTAAATCAACACACTCTCGGTACAGTTCATGCTGTGTAATATAAGCTTTGGAACTCTGCATTGTTTGAATTAGCAGTCAATCAAAGAGCTGAGCCAGTTAGGAGTTTCTGTTACTCCATACAAGATGCTAAGTTTTGGGTGAGAGGATTGGCCCTTGAAATGTTTTTCGGTATTCAAAAATTCATGACCAGACACTTTTTTTATTACCCACAAACCCGTTATTTAGTTACAAGTCAAGACACCACAAAATTCAAAATTTTAACTTTCCCATAACTTTTGGACATGAAACTTACTCAGTGCTTAATGTAAGCATTGTCATGTGGTACAGTATAGTGATCCTTTAATACTCTCATTGAAGGGGAAGTTAAAAAAGGAAAAATTTAAATTTCACATATGAAAGAGGAACCAAATCTGGAGGGTGCAAAGTTGCCAAGTTCATTTTTCAAAGTTTCTCATGTCATTACATTCTGATGATATAGGATTGTTGAGGAGAAAACTGGTTATGAAGTTAAAGGCTCAGTTCTCTCATCCCAAACAGTACCAATTCTCCTAACCTTCTTACTTAAGCTCCTCCCACAATTGTCTGAAATTCATCCTCATCCAGACACAGTCACAGTTTATTACTTCAAGGTGAGGAAAATTCAATTAATATAGGCCTAATCAAAACACTCTCAGTCACGTTCATGCTGTGTAATATGAGCTTTGATACTCTGCATTGTTTGAATTAGCTGTCAATCAAAGAGCTTAGCTAATTGAGAATTTCGGTACCCCGTACCCGAAATTGTAGTTTGGGTGAAAGGTTTGGCCCTTAAAAAAGCCAAAAGACTGTCCATTAATGAGAATATATAAGATGTCATATGTGCTTGCCTCAAGTTTACATTCAGTTGAAAATGTGACAACTTTACTAGCTCATATTTTGAGAGCCACACATTGGATTGCAGTAAATAGGGTATGGAGAATTGGTGTGAGAAAATTTGGCATTTATGTTGAATATTACAAATCTCCACATTTCCAATTCAATATTCAATGATTAAACGTGCGGAATTGGCTTACTGTTCGTGATACGAATGGGCTCTGTAGAATTTTGAGGGAGACAGGACCCCAAAGGTAAAAAACTTACCTACATAACCCAAAGACGGATGCTATCCTCACGGCAGCAAGCGAAAAGCTGAAACTTGAGACGTCACTTATAGCCTACTCTGCCCACATGAGTTGAAGAAAAAACTGTGATATTCGGAAGGAAAACTTGTGATACCACCGACAAGCAGGACCTAGTATATACTAGTGCAGTCGGGAGTAACTAGGTTCAATTCACAACGCGGAGAAACAAGCCAGCAAGTCATGTCAATATGTATTCACATGTATTAGTTCCTCTATTCACTGAAGTCAATGCATTTTCTACTTTTTCTTGTTTCCGCAACATTTGTGTGACGTCCCATACGCCGCGACTTCGCTTTGTGTCGGAAAACGAAAGTGGTCAAATAAATAAGAACAACCTTATACACAACAAACTTTATCTACTCGTTAGATAACTGTACCGATGTTGCTGTTTGCCTTAAAAAGCTACGTTTTCTTACAATCTCGTCCCCAAGTTTATTCAAAAGAGGTTGTACAGAGAGAAACCGGCCACCACGAGTGAAGGATTACCCCATGATAACCATTGTCAAGTTGCTTTGTACCATGAAAGTTCGAGGCAGTACTTTTATGCTTTTACCACCAACATCTGTATGTATTACCAGGCTAGGGAGCTAGCAATTAACAAATCTTACATGTGAAACTCATAGGTAGTACAATAATGCCATTTGTCGACACAGAACGGTTTTGAATCTTGAACTGAACTATTGAAAAGCGATCAAGTGCACATAATTTGAATTATTCCAATCGACACACGATAATAGTCGAATTCTGTTCTGTATGGAAGAGAGAGGGCGCTCTTAGTACAAATCGGAGTGGGACATCAAGATACACGGCATCCCCAAATTTCTACTGTACGCAAGATATAAACGACAATCTAGAAGAGTGGCTGCAATGTCAAGCAGAGACCACTGGCCCACCTGTTAAAAACCATTTTTGAAATATATACATAATAAACAAATTAAGCAACATCGAGATTTTCATGTACAGCTTGATCACCGCACAAACGCAAATGTAAAAAATGTGGAAAATGAGCCCAATTACAGCACTATCAGAAATGAACAAAGGTGTACCGCCAAAAATAGGAAAAGAGTAAGGTTGTAGGTCTCACTACTCCATTAGAGTAGTGTCCTAGAGCGTCAAGTGCACACCCTCAAAGAAGAAGTCCTTTTAGCTCTGGTTTTGACCAAATTTTGTCAAGATAACCTACCAGCTGGGTGATGAAAGTCCATGAATATGAAAGAGTACTTGCCAGAGAGTGGATGTTGAAAATTTGGGTAAGATTGATGGTGATTTTGACTGTTTAAAAAATTGCTGTCAAATGGCGGAGATTTTCCGTCTTTGTGAAGAGGCTAGGGTGGGTGTACCCGACAAAAACTTTAAGTCCTTCTAGCTCAAAATCTAAACGGTCATGGTATGGAAATTTTGTAGTGCCGTGATGGGCAAACTTGTTAGCTATCAAGTAATGGGTGTCTTGAAATAGCTGTGAACTTTGACAAGGCTGCAGCGGCCTCGAAAGGGAGCTAATTTAGTGTGTAAGTCAATGGAGAAATTACTGGGGGTGTGAGACCTGTAAAATGAAATTGTGGAAAGCAACTGGATCTCACATTACTTGTCAAATATATGCACACAACTACAATCTTTATGTATCACAAGATGGTACACTTTTACAGGCACAGACTCTTAAAAACATATTTGGCTAAGAACTGTTAGCGTACTCAAAAACGCTGTACTACAAATGCTGTACCGTGACTTACTGGCATTACAGTCTTAAAGGCCCCAAACAGTACCAATTCTCCTAACCTTCTTACTTAAGCCCCTCCCACAATTGTCTGAAATTCATCCAGTCATCCAGATACAATCTCAGTTTATTGCTTCAAGGTGGGTAAAGAAAAACTCAATTTATATAATCAAAACACTCTTAGTACCGTTCATGCAGTGTAATATAAGCTTTGGTACTTTGCATTGTTTGAATTAGCTGTCAATCAAAGTGCTGAGCCAATTGAGAATTTCGGTACCCCCGTACCAAAATTGTAGTTTGGGGTGAGAGGTTTGGCCCTTTAAACATAATGACTGTCAACTGTACCCATTGACCAAATTACATGTGAAGCAAACTTTACAATGTTTGAGTTATTTGTAATCCGAATGGGAGGTTTGCTTGAAGCAATTTAGGGGAGATTTTAAGTTTTCAAGTTTATTTCTACTACTTTCCATACACAATATATGAAAACTCCACGACGTTTCGGGTATTAACCCTTCGCCAGGTGGCAAAAACCAAACTGAACAACCAACAGTAACAATTGGACACGACAAACATCAAATCCGAAGCGATCGCTGTAAAAACAGAACCAAATTCGTCTGGACGAATTTGTTCGGAAGATTCTGACTTCTCCACTGCCTTTGAAGAAATTTTGTCCTTTTTTGAAAAACGCCAGGAAAAAAGCGAGGGGTACTTTGCACATTGAACATTGTGATACACACTTTGGTCGTGGCCTAACATATGTATTATGTAATAGATGGTTGGCTACGGACACACGGTTACCTTGTAACCTTCAATCCCCAGGCCAGAGGCTTCGTGTCACTCAGGGTCCTCAGATTTTTTCAAGGTTATCACAAAAGTTTGTCTGAAAATGTATTTTAAAACGCTTGACATGTTGGGGCATGGAGTGTCGTCATGAAATAGAATTCTTAGTACGCAACCCTTCGGTAACCTTTTCACGGATTACGTCACGACCATGTGTCTTCAAAACTAACATCTGAAATATTCATATTCCACATATTAATTATGAACTCACGCAGTCGTGACGTAATCCGTGGAAATGTTATCGAAGACTTGCCTTTTGAGAATTCTATTTCATAACGACACTGCATCTTTAATTGTTCGCATGGTTCGTTCAATCTGCTCGGAAGGATGTTCTAAGTGGTGTCAATTCTCACGCATTCAGCTTGAGAATCATGCATTTTGTTGTAATTTCATGCTCTTACGATGAACCATCAGTTTTCACGCAATGTCTCTATCATGAAAATCGTTCACTGACTTATAACTATGGGCGTTGATTTGGGGGACAGGGAGTACATGCCCCCACTTTTTTGAGTGGAGGGGACACTAACGTAAAAGTCCCCTCCTGCTTTTTTGCCCTGAAACTTCAAAGTTAGGTACTGCCAAAAACTATACATGTAGGGTATGAAAAGTGTCCTCTGCCGACGACGACCGACTTTTTGTAACAATAACTGAAAATCAAACATACTCACATTAGATATCGGTCTCTATGGTTATTTAGATTGTTCGTGTGCATAGGGCAGCAGAAATGGTTATGAAGGAGCACACACAATATTGGTGAGTGTGTACATGCGTACGTGCGCATGTACCCTGTGTGAATTAATTGGTGTATACACTCTAAACCCAGTTGGGCAAACATATCACATGCCACATTGTTGGGGAAGAAAATTGCTGAAGGTTGGGCGAAAAATCACGATTTTGCCTTATTATTACATAAATTTTGTCAAATACATTTAACGAAGTTTGGTAAAAATGTTTCATTAGCTATGTTTCCCCAACATTGGGTACTTTTTGCTTACCTGTTCTTAGAGTGTTTAATTGACTCTACGCTCCCGTACGCTTATGCGGAATTGCAGATGTTCTTTGGTTTTGACTTTTAAAAGTACGCAAATTTAAAAACAACTTTTCCTTCGTGAGATAGAACACATCATAGTATTATTGCATGTAAAGACACAAAAAATCAGTTTTATCCTCATCTACCACCGCAATTCAGCTTTCAATACAATTCCTGTCAAAGTCGAAAATCTTTCACCATTTTGCCACATCTAGGCTCCTTGAAAGGTAAAAAATTTCCAAACAAGAGCCTCTTCCCCTAAGAACTCTTTCCAGCACAGCGATCACTGAACATACTGCATTCCCCCTGAGAGAAAACCTGCGCACGCCACTGATCTAGGTGCACTTGAGTTGAAGAATTCCTCTGTGGCAGAAACAGGGAGCAATTGCCCTCAGAAATTTTCAAAGTATATACGCTTTACGATTTCAAAAGTATACCTTCAGGGAAAACGCTGTGAAATATAAGAAGTTTCTGCTAATGAAGGTCCGTCACGGCTACTCACCATCATTCTCACAGTAAAAGTATCCCCAAATTAAGAAAATTTTACGAGAACTTGCCATACATTCGAGCAATTTATAACAAAATAATTGGGCTAAGTCCTTAACCTTACTCCATAACCTTGCGCATCACTTAACACCAAATGGTGAGGACATTCATCTTGAAGAAGGTTGGGGATGTTTCCAAAGCCATATTTGACTTACACACGGGATGGTTGCACGTGTATAAAATATATTTATTAGCACGGGGACCCTGAGCTTCCCCAGAATCACATTTTGACCCCAAAATAAACTTACTGACATATTTAAGCGAAATTCATCTGTAGAAGTGGGGTAGGTTAAAATATAAACAGAAGAAAGTTACGTAAAACGTCTGAAAATGCCATTTCTAGCTGTCTGGGAGTCGCGAATTTTCAAAATTTACTGTACGCTCTTCGCTTTGGGAAGAACAGGGAAGAAATTTGGGAATGAAAACCGCAACAGCGCCCTAAATTTGACAAAGTTTGGATGTATTTGTGTTAATAGTGGCGCTCTTTCACTTTGGACACATGCCTGAGTCCCTTTTCAAATGCGGTTCCGTGACTTTCTTTTCGGTGATGTCAGAGTTGCAGAAGTCCATTGCTGGAAGAGTAACTTCATGAGTTCTTAAATCAGTCCTTCGTCTAGTGGAATTTTACCTGCGTTCCCTTTCAGTCTGTGCCTTTTCTTTCGGTTGTAATGCTGTGGGTTTTTGTTCCTACTTTTTCTTTGTTGTATATGACAAGGCCACCTATAGAATGCTTTCACATGACGTCAAAATTGACAAGTCAAACCAATCGCCGGGAAAAAATCAAGATCGCAATAGTGCAACAGTCATTTGTTGGTCTTAAGCTGCTTGCTTCTCTGCTATCTACGCTAGCTCTCATACAACACTAAGGTTTACCCGTCAAAAGGGGCGGGGTTTGTGACGTCAGTGAACTTGAATCACACCACAAGTACGTATGTTCAAAAATATAAATAACTTATCAAAGAATGCAGTTCTTCATCACAAGAATATAAAGCTCTTATTTAGCCATTGCTACAGCGAGCCCATTTCTACCGAAAAATTTCCCCGCTGACGTACCTTCTGACACCTTACGTGTTTAGCAAGGATGGAGGGGTGATTCCAGTGTCACTTGGAGTGATAGTGCTGGATTTTAGTGCACGTTTCGAAGTAAAAACACGTACTAACATTAACAGGAAGAAAAAATGTTTATATATGTCAATGTGATAAAAACCCACTGACAGCAACTGCACCGTGGCCTAAAGAGTACCGTAGCTCCAAAGGGCCCAGGTCATTTTAAGACTGATGCAAATGAGGACAGACATTGGTGAAACCAACCAACATTGCGTCCCGGTCTACAAAAGGAAACACTTGAGCATTCACGACAGCAACTGACTGTTGTATATGCCCTAGACGGCAGCAACGTAAAGGGCCCGATCCTTCACATGAATTATTCATATGAAGAGGAACTAACAAGGATGAGACCAACCTCAAATGAAGTTGCCCGCATAGGTTAACACTAGAATATTAATGACGACAACTTTCTCCCGTCCGTTATCCCAAACGGACGGAAGCCGTAAAGGGCGCGACGCTTTTTCACAATTAATGCATATGGAGAGAGAAACGAAACAGAAGTCAATCAATACTGCCACAAAACAGAACATCGAAGTTCAAATACCAGCCAAGGGCGGCGATTTGTATGCCGAAAATTGGGAGGGGGACATTTTCTCGAACGACAGGCGGGTAACCAGGAACATTTATCGAGGGCCACCGGTTAAGGGTTTTGTTTATAGTCAGTAAAGACACCATGTGGAAACCAGTTTTGACGGAGAGAATCACATAATATATCAATTCTGCTGTTTAAAGCTTAGCGGTGACGATGCGGCTGATGGTGTAGTCTTGCTTCAAGAATCTGGTTAGTTTGCGTCCACCACACATCGGGCTTTTTACATATTGGAAGGGTACTTAATTTAAGCATTTTGGTAAAATTTGCATTAAAATCTCAAGATATAAACAGGACAAGTTGTCACATTTTTAAAAGAGTGATCCTGAAGCAAGCTCGTAATAAGGTCTACATAACAGTCTAGAAAAACAAAGTTAAGCAAAGCTTTCATTGTCAATTTGAGGAAGTGATATAACCTCTCCTGCCCTCAAGTTCATCTTGAAAAATAATTCTAGTGACTTCAGTCTTTAATATCTTGAGAAATATATGTCCGATTTGAATGGAAGTTTCATCACACGACACTGTGTAGATTTGGTTCTTCTTTCACATATGAAAACTAAGTTTGTCCTTATATTGCCCCTTTAAGTTACTCATGTTAGTTTATTACTCAATGAGGCTACTACATAAGAACTAAGTGATGATGCACTTGAACTAACTTTTCTAGCGTTTCGTTGGTTTTGACTGGAAAATTATAATGCAAAACCGAAGTTAATGCTAATGAAATATGGTTTCAGCTTCCGACTACATACAGCGAATGCCGACATTTTGCAAGAAATTTAATTGCCACAAAGCAAAAAGGTCGAAAGGATTAACACGATAAGGGGCAGCTCTATCCCGTTATTTTTTAGGGATCCAGCAATCAAAATCTGCGCAAAACTTGACTATTTTCTGAAGTACTGTCCCGAATAAAACAGTTAGAACGTGTGATTGCGTGAAACGCATCGAAAATTTTTGTGTTTAGCTCGAGATACTGAAGGGTATTGGGTTCATGTTGATAAAATGGAAGAGCGATCCTTCTGTAGTTCTCATTCCACAGAATTTCCGATTTTCCCAATAAACACATTCCTAGCTCCTCCTAAAACTGTCTTGAGCTCTTCGTTGTGCAGCTGCAAACCCTACGCTCAAGGGGGCATGCAAGTCGGTAATATGTAATCAACGAACTTTCTGTGCATGCTAATCTTGCAGTTTGACTCTGATGATAACCAAAGATCATTCAGCAATTCAAAAGTTTGCTTCCTTCTAAAGATATTTGTGGGTGAAAAACTAAGGTACCGTTCTTTTTTTGGGGGGGGGGGGGCTGCTCTTCCACCACCGTGAACTTATCATTGAGACACTTAATATTTTCTACACAATATAATGTTATATCTGAATAAAGAATCTCCAAACAACCACAAAAGAGAGCTTTTATCGATTTAATATTTTGTTTTGGTACACTAAAGTCTGCAAGAACAGGTTGTTTGAGAAAACTGTATTTTGACTCAGATACCATCAGTGGCGGATCTAGGAATTTGCAGTGGAGGGGGGGGGGGGCTCTGCATGTGGATGGGACATCAAATGTATACTTAGCGAAGCACCACCATATGGCTGTTGTTTAGTCTCCGATGCCTATTAGAATTCAGGAAATGGGGGTGGTAGGCAGGCATCCAAATTTTACCCTATTTTTAAGTGTGATTAGCACTCTGCTAGGGGCGAAATTTGCCGCGTAAATTTTCGCCCTTTACAAATATGAAACTTGCATTGCAGAAAAGTTTGGATGCTGGGTTTCCTGCAAGGAAATTTTAACAGTTGGGGGATTACTGAAGAATTTACATTTTCTGTCGGAAAATCTGAGGGTGGGCGGCTACCAAAGATCGTTGTTTCTACATACTGTTATCCAACGCCTACGTAATGAAGCTCTCCGACGAAATTTTTTGAGCTTATATTAGAGAAAGTATGGAATTTTATGAGAGAAAATTTATAAAAATAGCACTGTATACAGTTAACGGTGTTACTTGGTGATCCGGTGTTACAAGTGTAGCTAATTTCCGATTTTGTCACTTTCAGAGTTCAGAAAAGTTTACCAAAGTAAAGGTATAACCGAGCACTTTTCCCAAGGAATTGAAATTTGCGGCGCGCGAAGCGCGCGGAAAATTTTGCTTCCTTGAATCAAATAATGACGAATATGGAGCTTTTAATAGAGAAAATTGATTGGGAATTTCGTAATTTCATGAGTTGTCAAAATCACAGAGTAGACTGGTCTAACAATTGGCAATTTTCCGAATTTCTCATTTTCAGAGCCCCTACCCCTCCTGGGTGTCTAAGGAAAAGGGGCCGAGATACAACATGGTGCTAAATGTTTCAATATTTTGAGCTGCTATGAAACTCCCACGCTTTCAAAACATGGTCTTGAAAGTTTGGGTAATCATTACTTCAACGGACTATACGGTCAATGTGAATTTAAATCCGGGTATACTCTTTTACCGTTACACGGCTTTAGGCTATGTCATGTGTAAACTGTACGTAGTGTCATGTAGTAGGGGGCACCTTCCATGACCTTTAACAGGAACACCATCTTGTTGTTTAAGGGCAACTCTCCCTTCAGTTTGTCCTAGATTCCCAGGCCCTTCCTGTTTCCCGTCACTTGTTACCGGTGAACGTGACAAACTACCTCGCCTTAGTTCCACTTGTATGCTATATCCGGTATTTTCAAGGTGTGGCCAATTTCACCCTCTAAAGCCTCCTAATTGGTCATTTTTTAGATCAGCACATTCCTTAATATTTAATTTGGTGCGTCACAACTTTTAACCAATCAGAAGATTGCATGTGTTCCGATCTCCCCGAAACATGAAAGCTCCGAGCTTGCAAGTTTTTGTCACACTCATACACTGGTGCAGCAGACTTCAGACGACGAGCATCTGAGCTGGCAATCTGTATGTAGTTAAATTTTAATAATTTTTTTTTTGCCAGCTGATAATCGAACGGAATGACACCGTCAATCATCTTGAATCAGAACTAAATCTTCTTCTCATCTATTTATTAATATCTCAACTCGTATCGCCTACACACTCTGCTACATCCCCGTACAGGCCTTCTTATCAACGATTGGCCCATTATCCGATGATAGTCGTAGCCCCACGTATTGGCATAGACACACATGCGATGTTACAAACAGCGTTACCAACGGCCGTTGGCGGAAAACGCTAGATTTAGCATTCTCCATTGTGCAATGTCTAAACAAAACGAGAATATACCAAATGATACTGAAGATAGATACATTATAATATACATTTTCCCTTTTTTTGAAGAATATGACACAAAAATACGGTCATCAAATAATGTTACAACTATATCACTGTATTTTTAAAATGTAATTAGGCCTAGGATACAATTAGCCTGGCTATCTACACAATTTTACCATCCCGGTGGGGGGGGGGTATGCATACCCCCACCCCCATGGATCCGCCACTGGATACCATATCTGAAGCTCGCGTTGAACGAACTTTAGACCAAATGTAACTGTGGAGAAAAGCCGGAGTAGGGCGTGATAATTTAAAGACAAAATGCTCCAGAAATTAAGACTAGATGCCACATCAATCGCAAATATATTGACGAGCTTACTGAAAACACAAAAAAACCAAATTATTCGACCATTCATATTTTCCCTTCCTGACTTGAATATGGGGGAGACATTTGTTTTAATTAAGTCTATTGCATGCGAATTCATTAAACCGGTCCCGTGTTAGCCTTCCTTCTGAGAAAAAAAGTTGTAACGAGTCATTAAATTTGCAGTCGATTAGAGTCATTTACTGCTTTCAATGTGATACGAGTCGAGTCACTGTATTTTTTACCTTTTCTCTAAGGAAAATCATCATCCAATTTCTCTAGTCAATTCCGTTTGGATGACTCGAGTCATGACTCGTTACAACTCTGGTTTAAAGGGAAGGTTTAAGCAAAACTTACATTTTCCTATGTGAAAGACGAATCAAATCTACACAATGTGGTAAAACTTTATCAAATGGAACATGTATTTCTGATTTTCTGTACATATCAGTAAATGAAGTAACTAGATTTGTTTTAGAGCGACTTCAGGGCAGCAGAGATGATATGACTTCCTCACATTGACCAGAGAGTTGTAGCAACTCCCCATGTATTGACAAGGAATGCTTTGTTCCCTTTTGTTTTTCAGACTGTTGTGTTGAACGTGAAGCTATATATGTCACTTATGCCATAACATTCTGATAATGTGGGATTGCTTGAGAGAAAATTGGATGAAAATAAAAACAAAAGACTGTCCATTAATGTGAGGATATGAGATCATATGGGATTGCTTCAAGTTCACTTTTTGTTGAAAATACGACATGAACAAATGTTTACAACCACAAATTGCATTCAATGCAAATTTCACCAAAATGCTCAGAAAAAGTACTTCTCTAACATATCAAAATTTGATGTGATCTTAAACAGTTAAACCTTTCCTTTAAAGTGCATTTTTCGCTTTCACATGAAATACGTATTGAAAATTCAAGGGTACACGCTTCTAAAAATGGGCGTTTTTATATACTGCAAAGAATTGAAAATGTTGGTTAGTTACAACAGTGGTCAAAATCATGTCTTAACAATAACCTGTTTTCTTTCATTATGAGGAAATAAAATCAAATAGCTCATAATCCAAGTATCTCAGTGCAGACATAGACTGTGTCCACTTTTGTGGTGTTAAAGTTATTTTTTGTGATGCTACCAAATTTCTCGGAGTTTATAGTGATAAGAGTCTTACATGGAAAAATCACATCCAGCATGTATGTATGAAAGTCTCACGAGGTGTTGGAGTTTTAAATGGGCTTCGAGGACTGTTACCTCGCAGAATCATGGTTACCTTGTATAATACCTTTATCCTTCCGTACTTTACTTATTGTAATGTCATTTGGGGTAGCACATAAACTTCTAGAATTCAACCTCTTTTCATTCTTCAAAAGCGAGCTCTGCGCCACATTTGTAATGAATTCCATCTGCAATATACAAAACCTCTCTTTGCCAATCTCAATATCCTTAATATTTATGATATTAATCGTTATTATACTGGTATTTTCATATTCAACTGGTTAAGTGATTCACTCCCGTCAACATTTAAAACTTACTTTGAATTGCGTACTGGCACATATTCCTACCCCCGTCGACATCGAAACCACATAGCAATACCTTTTTTTAGACTTAGATCCTCCCAGTTTGGAATTCGGTTTAATGGTCCCAAATTATGGAACTCGTTTCCCAATGATATTCAAGAGTGTAAACTTTTAAGTACATTTAAGAAGCAATTAAAAGATCATTTTATCACCAACTACCTCTGAATAATTTTAATTCTTTGCTATCTGTTCCATTTATTTGTGTTTTTGTGTTTCTTTTTCTGTATTATATATGTGTTTTGTAGTAATTGTTTTCTGTTAATTTAAGTCTCTGTAAAGGGGTGTCAACGTACATAAGCTCCCTGGAGCTTCTTGTTGTCACTCCTCAGTCTCTTCAGTACCCTGTACATACAAATAATTCATAACATATTTCTTTATATGAAAGACTGAAATAAAGTTCTATGAAATTGAAATTGATTTGAAATAATTACGCTATATGTTCCTAGATGCGTAACAATTGCAAATGTAAAATCTTATTTTACTTCAGATGACGATAGAACACTGGCAGACAAGGCCCACTGATCATCCTTGCGTTTACAGCCAAAATTTTGCTTTAAGATGTCACTGTGCAACAGGTCCCTCTGACCTGAAGGCTATAATTAACTCTCCGATGCCCATATCTGCAGTACGTTTTTAATCGTGTCAATTGTTACAACTGTTTAATGTTTAGGAACAAAATATTGTAATAGAAAATCCAAAGTGTACCTGAATTATGGTATCGGGCCTTTGCAAATTCGAAAATAACTCGTGGAAAAAAACCCAAACCAAACTACACTAAACTAGGAGAAGAAAGAAAAACTTGTTTGGAGCAAATATTCACAACCACACTAAATCGCTTAAACGATCTTGTTCGACTAGGTGGTAGAAAAAATCACGGTTGAAAGGTCCGAAAATGAAAAATCTTGTTCAACTGCCTCATGAAAAGCCAATTTTTGGCGATTAGGCTCTCACGGTTAAGAGTCTCGACACACTATACCTGCCGTGACGAAGTCTTGCATTGAACACAGACTGATAGATGAAGGTAGGTAAAGGTGACGTCACCGGATATCCTTGGATATTTTGTTTGGCTTGACGGACTTAACTTGTTAACGTGTCCTCCCTCATACAGTGAGTTACAACCACGGATACATGGACAGCATGTAACGCGTACGTCGTATCCGTAGATGGTCGCCACCGACTGGAACAAAAATGCGCACCAAGATGGCCGCCGTGAAGCTATAAATCGTCTGATTTGACTTCGACTCTGTAATATTTTAAGCAAAAGTTTTAAACTTGAATGGGTAAAATTATCATATTCCTGCAATAAGTGAAGGAATTTTGACCTAACCTTGTCACGTTTCAAAAAAATCTTCTTGCAAGATATGGATAAATACTTGAGTAAGTCCAAACTTCCTCACAAAATCATAGCAGACAGCCATCTTGGTGCGCTTTTTCTCACACGTACGGTATCGACAATCTTCCGTGCAGAATGCTCTGTCCATTTATAGGAAGTCCGTGGTCACATCGCATACAAACTAAAATGTAAACTACATTATAGACCAATGGTCTAGAAGGGCCCACAGTGCACCCCGATCCTCCATGCGTGGCATCATGTTGTTGAGATGAAAAGTTTGAACAATAGTTCATGTTACCAAATTGCATTTCTGCCATTTTCCAGACTGGTCGCCATTGCGCAACTATTTATTGTTAAAGCTCGGTGCCTGATAGAGTCATTATTCTGCTCTATTTACCCATGTTTTCAAGGTCAATGAATCCATTTACAATAACCAAATCAACACATTTTTCTTTGGCAGCATTCAAAATGACACCAAGAAAAGTCATTTTTGCTCATACTCTGCAGAGCCTCTTTGACCTCTTATGGTCCCCTGTGGAGTAGGGCATGCATCACGCACAGCGGCAGTAGGTTCCATTTTTAGAGTCTTTGGTATGGCTCGACCTGTTAGAGGCAAATGCTCTTATAATCAGGTCTCTAAAGGGCAGTTGTTTTACGACGCTAAGCGACCACGAATGTGGGAGAAGCCTTTGGCTTATGGATTACAACTTCACGTCAGGTGGCAACCAATTCAACAACTTGGATCAAATTTGGTATTTTTGGAAAGGCCAGTTCAGACGGGAAACCGTAGATTGCTCTTGGATGAAAACCCCACCTTACTTTGACCCGGCCAGGAATCGAACTCCGGACCTCCCGGTTGCTAAACTTCATCGCTTCAAATGCCACCGCCTTTAACCACTCGGCCATAGCACCGGTCTTACCGTTAGACTAAACACGCGGTCCACTGACGTCGCACTGACTTTGGGCAGAACAATGGAACACGTGGACACATGCATAAGAATTCTCCCTACACCTTTAGGACCTTAAGCAGACTACGACCGTATTAGACTGATTGACAAATCAACTGTCTGCATTTATCGGTGTTGGTTTGTTTGCCCCTCCCCCCAGGAGGGCGTATTTTCCGACTTGTGACCAGTGGCGTAGCCAGGATGTTATTTTTAGTGGGGCCTAGGTAACAAGCAGTGGCGTA
Source organism: Holothuria scabra (assembly GCA_037179385.1). Lineage (NCBI taxonomy): Eukaryota > Metazoa > Echinodermata > Holothuroidea > Aspidochirotida > Holothuriidae > Holothuria > Holothuria scabra. Next base: position 30,366,843 of record CM074200.1, read on the forward strand.
GCCACGGGGGGCCTGGGGGGCCTTGGTCCCCCAGATTTTCTTCACCTCCCCCCCCCCCCAAGATTTTTTGAGTCCTAATAAAATAGCTGAAATAAAAAAAAAAATTGAACGGAAATAAACTTTGAAGTATTTCCTTCAAAACGGTAAATAAGTAAAATGTGTAAAATTTAAAAAAAAAAAAAAAAAACATGGATGAATGTGTGTAAAACACATTTTGTGTGCACGTATGTAATCAAGTAATAACTTCGAAATTCCTACTTTCACTGAATTAGATACCGTTTGTGATCTGCACTGTCGTTTATTGCATTTCACTTAGAAGATGAAACAAAAGTCTCGACGACAAATTTTATTGTGACTTTGTTTGGTTAAGACCCTTTCTGCCTTTGGGATGGCTGATTGATTTACTGAAAATAAGGCAATCATACACTGGAGAACACTCTTACACGACCATTCTCATACTTTATCGTACACAAAATATGTCGTAAGCAGGTAAGGGTAAGGTACTGCCTTCGGATAACTCTTCCCTTCCATCCTTAAAAACGTCGTGCCTCACTCCTGCCCATGACAAGTGCCACCGTACGACGATTTTTTCGACAAGTCCTCTTTTTACTAGTTGGCACTGGCGTCCGGGGGATTTGTAAAATGTCCACAAGGTCCTAATTTCATGTGTTTCCCACATGATCCATACTTCTGCCTTGCGGTTCAATTATTTTGAGAGATTTATTCGTAGTATTTTAATTTTGACTACGTAATGTACCGATGAACAAATACTGAACCATTTTGCACATTGTTTCTTCGGTAGTATGAATGTCTCTTGTAAAAATCTCTACAAAAACTAAAAATATTTTGATATTTTTCATGCCCCCCAAAACGGAAAATCCTTAAACTTAGGCCTATAATCAGTTTAAAGTTTTGCCAGACATAGTATCATTTTGCATCTAGGAAATCTAACGCAAAGAAAGTTTCTCAGAGGGGTTCACAACTACTTTTGGTTTTCCAAAGAGTAAGGTACTGCCATAGGTAAGCTGAAATCCATTCAAATATTGCCGTCATTTGCGGATGGGTACATCCAGTTTAAAACACGTGGGAAGTGCCGTTTCCGGCCATCTGGAGGGGTTTTAAAGCCCAAAATTTTCTTGTACGCTTAGATAGTCTTGTCGTGCCTGACCTTCGGAGGTACCAGGCCCCCCACTTGTTAACTGGGCCCCCAAAAATACCATCCTGGCTACGCCACTGGTAACATGTGAGGGGCTCTTACCTCCGAGGGTTAGGTGTGACAAGGCTATCAAGGGCTAAGCAAAGCGCCACCATCAGTTGACGAGGAAGAATATTCGGGCTTTACAAACCTCCACATGGCCGGAAACGGCATTTGCCACGTGTTTTAAGCTGCATTTACCCAGCTTTGAAATGCGAATCTCATGTCTGCCACTTCTCAAGCTGTCAAGTAATGGAAATAAAAGAATCACGTAATCTATGAAAAATGGTTGTACATACACTTTTTAGGGACCCCAAAACTGGGCATTTCTGATCTGTAGCCTGGGGAATGAGACTAAAGGGAACCGGAATTTCCCTTTCCCTTTGGAAAATTGTAAACTTCAGAAAGACGTAGATTGCAAATGCGGCAATATTTGATTGGATTTCAGCTTTAATAGGAAAACCAAAAGTAGTTGTGTCCCCTCTGAGAAACTTTCTTTGCGTTAGATTTCCTAGATGCAAACTGTGCTTTGTTTGGCAAAACTTTGAATTGATTATAGGCCTACGTTTTAGGATTTCCCTTTTTGGGAAGCATGAAAAATTCCAAAACACTCATTTCTAGTATTCGAGAAGGTTTTACAAGTGACATACATACTACCAAAGAAACAATTTTTCCGGTTTTCAGTGGTGTCTAGATGCAAAATGGTGCAGTATTTGTTCAGACATCGGTATATTACGTAGTCAAAATTAAAATACTACAAGTAAATCTCTCAAAATATTTAAACGGCAATGCCGAATTAGGGATCATGTGTGCAGTGGTGGAGCTGCCATATGGTCAGGGGGGTAGGCGGTCGCCCCCTGACGGACCAAAATCGTCGGCGCCCTTTTTAGGTTTTTAACATACTTTACTCTTGCACCATTATTGGCAAAAGACAAAAACTAATAGCGTTGTTTTAAGGCCCAGGTAACAAAATGCTTAAACAGCCACCAGTAACTGTTCTATCTGCACTCGATGAAAAGTGTCACTTGTGACATAGGGATAGGTTTTGCCGAAACGTATGTTCATGTTTTATATGCTCTAATGAATGTTGTCGCTGTGCTAAGTTGTTTCCACACCAAGCGTGATTGCACGCTTACAAAATACACCGACTGACATTAAAGTCACCCTCCCGGCCTATAAAAGATGTTTCAAAGGGCGCGACCCTAAATTTGTCAACGTAGACGGTAAAAAACATTTATAAAGATACCAAAATTGCTTCCACAACATTTTTCAAGATCATTTGAAGAGAACATTCAGGTTAAAATAAAATAAAACTGCTATCCTATTGGTAATGATTTAGGGGTTTTAATGCAGAGCAATTTCCATTTTCCTTTGCTTCAAGTAACCATTCTCATGATAAATGGCGATTTCGGTAATCACATGAAAATGCTTATTTCTGTACTTTCGTGGTCTCAAACGCCAGAAAATTGCATCCAATAAGCCAAGGCTTAGGCTACTTTATTTATTATGAATTCGGTATCTAGAGAGCCAAGCAGACCTTTTGTCTTGGCTATTTCTTTCAATGTACTTAATTAATGGCTATTTCAGAGTGGTCACATGATATACATTACGTCAATTAATGTTTTTTCGTGTACTTATCTTGATTTCGAGATGCCAAAATGTACACCGAACGGTGATTAATTTCCATAACATTCCCCCTGTGCGATTGCTAGCTTTTTAGCTCTAGCAGGTTTAATTTTTATCTTCACAAAGTAGCCCATTATAACATTACAATCTTAAATCGAGGCCTATTACAATAACACGAAATATAATGACCGCCTTCACACTAGAATGTAAAAGAGAGGAATAGAAACATGGACGTCCGCAGGTAGGGGCAAGGGGGGAACTTGCCCTCCCCTGGAAATAAAAAACCCGAAAAAAACGAAGAAAACACAAAGAAAAAGACGACGGCATTTTTGGTCAAAATTTTCTTGCGCTCCCCGCCAACCCGAGGTGACGCGGAGCTTTCCCCCTGAAAGAATCCCCCCCCCCCGAATTTTCTTATGTGGAGGCCCATGGATAGAAAATTTAAACACGTTTCAGTTAATAGGAAAAACTTGCTGAGGAGAAATCACTGGCGGCGGAAGCGGGGGGGGGGGCGGGGGGACACGTCCCCCCTAAATTTCTTAGTGAGGGGACGTCCCCCCTAAAATTCTTAGCGAGGGGACTTCCCCCATAAAAATCAGAGAAGAAGTAAAAGAAACTTGGTAGCCTTGAACCAATTCAAAGTTGAGACTATATTAACCCACCACCGAACAGAGCAGCCGAAATTGACTTAGCCTATATGTTCTGCCATTGTTTGGCTGTTCAAAATATCGAAAATATTTATAATAATAAAAAGTTCAAAGTATCGACGGCTTTGATTCTGCTTATAAGCCTGGGAAAGGCCATTTCCGGCCGTCTGAGGGGTTGCGATTTTTCAAAATTTTCTGTACGCTCCCCGCCAACTGATGGTGGCGCTCCGCTTAGATAGTCTTTCGGGCAGAATTACATTTTTTCGGGCAGAGAATCCTCTGCCCCCCCCCCCCCCCCAAACTGAAAATGCTCCCGTAACAAACTCACATTCGAGTTTTCGACTTCGAGACGGTCGTTTCATCTTCGAAGTGAAATGCAATAATAAACGACAGTGCATTTTATATACTGTATCTAATTTATATGAAAGTAGGCATTTTGAAGTTAATTACTTGATTTCATAGGTGCGCATAAATGTGTTTTACACAAATTCACGCATGTTTTCTTAATTGTTACACATTTTCAAGTTATTTATTTACTCTTTTTAAAGGAAATACCTCAAAGTTTATTTCCGTTCAAACACTTTATTCTTTCCTCTCAATTACTTCATAAGGACGCAAAAAATCTGGGGGCCAGGACCCCTAGACCCCCCTTGGGTACGCCACTGCTTGTGACATGAAATTTACAAGGTCGATAACAAATACATGTCCGGGAAAGTTGCCCTTGGTACATGATATTGGTATCCAGCCTACTGGGTAGATAAACCTCTAGTAGTGCCTGAACTGAATTCCAGGAACCCACTGCATTATCTGTCTTCGCATTCGTTTGCCGGTGGTAAGGGGACAAACTGTGTCACAATCGTCTGTTTATAATTGACTTAGCACTTTGTACCCATTAAGTCAAATAAAGTGCAGTTAAACACGGCAACTGTGTGCTAAAGACGTGTAGGACACCATTGAAGGAACAATAACAGAATTCAAACAGGGAGTTGATTGAAATGACGGGAAGTAGGTGCGTGCAAATTTATCTTCGATTTCTTAGAATCGGTGATGTAGCAATCAAACGGCAGATTGCTTCCTTTTGTCAAGAAATGCTTCGAGTGAACACGACGAAGCGCTTTGTCTACTTGGCAAAATTGTATGACGATGAATAGAGTGAGAAGGTTTAGTTCCAGCTACCCTGGATTCAAACTAAATTTCACCGTTTGCGCGGTCTTTATAAAAATTTGTATGTCATGGAATTGCCAGGGTTTCATAAGCGGAAAGGAGGAGCAATCAGAAAGAATTTCTGTTCATTTAATTGGGAGCAAGCCCGGTGAGTGTGTGTATGTGGGGGGGGGGGGGGGGGTGAGGATGGGCGAAGGGTTGTCAAAACAAAAAGTGTGCACTCTGAAAACCAAAGAGTGAATTAAGTTACTCTTTAACGGAGTGAAAAATGTGAGTTCACTCAATTAGAGTGTTCATTCACTCCAATAATGGTGAAACTTACTCCAGAAAGAATAAAATTCACTCCAAGAAGAGCGGAAATTCACTCTGTGAAGAGTGTTATCAGGGATCACTTTTTGAAAGAGTAGTTTCTGAGGGCACTCCATAAGAATAAAACTTCGAGTGAATTTCACCCGTTTTGAAGTGAATTTCACATGTCTTGGAGTGAGTTCCACCCGTCTTTGAGTTAATTTCTGCTCTTTTGGAGTTAACTTTTCAATTGAGTACAGCTTCACGCTTTTTATTTTCAGAGTTTACCCTGTAAGTTGCATACTCATTCGCGTCACTCTTAAAAACAGCTGGGGGGGGGGGGCTAAGTAAGAAAGTTAGGAGAATTAGAAATGTTTGGAGTGATAGAATCAGTGGCGTCACCAGACTTTTCATTCTGGGGGGGGGGGCATTGCTAGATTCCACTCATGGCGCCGGATGCGCCAACAGGCGCGAAGCGCGAGGCTCAACGGATGGGGTCCAGGGGCCCGCCTTAGAGCCCCCGGTGGGGTCCAGGGGCAAAGCTCCCGGAAGCTCCTGGGTTTTAGCGGTTTTGTGAGGTTTTAAAGACGTTAATCAAGGGTAATTTTATCGACTTAACACTGGTCTCAAAATAACCTCCAGAGTAACTTCAAGTAAGCCTTTCGGTTAAAAAAACACTGATTCAACTTCCAAGAGCTTATCCGGCCGACATTTTAAAAAAGGGGTTGATGATCTATAGAGAAAAGAGTAGATGGGCACTTCAAAGTGAGTCTTGGAGGGGGTCCGGGGGGCGAAGCCCCCGGAAGCTCCTGGGTTTTAGCGTGTTTGTGAGGTATTAAAGACGTTATTTAGGGGTAATTTTATTGACTTAACACTGGTTTAAAAATTACCTCCAGGGTAACTTCTAGTAAGACTTCCGATACAAAACCACTGATTCAACTACCACGAGCGGATCTGGCTGACATTTTGAAAAAGGGGTAGATGATCTATAGGGAAAGAAGCCTTATGGGCACTTCAATGCGAGTTTTGGCGAGGATCCAGGGGCGAAGCCTGTTGAAGCTCCTGGGTTTTTTGCGTGTTTGCAAGGTTTTAAAGTTGGTTTTTAAGGGTTATTTTTACACTGGCCTAAAAAATTACTTACAGGGAAATTTCGAGTGAGATTTTATTTTTGGTAACAACACTGGCCTAAATGAAAATGCGCTCAAGAGCGGATCCGGCTGACATTTGAGGAAGGTGAGCTGCACTAGAAAGAGAAAAGAAAAAAACAGTTGATCCGCAATTAGATTTGATCCTCTGTAGGAAAAAATGTAGGCCTAATCCTGCTTGAAGGGTTACCTGAGCTGTGCGCCACCGACGTATTTGGAAGTGTGAAGAAAATTTTGAAAAAATGCAACCCCTCAGACAGCCGGAAATGGTATTTCCAAGGTTTTTTGCGATATTTTCATTCGGAAAACATATAAATTTACTGCCTTTTCTTTTCAACAGAGGAATCGAATACTAAAAATTTCAGTCACACTCTGACTACAGAAGACAAACTTTTTTGAAAATTTCAAATCTCAGTTGGGGCGCAGGCTGGGCACACGATTTTTCATGGGGGACGTGCCCCCTACCCCCCCCCCTGACAGAATTAGGCCGTAAAAGCTTGTAACAAAGCACATCATCATACAGGTAACCTATTTTAAGAGAAAGGAAATAATAGCTCAAGATGTAAAGATAGTCTAACGATAAAACGATATCCAATTCGTGGAATTCTGTGGCTCCGTTCGTGTTAGCAAACGGTGATACTTCGGAAATCCTACACGCAAAGAAATGGAAAGAGAATATGATTTGAAGTGAACTAAAAGACGGTGACCTCATATATAAGCCCAGTTAGCAATCACATGTCTCATTGCGGCATACTATTAACGTTGACAGCTCATCATAGACAATCTGAGGAAGTCAATCATCCTTACATTTTGAGAAGTCACGTGTCATGTAATGATTGGATGGTACCTGGAAACAGCGACGGACCTAGGGATTTTGGTCAGAGAAGGTGAGAATGGCCTGCAGTGGAGCGTTAAAGCATCCTCAAATAGCCTGTTTCTACATTCACTCGATTACGGGGTATAGATGTACGTACGCGCGCGAAGCGCGTCAAAATTTAACTTTTCTGGTTAAAATCTAAACTCCTGGTGAAGTGCTCTGTATGTCCCAAAACGAGAAAACTGCTAACATAGAAAGTTTATAACAAACACATTTAAAGTTGGAATTCCGGTTGTAGTTAAGCCTACCGTTGAATTTTTACTACCAAAGAAATTTTTTTCCGGCGAAGAGAGAAAAATTTATCTTTTTGATAAATTTGGGCAAGGTACGAATAAAGTTAGCTTTAAATTCATGTAAACCTAAATAAATTAGTCGTCATGTTAAGCATGCAAATGGACTTGAATTTACGCAGACTCCTCTTATAATACACACCAACTAACTTTGGGCCTATATATAAGCTATATACTTATTCACTGGAACATCTGTTCTGAAAATGTTTAATATATACATCGTATACCACGATTGTATCAATTGCGACTACTGTGCACGAAGAATGCCGACATTTGGAAGTTGTTAAATTGGGAAAAATTTCTCTGACATGAGGGTGAAACCGGCTAACCGAACCGACTTCACAAGGAAAATTTAAACAACATGATCAATGACGAGACCGTTAGGGATTCAGCAATCCAAAACCGACCAATAAGAAGCGACGTTTTACCCAAGGAATACCGAACGCAACGTTTAGCGAGCAGAAAGGTTGGGGTTCTGCTGACCAAAATAAAAAAAAAAATACTTAGTTCGTGAAGGCCTAAGGAAAAGTTGGGAAATTTGGGTTTTTATAGAACGTCACGTTTCACTGCAGCAAATTCAATTTTTCCAACGAAGTTATTCCTACAACCCGCTGAGTGACCACTGATCGAGTGACAGACTCCAGTTTGATTTTCTGTAATTAGATGCTTCATTTAAGAATCCAGCAAACATTCATGCAATGTTGCCTCATTTTGAAAGGCGTTATATCCCTAAAAAGTCAATTTTTTACTATATAAAGAAAAATGCAGTTACCTTTTACATTACTTTGTCATGAATGGCTCTTTCAAGAATCAATTTAACATTATTTGACTCACTCAATTGTGAAATTTACAAGGCGCCGATGCTTGAATTGTTCTAAATATACAATATTTATGTTTTTATAGAACGTCACGTTTCACTGCAGCAAATTCAATTTTTCCAACGAAGTTATTCCTACAACCCGCTGAGTGACCACTGATCGAGTGACAGACTCCAGTTTGATTTTCTGTAATTAGATGCTTCATTTAAGAATCCAGCAAACATTCATGCAATGTTGCCTCATTTTGAAAGGCGTTATATCCCTAAAAAGTCAATTTTTTACTATATAAAGAAAAATGCAGTTACCTTTTACATTACTTTGTCATGAATGGCTCTTTCAAGAATCATTTTAACATTATTTGACTCACTCAATTGTGAAATTTACAAGGCGCCGATGCTTGAATTGTTCTAAATATACAATATTTATGCCCTGAAACATCGTGAAAGCTGATAGAAGGAAATTTGTGGAAGATTTTGTGTTGTTTTGATAAAAGTCTAAGGTGACTTTTTTGCCCTTTAAGGCGGAAAACCTTCACACATCGGCTTATGGCCCTGTCTGAAACAGCTGGTAATCCATCGAGGTCCCATTCCATAATAAACCTAATGCATTGACGTCACACTAACGTCATTCCGGAGGAAAAATGAAGCACGTTAATATTTCTTCACAAGTAATGCATGTTTAGGCTATAGGTTGGCAATCCAGTTGTCTGTATGGCGTGATGTCATCTGCATACGGCTCAGGAATTTGTGCTTTCATTCACCGCGGACTGACTGGAAGGTAGAATATGAAAAGAGTTTGAATGTGAGGTGGGTATATGAATTATAAGGGGTGGTATCTGTTGTTCATTTGGTGATACAACGTACACATGCTCCTCTAAAAGTCTGATTATGCGGTCTCTTTCCCCGGCCTTTCCTTATATTGAGTTTGTTCTATTTTTCTTATCTGTCCCCCTTCTCTCTCTCACTCTCTCTCTCTCTCTCTCTTTCTCTCTGGTTCTCCTGACTAATTCAGATGTAGCAATCAAAATTAATCGGTGGGAGATGGGGGAATAAGCAATTCTGTCTTTCAAGTTGTGTCTTTTGGAAGAGTTTAATCGTTAATGTCCTGATTCTGACCATAGATGAATGTTATATCGATTTAACCGGGTGGTGGGCTCTTTCAAGTGGACTAGTCTATAGCCTACAGTGTCACTTAGTAAAGTTCTAGTGTCCTATCCCCAGAGGGGAAGGGTAGTGTTCCTACAACCATTATGACCATTTCAGGGCTGGGGTAAGGCGTAATGAACTGTAAATAGAAAAAAACATAATCCAAACAGACTCGGAGATGCTATGTCCGGTAATCTGAAAGGTCTTTCCGCTCAAAAATTTCGGCTGCGCTCACCTCTTTCCTGCTTTACACATCATGGCAATATGCGCCCGAAGCATTTTTTCCAAAATTGAAAAGCACGAAATAATGATTGGTCAATACAACTTATACTCTATAGCTGGGAATACCCCACGGAGCGGACTCTGTTTTCTCAGCTCCTCAGCTTTCGAAACCACTATGACTGACCAAGGAATATTTTTTAAAATCTTCCGTCGGAAATCCTGGGAAATGCCATTTCCGACTGTCTGAGAGTAGCAATTTCCCCCTGTGGCGTCAGCTGACAGTGTAGCTTCGCTTAGATAGCATTAAGGGAAAACACATCTTTTGTATATCCCACTGTCAAAAATGGCCATGCATTTTCAAACTGCCCTGCGCATGAGCTTGAGACTGATCATCGCCCTTGAGAATGACTCCAGCCCTGTCTTTAATTGGGGGAAAATACATGCACAATAAAACATCACAGCTAAATGAAAATTTGAAAAAAAAAAATGGAAATTTTTGGCGTTTTTTAAAAGCCTAGATGCAAAATGGTGCAAGATTTTCGACTTTGACAGGAACGGAGTTAAAAGTTGAATTGTGGTGGTTTATGAGAATAAAACTCAAACTTTTGTGTCGCGTTACAAAGTCATGCAATCTTACGCTATTTACGCTACCTTTCGAAGTAAGACTTGCCATTAAATTTGCATACTTTCAGGAGTCAAAATAATAGAACATCTATCGTTATAGGCGAACGGAAGCATTTTAATATGCGGTTTTTCTTGGCCACAAACTTTATTCTGCCACAAAGATTATCTAAGCGGAGCGCCACCATTGGTTGGCTCGGAGGGTAGAGAAAATTTCGAAAAATCAGACCCCTCAGATGACCAAAAATGCTTTTTCATGCTTGTAAAGAGAAAGTAAACATGCAGTCTTTATGTTTAGTTTTTGTTTGCAATAACAAAAAAAATCAGGAACATGTTAAGTGATCAGAAAATTACCACATGAAATGTACTTCCACTATTAGGCCTATATTAAATGGTCTTGATTCTTTTCGGGGAAACTATACAAGGGAATCGAAAATATGCTAATACTTCTCTATTGTGACTCTTTGCTAAATTAAATATCCGCTGAATTGATGATTTGTCTGTGACTGTTCGAAACCCCGTTTGTTGATTTTACCCCTAACATCTCTTGCGTGATAAATGGCAAAAATATTTCTCACTGCACCTGAACACCCTCCGCTCCCCTGTCCCCGCCTCGTTTGTCTATGCCCGCCGGGGAAGGGGTCTAAGGGGTGGGCTCCTCCCTTTTAAAAATTTGTAAAAAGGTAGGTGTCCTTAGAGGCAATCGGTACCACCAGGGAGATACAGAGGCTGCCTTTTTAAGTAAAATATGGAATTTGACAGAATCTGCCTATTTGTAGGAGTTAATAAAAATGTATCAGTGAGGGGCCTAGGGGCCTTGCAGAGACAATCCTTCCCCTTTGAAAATTTTTGAGAAATTGGGTGTCCTTTCATGCAATCTGGTGCCACATATGCTATCTTGTGAGGTGAAATCGGTGTCACTAAAGTATGGCTACGTATTTTTATGATAAAAAAGGGCATTCGTGAGGGAGGGGGGGGGGGCGGTATGGCCCAATAGTCCCCTTCGTAGGCCAATGAATATGTGTTATAGTATACAATTTTTATTATTTTTAAACCTCTCTTCCTTGTTAAAAAGCCAAAGTATCCTCACAAATTGTACCTTTTGGTCAATTGGATTAGTGGGTACCAAAATTTTTATAATTTGATTCCCATTATTTGGACAAGCAAAGACAGCATCTTTACATTACTCAAATGAAAACTTCGCCCAAAACACCAGGGAAATGTTATTTCCGGTGGCATGACGGGTTGTGTTCTTTCAATTTTTTCTTTAGGCCATGTGCAAATTGAAAATGGCGCTCAACTCATGTTTCCGTTTGAGCAGCTAGGATAAAATCACTGTTTCGGATGATCAGTAAGAGAAAGACACTTAAACTAACTGGTGTCCATCCATCGATTGCTTTCTCTTAAAGGGAAACATTTCGTTTAAAATGCCCCAATATAGCATGAAAAGTAAATAGCTCTAGTCATTATCAATTCATTTAGTCTGAAAATGGAAGTTGCATCAGTTTGAAATGTTGAAAGTTTGGGTGAACAAATTATTCTTAGGGAAACTTAAAACTTAGGGAAACTTATTAACTTATTGAAGAGAAGGTTACCATACTGCCTTATTTTTGCCTACAAATATTTGTTTTAAAAGGATAAAATTTTCTTGCAAAACAAACGCGACAATATTTCCATTTAAGGGGCTCAGCCTCCCCTTTTCCCTTTTCAAAACTCTCTGCTGGATCCGCTACAGTAGTAATTTGCTGCAAATAAGATCTACCTTTAACTCAGTTGTAACCCAACTATTTTTTCCAAGAAATGTTTATCGAAAGGGTTGACCGCCGTGAAATGAGAACCAAGGCTCACGATGCCCTGCAACCCATGAACTACACTCTAAAATCAAAAGAGTGAACTTAGTCACACTTTGATAGAGTGAAAAGTGTGAATTCACTCCATTAGAGTAATAATTCACTCCAAGAAGATTGAAATTCACTCCAAAAAGAGTGAAATTCCCTTAAAACGAGCGAAGTTTCACTCTTGATGGAGTGCCCACAATGACCACTCTTAAAAAGAAGAGTGATCATTGCAGGCACTCGTGGAACAGTGAATTTTCCCTCTTCCTCTGGTGAATTTCACTCTTTTTGAAGTGATTTTTACTCCTTTTGGAGTAAATTTACACTTTTCACTCTATCAAAGAGAGACTGAGTTCACTCTTTTAATTTTAGAGTGTAAGCCCACCTGAACCCCCACTTGGGCTTGATCAGCCCTTGGACCAGGGGTCCTTAGGCGGACCTCTGAGGACCTCATCCGTTAGGACCTCGCGCTTTGCGCTCCATGCCCCCTCGCAAGTGCCCCTGTAAAATCATTGTGCCCCATGCAGTTCCCCCTAGGATGACTCAAACCGCGTGTTTGGTCTAACGGTACTAGTAGAGCATCCGCCTCTTAAGGCTCGAGTTCTATTCCCAAGTCGAGTCATACCAAAGACTGTAAAATGGAACCTACTGCCGTTTTGCGTGATGCTCAGCATGGAGTAGGAAAACCAAGCCAGTGAGCTACAACTGGAAAAAGCAGTGGCCGCTTAAACAGTTAGACTTGAACCAATAGGTTGGAAACTGGGTCCTAAAACTCTAACTGATGACTCGGAGTCACGCGTGGTCTACATATTCTTGTCATGCTTATTTTATTAAAAAATTGAACCAGTAGTAACCAGTGCATTATTTATAATGTGAAAACATTCCCTTCTTCCACGAAACCATCCACGAAATATTTACAAGAAACAATGAATGTTGATTGGTTTTTCATATGCAAGGCTTCATCGATCATTCCACACCGAATTCGTAATAGTTATATGACACCTCTGTGAAAGAGGTTCAGATAGATGTAAAGTGTTCTGAAATAGTTATTGCAAATAATGCCGCAGAACCTGTGCGTGAAATCCTTCACATTTATAACAGTGTCTTTTTCATGCTGCGAAGCGCTGACGATGTGACAAAGGTTGTGTGTACAGCGTAATTTCCAGGAACCCGTCAAGGCACGCTTTCTCAGAATTACTGGGCTGATCCTACACCGTGCGAGACGGATGACTAAAGTCAACGGGCGTCGTGTAATTCGGTCTTCCCACACAATGTTTGAAATCTATTTTAAGATTTTTGTCACTTGTGGGTATGATTTTCCCGGGAAGTATTCCAGCTTGGCATCGTGGTGTCCTGTTGTCAGTAAAACCATTGGCTCAGTTGCACTATTCCTCATCAATTTCACAGCCAGCAATGTCGGCAGCGTGACGTAGCAACTAGCGTTAACTTTGTTGAAAAATATTGTAAGAACTCAAAACAATTTTCAGGGTTTTAATTTAAAAGGTAACACATGCCCGTAACACCCCGCACTAAGTTAGGCCATAGTCCAGTCGTTCTAACGATAAAAGCAGAGGTGTATTGAGACCGTTAGGCCTACCGTAGGCCAATAGCTAAAAAGTAAAATAGCTTACCCTTTGTTCAATCTGTGATCTACGGCTAGGCCTAACCGTTAGCTAGCCTAGCCTAAGCCTAACACTAACAGTTAGGCCTAGGCCTAGGCTGGCAATCATAGAGGCGTAAAATATGAATCACCCAGCCTAGCCTAGGCTAGGCCTATTGCTACTACACCCTTTGGCTACCAATCTAAAGTCAGTAAGTGAGTGACCTTAATTTAGCCTAGCCCTGTCACAGGTCTGATTATTTATATATAGGCTAGGCCTAAAGATCTAACTTTAAGTAATAATATCGCATAGCTACCTCCCAAGTGACACAAATTTTGCGGGTTTGACCCGCATTTGGACACCCAAACTCGCTGACCCGCCCAGCCCTCTGAAAAACCTGCATCTCAAATCTCCGAAGTATTCTTAGCTAGAGAACCACAGAAATTAGCAAATAGTTGAGTTTACCGATAACTACAAATTCAGTAAATTGTATCTCACATCACATTCAACCACTGTACTCGCGCTGCTATACAATGCATAGGCCTAGGCATAGGTACGCACCGAACTATGTTTGCTGTTGCAACATCGTTATCGGCTAACCTTTGCAGCAGGTATGGAATATATGTTTCATGTCAATGCGTAAAACGTGTAATAACGTCGTGCAATGCCAGGTTCACTATCCAAAATAAATGCCCTCATCCCAGGTTATAGGCAGGATCTGTCTTAGAGTTTCCCAAACATTTTGCGGACAGTTCTCAAGTGATGTTCTTGGATAGGCCCTTTGTTTTCATGGCTAGAATGCCATATGCGAGATGTACGCAGATATTGGAAATCACCTGCAGCTTGGTGCAACTGCCGGTACTGCACCAAAATTTACCTCAAAAATAACGGTTAAATTTGTGATTAGGAGAGGTTTTAGTCATTGCACATTTGTGAGTAGCCTATCTCCATAATATTATTTTGGCAAATCTCTAAATATTATTTTTTTCAAGGTTACTGCAATAAATTCAGTACTGTACTGAAATTTTTTGGCGGTAACCTAGCGAAATTGTGTTGATTTATTTGCCAAAAAAGTGCCACCATTTTGCGTGTAGACACTTCTAAAATTCAAAAATTTTCAAAAAGGGAAGGGGGACACCCCCTCCCCTTATACCCCTCCCCCAGGCCGGCAATCCACCAATAGACAGATCAGTAGGACCCACGCCTAGCCTCTCGGAACACCACAGGCCCAGCATTGGAAATTGAAGTTCCCTAGGATCAGCTTTTAAACCAACTTCTGCAGTTTTTATCAGCCCACAGAAATTTTCAATTGGCACAGCCCTTTGACTGACAGCAAATTAAAAACAATGGAGATAAGCTCATATAACACTGCAAGTACTATACTGAGAGTATTTTGATTGACACATTGGCATCTTGCATTTTCACCCAGAAGTTACAGTAGATGAAGTTTCATGGCCCAGTTTCCAAGCAGTTGGTTCAAGTTGAGCCAGCCATGGCCTTTTTCTCTCCAGTTGTGGTGCACTGGCTTGCTTTCCCTACCACAGGTACATTGCCTATGCTGATCACCAAGCTCAATAGCAAAAGGTTCCGTTTTTTAAAGTCTTCCATATGACCTGGTCAGCACTCCAACTCCCAACCTCCTGACTGCAAGTCTGATGCTCTAACCACTTGACCATGCAGTTGGTTCACCCTGAAGCCATAAACTGAGAATATTGTGTCTGGATTAGGATGAATTATACAATAGACAGTAAAGGTATATCCCGAAGACAAAATTTATGAACTTAAATTTATGCAGAAAAATAGTGTCTTTCAGAAGGTGAAAACAGCAGTTTAATAGCATAAGCCTACAGCATCCAGAATACACAATTTTTAGAGTAATTCAATTTTTTCTTGAGATTTCGTGCAGTATGGGAAACCTGTGATATCATCGAGACACATTAATTTGACTTTGCATACAATTTATTGATAATTTTGATGTACTGTAATTAAGGTAGTAGTAAGCAACATTTTTGGTTGTACTGTACTCTATGGTGAAGGGAACAGTAGTGCTAGATCTACTGGAAACATTCAAACATTTTGACAGTATCAAATTCAAGAACAAACAGGATGTGCAATTATGAAGAAAAACAAAGAAAATCTGAGCCCACTGTATGTGTCCACATAACATTCTAGGGCTTTATTGAATAACAGATGTATGTTTTAACAACTTAACCATTCTTTAAAGTGTACAGTACCTCAAGTCAAAATATTCAAAAATATTAAGAGCATGAAAAAAAAGAACGTTAAGAGTCAAACTCGCATCTGCATAGGACATTCGGGAGTTGAGATGTAAAAAGTTGGAAGTTTATTCACTTAAAACAAATTGGTCCATTGTGCAATAATTTGGGACTTTCTTGTTGTACAACTCACATAAAACTGCTTTCTTTTTCTTTAAAACTAGAAATGATTTTATGACCTTGAACACTGCCTCTTTTACTTGCATGGCATGTTGCAAGGAGACGGGCTTAATTAATTACATCACCCCATGACAGTAAAAGTGCTATCGCACCCTGGCACATGGTGAAGGTAACTTTCAGAAAAACAAAGAAATACAAAGATTGTAATTTGAGTAAGTACAAAAATGACATCACAAATCATTGCACAATACACCATATTAACTTGAGTGAATAACTTCAACATTTTATATCTCATCCCAGGAATGCCCTACAGTATGAAGATGGGAGTTGGACTGTTACTGTAGAAATCATTTTTCATGCTCTTTAATATATATTTTTGAATTTTTTGACTTGAGGTACACTTTAAAGTGAGATATTATGCATAACCTGTAGGAAAAGGGTATTACCACAGGTCTAGTGACATGAATGTAACTAAATTTGCAATCAACGTGAAAAGCATTAAACCCAAGAAGCAGGCATTTCTTCAGTATCTAAGTCTGTCAAAAATTGACCATGTTTTAGGGCAATTTCTGATTTGTGCTTAGTCACAAATTAACATGAGGTCAATATGCAAATCTTGTGATGTCATAACTAGGTCAATGCCGTACAGTATATGGTTAATGTTGGCCTTTGTTTCTTACAATCATATTTCATGGACAGCTGTAACATTACAGTAGCTTTGCCTTTGGTTTTACAGTATTTGTAAAGTTTGAGTTTTGCTCTTATCATTATTTTTGCAATAGTAATTTATATTCAAACTTTGAAAAGGTGTAGTACTTGAAAACGGTACAAGATACAGGGACTGTATTGATGAAATTCCAATGGATTTTGCCGTAGGAAAAGTCACTTTTTAACTGCCAAGTAAAATCAGGGTTTTGGCAGACACCTCACACTACCCTTAAGTAAGGATTAGTAAAATTGGAACTTATTGGGGTGAGAGAATTAGTTCTTTATTTAATGTCCTCCAAAAATTTTTTAACTCAACAATCATACTGTAAGCTACAGTACTCATACTGCACATCTCAAAAATAAATTATTTTGTTACAAGTACAATGCAGTTATCCAGTACAGTATGTTCTCATGATTGGCTCAGAATGTTTTGCAATGTGGCACCCTACATTATATCCATTATGCACATTTCCTCAAATTTCTTTCATTGTTTAAAACTGAATGCCCTGTTTATCCTTGAAGTTTGGTTCTGTTTGAATGTTTTGATTATTTTTAGCCTACATTTTGATCTGGCATAAAATGCATTTGTACTGTGGTATGATAGAGTACCACTTAAACTGGCCAAAGTGTTAATACTGTACCAGCACAGAAATGCTCAGCATAAGCAATGGAGTAGGAAAAACAAGTTCAGCCACCCCATATTTAAGTTTGCCTGTATCCTATGTATTTCAACAGTATTCCACCTTTTTTTCCTTTTTAGTGGTTTTTGGTGACAGTTATACTGTGCAGTTCACTGAATTTTAAAATCAATACAAAGGAACCCCCAGTTAACCTTGTGAATTTCACATGTTGACATCATATTTGTCATTTAATGTATTTATACCACTTGATACCCACTGATTTTACAAAATGACATATTGTATCCCTTTAACCATTTTCAGAGAACTGTTGCCTGTGAGATTGCCAAGCAGTGTCTAAATAATCAGAATCTTGCAGGATGTTGAACGTTTTTTTTTTCTTTTCTTGAAAAATAGAAAAAGGCTTTGATTGGGGCCAAACATCAACCAAACTCTGTTTGAAAGCACTTCGGTACAAGTGGCATACCCATAACCTTACAGTATATGTACGTAACTGAAGTGGAGGGGAGGTGCATCACCCAAGTTAAATGCAAAAGAATGAGATAATTTAACCGAATGTTGTAAACTAAGCTACAGTAATCTGATATGCCTAGTGCATGAACCTTGCTTTACAGTATTTCATATCTAGAGATCTAAATGATAAGATGATTCCTCCTAAGAGCAGGAGTACTGTACCTTCCTTTATACCTTCCCCATCATTTTCCAGAATTCCTCTGATGACAAACATTGTCTACTCACTTGAGTGCCCACAATAGTGTACATGAGGACCATTTGGATTGGATCAAAGGACAAGTTTTACAGTAGGCTTGGTTGTCTTCCCCTTTTTGGAATAATTCCGTTCAGTTTTAATTCAAATTTCTATAGATTTCTCTGTGCTGTTGAGGCTGACTCTTCTGTTGAGGCTGAACCCCAATTTTGAGGATTGTGATGCAAGGTTGGTGCTCATACTGTGCTGTACTTGCTGCCCTCATTATCTGCACAGTACATATGAGCATGACCTCACTTTATAAACGAATCCAATCAGCGCTTGTGTTTGATGACTGTAGGCAGCCATTAGTGGGGTCCATCAGCCTTAAATCATCTTCATTTATTGTCTACATGAATTTCGAACCCTCACATTCAGTGATTTTGAAGGAATCAATCTGAGGCACTACATGTATTGTACAACCATCCATGATATAGGTAAGCAAAGACACTGAAAGATTAAAAGGTGATAGACCTCATTTATGGCAGACTGAAATCAGACCATCATTTGCTGTCGGGATTCGTCTATATCATACTGTACAGTAGTTGCTTCATGTGTTAAACTTAATTTGTTCATATGTATAATGTGAACTCATTGTTTACATTACATTAGTAGTACTACTGTACCTTCTTTCAACTTGCAATGCAGCACAGATACTACATCCTTTGAAACTTGTACAGGTATATACAGTACAGTACCTGTATATGACATTTGCCACCTGCAGTAGAAGAACTGAAATATGTGTGGGTTGTTTCAAAATAGGTTCTGGTAGACAACTGTGTAGTACTGTATGTACTACTGTACCCAGGGTTGTCACCAGCCCAATTTGATTGCCGGCTTAACATCTGACTCAATATTTGTACCACACCCTACCCCCATGGAATCCACCTCAGTTTTGACCCATTGAATTTTTGAGCTATAGGCTAATGTCAGTTTCATTATTTTTAAGTATAAAAGATCATTTTTGTGCCGGTCAGAAGCCTTTCCTTTTAGTTGTTGTACTGGTCGGCAATGTCCAGTGCCTGTTAGTCCCGACCGGCGCCGACCAGCGTGGTGACAACCCTGACTGTACCAGCCCTGTCCAGAGGGACAGTACTGTATAGGCCTACTGTAGTACAATATGTGAGATGTAACAATTTAAAACCATCTTTTCTCTATTAAAAACTTACAACAGTCACGGCAAGTGATCTTCAGTGATAACTGTTAAAAGTAGACCCATGTTTAAATGAAAATTGGGATAACACACCCTTCATGCTATCCATCAAATTGATGTATTATTTTTAGTTCAATTTGACTGAGACTTACATACATACAGAAAGCCATTTCCCATACCTTCCCCATATACTGTATTTACTTTGATTTATTTTTGTAAATGACAGAATGGATAGTGCTGTTTGGCAATAACAAGTGGGTGTACAATTAAACAAGGGTGCAGTCACCTGTAACAGTTCTCATTTGACCTTTTACAAGTCAGCTGAGATTTTCTTCGAAAAGAGGTTATTTTTTTTCAATTTCTATCATGCTAGTTAATTCATTGCATGGGAGATAAATAGGGAATGGCAGATACCAGCCTTTGTTGAAAAGTGGAAGTTAAAGGGCCAGTCCCCTCATCCCAAACCCTACTTCTTGTAGGGGGTTAAAGAAACTCTCAACTGGCTCAGCATTTTGATTGACTGCTAATTCAAACAATGCAGAGTAACAAAGCTTATACTACGCAGCATTAACTGTACTGATACGGTAGCATTTTGATTAACACACTGAACTTTTCTACTCACCCTGAAGCAATATAAACTGAGATTGTGTCTGGATGAGGATGAATTTCAGACAATTGTGGGAGGGGCTCAAGTAAGAAGATTAGGAGAATTGGTACTGTTTGGGGTGAGAGAATTGAGCTTTTAACTTAATTGCATGCCATTTGAAATCTTTAAACATGAATTGCATTAGCTGTATTCATTGATATGTTTGCATTACACTTTAGCATGCAGTACATTAAAATGGTTTTGTTTGCATGAAAACACAGTTATAGTAAATTTAGCTGCAGTATTTACTAGTTACATCCTAAAGCACTCATGCTGTACAGTACTTTGCTTCACATTCCAGAGAGAGCTGAATCAGTACTACACTTTAATGTCATTAGTAAGAAATAAAATGAATTAGAAACAAGTCGAGTGACTAACGTTGAATGGTGATAGACCGCACGGTAAAGTATTCTCGTACAGTACTTCCCATCATGCATGTGATGTATTTCTTTGATAGTGTGTGATAGGTTTAAATGAGCTAGTACATGTTGAATGGGAAAGAAATGGGATGTCAAGTATCACACCGTGCATACTACAGTATGTACATCCGTACTATAGTTACATGCAATCAAGTGCTCTTGTTCTCAATATTTTGGAACATTTCCTCATTTATGAAAAGAAAACATGCTGTGTGAAAAATTCAAAGTCTAGTGATGATTTCTCAAATAGTGCAGGTGAGGGGGCCGGGGCATGTCTCCTCGGTTCCCTTTTCCTTGATCACTTCAGTTGCATTTCTCAACTGATGTATATACACGTACAGTATGCACATAAAGTACCGTGTTCTGAAGAACATTGCTCACAATGTTTTTCTTGGAATTCCAGTTTGTCCTTACTCATTAGGGAAGCAATTAAAGCCTTACTGAGATTATAAACATCAGAGTAGTGATTCTGTCAGAAACTCCAAAGGCGGGGAGGGGGAGTTCAAAACCCTCAGTCCAAATTGATGCTGTCCTCGGTCAAAGTTACAGTTAGACTCAGGTGGATGAAAGCTTGCCTCCCCTCCCCTTTTTGGCCCCTTAACCAGAAACCCTACTGAAGGCAAAAAATTTTCAAATGTTATGTTACATTCTTTGTTTCTTTCTTTTTCAGAACAATAAAAAAATGGTTCCCTTGGACCACCCCCCCCCCCTCCAAAAAAAAATTGTAAAAAGGGTTGTGGGATTTAAAATCCTGCGATTTTTTTTATCACACTTTGTTGTACTGTAGTGGTTAATGCTTCCGTTTTGGTGGCCCCAGTTATGCTGCATGTCTTCTGTATATACACAAATCTGGACAGCAAGTAATGGTCTGATTTCAGTTGGCCATATCTGGGGTCTGTCACCTTTAAGTCTTTCAATTTCATTGCTTACCTGTATCATGGATGGTTGTACACTAATTTGTATCTTGAATTCTTCAATTTCACTAAATATGAGGGTTTGAAATTCATGCCAACAACAAATAAAGACGATTTAAGGCTGATGGACCCCCACTAATGGTGGTCTACAGTCACCAAATACAAGAGATCGAATTCGTCTATAAACAGTTCTCTGAGCTAAGGGAAAAAACAACTAACCTGAATAAAACCTTTGTTGCTTTCAAATAATTCATGTTTGTACAAATTTTGAGAGTTACATGGACAGTAGGTTCTTCACCTGTAGTAAATCTGGTTTCTCAGTTAAAAATTTCTTCATCTAACATGAATTAATATTTTATCAAATGCTTCAACTTTCATTTCTGCTCTTACAGTTGAAACTTTTGAATTTCCCATAGTTTCAGTATTGTTTCTAAAAGTTTACTCTCTGTAGACCTTTTACAAATAATATTGTTGTGATTCCTTGAAAAGCACCACCCTGTCAGCCCTAATTGCAGGATGTACATTGGAACAGGACAGTAATATAATAAGATTATAAGTCCTGTTTTGTCTGCATCTTGAACTGTTTACTGCACTTTACCAGTATTTGCAAGTTATATACTGTCTATAAGGACTGCACAGATCAATTTACCAGTAAATAAGCAAAGTTGTTTTTGCAATTAGCCTGGTACTGTAGCAGTCTTCAGAAGACAACATGTTGACAGAGATATGTTGAGCTACTGTATTGTGGAAGACTTCGTAGAGAGAAACAGTGATGAAGCTTCCTGTGAAGTGAAATGAAATGTACAGTACAGTTGGAGCATGTGTGTACCTATGTACCTACATGCACAGTGTAGATTGTATACTCATAGTGCATCAGTGTACTGAGTGCTGTACTGATTAGATGTACCAACAGTCCCTCATACTTTGTTTTTAAAAAGAAGCTTGTTGAGTTGGTTCATGAAATAAACAAATTTTCCAAAGCTATTAACTTTTCTTCACATACCAATTAGTGTACGCGTTCTGTACAAATGGTCAAACTTAGACACTCCACATAACATACATACTGTGCAGTACAAAAAGTAACTGTTTTTTACCATTTTAACATTTTCCATAACTATTGGATTCAAAACTTGACTAAACATGCTTATCATTTGCATTCTCATGTGGAATTGACCCATTAACACTTTCACTGTGTTATCAATATCAACTCAGTACAGTAAGTCCCTGTAAGCCCTACAAGAAAGTTCATTTCTTGCATGCTCATACAGACTTTTTTAAGGCATGTTCCTTCAGTCCTTGTTCAGCCTAGGAGATTAGAGAAGCCTTAAAGGGGGACTGAACAAAATGAGTCTACTCTGTAGGGTAGTACGTAAGATCTTAATACACTGTTAGCTGAAATAGTTATGATGTTATGATACATACTATATCCTTCAAATTGATTGTACTACAGACAGTTTAAAATTGTGACTACGGTATGTGCAGTACTTGTTAGACTGATTATTATGGTAGTAGTATTCAAAATCATCTTTGCTGTATAATGTTGCCAATTCTTAGCCTGCATTGGTTTAAAGGGCAAGATCAGTTGCCCCAAACTTATTTTTGAAACAACAGCTAAGTCTTACTAATTTCTTCTTATTCGCTTTAGAGTATCTTTCAAAAATGTTTAGGTTTTCATTCAGTATTGCATATTCAAGGTAAACCAATTACCACTAAACAGCCAATCATGAAACAGGATAGTCTACTACACATACCCCTTTAAGTTGGGGTGACTGCTTCTGTCCTTTAAAGGAGCCCATTGATATGATATTGATAACTAAATGAGAGTGTTAAAGGGTCACTACCACATGACAATGCTTATAGATAGCAAAATAAGTCACGTTTCATATGTAATAGTTACGGAAAAGGCTAAAATTTTGAATTTTGTAATGTCCTTACTTGTAACGGCTTAATGCATAATTTGAAAAAGTGTCTGGTCACGAATTTTTGAAAATCGAATTGAAACAATAGGTACTCACTCATAAAACAGTTAATATTTGTAGTTAGGATAAGGGGATTGTCTATTTAAGATTGACCATTTGTCATTGGTGTGTGAAGAAAACTTAAACCAGCTTGGAAAAATTTTTTGGATTTTCATGAACCAACTCAGTGAGCCACTTTAAAAGGTACATGTACATTTACAGCAATAGTGTATGGTTTTGAAGTCATTAAATGAGACAACCCTTAAACTGTACAGTTGTGTTGGTGTTTGGTAACTTTTGTACTGTATAGTTAGTGGCAGTGTGTATTTTAAAACCCATTTTTTTTGGTTTACATTGTTTAAGATTGGTTTCACTTGATTTTGAAAATTACAGTGTACGTAGGCCTAAGTGTCAATAATATGGACCATTTGTAACATTGGTACAACATTGCTGTCATTTTATACAGTATATGCAATTATGTTGGATTTATCGACCTGTTTACATGTTTGTGCCTCACTTGTAGTTTGTAAGTTGTAGCTGAGTTGTCTCAGTTTTGCTTGAAGGCAGACACTCATCACATTAAACTACATTTTGTGTGGGAAAGACCAAAATTCTCAACTTTGGCAATGGTGTCTTGATTGACATAATTTATTCAAAAAGATGCAGAATAAAATACATTACACGTATCATGGATAGAGAACTATTTCCCCATTGTGCTTATGTCCATTTACTGTACACCACATTTTCGGACCCATGTGTGATTTATTGCATTTGCGGCACCCCTAAAACTCCACATACAATTTCTGTACTTACTGTATGGCTACAGTACCTGTACAGTGTTATCAGAATTTGCTCAGACTAAAAACACACATACACTGTATTCATCTACAGTAGCACCTGTAGGTTATCAATGGACATTAAAATTTGGGTTACAAGTGTACTTCTGAAACTGCAGCAGCAGGGATAATGAACTAGTTCACCACAGAATCTGTGCTGGACAATGAGAAATGAAAATTTAACTCAAAGTATCTACTTATATTAGATGTGGGACTGGATCCTTGGCTTTTATATTGGTATTTAAGTAGATTTTAAGTAATTTTAAGGAACAAATTTGTACTGTACAGTATATAGTAAGAGTGAAATGACAGGTTTTGTTGTTTAGTCATTGATCTCCCTGATCACAGCTAGGAAATACACTTTACATCATATTTGAAGTTTTTGTATTGGTGTGTTGCACCAAAGCTGATTATCAGTTTTTCAGATGAAAACTTCATGATCACAAATTTGTTGCTATTATCAGCTTTTCAAATTGAAACATCACAACCACAAATTTGTAATAAATGTCTTGTAGGGATGTAGATTAAATTTGATCATTTGATGGTGGGTGGGTACTGTATCATAATTTCATCTTTATGCCAGTTAGATTTATCATGTCTAACATACTGTATGTCATACATGCACATGGGCTATTGTGTATTATTTGGAAAACAATTTATTTCATTGATAATGGGGATTGGGGAAGTAATTAAGTCGGCACATAATGAGACACAATTTTACTGGATATCAAGTATTGAACTTGTTTCCCATTTCCTGTAATTTCCTCCTTTTCATGCAAATATAAATCTCTTACAATGGGTATGATAATTATAGCTTATAAGTTTAATAAACTGTACCATCTATTTGCTAAAAATACACTGTTTAATTGATTTATACTGTGCACATTTCTTTATATCTCATTACCAGGTATGTTAATGGTGCAGTATTGTAAATTTGCAAGCTTTGTAAAGGGAAATCACTGGGAACTTCAATAAACTGTTAAGTCTAAGAATCTACAATGCAATGCTTTTCCTAGAATTGTAGAATGTGATGTCTATCTTCTGTAAATATATAAATATCTATGGAAGAAGTTATAGTATGAATATTCATAAGGCTCACAAGTTCCTTGTCTTAAGCTGTTATCTTTTCTACACTATTCATTCTACAGGCTGTCTACACATTTAAGTGTGTTCCAAAGGAGGACAGTTACTGTTCAACTTTATGTTTTTGTCAGGTGATCTAGTCATGAATATTTATAAAATCCTAAAATCAATATTCCTGAGTGACATTTTTCAGTGATGTTTGTATAGCAGAAAACAATGTGAAGTTCAGGTCAGAGTGGCTTCAAAACACATTGTGACGTTGGGAAGAAGACTGTAGTGTACGTGTATGTCCCGCTAGAGTGTGTTTCGACTAAGGTGACGGTGTTACCAATAGTGTAAAAACAACCACATAGATGATACAAGTACGTACTGTACTGTGTACATATTCTGCATTTGGTATGTATTAAACATTTACAGTAGTGTTTGTAGGGTTACAGTACCGTATGTATAGTAAATTAGTTCTTTGCTTAAGCAAATGGAAAGGAAGTTTTACTAGCTTTCTGTATCAGATCTACAGCTGATGTAAGATTAATTTAACTGATGTTTTAATTTGTGTATTTATATTTTTTTATTTCTTTCATTATTTTCCTTCAATATTTTGTCAATGCATACACCTCAAAAAGACAGTAATGTGTAAGTTCAACTTTTCAAAGTTGCACTCTCCATATACTACTGTACACCACATACTGTATAGTACCTGTAATGTATAGTGATCGAGACAATGGTTGAGTATACATATCTTGGGTTGCAGTAGTTTAAACCTTGAAGTGTGTCTACGTAATGCTGTTGGGGTTACATGACCTTTCAGTAATTAAATTCTACTCAGGAAACCTAAGACAAATGTAGTAACAGTTGAAAAATGAGGACATTTGCCCACCCTAGCACTTATTCTGTACAGTCTGTGCCTAGATAGACTATAGACATGACTCGCAATCATAGTTAAAATTATCCAAAAAAACGTTTATCATTCATTCATCTATTCTTTCACTTTTTGACAATTTTTCTTCATATTAGCAATAGCAATACCATTTCACTGTACTTTACATTTCAAAATCTCTCATTATGTGTGTACAAAGTGATGCATTTAGGCAATTTACTCAAATTACACTTGTTGAACCAAAGTCTTTGGGGAACTTGTGTTAGGAATTTCTTTGTTTCTTAGAGGTCAAGAGCAATCCCCCAAACAATTACTTAAGAAGCAACAGCTACTGTACTGTACATGTCTCAATTTTCTTCTTATTTCTTTTTAAAAGTATCTTTTGTCATATTTTATAACCTCAGTATTGCATATTCAAGGTAAACTAAGCAGTTATTTCTAGAAAATTTTATATTTGAAGAGAAAAATTGTTGTCACATGACCTTCAACAGCCAATCATGGAACAGGACAGTCTACTATACTACGTACTTCAAGTTGGGGTGACTGGTCTTGCTCTTTGAATGTTTGTAAATGAAATGCACTCTTACTGTACACCAGGACTGGTCATACTACCCGGGCGATCGCCCGTGCCCGCCTAAACGCCCGCCTTGGAAGCAAAAATCCTTCCCAAGGTGGGCATCAAAATGCCCGCCTTGAATTGTGCATCGGGCAATAAATAGCCCGCCTTGAGAAATATGATCGCCCGTGTGAAAATACAATGCCAGAAACATCAGAATACATAATCACGTCACATGTGCGTTTAAAAGACTGCCCGAAAAAAACTTTCGCCATAATATTCTGGTACTTAAGTAGCGAACACAGCCGGTCATAATGTTATGTGCACTGCTGCAACACAAGTACAAGTATGTGAATGTAGTGTACAGTGGAATTCCCCTGGCTATACTACACAAAAAAAAATTGCGCATACGTACGGCCTTTACGTACAACATACAGTACCACAGGCGTTCTCACCATATACATACACTATACAGTATAGAGTATGTGCATGTATATGGATACTGCTGAAAATGCGATGGCTGCGGTATAGATAAAGACCCCTACAGTACTCCCTTACACAGCACTGATCGTTCACTGGTTACGATACTTCATGAGATCGTACACTTTGTCTCAGACATTGGCCTCTTAGGTTAGCTCTTTCAATCGAACTTTCGCGATCACGAACGTTGAGCATGCTGCTCTGTTGTACACAGTCTTGGAAATCCCCGTTGAGTTACTGTTACTGCATGTGGCGAAATTCACACTGTAAAACTCCATTGAGATTTGTTCTGGGATTCAGAGGAATTTGGCTCGCGAAAACGGACAACGGACTTGTGTACCGAATTGCCCATAGATAGCACATTATGGTGCATGCACTCTGCTATAGATGTGTACGTTAACTGTTGAAAGGACACAACAAGCAAGCACTCAATACACTTGTTTGCTACGAACTTGCAAACAGAAAAACATTGGGATTGCAGCAAATATTTTCACAGGAAGCATTGCTACAGTAGTACTGTTGACCATGACTTCCTTGTGCACTTGTTGAAATAGACCACTGTACGAACTGCGTGCTTGCAGCTTAGCAGAGCTAGTTTGTGTACGTTCACTGCAATGAATTTCTTGAATGTTTTATGTTCAACACAGTGCTCTGTATTTTATTTAAGCGTGTAGTATGTACTTTTAGCTCTTTACTATTAAAATGATGAAATGCTTGTTATCGGTTCCCATTATCGGAGATGGCCTTCATTTGTGCCGATGCTGATATCTTATCTTTACCAGTTATCTGCTCAACATTACTATTAACAAAACTGCCCGCCGAAAAACTTGGGTGGGCAACTAATTGCCTGCCTTGAAGCATGGAACCTTAATTTAGGCGGGCAGTTGCTTGCCCTCGTAAAAAGTTTTCATGACCAGCCCTGCTGTACACTACTTGGAGGATTTTGTAAAGAAAGCTTTATAGAGGATGAAAAATGAATTGAAAATTGTAAACAGGCATAAAAAATTGATTTTTTTTTAACAAAAAAAATAGGCATACTGTACTCTGGTTATTGTGACAATTCTTACTGTACTATAAGTCTCAGATATAGTAAATGGGTCTTAAAGTGGTCACACACCTAAAATATGTAACAACCAGCTACTTGTACACTAGCTGCAGTAAGTTTTTTTGGTACATATGTAACCTCTTGGTTTGAGTGCCTAGTGGGGAGGGGGGGAGGGGGGAAAATTATTTGCAACTGGTTGTAAGAGCTTGCAGGATGGGTGTTAAGTAGTCTGTAGGCCATGCTTGCATGAGGTTGCACAAGTTTAGACATTTCCCATGTTTCAGTTTTGAGTTACAGTACATACAATGAAATTCCCTCAGAAAATGCCTTTGCCTGTGGGATAATTTTGTTTAAAAGGAACTTTTGCAATTGTTTGCAATTTTTCTCTATCTTGCAATGTTTCAATAGGAATGAATGTAATTTACAAATTATACTCCTTACTGAATGTGCAGCTTTCAAGAAATTATACCTTTTTACAGTTCATGTAGGGATTCAAAAAGAGGCAATGAAGACTTAAGTACAGTATAATTTAAACTAATTTAAACTTTTACTACAGTTTCCCATTACTGCTGGAGCTACTGCCAGTCTTGTTCCTCATTACCAGTTCTAATATAATTCACTGTTTTGCCTGAGTTGCCTCCAGGTCCATCTGGCATAAGATTGATTGGTTTAGGAAAGAAGGGGAATAACCATCAATTGTATAGGAGGTGATGAGTACTGTATCATAGCTTGTATACTTCAAAACCTGGTAAGCTTTATTTGACTTTTAAATTTTATGCATTATTTTCCACCTCAGTACAAGTACAGTGTATTGTAAATATGCGAAAGACACTGCAGTATTACTGTAGTGTAAGGTAGGGTACAGTTCCTAAATCAGATTCCCTGGCAGAAGTTATAGATCAAATGTTGGATATTTAATGTACACCAGGAGGTCTTTACATGATACTGTACCTAAAGATGATGCTCGTCACCCCAAATGCACTTCTGAAAAGAAACATCACAGAATCCCTCAATGAGCTAGGGTACATACAAGATGAAAACTTTGAAGTTCAAATTTAATCAATTGTACACTCATGGGATGGAGGTCAGTATTTGGTTAAGACAGAGATGCACCTCTCTGGGATGATAATAATTTTCTATTCAAGAATATTTCCCCTCTGAGGTTTAGTTTCTCATGGACATATTGAAAGGTTACTTTATGTAATGTGTTTACCAGTGATATCAGCGGCTCATTGAGTGGGTGCATGAAATTCAACAAGTTTTTACAAA
This sequence comes from Holothuria scabra, assembly GCA_037179385.1. Classification (NCBI taxonomy): domain Eukaryota; kingdom Metazoa; phylum Echinodermata; class Holothuroidea; order Aspidochirotida; family Holothuriidae; genus Holothuria; species Holothuria scabra. Next base: position 30,396,040 of record CM074200.1, read on the forward strand.
CCTGTTTTCTTCACATACCAATGACAAATGGTCATACTTACAAATCACAGTTTTATGAGTGAGTACTTGATGTTTCAGTCCAGTTTTCAAAAATTTGTGACCAGACACTTTTTCTAAATATATGCACAACAGTTTCATGTCAGGACCCTGCAATATTCAAAATTTTACTATTTTCCAAAACTATTGGATATGAAACTTGACGAATTAGTATGCTAACTATGAAGACTGTCTGCTAACTATGAAGACTGTCTGCTAACTATGAAGACTGTCTGCTAACTATGAAGACTGTCTGCTAACTATGAAGACTGTCTGCTAACTATGAAGACTGTCTGCTAACTATGAAGACTGTCTGCTAACTATGAAGACTGTCTGCTAACTATGAAGACTGTGTGCTAACTATGAAGACTGTCTGCTAACTATGAAGACTGTGTGCTAACTATGAAGACTGTGTGCTAACTATGAAGACTGTGTGCTAACTCTGAAGACTGTCATGTGGTAGCAACCTTTAGCACTGTCATTATTGCTTTCAGTATTACTGTAACTCAATGAGCCTCTTTAAGTTTGCCTACGTACCACTTGACGGGTGCACAATATTTGCCAATGTGCAGAATCACAGAAGCAATCAAATATAAATATTGAAAATTTCATTGAATAAATGAACCTAATTGGGAGTGTGAAATATTTAAGCCAAGAAATTGCAGGTTCAGTGTTTGAAAGGAATTGTCAGCTTGCAGAAGGGCAATTCAGTTCATAATCTAACATGTTTGGGCAGTTGTAGATGTTGTGCGTAACTATCTGTAACTCATTCTTAAAAACGAAGATTTCAAAGGTCAGACTTGAAGTTTAAAAGGCAAAAAGCATGCTATAAAGTAATAACCTTTGAAGTATTGGCTTACCAGCTGCTGGGTGCATTCAGGAGTGGGGTGGGGTGGGGTGGGGTGGGGCGGGACTGGAATTAAGAGTCCAGCAGGGCAGGGCCATTTTTTCATCAGGTTTATGGGCATGTCATGTGAACTGAGAGGGCACCAAGTCCAAACAAGTGATTTTTACTGACTACAGTGTAATTTCACAGGTACGGCATGCAGGTCAAATGGCCTTGATGGTCATTAAATTTTACTGTGCAACAACGCCATTGTTAAAAATATGAAGGCTACGGCCTTTGTGGCCTTCAATTACATAATTCCAGCCCTGGTGGGGTGGAGTGGGCTAGTTTATGGCAAGTAGTGTTTTAAAGTATTAGAGGAGGGGAAACTTATGGGCCCTGCAGTCAAAAGTAATTGTGTGAAAAGTAGAAGTCAAATGTAATTGTGTGAAAAGTAGAAGTAAAAAAAAAGGGGTAAGGTGGTTCATGCTATCTTTCCCCAACTTTGGATTTCAGCCAATGGGGGAGGCAGAGTGGGACAAGTTTAGGGCAAATTAGTGTCCTTGGTTGATGGGTTTGTAACAACTTTTTCAGACACCAAGACCTCCCAAAAGTCCCATTTTGGAAGGACCGTGCCTCTTTTGATAAGTGTAAACTGTAAAGGGGGGGGGGGAAGGCTATCCCCTGATGACCCACTGATTTTACATTGTATGTTTAGACTTAGTTCAAAAAATCTCCTTAAGTATGGTATAACAGATTTACAGTTCCGTTCAGTAAATCTTCAACAGTTTTCCAGTTTTTGCCTATAGGGCAGCTGTGCAGTGGAGCAAATCATATTCTTTACTGTATCAGCATTTATCTGGTTTTCTAAGAATTCTGAAAGGAAGGGAAAACCCAAAATATTTGGTGTCATATACACTATGTACACACAGAATATGAGACAAATACTGTAGGTGTAAAAATGCAAGCAATGCAGAACTTTGATCTTTTTATTTGTACTACATCAGAGATGAAAAGCTAGGTTAAGTATTTTAAGGATATCAGTATAGTTAAGGGACCTTTTAGATTTTTTGCAGTTTTAGGTGACTGTATATACACACTCTCACACAATGTGTGTACATAGTGCAGGGTGTAACAGTAGATGTCACTGCAAATATGAGAGAATGGGCTCAATTCTGGCCTGTCCATATTTGGGTATGTGAATAGATTTAAATTTCTTTGCTGTTGTACGGTAATTGTGCTGCTACAGTAGGTTGGTGCATTCTTAAGTTTGAAATCATTTCAATGGAATGAGATTGCTGTGTAAAGAATATAGAATAGGGTTGGGCGGTATACCGGTACTGACATCAATACCGGTACAGCGGTACTAGAGGTACAAGTAATGAAAAAACCAAAGATATTGTTGGTGTGTTACAGTAAGACTGGTTCTTAAGAAAATACCGGTACTTGAATAAATTACTGATAATCATTATATTCGCAGACAAAAATAACTGTTAGGATGTGTGGATAATTAAATTAATATTTACACAAACATTAAGAGCAGAGGTTCCTGCACGGTAATTAACCCAATCAAACACCCAGATGCATTAATGTGCAGGATAACATGGGGGCCATGCATGGCTTAGGTTCTTCCCACCTGACTTCCCCACCCGAGAGTTGTGAACCAGTACGGGTTATGTGTGTTTCACAATATCTGAGTCAATATTTTTGTGGTGCTGCCCAGCCTGAACAAAGAAGCAAGTATAAATTGTGTAATTTGGCAACTTTTCTGTTCTTAAAGAAGTTGGATTTGATCAAAAGCAATTATGAAGCTGATACTGGTGTAAACAAGAACTTAGTATTTTAATTTCTGATATCAGTTTTAAGAAACAGGAAGAAAACTAGGGAAACTACTGTACACAGTATCACAGCAACCTGAGTGAGAAACTTACTCTATCATTTGTGCTTAGTGTGTGAATAAAGATAATTGTTTCCTGTTCATATTGCACATGACATTCTTTCAACCCTTACACTTAGGTAGCAGTTTAGCTCTAATATCTCTGTTACCTTCTGTTCAAACTCACAGAGCTTACAAATTTCTTTCCTCTGCTAAATACTATGCTTACTGCAATAATTCTATGGAATATCTTCTGCTATACATGTACAGACTACTCTAAATGCAACCTGAGACAACCAGCTAGTAACTCTATTTTGACAAACTGAATAGCTGCTTGCATACATGGCTAGAAGAAATAACCAACATGTTAAGGAAAGAGAGAAAAACCCATATTTAAGTTGTATTTTGCATTGCAAGGCTGGGCCATGGGGGTTTCGTGATCTCACTCACACGCCTCAAAATTCAAGGCCTGAGTATTCGTGTACAGTACAGCATAGACTTCTTAAATATCTCTTTCAAAATAAACAACAGTTTATCCATATAGGGAGATGCCATACTGTATTGGGGTTGAAGTCATCTGTTACATTTGTGGAAAATGTTTATATCATGTGAAATATCACAAAGTGGTATTTTTTCAATTTATTGAGTACAGTATGTACATGTATTTAGTTGGCACATGCAGTAAGTCAGTAATTACTGTAACCATCCAAGAAATTTGTCTTCATAGATTTTGCTGTACTAGCAGGTTATGTATTAATGTTCAAAAGTGTTGCTTCAATTTTTTTTTTTCTGTAGCTATGTTACAGTAAATTCAAAAAAAGATGTTACCATACATTGAGAAGAAATTATTTCCCAGCTCATATTGCCTTATAAAACTTATTGAGGGTTGTGTTAATATCTTGCTGGGAGTTAAAGTGGTCTAGATAAAACTAAGAATGTACCAGCAATTATATGAAAAGCACTTGACATCATCTAAGACAATCACACTAGAGAATAATTTCTTTCAAACTGGCTTGGTCCATGATATACCAGTCTATTTGTTAAATATGCAGGGGAACTAATGTCTGTAGTGGGACACGCAGTGCTGGAAATTACAAAAAAAAAAAAAATTTATTGAGAGAGGATAGACAGGACTCTGAAGGTTAGGGTAAGATGCTGATTGGACTGAAAGGACTATTAGTATTAACTGTGTATTCTCTAATTGAAGGAAAGGATAGGACTGAAAGTTCTATCCCAATGAATTCTTCAATTGAAGGAAAGGATAGGATTACATATTCAGGGTCTTATTTGATTGAATGATAGGATAGGACTGAAAGACCTATCTCACAGTCTTCTTCCTATGAATCTTCAGTCGTCTTACCATTGCAGATTTCATGATACTGTTCATCTGAAGGACGTGCGGTATAAAATGACAATTTCTCAATTACTGCTGTGAAGAGGAAGAGATTTAAAATAATTTTGACAACTTCCCTTTGTGATTAGTATCTTATTGGAAAAGTCATTGTTGGTAATTTAATGTTGGATTGTGTTTATAGGAAGTTAATCATCACTGTTGGAGGTACATCACATTGAGAGTCTGCTGGTTGTACAGTATAATAAGTATGTAACTATATACTGTAACGACAGTTTGGTGCATAGTGTTTATAGGGCAACCTTCTGCTTCAAAGTAGTTACTATATGGTGCTGACTTAAATCTGAACAATTTATGGTAAGTTTTACCTTATATGTGTTCTATAATTGATGCTGCTTATGGGCTTTGTCCCGGCTCTTTGTCGGCCAAATTTATTCTCTACCTTCTGTACCATACAAACTGTACTGTACAAGTGCTGTACTCAGTAGTCAACATTATATTCCCTCCAATACTTAAGTCATATTCTTGCAGTATATTGCATCAATCTTCTGCCTCTTCTGAAATTGTTTTTTTTTTCTGCCATTACTTAAAATAGCCCTTACCAAAACAGACTACCATTTAAACAGTCTAAAACCCGACTTTCAAGGCGTAAGTCGGGTTTTTAAAGGGCAAGAGCAGTCGCCCCAAACCTACTTTGATGCAACAATTATATCTCATAATTTTCTTTTTATTTCTCTTCAAAGTATCTCTAATAATATTTAAGGACTTCAATATTGCATCTTCAAGGTAAACCAAGTAGTAACTCTTAGTAAATTTGTCATTTGAGGAGAAAAAATATTGTCACATGACTCTCAAAAGCCAATCATGAAATAGGACAGTCTACTACACTACTTCAAGTTGGGGGGACTGCTCTTTGCCTTTAATTGATGTTTACACCTGCAGTTTATGGCCATTTCAATGCTTACTTGTAGTATTTATTGGGTTTCATCACATTTTTACTTCTTTATACTACCTTTTGGTTCAGAGTGGCTATAAACTGTAGGTGCGAATATGAAATTAAAACCTGACTCAACTGCCGAAAAGTCAGGTTTTAGACTGTTAAGTGGTAGGCAGTTTGAGTAAGGCCATTTCACATAATGGTCCTTTTTGGAGTACACATTTTAATAATGAAAGTATCACCCTATTTCTGTGTTTTAGTAAAAGCTATCAGTATACTGTGCTTTTTGTTTTAAAAAATACAATATGCCGGATTTTACAAAGCTTTGAATTACATTCCAGTGTTTTCCCTGGGAGGGGTAGAGAAGGGGATGTCCCTCTTTACAAAATAACCTGGGTGAAATCCCCCCCTTTCCATTTCCACAAAAATTAGAAAATTGTCAATATCTTTGTTAATTAAAAAGAAGGCACTTTTGCAGTGGTGACTGTCCTATATTCCTACACCCCTGTGTCCCCTCAATTTCTATAGTCATCTGTGATGGAGATGTCAGGACACAGAGGTGTTGAAGCAAAGCCTGTGTTGGAACGCAATGTATTTGTTGGAATATTAAAAAGGGTGTTGAAAAATAGGGTTACAGGTACCTTTGCAACAAGGTTTTAAATTAGATAAATTAATGGCCCTTTAGCCTTTCAAAGTGGTCCTTACAAGGGCCTTGGAGCAAGCTTTTGTCTCCCTTAACCCACTCATAACTTTAATCTAAGCCAGCATCTCTCTAGACTTAGAGTTTAGCATTAATAAATCCCTTCATGTATGTTTCTAGCAGAATGGCTAACATATAGTATGGGTGAGAAAACTAGAAGATTGTAGCCATCTTTCACCCCTGAGGGTTGGTTGTGTTTAAAGCATGGGGAAACTATATAGTGCTTGTACCTTAGTTCAAAAACAGTGGCAGTAAACATAGACTAGAGTGCTTTATCAGTTAATAGTGCTGAATACAGATTTGTCAGTTTATTGTTCTGAATGCATTGCACATTGTAGCATTTACCGGTACTGTCAGAGGTAGCTAGTGCATGCCTGTCATGTCCTGCTTCTTTCGATCCATCATATCAAACAGTACACTTATTAAAAAAACAGAATATGGATTCGGGGTAGGGCTGTCAGCCATTAGCGATTAATCACCAGCCAAATAATCATTTAGTAAAATGTTACATGCTATTATCTGCATCTCATGCCCGGTATTCACTCACTAAATCGTTCTTCACAAGTTTAGCTGCATTGACAAAGCATATGATGTCTACAGGTGTATTTAAACAAGAAGCACAAAATTTGCGCAGAGCTATGATATGCACCTTTTCTCCACCCAACCCTCGTTACAGTAGTTTACATGTGATTGGGTGCTACTGTATATCATGGGGGAAGTTTTTATCTGTGAACCCCAAACACAGAACCTGCTGTGACAGGCTTTACTTCAAGACCACCAATAAATTAATGATGAACATAATCTACAATGAAATTTGAAAGCACTTAATGTACGCATACACCGTTGTGTCTTCAAATTATCTTGTATGCCAGTGTGCACTTCGTAGTAATAGAACTTTCAATTCCAACGGCGGCCACTTGTCAGTTGACTACTGGCGTATGTCTCCAAAAATTTCAAATTATCATCAACATTTTTCAAGAAATAAAAAGTTAAGCTTTCTAACCATATATTTCCTGTCCTTGTACAGTATCACCTCTGAGTGTTTGTAAGTCATGAATTGAAAAAAAAATTTCAAAAAAGTCCTGATCGCTGTTTATCAAGACCAACAATGTACATAGCAGCAACTGTACACAGTAACAGTCAGCTAAAAATCATTACGCAGCTGCTTCAAGCTGTACATTGCACAAGCTTCTGTTACAAAGAACCGTGCTCACTGATTCACTACTTGCATACATATATGAATTTAGTGGCCTCTTTAAAAGTTTGGGGATTTCTAACATTTTTATTGAGGGAGGGTGTCATGTTATTGTGAACTGAAGTACACCCAAGTTCTGGACGCTCTTCTAAGGAAACACACATAGCAGCCAGCAGCTGAAGGCAGTGTGTATATTATACTGTGCATGTAGCAGTGGGTCCCGTTATGTGCTTCATACATACAGTAGTGTATGTCTATTACATGTGCAATCGATCAACTACAGGTTGAAACTACCATGTCTAGATTTGATCGCAGCCTATTAGTGATAGCTCTAACTTTACATTTTGTACTGTATACTTAGGTGGCTAGGCCATAGGCCAAGTTTTTGTGGTGAATTCAAGCCACACTATTTTTGGGGGGAGGGGGCAGTTAGAAATGAAACAAATGGTAGATCATGCAGGTGTCAAAATTAAATTTATCAGAGTCAGTCCAGCAGCTGTCTGCATAGTGGGCATGGTGACTACTTTCACCGTGAATACTGTACTGCGGCCTAGCCTATACTTTGTATACGATCGCTGATTTGCAATACTGAATGATGAGAAACTTCATCTAGCTACAGTACTTGTGTATGAGACCCAACTACAACCGCAACTTCTATCTGAATCAACCAATGGAAGCAATTTTATAAAAATTGCTTTTCACGAAATGTTTTGTTTCTAAAGATAAATTGGGAAAAAAAGTTAAACTGGAGTCAGCCTGTGCCTTGTATTAACAATAACACAATAATGGTGAGCGATTGCAAATGACTATACTACTGTACGGATTCACACACATATATGTACAGTGTATTTTTATTACCGATATCTACACGTTACTACACGGGTTGGTTGTACATAAACCAAATGTGATTAACCGCCAAGTAATCGCAGAAAGATGCTGTTAAACATTTAGTTCACTAATTGCAAACTGGCAACCCTTATTCATGCTAAGAATCTCTCATGTCCAGCTGTTTCCAAGGATAGGCCGGCCTGCCCATCAGAAAGTATTTAAAATGAGCAGCAATAGCTAGAGGTCTTACTCCCTGTTAAGTAGTTAGTGCAATGTTGTCATATCTCTTAACCCCAGCCTCATCCAAACACAGTTGCAGTTATTTGCTTCAGGGTGAACAGCCTACTTTATACTCCAATGTGTAATCAAAACGCTCTGAGTACAGTACATGCTGTGTAATATGAGCTCGTACTCTGCAATTTTTTTAAACTTACTGTCACTCAAAGAGCTGCCCCAATGGAGAATCTTTGCACTACTAAAAACACTGTTCTCTAATTAGGCTGAGAGTTGACTGTATTGAAAGATTAGGACTAAAACCAATGGTGCTTTTTGAATGTTGCACCTACTGTTCTATGTTTCTGCCTTGTTTTTGCTCTTTTAGAGTATAGTATTCAGGAAACAAATGCACAGAAACAAACAAATTAGATTTAGATTTGGGTCATTTTTGAAGGAAGGAAGTTAAAAGTAGTCTGTGGAACTTCCTTAAATGTCACATTGCCCTTTAAGGATGACATACAAATATACTCTAATTGTCATTATGATCTCCTACTGTATATCTTGACTATTGTAAGTCGGTCAACTGGATAAGAGGAAAACATAATCTTGCCAGAATATAGACATTGGTGGTTTATGTCCTACATGTACTACTGTAAATGCTAAGTCAGTCTAACCTTACATTTACATTGGCTTACCCATGTACAGTATGTCCCCATGTATGTCCCCATGTATGTCCCCATATATGTCCCCATTCTTTACCAGAAACCTGTGAAAAGGCAAGAGCAGTTGCCTCATTTTTTTTTCTTTTTTATGAAGCAACAGATAATTTTCACAATTTTTTACTTACGCTTTCCATTCAATTACCTTTTGTGATATTACTTAATCTTAAGGGCAAGAACATTTACCCCTAAATTTGATTTGAAACAAACTGCTTTAATCGCATCAATTTCTTCTCTTCAGAGTATTTTTCATGATATTTTAGAACACGAATATTGCATTTTAAAGGCAAACCAAGCAGTAACCTATAGTAAGTTTCACATTTGAGAAGAAAAATAAATTGTCACATGACTTTCAACAGCCAATCATGAAAGTGTACAATCTATGATGGTTCATTTTTGATTCCTTGCCGAATGCAGGCAAGGAATCCATGAGATGGTGATGTCATGTGTGTGTGTAACACCTGCTTATAAACACGATATCTCAAGAAGGGAAAGTGTGGTAAATCTCATATTTGGCACGTGGGTGATGCATGCTAAGAAGATGATCCATATTATTTTTGGTGTATATCAAAGGTTGTTTGAGGTCACAAGAGGTCAAAGAGGGAAATAAAAAATATTGAAAATGGCTTGTAAACAATATGTCCCTCCAAAGTGGTTACTGTAGGGGATTTTACAGTTTACATTTGGCTGCCCCATAATGAGTAGATGATCCCTATCATTTTTGATGGAAGTCAAAGGTCCTCTGGGGTCATGGGTGGTCAAAGTCACAAAACCTTGTTTAACGAATATCTCAAGTTAAAATTCTTAGAGCTCATACTTGGGTATGTAGATGCATTACAGTAAGTAGATGATTCCTATTGTTTTGGTGGAGGTTAAAGGTCATTTGGGGTCACGAGAGGTCAGATGTCCAAAACTTGTAAACATGATATCTTAAGAATGGTACATGTGACTATGCTCATATTTGATGTGTGGGTTGGTCTTACTGAGTAGATGATCCTCATTGATTTTTGTTGAGGTCAGAGAACATTTTGGGTCATGAGAGGTCAAAAGGTAAATTCCTTAGAAGTTGATTTTAAACACATTATCACAAGAAAGGTAAGTGTGACTTATCTCATATATTTGGTGTGTGGGTTAGTCATGTTGATTACATGATCCCTATTGTTTTTGGTGGAAGTCAAAGGTCATTTTTGGCCACAAGAGAGAAAAAGGTCAGAACCTTTTAAACATGATGTCTCAAGAACGGTACATGTGACTAAGCTCTTCTATATTGTGGGGTTGGTTATTTTGAGTAGATGGTTTGGGTACTAACAGTACAGTACTAATTTCAGTTATATGTTTTTGCTTTGTCTTTTCCAGTTTGCTTGATTCAGGAGACTGTTGAACTTGGTCATCATAGTGTCAGCTGAAATTGACCAACCACAGTGGGGAGTATACAAGAATAGTCATTTCTAGACTTGTAAATTTCATATGAATATTCATATTCCAGAAGAATCCCATGGATTTGTCACTGTCATCAGTTCATACTGACCAGCTTTGGAAAGGTAATTCATGAATATGCATATGTTATAAACCTACATTGCCCTCTAACAGCACCTCCTGTTTACCTACAGCACTGTGAATGTTTGCTGTAACTTCTGTACAGTTATTCCTGTGTAAGTACGACTCTGCACGTTCCTAAAGAACACAGCACAAAATAGAACAAAGTGCGAGACAAAAACTTCGTAGAATTCTGTACAATTCTGCGTGTGTTAAAATTGCATACATGACCAAAGAAATTTGTGTTTGAAGAAGCTGCCAATGTAGTGTTAACTTTTGCAGTCAAAGAGTGGAATTTTTAAGCTGCTTTGGTAGAAAGGCCGTTCACAAGCAGTAAAAGTTGTGTAGGCTATATTTATGAACCCTTTGCAAGGGAACTTGGCCGCGGTCAGCCAGATTATCGCAAGAAATACTGTACCACAGATTGGATTGCTTTCTGTTCTGATGTCTCTTTTTCTGGCAGCTTATGTGAGTTGCTTGCCACTTCAGTGGTGCTGCCACTGAAGGAGGGGGGCCGGTAGAGGCAGGCAGGTATGATGTCTTTCATGTAGGTCAGGAATGAAGAGTGACGGTGAAGGTTAGGTTGAGGGTGTTCACTATTTTTAGTTTTCCACATGGAACCTCTGTTGCTTGGAACACCTTTCACACGTTTTTGCACAACTTTCAAATCTGAGTTTGAACGACTACTGGAAAATAAATTTAAACTTTTTGAACTTTTTATGGAATTGACTGACACTATATAACACATTTGTGTTGGTGTGTGGAATAAATCTCATCTAACTAACTACTGTAACTAACTTCTTCTCTTGCCAGAGTCAAAATGAAATGTTTAAGAAACAAAAAAAATTTATACTGAAGTCTTGAAATATTAAAGTTGAATGGGTCAATCAGTGGGTAGTATACAGTTGTGAATCACCTTAAAACAAGCTGCTTTTCAATTATTTAACCCAGAAAAATTTGTTTCCCATGGGATATCCAATTTTAAACTTTGGGTGTCTATGAATTTTTTTATTCTCCAGGACAACTGGACAACCATTATAACTTCCAAGGTGATAGGACCTATAAAGTTACTTGATGCAATGAACCTTAGTATAACCCTTCATTTATTCCCCAATTTTCTTGTCCTAATTTCGAATCATATTGTCTGAAATTAAAAAAAGGCCCTTAGTCATCTTTTTTTCATCTATATACTTTGCCAAGTTTGAATTGAGCACATGCTTAAAATATCTTCTTGTTAACTTCCAGGAATTGTTTACTCTGCGTCAATTGGGTTTCATTTATCTACAATAACTAAGCCTTTTATAAAACCCACTTTTGTAAAAAAGTTTGCTCAGGTGTCGAATAGCACAGAGAAGAAATGAAACTATGGAAAATTTTTTGTAGTTATTATTAAACCAAAGGGAAACAGGATGTCTTCAACAAAAGGGAGTATTGACAAAATATTTCAACTGTTCCCAGGGTTATAACTTGGTAGCTTTTTATAAACCATGAAGATCTAATTTAAGTTGGCAATATTCAGTATAAAGCCTGTTTGCCTTTAAAAGGATGCTTTCTTTAGATATTCCTTTTCTTTGGTATTAATTTATTTGCAAGAAGAATGTTATTAGTGCGCCGTCAGCAAGTAAACTTTGTTTTACACTAGGAATACAGCTGTATCTGAAATGTGCCCAAATTTAAATTAGAGAAAATTAGATTCCATAAATTTAATTGAAACTTTGTACCAAACTGTACTGTATACAGTATATGCTGCAAAGTTCTCAGGGAAAATTTATACTGTTCAGTAGGGTTGGGCAGTACCATGAAAATATTGGTACTGGTACTGTTCAGCTCACAGAACCAGTATTGAGGCATTACCAGTTCTCAAATCTTAGGTGGGAAGGAACCTTAACCATGCATGGCACCCCTCTTATCCTGTACTTTGATGCAGCTGGGCATATTAATATTGCATTTAGTACCATACAGAAACCTCTGCTTTGAGTTTGTTTACCGCATTTCTATACAGTCATGAACAATCGTAATTAGTGTTCCTGTTTCCTATCTCAACCTTTCCAGGGTAATTTTTTCGAGTACCTGTATTTTTTCAAGAACTGGTATTAGAAACACAGCAAATATCTTTGGTATTTTTATTACCTGTACCTCTAGTACTGGTATTCACATCAACACTGGTATACCGCCCAACTCTACCATACAGTAAGTCACTATATTTCTCATTGGTTGAAAACATGCTATTTTTAAACAGGAGAAAGGAGTGGAACAGTCATGACTTCAAATACGCAGTACTGGGCTTACCCAAGCCAGTTTAAAAACTCTCTGCCCCATTTTCTATTCTTTGAGTAGCTAATTTAGAGTGGCAGTTAAAGTGCACTTAAAGTCTGGAAAGTTTAATATACTGTTAGTAGTATTAACAAAAGAGCAAAAGAGAAAAAGTGACTTCAAACAGTCCCAACTCCAATCTTCATTGGAAATTCCTCAGCTGCAATATATAATGTTCAAGTTTATTCTCTAAATTGAAAATGGTACTGTACTGTAGATTGTGCAGTTACTTGTGGTGTCATCATTGTACTACTGAAATTACAGTCTATTCATGGCAGAGTCCTCGATGCGATAGTGCTACCAGTCAAGGATTTCATCGCCTTCCACAGTAGATGGATTGTTCAATAGTAGTTATATGTGATGGAGGTAGGATTAATAGGTTCTCAAAACATGGTACGTAGGTTATGAGTTGCTAATAGACAGACATACAGTAGGAACATAGTACTGTGCTTTACAATAGCTGTGATGCAGAGTGACTTTTTAAATACCATAAAACCTGGAATTTCCAATCTGAGATGATTCCTGAAATTGATACTTTTGGGTATGATGGGATCATAATAGTTGGCAGAGTAGCCCTGCCCCTTTTGCTGGGCAAAAATTTGTGTAGTACACTATCTAGTAGACTCTACAGTAGCTACTGTAGAACTTTGAAAGCAGCTGTGGACCCAGTTGTGACTGTTGCATTGAAACACATGTGATATTTGCCTGGCAGTGAACGGGACTTACCAAGACTGCAGGATGAGTTCTTATTATCTTGAATATCTTCAGAGGTATCATGGAAATTGTGACACAATGTGGAATCACTCAGTTGCAGTAAAATGGAGGTCTACTCTCCGGTACATTTACAAAACAGACTTAATGTAGGTAAATTTCTCATTTTATACTACATTCCCCTACTGCTTCAAGCTGCTGTACAGTGAAAAATGTATACTGTACTTCATTCAAGCTGCTGTACAGTGAAAAATGTATACTGTACTTCATATAATATTGTCTTGCTTGTACATCAATTGATGCCAAGTTACGTATGTGTACATACAGCTCTTTTACACATCATGATGGAGGACATCCTAGCCATGACTCATTAGTTAATTGGGAAGTACCTGATTCATTCCCAAACATGCAAATCTGGCAAATTTTCCTGACAACAACAGGAAACCCGCCTCCTTTTAATATTCATCTTCCCGACTTCCACTTAAGCCATTGCTTCTACCCGTATCACATTCTATTTAGCATGATGTGATGCTCAAAGTTTCTTTTCTACTAAATGTGTGACTTACTTCCTGTTTGGTACCAGCTATTTTCAGCTGGACGTCTTCCACTTATTATACCCTCATAATTTCACAAGCCCCTGTGATGACTCTTGGCAGTTTATCAACCCATATATTGATATGGTAGGAAATGACAGGAGACTTGTGGCAAGTCATTGTGAAGTTTTGAGGGCAGTGTTTTTAGTACAGTATCAGGATGTTTTTCATGTGGCATGGGTTGAATGCATTCTTTACAATCTTGAAACAGTAATCTCTCTTGCCTGTGACTCAAACAAAATACTGCATGAAACAAGCTACTGTAGAGATAAAATGATTTAATCTGTAGTACAGTATATGTGTACTGTACATGTATACAACAACTTAGGAAATGTTTAGTATTACAGTGGGCATTCTGACTAAGTATTTTTGTTCTATGTTCAAGATGAAAGGGAGACCTGTCAACTCTTCCGGTTTTGCTGGGTGACTCCCGCTTTTTTTGCCCAAATCTCCTGGTCTCCCGGTTTCATACCCTAATCTCCCGGTTTTTTACTGTTCCGTTTGTAAATTGTGACATTTCTGAAAATAGCCAAAGCAATTTATACTTACCTTGGCTGATTATGATTTGCGCAATCGGCCACATTAATAAGCGTATTCTGCTTTGTTAGACTGTTTGCCCTTGCCTCACGTCTAGTCTACGTGCATACAGTACGATGGACATGTACCTGCATCATACGTAGATTTACACATCATAGGCAACTTGCACTACCTTGTAGATGTCGCCCACTTGCACTCACTTCAAATGGTATGTAACAAGTACACATGTTGTAGCGAATTCAGCATCGATGATACGACTGGCCCTTGTAACTTTTTCCCTGGACGAATGAGGGCATAAGTATGTAGGCTACTCTTCTTTGAGCATACCATTTCAGATTAGAATTACTAACCTCCCTATTTTTCGCCTTATCTCCCTATATTTTGGCTCTGAAAAATGAAATTCTCCCGATTTTGGAGTCAGATAGGTTGACAGGTCTATGTAAGGATTTTCATGCAGTTCTGTTTGGTTGAGGGGGGGGGGGGGTCAGTCATTATGATGTATGAATTATAGGCTGAATTACAGTACCACTTAACATTACTGTATCAAAGGAGTCTTTGTGGAACATTATCATTAATGTTGCCTAAAAAAGACAAAGTCTTACACTTTGTGAAATATTTAGACTTACAGTAGTTGGGTGCTCAATATGTAGTACTACTTTTCAGTTGGTTTTGAAAGAATACGGGTGATACAGTAGGCTGGGTGTGGCAGAATTTATACAACCAATTAGAGCAAAAGTAGTCGATCAGTATGAAATGTCATATCTCACAATTTTAAGTTATTTCAGTTATTTATGATGTATGAATTACAGGCTGAATTACGGTACCACTAAACACTACTCTATCAAAAGAGTCTTTCTTGAAAATTATCATCAATATTGCCTAAAAGACTGAATGTCAAAACTGTGAAATATTTAGACTTACAGTAGTTGGGTGCTCAATATGATATCTACTACAGTACTACTTTTCAGTTGGTTTTGAAAGAATATGGGTGATACAGTAGGCTGGGTGTGGCAGAATTTATACAACCAATTAGAGCAAAAGTAGTCTATCATTATGAGATTTCACATCTCACAAACTGTAAGTTATTTCAGTGCCGTACATTTTGCATTTTCTGTCTGTAGTTTATTTAGCCTGCATGGATTTTCTAGAGATGCCTGGTTTCACTTTGTTTAAAGATGTTGTCAATACTGATGTTGTTATTGTCTAGTCTCCATGGTACAATGACCATCAGTACACTAATAATGAACAGTAAGTCAGTCACCTGAAGCTAATAAAACTCTTAACTTCATGATACATTACTGTAGGTTTCAAATACATACACTGTACTGTACATGCCACCCTCTTTTCTATATAGGTAGGTTACATATTTAAAGCATCACTGAACGATAACAGGGACATGACACTAGAAGCGAATAGCAAGTTTTAGCAATCTCAAGCTGGCAACTATGTAATAATCCAGAATCTATCAGAGAACTTCCTGTTAAGGTATCTTGAGATAAATAAAGTTAAAGGTGTTTGCCCCCTTCAAAGACTATTTGCTCAATAGAGCAACAATTATGTTGGTTTAAACGGGATTAACTGCTGCAATTACAGCGACAAGCTTCACCCCAAAAAACACCTTTTCCTCGGGTAACATTGACTAAAACATGCTAAAAGCATGTAATTCAAAGTATTATCTTCATGATCCACAGTAAATTTGAAGTTTAAGATACTGTACAGTATTAGTGTAGCAAACCTGTGTTCTTTTTTAACCTCTTTAAGGTGGACCTTTTTCTCATTTTCAGTCTTGAAAACCTTTATGCCTTACAGTGGGTCTTGTGAACCCTTTCACATCATTGATGTCTCAAACCTTTTCTTACTTTAATCAGAACCACTTTTTTCATTTTTGATTCCTTGCCGAAGGCAGGCAAGGAATCTATGCGATGGTGATGTTGTGTGTATGTGTGTGTTTGTGTGTGTGTATGTGACGCTTTGGCTCGTAAACACAATATCTTAAGAAGGGTAAGTGTGACTAACCTCATATTTGGTGTGTGGGCTGGTCATATTGAGTAGATGATCCCTATTGTTTTTGGTGGAGATCAAAGGTCATTTGGGGTCACGAGAGGTCAAAAGGTCAAAACCTTGTAAACACAACATCTCGAGAACGGTACATGTGACTATGCTCATATTTGGTGTGTGGGTTGGTCGTATTGAGCAGATGAACCCTATCGATTTTCGTGGAGGTCAAAAGGTCATTTGGGGTCACCAGAGGTCAATAGGTAAATTCCTTAGAAATTGCTTGTAAACACGGTAACTCAAGAAGAGAAAGTGTGACTAATTTTATATTTGGTATGTGCATTGGCCATTTTGAGTAGATGATCCCTATTGTTTTTGGTGGAGATCAAAGGTCATTTGGGGTCACGAGAGGTCAAAAGGTTAAAACTGCGTAAACACGATTTCTCAAGAACGGTACATGTTACTATGCTCATATTAGGTGTGTGGGTTGGTCATATTGAGTAGATGATCCCTATCAATTTTCGTGGAGGTCAAAGGTCATTTGGCGTCACCAGAGGTAAATTCCTTAGAAATTACTTGTAAACACAATATATCAAGAAGAGTAAGTGTGACTAATCTCATGTTTGGTGTGTGCATTGACCATATTGAGTAGATGATCCCTAGTGTTTTTGGTGGAGATCAAAGGTCATTTGGGGTCACGAGAGGTCAATAGGTAAATTCCTTAGAAATTGTTTGTAAACACGGTATCTCAAGAAGAGTAAGTGTGACTTATCTCATATTTGGTGTGTGCATTGACCATATTGAGTAGATGATCCCTATTGTTTTTGGTGGAGATCAAAGGTCATTTGGGGTCACGAGAGGTCAAAACTGCGTAAACACGATATCTCAAGAACGGTACATGTAACTGTGCTTATGTTTGGTGAGTGTGTTGGCCATATTGAGTAGATGATCCCTATTGTTTTTGGTGGAGGTTAAAGATTATTTGGGTCATGAGAGGTCAAAAGGTCAAAACTTCGTAAACACGATATCTCAAGAACAGTACTGTACATGTGACTGTGCTCATATTTAGTGTGTGGATTGGTCATATTGAGTAGACGATCCCTATTGATTTTTCCAAAGGTCAAAGTTCATTTGGAGTCAGCATGTTCAAAGCCTGACAAGCTTTCCTGCACAGTCTTTCAAGAAAGGTCACTCGTAGGGTCCTGTAACTTGTCATGTACATGGCACATAGTGAATACATGGTCCCAGAAGTTTTTGGTGGAGGTCAAATGTCATTTGGGTTCACAACGGGCAACGGGGATCTCAATGTAGGAAGATTGGATGCCTAGCATGTGTACTTTGTGGGCACATTATGGAGCCCTGTTAATTGAAAAACTTTGCAAAGCAATGTCAATGTGAAAAAAGGCCTTACATTTCAGTGGCAAGGAATCACTAAGCCTTTTGGCTTTCTGGTTACATGGAATGTTTATGTTTTTTTGTTTGCTGTGATGGTGTACATACATACTGTACTTAGGTTGAGATTGTGTAGTTTGATACAGCTCTGTTCTGATGCAAATTGGCAGTCATGTTTACTTTAAATTATTAATGTACTGTAGGAGTACAGTGAAGCTGCTGTACTATAAGAAAGGAGAAATACATGCCTGCTAAATATACATTAGTGTCAAAGTCTAATTTTTTTTAAAATCCAGTACATACTGCATGTAATGTTTGTTTTGATTGCCTTAACAGAGAAAAACAATAATTTTCAGTGTAATGGCTTTATATGCAAATTAAGTCCAGTTTTATGTTCATATTGTCTTTGGAGACATTTTGCAGAGATTTTTCTGAGAAGTTGTTAGCAAAAAGGGGCATCATTTTGGTTATGTACACAGGAACCTAAAGTCTAGTACAGCTTACTGTACCTTTTGCTTTACAGTGAAAGGAAATCAATTTAAAAGGGCTTTTCAGTGGAACTGTAGTCCAGTAGAAGTGGCCTCTTAAAAGTGTTCATTTGACATCTCCATGCAGAGAAACAATCTTGTGTACAGAAATGTTTACAGTATTGTAGGCCATACCCTTTTGATCGTACATGGCCCTAGTATGAACAGGACAGTAATCAGATCAAAGTACAGTAATGTGCTTATTGTACTTTCATGTAAACATCCTACCTTGTGTCACATTTCCCAAACCTCTTGCATGACAAAATCTTGGTTAAATCTTACTTGTCATTATGTAAGCAGTGTCATCTTTAATGGTTTGTTAATTCGCTGAAGCTAGACATTCTTTTCAGGAAGACAGATTAAAGTTCATACGTAAATTATCTGTGGGAAGAAGTTTCAGTAAATTGAAATAACTTTTCAGTTTGCTTCCATGATACATTTTAAAATGCTTTGAAAGAAACACAAAGAAATCTGTGTTCATTTTCTTTCCATTAAGGGATTCTTGTACTAAAAATTCTTACCTCTTTCAATAATTTTAGATAAACATCCACAGACATGGACCAAGGGAGAAGTGAAGCAGTGGCTGGTTTGGTGTAAGGGGGAGTTTTCATTGGATAATGTGGAGGTGGAACGTTTCAGCATGAACGGGAAAGCTTTGTGCATCCTACAGAGGGATGCATTTCTTCACCGAGCTCCCTTTGCTGGAGATGTCTTGTATGAATATCTGCAGCGGCTTCTCACCAGAGGTAATTCTTTCACAGAAAAGTTGGAAAAAAGGTTGTGACAGACTTGACTTGAATCAGTTGCTTGGAAACTGGGCCATAAAACTCCATGTAACTACACATAACAGTTTACTCTAAACTGCTCTGTGTAGTTTGTTAGTGTAAATTACCCAAAGTGCATCTTTCCTTTACTGTACTTTTAATGACAGTCACTAGTAACCACAAACTGCAATTTTACCTGATACTGCAGCTCATATTACAAAGGATCCACTGAGTGTTCTAATTACATATTCAGACATGTATGCTTATGAAGTTATGCCCTTTAGCAGTTATCTATTTAGTATGGTTACTGTATTTCCAGGTTAGTCCTTTTCTTACTGTACATATTTCACCTTGAATTGACAACATAGAAATAATATGCTGTAATGTATTTAAAAAAAAAAAAAACACATTACATGGTATGTACTACTTTGCATGTCTTCAATTTGATTCCAGACAAAGAGCTGTGCCAACTCAGAGTTTCTGTTGGGGTGAAAGAGTAACTGCCTATAATAAAATCATCTGTTGAGCATTAAAATTTAAAATAAGCCTTGAGCGCTTAAAGTATGTTGTGTGTATCCCATTCAGGATGCTTCTACCTCCTCCTTACTGTAGCTCAACCGTACTGTATCAGTGAACATATGTGCTGAAAAATGGTTTTTCCATGAAACAATTACTGAGTTCAGTAATTTGTACTACATGGAATTCAGTTGTGGGGCATGAAGTAAAGTACACATTCCAAGCTTATCATATAGTGCAGCATATGGTGTTCCTGTTGTTTTCATGAAGTATTTGCAAACAACACTTATCTCGAATTTAAGTGCTAGCTGCTACTCAAATGAAAATAGGGGTCATAGCCTTACTTTAAAATAGATCAAAGCGCAAAGTTCTGGGTCAAAAATGCAATTTAAATTTAAATTTAAAATGACACTGCTTTGTGGAGAATTATTTGATGTCATTTCCTCTTACCCATCCTATGCCTCACCGTACTTGGACCTCTGTACAGTATGTCTTAGTTCTTCCACTCACATTCAAATGGAAATGTGATGACAGCAATCAAGGTTGTACATTTGGGCAGACCAGAGGTTAATTAGGTGGATAGTTCTCCAGATCGAAGATCAACTTGACTGAGGACACCCTTACCCAAACCCCTAACCCTACCTTAAACAAATCTTATCCTACAGTTGTCTTGAACCTTATTCTTGTCCATGCCAGAATCCTAACCTATTTCTTGCTGTACCTCTGCCTTTGGAGGGACGAGGGAGGGATAGAGACTGGCTGTTAGAGTACGAGGCCCATTTGTAGAATGCCAATCAAAATAGGTCCAGTACTTTACTTAATATGTTCTGTGATGTTTTCTCATTCTTATCTTTAGATGCACCCATGGACAGATCGACCCCAAGCAAAGTCCAGTTTACATCATCTTCAAGTGGCCCATTGTATCCACATTTGTATTTCTCCAGCAGCAGAGGACATTCACTTTTGGAGGAAAAATTTAAAGGCCCTGGTAAATATCTTTGCATATTTTAAGTCATAATTCTTTCTCGTAATGTTTGTGAATTACTCTGGAAATGGTTTATATTGAGCAAATCTGAGTAGTAACTAGTGCCATACCCTTTTTCCATTAATATTGCACACCTCCAATAGGAGTAGCTTTCAGCTATTTGTTTGCAGTTGTAGACAACCTGCATAGCATTCCTTGGCATCTAGGTCTCCATTTTATGCCCAATCCTTCTAACATCATTGTTACAATTTTCACCATTTTGACCCACAGTTACAACTTGTCCAAAATTGATAGCATATCTTTAGGATGGTCTTGTTTTGAAGATTAGTTAGTAATAGTAGGTGGAGTTTTACCGCCCAGTTTCCAACCGTATTGGTTCAAGAAGAGCCGGCCACAGATTTTATCCAGTTGTGGCTTACTGGCTTGTTTTCCCTACTCTGTTGCATATGTAGAGCATCACGCACAACAACAAGAGGTTCCATTTTTAGAGTCTTTGGTATGACTCGACCTGGGAATTGAACCCAGGCCTTCTGTGTGAGAGGCGGATGCTCTACCATTAGACCAAGCATGCAGTCTCTTGTTTTGAAGAGGGCATTCCAAAGCTATTCCTTTTGTTGTGTGTTACACATGTGCATTCACAACTTTGGTTATGGTTTAGAAGAATTTTCTTCAAACAGTGTGTGGAAGAGCTAAGTGTGTTTGTATTTCTCGCAAGGTGAACCTGTGACAAGGATTTTTTGTATGGGAGGGTCACGGGACCATCTAAATGAAACTTGTGACAGATTTGAACAGATTTCAAAAATGAAGGCTTAAGTTGCGTTTACTTGACACCACGTATTGCGGAACTCGGAATGCTGAACACAGAAAGGATTCACATGCCCAATAAACACTTCATGCAAATTGTTTCACATTCGGTTATAGTAAAACCAGTAAATAGCTCAGTTCCAGTAAACCACGTTCTACTGATAAGTTACATGCCTGCATGATGTTACCCCAAGCTGCTTTGGGTCATTTATCAGTTTTTCATGGATGACTTTAGCCCAGTAGATAAAGATATGAAACTGATACACATAGTACTTATTGACTGGAAGTTAATTGGTTCATGGCACTTAAGTTTCAGTCATTTTGCCATTGTTGTGAAAAGTTATCAAGATAAAACATCAAAAAACCTGCCAAAATTCCCCCATTTTATCAATTTATGGTATGACGTAGCATGGGAAGTCCAGGGAATTTGGAGAAATCCTGCTGGAAGCTATACACGGTGTCCACATGGTCACCAATACGCGGAAAGATTTAGACATGGAGAATTCGATACGCAATCTGGGTGTGATGGTTCTGCGATCCAAGTGCCCAATAAACAGGTCATTGGAAAAACAAAAAGGAATTCTTTCCGCATTCTGCATTACGCATTCCGCATTCTGCATTACATATTCCACGTTCTGTATTCTCATTACGCATTCTGCGTTCCGCATTCTGCTTGTCAAGTAAACACAGCTTTAGTGAATACAATCTATCCTGGTATTTAATTGGAAAAATTTACATTGAAAAGTTTTTGAAAAACCAAGGATTAACTGTTTATATCCTGACAGAGTGCAGCTTTTCACAATTTTTAACGACAATGAATCGGTGTCCAAAAGTGCCTGAGCAGAACCCTCTAGTGGATATTGCAGTTAGGTTTTTTGTGCATTGTTACTGTAGTCACATTCTGTTATGAGTCATTCATTGTAAAATTTATAGGTAGCTGTAAATGGATTAGTACCTGTAGTTTGCCACAATATTTGCTGGGGCATTATCAATTTTTGAAGATGCATCTCTGTAAATTTATCTACCATGTGGTCTGTCACCCACACGGCATGCTTTCATTTCATACTTACTTTACACTCTCCTTCCTCCCACTGCTTTGAATATAAAAATTTTGCTCTTTCATTATGTATAACTGAAGATCCATTTGATGAAAGGCTGTTTCCATGCAAGACATATTTTACACACCCTTACAAAAAAAGGTGTGGCAGTTGGTTCCAAATCCACAGGTTTTCACAGGTTTTTCCAGGGGTTATCACAGGTTTTTGCATGAAAACCTGTGATTTCCCTTGACATTGACACAGGTTGATCATTTGCCACAGGTTCGACACAGGTGTGCCATGGGTTTGACACAGGTTGATCATTTGCCACAGGTTCGACACAGGTGTGCCATGGGTTTGACACAGGTTTTATGTGCAAAACATGTGGTGATAAAAACTAGGGATAAAAAAGAATTCTTCCACAAAACTTGTGGCTTGATATTAAAAGCAAGGAAAGGTGTGCAAAACATATGTCAAACCTGTGAAGAGAAGGTTCCAAAAACGCAGGTTCGTCACCCAAGAACACGCGTGATTTCCTTTGTTTTTCCACCCGTGACCACACATGGTGCAGACACAGGTTGACGCACCTTTTTTTGTAAGGGCATGTAGACCTGAAACTGTAAGCAAATATTTAAACAATGGAAGTACAATATCTCACACTGGTTCTTGACATTGTTTTCCCTTACAACCCATTTTCTTAAATGTTCAATTGCACAGGTTTTCTAACTACAGAATGCCTCTCTCTGCCATCCAAAGTGGAATTGTGACTATTGATGGAATTCATTGATATTGGCTCTTGAAAATACCGAATCAATTGGTATCATTTGTGAAAAGAAGTATCATAGATTGGGTTGTTTCGGTGATTAAATGTGACTATTTTGGTAGCAATATCCATGTTAAAATTACTGTTACCAGCAATAATGTCACTCTTATGGGCTGGGGGTGTTAGAATGATCCCCCATATTCCCAACCTGTTGCAAAAGCCAACTTAAGGGGAAGATTTGAACCATATATTTGAACCATATTTAAAACTGAACTTGAAGTTGAAGCATACTTGAAACTGTATTTAAACTACTGTAGCTGTTTTGTTTGGTTGAAGTTAATATGTTTGCACACTGGTTGTTGCTGTGTCATTGAATATTGTACCATTTAACCAACTAACATCAGTAATGATACCAGAACTGTGACAAGTTAAACAAGGGACAAAGTAGCTGAGTTTGCTCCGCAATTTGTTACCCAAGAATTGCCAGTTTATAGTCAATTCTAATTTTTATTAGCAAAAGTTGTAGTAGTTGCTTATACTAATGACTCTTGGAAGAATTCTTTAGTGAGTTTTTGCTTATTAATTCACTACCACTATGTTGTCCGTTGTTAAATCAGTCATGGAAATTAAAAGTTGGTGACCAATCAACTAGTAATGATTACTAGAACCCAGTGGCATAGCCACAGGGGTTAGAACACCCTATGACCCAACCTTGAAATGCAAAAATACCTAAAGTAGCATTTTTTTCTCTCTCCCTTTGTACTTTTCCCTCATGTTGTGCTCCAAACACCCCTCCCCATGAGACAATCCTGGCTATGCTACTGCTAATACCTCTATGGTAGATTACCTGGCATTAGACGGAGTCAGCTGCTTTGTTGCTGGAAAATTTGATCCAGAGAGGGGGTGAGGTTAGGGTGTTGCGAAAATTGAATACTAAATGCCATAGACTTCAAATTGACAGCGTGTGAACATGCAAGAGCTCGTAGACTCATTTATTGTCATTTTAATTAGTATTGGTACATTACATTTTGTAAGAATTACCTGTATGTCTTGAATGTTTTACAGATGGAAGAACCCTACTGCCACACCTTAATCTGATGGACTATTCAAATTCGGAATATAGAAAACAAATGGAACTCTTACAAAATGCTGATACAGCTTTGAATCTTAGTATTCCAGGTAAGATCCTACTTGAGAAGTGGATAAAGTCTTACAATCACCTCATCATTGGAAATGAACAAACATTTGCCTACATTATAGACTTTTTCATTTTAGATGGGTATAAAATTTGCAGAAAGATCATTTATAGAACGTGATTGACCTCCAAGAAGATTGGCTGAAGCATCAGCTTTGCAATGACTTATATAACTAATTAAATACAATAACAATGCAGTCTTCAGTGTGGGATATTGCCATAAGAGAGGAAAGTTCATCAGACCAGACTTCAGGTGGTGGTACGCAAGGCAAGGGTCGAGGGTGGAGTTCACCCAACGTACTGTAATGCAAGTGGCAAATTTCTGGGCAGAAGTCATCCTCCACCTCCCCATACCTCTCAGAAAAACAACCTCCCATTTGATATCGATAATTTAAAAAATTTTCCCAAACAATCATATATTGACATTTCCATTTGAGTTATTTCTTACATACTTTCTACTGATGTATAAATTCTCATTGGTAGGGTGGTAATTAACTATTTATTACTGCAACTGCCCCCCCATCCCCAAGTTATATCTACTGGAAGAAGGGTTAATTGGGTCTCTCCTGAGACGTAATTATTCATTCACAGAAATGCTAAAACTTCATAAACCTCAAAAATGCTGATTTGATGCCTTTAAACTATTCTTCTCCAAAACTAAGAGGGGCACCCAAACACTATTTGATAACTGAAACCTTCTGCGATGGGTTAATATTTTGGAATGAAATCAGCAGCTTTTTCTTGCGGTATAGTTTTACTATTGAACTTTGTTTACAAAAGTATAGTACAAAAAAAGTTAGTACAACTGTTACGTCAGTGTAGGCAACCTGCACAGTAAACTTACTCAGTGGCAATGATCAAGTGTTACATCATAATATTATGCATGAGGTGTTATAATGTAAACAAGTATTTCAAATGCCACGGTAAATTTTCAGAAGTTGCAAAGTTGATGATTTTATCCCTAATTTTCAGACCGTTTCAGAGTCTTCAGGTCATCAAAAATGGTTTCAATAGTTGTGCAAAATTTGAAAAAAGAAATGTATGATAGTAAATTAAGAATTTCGGACCCCCTGTTGTTATACCAAGAAAATCAGTTTTGTCCAGCTGTGGGCCGGTCAAAGACTCGCAAGCGCAAAATCACAGGAGTAAGGATTATTTACTGTATAGGAAGCACTTACGTATGCATCCATGCATAGCCCTTTATTGAGGACTAGTTTGTCCTGAGGATTTTATTTTGAAAGTGTCCTTGAAAATCATCAGTGTCAATTACCAAACCATAAACTATCTGATGAATGTAAATTAAGAAATAGTAAAGTGTTAACAAAAGATGTGCCAAAACTGTACAACACTCCACATCTTTTATATTTTTGCAAAATAATGCTTCACGGCATGTTTGGTCTAACAGTTAGAGCAAGACCCGGGTTCGCTTCCCAGGTCGAGTCATACCAAAGACTCTAAAAAAGCAACCTACTGCCATTGTGCGTGATGTCCGCATAAGCAATGGAGTAGGGAAAACAAGCCAGTGAGCCACAACTGGAAAAAAGGCCATGAATGGCTGGACTTGAACCAGTAGGTTGGAAACTGGGCCGTAAAACTCAATCTAACTAACTAACTAACTACATAATGCTTCAGAAACGTTCAAACTTTGAAGAGGTACTGTATATCTTGAGATCTTTTTGTTCCCCTTTTCATAAGTTAGGTAAAAGCAAGCAAGCGTGGTTAATATGATCTCACATTGGTTAGCAATGACCTGTTTCTTTTTTATTTGTATTTATGTCAGTAAGTTATCATCCCTGTCATGTATTACCATATTTTATTATGAGATTGCATAAAAAAGGCTTTTTAGATCATAAATGTGCATAACGATCATTTATGCCCACAAGGAATAGGCCTAATATGCGACACCCCTGATTTTGGCAAAAAGCAGGGGAGATTAAATATCCGTCAGAGTTGTTAACATTAGCTCCATTAAAGACTCGGCTGCACAAATTGGTTTTTATATAATTGCAAAACTTAGTTTTCAGGTGCAATCAGTGACCAATGGATTATAACAAAAATTAAAATGTATTTAAGATAATGACAACTAGGTAATCAGTATTTGGGCAGGTGAATAAAATTGTACAGTAGCTGGGTCAATTAATTTTGTGCACTCAATGGAAAATTCTACTATTGGCAGAACTTTGAGTCATTAGTTTGCTATCAAATTATTACACCTCCAGTGAATTTTTGGACGAATCTTCAGTGGGCTGCACTGGCCGTCATGTGAGGTTATGATGTCATTCTTCTCTAGTTTGGGGATGTGACAGCTACATCAAGTAGTACCATGAGAATGCTCTCCTCTTTTCAATACCAACATCAGAATTTTCTCTAAAATCTTAGCACATGCCTTTTGTGTGGATCTCTACTCCTGCTTGTCATAAAAGATTATCATCTTGTAACGACGTGAAAATGGTACATTTATTTCAAGGCCGTTTGTGGTGAAAAATAAGAAACCTTTTTCATACTTGTCTTTGATTGCATTCTGAGAGTAAATGTCATGATTTTCTATTCACAGAGCAAGCAAATAGTGACTCTGGTAATAGCTCTCCAGGAATTACTGAAGAAGATCTGCCTGGCCCATCAACTAAGAATGGACCCAGTTTGTCAAGGACCCCTCAGAAGTGTGTTCCTAGAACTAGATCCCCAGAACAGGTGATAGCAGTTGCACCAAAGAAAAGAAGGTATCCTCATTTAGAAGATCGGAAGATGGATTACTTCCCTCGGGAATGTTCCCCACCCCATTCTTACTCCTCTCCTGATAGAATCTGTGATGGTTCAAAGTCCACTACGGCCTCAGGGCTTGGAGTGGTGGGTCACTCCTTACCACAACAGAGGCATGTAAGTGAGGAAGTGAAGTCACACATCCCTAAACAGACCCTTCCTGCACAGAGGAAGAGTGACTCGGCTGTTTCATGTTCAACAAATGATCTTGACAATGATTCAGAAGTGTTTGTAGATAGTCCGGTGCAAGTAGCACCTGTCTTTCATCCAAGACCTCTCTGTCCAACACTAGGACCTTTAGATTCTGCAGGATATATGATGAATTCACAAAGAACTGGTGCTCTGAGTAGCTGGGGTCATGTTGAGCGTTTTTCAGGGTCATTCATTCCAGAACATTACCCATTGAGAGGTCAGGCAAGGGTACGCTCTGAGTCATCATCCTCTGAAAACTCATATTTCCTCAGGCAAGTCAACATGGAAACACTGAGAAGGTCGCCAACTAAAGACGTGCCAGGACCTCGCAGCCCTGCTTGTGAACGGATTGGTGAGTAGAGCATATCAACACACTCATTTCAAGCAAGAGCATGGATTTAAATTGGCTACAACTTTCAAGAATATGAGTGATTGATTGACTCATGTATTTTAATTTGCTCAGTAGTAAAGAAAATTGTTATAGAAGGCTTGTAAATGTTACAGATTAAAAGCAGGGACTGAACTTTGTTCTGTCTTGAGGCTCCTTAAGATTTCAAAATTTGAGCAAAAGTTTTAGCTTTGTTCATATATACTTCTGACTTAAGCCCGAGAAACTTCACTAAACTCAAGGCACTTGACTCTATGGAGCCTCACATCAGTAAAGTCGTTTTGAGTTAAGTCTAAAAACTTTTGCAGCAACATAAAACTGTTTTCGCTGCAGACTGTAAAGAATGGCTTTTCCAATCAGTATCCTCATATAACTAATACTCAACATTTACTGAAACAAAAAAAAAACCAATTCATGAGAGACTCGGTCAATAGCATGCTTCCGCAATCAGAGATGGATGCAATTCCACTTTAAGAGGCAGGGACTTGAGTTTACTTAAACCAAGTCAGTATTACCATGATGCAAGACAGACGGATTTAAATTACTTAAATTATTTAAAGGTGACTTGAAGTGACTCCGCAATATGTACAAACAAACTTGCATGATTCAGCCCCTATCTCCCTTTGCCAGGAGAAAAAAGAAAAGGCAACGTGGAGCTTTTACGGGGTCAATTTACATTTTCAGCACCTGACATGAAGTTATGCAAGGTATTATAGATATGAACTGGAGGAGATTTTGATTAACCCTTTACCGTTGTTTGGGTCCTTTTGGACCCAGACGGAGAGCGTGTTTGTCACCCATCTTTACTGTTTCACGGAGCTTGAAACTGCTAGTAGCTACCCGAAAATTTGGCTGCAACAACGAGAGAGACAATAGTTTAAGATCACAGGGTCAATAGTCTACGGAAGCTGATGCCAGGTGTGCTACGTCCGCTTTTCTGCCCACACCCGAGGTGCGCAAATATGCCCGGATTGGAGCACAACGGTAAAAGGTTAAATCAGAGACTTGAGTTGACCAAGGGTAAACAGTGTGTGACTTGAAATGGTAAAGACTGGATGGGGCTAGAGATTGGATAATCTGTGTCTTGTGTGACAAAAGACTTGGATATCTCGTGGAGTATTTATTTAACATGGCAACTGGGCACTGAGTATTGAACGTTTAGGACAAATAGGTTGTAAATCCTGGTAATGCTTGTTTATGACTTCAGTGTTCTATATTTGTTAAAAAGAAAGTTGTTTGATTAAGACTGATCATTTGATTGAAAGAAATGCCTTTACTCGTCATTGTCTTTCCTTCACTTGTCATTGTCTATTTTCAATTCCTCAAACAAAAAGTTTTTTGACTGTGTATGATTTATAATGGATAAGGATATTTGTGTCTCACACAAGTTCCGTCAAACTCTTTTGAGGTGCGCTTTTAATAGTGCTCACCTTGTTTCTTCTCTGAAGTAATATTACAGTAATTATGCCACTAATAGGCAAACAAGGAACTATTTTAGAGAGAGCGTGATGGCCTATTGGTTAAGGTGTTGGACTTGTGATCTAAGGATTGCCGGTTCCATTCCCACCTGGGTCATTATGTTGGGTCATTATGTTGCGTCCTTGAGCAAGATGCTTTATCTTGATTGCTTCTCTCCACCCAGGTGTTAAATGGGTACCTGTGAGGTAGTGTATAGTGATGCGCTGTATGTGGCTGCTCCTATGGGAAGTCCCCCAGGGGACATGATGATGATGAAGTGACATTGTGGCGGGCACGAACAGCAAGGGATGTGCACTTTTAAAGTGTGGGTTTGACGAGTTACCAATGACATGGGGTAATGATTGTGAATCGCTTTGAGATGTTGAAAATACATATAAGCCTAAGGTGCTGTATAAATCCAACCATTATTATTATTATTTACTTGCAGTGCATCATGTGAGTCAAAGGTGAAACAGTCCTTACCAAAACTGCCCATCACTAGAGTCTAAAACCCAAATTTTGGGCATCTAAGTCGGGTTTTTACTTGATGTTCACACCTACAGGTTATAGCCACTCCAACCCTAAAATCAATAAAAATATGATAAAATCTTTTAAACTTGGAAATGGCTATAAGTTGAGGATGTTAACATCAAGTAAAAACCTGATTTATCATCCAAAAGTCAGGTTTAAAACCATTTAGTGGTAGGCAGTTTTGGCAAGGGCTATTTCACATATTGAACTTTCATACATTTCCTGCATTGTTACCAAATCAACCAATGTACATGCAAGTAAAATACATTTTTGCCAGAACATCTCTCAAGTTGTTACAACCCCATGTGCACACAGGTGGGGAGATTGTCAAGATTCAGCTGACCTTGTCACCAACGATGATGTACCAATTTCCAAACTTCTGTATTGTTGTATTGTGACTTTCTCAGTGATTGTTTGGGATTGTAGGGTGAAGAAATTATGACTGACATAAGATGGTTGAATTTAATGAAACTACTGTAAAAGGGAAAAAAGACCATGTCCTTTGAAATATTGTTTGATATTTCTGAAAATTGATGGCTTCTGAGAGATTTCATCTTCAAGTGATGCATATTCTTTCAACTACTGTTTCTGAAATTTCTGATATTTATAGGCAAAGATTGCCGACTTCTTTGGGATTTCATCATCCAGCTTTTGGCTGAAGATACATACAAACCATACATCAGCTGGGAGGACAAAGAAAAGAGAATTTTCCGCATCCATGATCAGCAAAAAATAGCACAGCTTTGGGGACAACAGAAGAACCGCACCAACATGACCTATGAAAAGATGTCAAGAGCCTTACGGTACTATTATAAGATGGGGATCATACAGAAAGAACAAGGACAGAAACTTACATACAGGTTTGTTGAAAAGAATTTTACTCATTTAAAGCTACCCTGGTTTTAGTTGGGTTTGCCCAGATTCTGCAACTGGATTTAATTTTTTCAACAAGACTGTAGTTGGAATCCAATTTTAGGGTGAAAATAAACTATTAAATTCTCTTCATACTGTAGTTACTGTAATTCATTGTGTAGTGAGCACAGATTGTTTTCGCTCCAGCACTGTGGCAAGTTAAGTGTTCCTACATGTTCATACTGCAGTCAGTTTTTGTATTTATTCCAATGCTGCCATGGTAACGAAAAGGCCCTGATGTCCAACTAAGGGGTTGTAGACTTATCTTACTGATGGGTACTGGCGGGTGAGCACAACAATGGGTCTATTCAGAGTGTGTATCAAGTGTGTGGCTGGCTCTCCTCTTCACAGCCACAGCATATGCAAAAGGGGAGTGGCTTAAGACTACATTTCAGTGACTCTGTGGACAGTAAAGGCTCATCTTTCAGCAATGGTTGTCATGTCCTTTTATTATGGTAACAAAAGGAGCTGCTGAGAAAACCTTCAATGGATAATTGATTAACTGTGCCTTATTTGGGATGCAGTTTCAGTCAGTGTAGCTCTTTTTCTGAACTCAATGATGCATGGAGAGCTACTTCTTTTCATACCAGTCTGCCACTCAAAGCAGTTACTAAGGAAAGCTTTTGTTAGTGAAAACTCACAGCTCTCCTGCTAGCTCATTAAGCTGTGTGTGGACTGGGCTGTGTTCACTGAAGAGTGCATAAGCTGAACAATGGCGTGGAGTTTTGGAGGAATTGGAGACAGTCCCTAACTACATATGTAGACATACCCTTGTACAAATAACTCCAATTGCAGTTCCAATTGAACCCATTAGAAAGGGTTCAGCTGGATCCAGATGGATACGATCAGGACCTAGTTGAAAACCAGTTAAATCCAGATGATCTAATATGTATTATTTGGACAAATTTTACTGAAATGTTGGAGTTATTCCAGTCGAAAGATGCAAGACCCCATTAGACCCAGGCAGTTTAAAGCAGATTTTTTTTTTTTTTTATTGTTATTTCTTTTGCAGGTTCTTACAGGACAGGAAGGATATTGCCAATGCCCCCAGGTTTTCAAAATTTGGCAAAAAGCAAGCAGAGAAGAGAAAAGAATCTGGACAGCAGGATCAAACCTCTCCCCAGATGGTCACTACCCCCACCCTATCCCCATCTTTGAGTTATTCACAGTCACCTACAACCTGCTCTTCTGTGATGAATCATTCCTTCACATACTGCTCAGAATCCAGGAATGCATCTAGTGTCTCTGGTAGTTCCAGTAGTAGTAGCATGCTGCCATCTCCAGGAGTGGTTTCGGTATCACCTTCTAGTAGATCATTCATAGCTACACACTACCATTCGGGTAATGGTTTCAGAGAAACTGAAGAGAGAAGGGGGGTAATAATTAAGAAAGAACCTACTGGGTGATGATTGATGTATGTAAAAATTATGCATTTGTGTAAAGGCCCAACCCAAGGGTCCAACCCTGAGGTAGTAAAAAATGTCACATAATCTTTTTAAAGCCAAGTTAAAATGTAATCAGTGTATTGTGGGTCACTGAAATTTTTCCCTACTTCATTGCTAATATATGGAACATCATGTGAATAACCCACAGAAGGAAAGGCAGATGAGTCTTCTAAGTCATTGACCAAAGTGTCCTTAGGAATGGAAAGTCTTGGTATATGAAACTGGTTGTGAGGTCAGACACCTAAATCCTAACATTCTTATTCGAAAATGAAAGTAGCACATGAGGCAAGTTTGATAAACAGTCCATATGTCTGATCTAAAATTGAATTCTATAGGTCAACATGTTAATTAAACTATCCTCACTTTTTATAAAGCAAGGCCATACTTGCATCTTCTGATCACCAGAAGAGTTAGAACTGTTCCCTTTGAGTGAACCTTTTATAATGCTTAAGTTACATTTCTCTACGGCATGGTTGTGGTCCTCAGCAAATAGGTCCAAATGATAAAATGACAGGTGTATGGTGAATGCCTTCCACATTTTGAGCACTGCCTAACATTTGTTGTTTTACAAAATTAATTTTCACAAGGCTGGTAGCCTACCATTCCTGGAGATTCTGGAAAGGCAGGGAAAATTGAAATTTGAACTTGCCAGGCTTGGAGGGTCATGGAAATGAGCAATGTTTCAAAATGTCATGGAAAAGTCAGGGAATTTCGATTGCAAGCAGATTTATTGTTCTGATTTTCTCAATGTTCAGGTGCATTATTTTTGGGAAAAAAAAAGACTGTTTTTAAAGGTCCTTGAAATATCAGTCAAGATACTTGAAAGTCATGGAGAAATTGTGGAATTTTGTCACTGTGAATCTTTATGAATGCTGTTTTAGTTGTTAGGACAGAGGATGAGAAGGGTCGAAAAGGTGTGTCAGTCACTCTGAAGGTGGTTCTAAGTAAACAGAAAGGCAAAGCAAAAGGTGTGATAATTCCAGGAAATGAGAACAAGGGCTTTGGCAAGGGTGGTCAGCTGAGGGGGTTCGAAATAGGTAATATTTGTGAAATTCTTCAATTGAATTGTACTCTAGATATGAGATAATCTAGAAGATGCTACGGTACTGGTGGCTCCTGGATTGAAAGTCACAGCATTTGGGAACCCCCCGGTATTTGGTAATATGGTAATGACTTACAGTAAACATTTGTGTAATAAATTGAATTGAGGATGGTATAACTGCAGGAGTAACCAGAGTTTGTAAAAAGTTGTACAATTTTGCTTGAATTGAAGTCATTTGCTGCTTGAGTTTAGTCAATGACTCATGTTATTGTTTTATTTCTATGAGGTATATTATGATACAATACCTTGAGTTGTTTCCATTTTGTAAATTAGTGACGTTAGTCATGACTCAGTGCAACTCTTTGTGAATTAACTACTTAATGTCGGAGTTATAAAATCAGACATTTTAACATCATATTTTAGAAGATCAAAACTTGGGAAACCATGCAATAGAGAGAAATATTTTATTATGTTTATTATATATATATATATATATGTACAGATTTGGTTAGAGCATCCAACTTGCAGCCAGGAGGTCTGGAGTTAACTTCAGCAAGGCTTATTCTGAAAAAAAAAAAAAAGATTAATTCATGACTTCAATTGTAACATGCTTGATAATTTGCATCAACATTCAAGGGGATGATAAATTTTATTTTTGTACAGCATTATCACAGTTGGTTATTTATTCAAGGTAATGTAAATTGCCCTTATCAAATGAAGATCTTTTCAATACAGTTTGGCTTCCTAAATATATTTTAAGAAATCCAAGTGATCTTTGTCAATCCATTTCATATTGGTATGATCAAGAGAAAGTTGCAAAGTATGTTTCTAGATTTTGATGTATACTCTACAGCTTTCTGGTTTTTGAGAGAGGGAATCCATAGTCAAGTGGTTAGAACATTGGACCTGCAGCTGGGAGGTCTGGATTTCAACTCCTGACAAGGTCATACCAAAGACTTTAAAAATGGAACCTACTGCCGTTGTGATTGGTGCATAGCATAAGCAATGGAGTAGGGAGAACAAGCCTGTGGATCACAACTGTAAAAAAAGGCTGGCCAGTTTTAAACCAATGGGTTGGAAACTGAGCTGTAAAATGTCATCTCTAAGTAAGTAATGTCTGGTTTTGGAGAAAAAATTTTACACTTTTATTTTTTTTTAAAGCATGCAAGATATTTTTTGTAAGATGCTTCATTTTATAGTATGCTTACCTATTTTAGCTTCTGGTTTATGCAGTTCCCTGAACTGTTAATATACCAATAACTGGGTGCTTATTTCATTTAAGTGAGTCAGTCAATTCATAGAGCTGGCAAATCTTGAAATTAGTCACAGATTTAATTTGAAATTTACCCTACAAATTAAGGATTTGCAAGATTTTTAAAGTTATTGGAAAGGAAGATATAGTTAAATTGCCATGTTCTGATTTGAAGGGGACCAAGGAAATAAGAGGCACTGCAACTTAATATGTTATGCAAGTTTACTTATCTAAGTTTAAAATTTGAAAAGGCTCCACTTGAAAAGCAAGTGCTTACGGTATAATATCAAAATGTATCCTCTCTGGTAATATCAAAATATGCCATTTACTTGATGTGAAACTTTACTGTTATAGTTGCAAACTCTATGTTAGATGTCAAAAGTAAGGCCATGGAAATTTGCTGGTCCTGGGAAAATTCATAAAAATTCATTTTGCAGAAAGTGCAACAAACCAGACTTGCTGCAAAAGGCATACTGTGGATTCATGAGTAATCACAGGGTTTGAGTGATATCACCCCACCTGGCTTCAATCAAGTGGGGTGAGGAAGTAGGATTTATTGGTAAGAGGGGTGTCACATGAATAAAACTGAAGTCCATTTTTCTGGGATTACTGGCAACTCGAGAAAAGACATCGTTACAACTCTGTCAAATCTTCGTAGTGTAAAATTTAATTTGATCAAAGATGATTATTAAAGGGGCAATCATAGCTTCACAGAAATTGCCTTTTATTCAATCGCCTCTTTTTCGTTTCTAATCTGATGCCATGATAAGACCCCTTAGAGAAGTGTACATGCACTCCTAAAATCATGATCTACAGGCCTTTGATGGGGTTTTTCAGCAGATTGTTTTTTTAAGAGTTTGCACCTCCAACACACAGCAAAGATGTTTATAAGGTGGTGTAGCCAAGCTTTGTGGCATGATGTATGATCACTGTTTAGAATCCCTGGGAAAGATCATCAGCTCAGAGAGATATCATTTCTAGACAGGAAACGATAGAAACTTTTCGGAAGATTCAGGAAATAACATGACATGCATGGTTGCACATTTTCTGTCAAACTGTGTAAGGGGCATTGCCTGTCATGCTGATTTGTTTACCAAAATGTAGAGGCATAGGTCTTTCGGGTTAGGATTAAACATTTTGTGTTTGCTAGTGTTGAATGACAATCCCACACAGGTGCAAGACTAGACAGCCTCCACCACACTGTAACTAATTATGCTGTTAGAGTGTGATCACAGATCATTTTTGTTAGTTCTACATCAATGTAAAAACCTTGTGCAGAATGAAAGTTGTGAAAAAAAATACAAGAACAAACTGTCATTGCCACTTAAATAATTCTAGCCACAAGCCAACTGTTGGTGCTTTGTTTATTATGTATTTAATGTTTGTACGTGTTTGTGATGTAAAACCTGAAAATTGTGCATTTTCCTCTAAAATTGATGTCAGAAATGTTGCCAAGCACTGTATTCTTCTTTCACTGCCCCAACAGTAGCGTAGCCAAGATTGTGTCATGGGGGAGGGGGTTTGGTGCCATTGGGGGGGTTTGGGACACAACATGAGGGACAAGCCTAAGGATAAAGAGGAAAAACAGCAATTTTAGGTGTTTTTTTGCATTGCAAGGTTGGGTCATGTGGAGGTCCTAACCCCCAAAACCACCCCCGTGGCTACGTCATTGTGCCCCATAGACCCTTTTTCAAACAACTTTTACATAGGATTGTGGGAAGGAGTTTTGGAATGCCTCGTATTTGTCAATGGCATTTTAATGTGACCAAAAATTATGCTTAACAAAAGCCTATCCCACAATCCTTTGTAAGTGCTATTTGGTGAAAGGTCTGTGTTCTTCCCAACATGGAACTATTGGCATTGGCTGAATTAGGGTTTTATCTGAAATATGATGCACAATGATAAAAAGTTTTGCTACAATTAGTGGTTTATGTGTTTTCAAAACATATAAAAGGGGAGGTGGGGGTTGGTTGGGGAGTTGGTTGGGGATGTTGCCCCGTACTTGGTAGCTGTTGTATTCCATAAAATTAATATTAACATACAAAAGGTAGAAAATGTTTTAGTAAGAAGGGTAGGCTATATATTACTTTTAGTTCAAGGTTGCGGCATGTGGAACATTTCCAAAATTGTTTACATGGTTTGTGAATGATTTGGAATGCTAATTTTTTGGATGGATTAGAAAAAGTAATGGAATGAAGGCAATGTTAATGAGTCTGATAAAAGGAAAGGCTCCTCTTACAGAAAGTTTGATCCTAATTATAAATAAAGATTATGATACAACTGTTTGATTGGTATATTTCTATTTGACAGATGGATGGTTACTGGATCAAGCATAAAGTAGATCAAAGATGTGCTTGACAAAAAGTTTTCAGTGTTAAAGGTGTAAAAACTAATACAAGGATAAAGCTTGGCCAGAGATTAAAGGGAGGTATTCATAAACCCACACAGTTGCAATTCTCTCTCCGTACTTTCCTCTAGTCACTACCACAGATGTCCAGAACTCATCCTTATCCACACACAACCATACTGTAGTTTAGTGCGTCACTGTCAGTGTATGCTATGTAATATCAACTACACTGTATTTTTTTTAATTTCATGCCAGTCAAAAAAGCTGTACCAGTTGGGAATCTTGCTAAACTAAGGTTAGAATTGTAGTTTGGTGTGATGAGTGACCGCCAGCTCCAAACTTGGGTGATTAAGGCCTGTGTCAGGATTATGGTTTGGGTTGAGGATTTTGGATCTTTGGTCTGGTGAACATTGGATGTACTTGAAACTTGCCCTTTTGCTAACAGCTGACGTGTATTTTTAGTGATGCATGTGCATGTTTTTTAATTAATCTGAATCAATTTGAGGTTCAGTTGTATCATCAGGAGTTTCTCCTGAGGATTTTACTTTAAAGATAATTCACAGTATGAAGTGCAAAGTTGGTTTTAGATCTTTAAAGTTGTTGCTTTGTTTGCATCCCAGGGCTTGAAAAAGGGCACAGCCAAAATGTGTAAAATGGATGCTGGTAAATGTTATTCCAATGGACATTTTCTGAGGGGTATCATGGCCATCAGAAAGGGCTAGATGCCCTGTCTGTGCTGTTGGTTATTTTGAGCCCTGGAATACTGTAATGAATGGGATTGAAGGTGTACTTACAGTACCATTAATTGTGAAAAAGTCATTTTTGATTTATTTCTCTGAAAGAGACAGTTTTCATTACTTCTTACCAGTTGCTGGTTATTTTAAAAATGTTTGTTTACAAGGTGACTACAAGTCAGTACAGTACCTGATGCTGAAATTCTTTGTAAATGGAATCATATCATGTTCCCTACATTGTATATACAGTAAGACTATACAGTTTCAGGAATTAAAAATACTCAGACTTTGAAGTTACGTAATAGAGTCTAGTATTCTTTCATTTTCTCATGATGGTTCATCACTGTAAAGTTTGGAATGCAACTTCAATCATTTCTTGATTAACATCCGCAAAAGTTAACATGCTAGTCCTGCTGAATAGCTTGTCTTTCGATAATGCCCTACATGCTTTTAATTGTCAATGTTTTTGACAATACGTTTTGCTCTGAGGCATGGTCTCCAAATTTCGCA
The DNA here is from genome assembly GCA_037179385.1 of Holothuria scabra. Lineage (NCBI taxonomy): Eukaryota > Metazoa > Echinodermata > Holothuroidea > Aspidochirotida > Holothuriidae > Holothuria > Holothuria scabra. The sequence continues at coordinate 30,433,963 of CM074200.1, forward strand.
AATTTCAAAACCTTTAATTCTTAACTATATTTATTTGGTTGTGTCAAATTATAAAATATTCAAGTCAGCACTCTTTTGCTTGGCAGAAGATTATTATGCTAAAATGAGACTTCAGTAGAACACTTTAAAGGTCATGACTAGTCCCCCAAACTTATTTTGAAAAAACAGCTAAATATCACAATCTTACTCTTATTTCTCTTCAAATTATCTTTCATCATATTTTATAACTTCAGTGTTTGCTGCATATTCAAGGTAAAACAAGCAGTTAGGTCTAGTAAATTTCACATTTGAAGATAAAAATTGCTGTCACATGACTCTCAACAGACAACAGCCAATAATGAAACATGACAGTCTACTACACTAGCTACTTCATGTAAGGGTGACTGCTCTTGCCCTTAAATCATTGCTCAATGCACCCATTGAATCATGGAGGTGACTCATAGAACTGCAACAAAGCAAACCCAAGGAATAATGGGAATTGGGAGTATTAGCAGTACTAGATTGGTGACAGCAATGTATTGTTTATACATATTGACATATTCTTTGCACGCCTATTTCCCATATTTTCTTAGTTGCATTTAGCAATGAAAATTAATGGGTCAATCATTGGAAGTGCCCTTCCAACACAACACATAATTCTCTTTTAAAATCTCACAAGTAGGCTATTCATATAATCATATTTTCATTTGAATGTTTGACCATTGACTAACCATAACCGTTACCATTCAAAAAAAAAAAAGAAGAAAAAAAAAACTGACATACACACTTATATCAGCTTTTTCTCTGCCTCTAAGTTCTATCATCCTTAGTTTGTCATCTCACTGGTTGAAGAACACAATCTTGGACTTCTATGGCAGAGCGAAATTTGTATAGCACGAACATTTAGAGCTACAAAACAGTAAAAAAAAAGGCATGTGTTTCCAGCCATCTTCAGATTGGCTTCTCAAAGACACCACCTAACAGAGCAGGGTAATGCAATCAAGCAATGCAATGTAATGCAATCAAGAAATGCCACTAAATTTTGATGAAATTGTCTTGAATGCTGCAGTCTGTAAACCTATTCAAACTCTTTGTCAAGGGACTTCATTTGTCAGCCAATATTTTTCGCCGTAAGAACATTGTAACTTGTAGCCGCGGTACCTTGATTATTCTACAAACTTAGACAAGCTTTTGTAACACTGCCCCACGTTATGCCATGTATAATGCACTGTGATATTTTACTTTATAAAAAACTGCCCTGCCCCCAGTGCAATGTTGGATCTCCAACAAAGCGGTGCGTCCCGAATTGATCATAATCTTCAACATTCCAAGGGGAAGTGAAAGGGTGTTCCGACCAGTTTTGCCCAAAATTCTGCCATGCAAAATAAAAGGAAGGAATCATGGAAAGGCGGAGAAGTACTGTAAACTATAGAGTGGTGATTCAGTGCTATTGTTTTTAGTCCCAGTTCCTATGATTCTTTAAGTACATGGTACACTTAACAATGATTAAATCCTGCAGCCATTTAGTTTTTGAGACTTCTCCTTTCTTATCATGTACACTACAAATTAATATCAACAATTTCCATTGTGTTTCATATAGAAATCCACCTTATCCCCAAAGGTTTAAGCGGCTTGGGCTAACCACTTTGGAGCTGAGAAGGATTAGGGGAGACATGGTTTGTGGTTTACAAATTCCCCTCTGAAGGGAATCCTTTGTTAGCTTGTAGTTTTTTAAAGGTCCCGATGCAATCCTCGGGTTAGAGGCAATTGTAAAAAGCTTGATAAGGCTTTGGCTAGTCTTGACATTACGAAGTTCAGTTTCTCTCATAGGGTTATTAATGAATGGAATAGTCTGCTTGAGTGGGTTTTAAGTTCACATCAGTGCGCAGCTTTAAGGTATACATTGACAATTTTTCCGTGACTGTCTGACTGTGGTAGAATCTAATCTTTCTGGGCTTGTTAAATGTTGGTGATTTACTGTTTTTTTTACTTTTTTTTTAGGGGGGGGGGGGGGGTGTTTGATTACAGAACATCTTTTGGCTAAGATCATGTGTAGTATCTGTTCTATTCATCCAATCTAGAATGGAACCATGCATGGCAGACCGATAATGTAAATGGTCTGAAGGCCTTGAGGTTGGTCACGTATTGTCCTTCAGTGGACGTAATAGCTTCTTCGGGAAGCAGTGAAAGTTTTGGTCTCGCCGAACGGTCCTTTGCCAGAGGGTCGGGAGGACTTGAGAAAAAGTATCTTTTGGAGCCTTATAGCCATCCTTTGCCCTTTAAAGGCCCAATTCTCTCAACCCAAACAGTACCAACTCTCCTAACCTTCCCCCACAATTGTCTGAAATGTATCCTCATCCAGGAACAATCTCAGTTTATTGCTTCAGGGTGAGTAGAACATCTCAATGTGTATAGTCAAAACACTCTCAGTACAGTTTATACTGTGTAATATGCTTTGGTACTCTGCGCCTTTTGAATTAGCTGTCAATCAAAGAGCTGAGCCATGAGAATTTCGGTAAACCCCTTCCAAAATTGTAGTTTGGGGTGAGAGGACAGGCCCTTTAAACTGTTATGCTATTTGTAAGGTAACATCACCCCCCCCCCCCCCCCCCCCATTGCTGTCCGGAAGACGTGTACTACCAAAAGACAGGTAAATGCCTTACACTTCGTCAACTGAAGGAAGCAATGCTTTGCTTTTACAAAACAGGGCACCGTGAAACAAGACCAATAGCCATCTATTGTTTGCAGCTGCTTAGATCTACGTAAGAGGATTAAATTCGTAGTTGCAGTAGCAGATCGATAACTAGAAAGTCTGTAACTTTATGATTATTCATTTCATACCAATCCCTCTCACCCAATTCGTACGATATGGAATAAATTCTTTCTAGCTTAGTACCGTAAAATATAACACATTCCTAAAAGGTACTAAGCTTGAACGGTATACATCACGAGGTAGAAATGCATTCGTTCTAGCTTAAGAACGACGAAATCTGACATCCGTACGTATTAAGTGCACCTCTCGATACAAACTCTATGACTTAAGGCGGAACCGTTATTAAAAGCAGGCTACTTAAATTGTGACATTTCGAACCAAATGATAATTGCATGGAGTAAAGAATTGGTTTCATCTTAAAACATTCATGACAAAAATATTACCACTTGCAACCAAAATAAAAGAGCTTAAGGAGGGTGGGACTTGGACGACCTGATCACTCAGGCTGGTGATAAAGGCTAAAAGCTATGTCTATAGCCTGGCAGCTGATTTGAAAATCTATAGTACGATATGATTTATCAAAACGAAACTTAAAAGTTAGAAACAGAATAGTAGGAAGACATAGATTCAATAAAACCAATAGAACCAGAAAGATCAAATGGAAAAGCAAAATCTAGAATAGAAAACATCGATGTCCTTATCTATAGCACCGAAGCGTTCAAACGCATTGAGTTTGGGGGAGTTTTCTGTACTGGTTTCCAGGCGCGGATCCACACATTCCAAGAAGGAAGGGCTGACTTAAGAGTTAGTTAGTTAGATACTTAGATAGATTTTAACGGCCCAGTTTCCAACCTATTGGTTCAGGTCGAGCCGGCCAGGCCTTCTTTCCAGTTGTGGCTCACTGGCTTGTTTTTCCTACTCCATTGCTTATGCGGAGCATCACGCACAACGGTAGTAGGCTCCATGTTTAGAGTCTTTGGTATGGCTCGACCTGGGAATAGAACCCGGACCTTCCGCGTGAGAGGCGGATGCTCCTACCGGCTGACTTAAGAGAAACCAGGGGTGGGAGGGAGTTGTACTGCTAATTCCCGTGTTTTTTGTTGTTGATGTGGCGAAAAAGGGAGGGCTGAATCCCCCCCCCCCTTTTGATCCGTGCCTGGTTTCAGACATTTAATTCGGGCGGGGTCGAACGCCATCTTTTCCAGAGTTGAGAGTCGGGATTATGATATATATATCACATGGTTACAAATTACAGTACTTTTGATACATTGCACGCGATTTAGTTGGAGGCCGCAAGGGGTTCCGGAGCGAATACCTTTTCCCTCCGCATCCGTGCTTGTTGGTATCGGTGAGTAGTCAAGTGTTTGTAACATCTTGCGAACTCGATAGTACCTTTGAAGCTTGAACTAAGATCGTCGGTGTCTAGAGGGATGAGTTCAAACCAAGACAGTTGTGGGAAGGACTAAAAGTAAGAAGGTCATCGGGAGAACTAGAACTGTCTAGGGATAAGAATAACTGCCTTTACTTTGAGCTACAACGCAGGCTTCAAAAATAAGTTCGAAGTGTTACCAGCCGTGGTACAATTCGCGCTTCAAATACGTCTCTTAGAGGTAAAGAGCAGTGCCCCCAAACTTATTCTGAAGAAAAGCTAAACAACACAATTTTCGTCTTATTTCCCTTCAAAGTATCTTTCTTTACATTTCATGACTTTACTATTGCATGTTCAAGGTAAACCAAGCAGTTATTTCCAGTAAATTTCACATCTGAAGGCAAAAAACATTGTCACATGACTCCCAACAGCCAATCACGAAACTGGACAGTCTACTACACTACTTCAATTTGGGATGACTGCTCTTGCCCTTTAAAAGGGAAAGTTAAAGAAATTTTTTTCAGTGAAAGAAGAACCGAATCTACACAGTGGGGTGAAATTTCTATTCAAATCAGACATGTCTTTCTCGAGATATCGGTTAATGAAGTCTTTAGATTTATGTTCCAAAGTGAGTTTGAGGGCAGCAGTGGTAATATCACTTCCTCACATTGAGAAGAAATTGGAGTGCGGATTGAGAATTCTTGGTGACATTCAAAAAGCTCCCTAAACTTTGTTGCCTTTTTTAGACAAAAAATTTGAAAATTAAAAGCCTATAATGAAGAAAATGTAGTAGGGAAACGGCACTGTAACGGGTCGGAAAGTTTACCACTAACTGATTTATGAACGACCACTTTCTGGATTAAGGGATGCAATTTAGGGCGCGCAAAGCGCGCGGAAAATTTTACCCTTTTAAAACTAATAATTACAAATATGGAGCTTTTATTAGAAAGAATTCGGAATTTTATGAAGGAAAAGTTGGGGGACCGCACTGTATTTGATTGGTGTCTCAAATGGCAAATTCCGAATTTTCCACTTTTTCGAGCCAGGGGACAATCCACCCCTGCCTCCTGTAGCTATACACGTCACTGCTCTGCAACACTGAACATTAATAATATTTTGACACTTCAATAACTAAAGGATCCATCTACACAGATTACTCAACCGACAGGGTTGAAAGGTATTTGATGATAGGTGTGTATGAGAACATTTGAGTACGGTAGGCCAATGGTTCTCTGCCTGGAACACGAAGTCTTGCTCGAAAGACTATCTTCATTTGGCGCGGAGCGTGCAGAAAATTTTGAAAAATCGCGAGCAGTCGCTAAGTTTTCCGATTTGTCTTTCAAGTGTGAACACTACTGTAGTATGGACGTATTGTGGCGCGCGAGGCGCGCCGAAATTCTTGCCCCTTTTAAACAATATATTATGGAGCTTGTATTTTAAAAAGCTTTGGATTCTGGGTTTCCTGAAATGAAATCTAAAGGGTTGGGGGATTACTGAAGAATCTGCACTTCCTTCATATTGGTGGCATATCTGAGAATGATCGCTTTTTCTAAAGTCATCCCGACTCTCTGGCAAAGAGCCCTTCGGCGAAAACAAACTATAAATTGCTTCCCGAAGAAGCTAGATTGCACAACGACTGAATCGTTGTTGCTACATAATATTATGTAAGGCATACAAACTTACATTCGACGATGACATTTCAAAAGTTTCCCAAGCTTTGTTGTGCTTTTTAGACAAAATATTTCAAAGTAAGAGCTTTTATTCAGTCATTGAAGAAAATTTGAGATTCTGTGAAAGACAGTTTACAAAAATAGCAATTAAGCCGCAGGTGTCTCTTGATGATGTGGTGTCACATATGGTAAATATCCGATTTTGCCATTTCCAGAGCTCGGAAAAGTTAAACAAACTGATTTATGAGCGAGAACTAATGCATTTTATATTGCATTTTGCGGCGAGAGAAGCGCGCCAGAAATTTACCATCTTTTGAGATTTGGAAAAATGAAAAGAGGGGTTTTCTGAGACGGGAAGTGTGGGGACGGAAGCATGCTTCCACCCCTCCATTTTTCATTGGGGTGGGGCTGTCGCCCCCAGCCCCAACTTCCTACACCTATGCCCTCAAATCCACTAAAAAGCTGCTAAAGATGCTCTTTGACTCTTCAAAAGAGACTATCCGTTTTAGATATCAAACCCATTTTCTTTCTAGCTTAACATCAAGGGACTGGTTACGTAGTATAAGATAATGCCACCACCTACCTCATTTAATTGATTTTTCTGTACTTGACAACGGAGATGATATAATTGGTGATGATAAATCTTATCAAGGTCTCAATGTGTCCATGTAGAGAGGAACACTAGGGCCGGAATTATACAGGACATTGTCTATTAATACAATGTTTACAGTGACAAATATATACAGCTTGTTAGGATGTATATGGCATTGGCGTAGCCACGGGGGGAGGTTGGGGGTTTTAGCCCCCCCCCCCATGACCCAAACTTGCAATGCAAAATCACCTAAAATAGCGGTTTTTCTCTCTATCCTTAGACTTTTCCCTCATGTCGTGTCCACAACCCCCCCCCCCCACCACCATGACGCCCCCCCCCCCCCCCCCATGATGACACAGTACTGGGTACGCGTCTGATAAATGGTGTATGACTAATATATATATAGATTATGCATAACTTATTTGTATGAAGTTTGAGAGTAAATTACATATATCTGGGTATGACCTATATTTAGATATATAATCAATATATATGTCATGTAATATTGTACAAACGGCGCCTCATACATTTCAGTTATTAATGTTTTAAGCTCAGCCTTTAGATCCAGTGTACAGGTCTCACTGCTCCATTAGGGTAGTGTTCTAGAGCGTAAAGTGCACACCCTTAAAGAATTAGTTCTTTTAACTCTAGTTTGGACCAAATTTTGTCAGGATAACCTGCCAGCTGGGTAATGAAAGTCCATAAATATGAAAGAGAACTTGCTAGAGTGTGGATGTTGAAAATTTGGGTAAGATTGATGGTGATTTAGACTGTTTAAAAAAATTGCTGCCAAATGACGGAGGTTTTCCGTTATAGTGAAGAGGCTAAGGGTGGGTATACCCTACAAAATCTTTGAGTCCTTGTAGCTCAGAATATGAACGGTCATGCATAGTATGCAGGCCCGTAGCCAGCTCATGTGGAGTGGTGGGTCTTTTTTTCAAAGATGTGGACCTTTTTCCAAATTTGGAGGCGGCTGGCGCGTGACGTAAGCATGCAGTTGCTAGGGGTCCGGGGCATACTTCCCCGGAAAGTTTGAAACCTGCAGATCTCCTGCAATCTGGAGCAATTTAGAGGACTTTTGAACACAACAGAAGTCCTTTTTCCCCAGGAATTCCACACAGAACACCACTTTTAAGGGAGTGAACGGAAATTCGTCCTCAAAATGTCAAGATAAGAAATATTTCATAGCTGACCCTTCAAACACAGAGCTGGAAAAATGGACCTCCCTCAAGTTGGGGTGGGTCGTTCGAACGCTCCGACCCCCCTGGTTACGGGCCTGGTATGGACATTTTGTAGTGCCATGATTGGTAAACTTTTCAGCTTTCAAGTGATGGGTGTCTCAAAATATCTGTGAACTTTGACAAGGCTACAGTGAAATCGAAAGGAACTAATTCAGTGTATAAGTCAGTGTGGAAATACGTAAGACACACAGAAATAACACAAAGACCAGTACGAAAATCACAAAGGGACCTAATAAAAGTGAAAGTGGGTAGCCAGAGTCCCCAGTTCCTTACTCTCTTGTCCAGTAATTGTCCTTGGAAGTCCTCCTGTTAAACATCCATGCTACTGATAGCCCTGCATGTAAGCCGATTTCTGTCCATTGTACAATTAAATTAGACTACATTACAAAATACACACTTCGAAAACGTCCTCGTGTGCTGATCGCGTGTTAGTAACCTATACGTAGGCCTAAGGTATCTACTTTCGACGATGTGTAAAAAATGACAAAAATACGGAAAACTATAAAGATAATTGCCTATTAATACAATGTTTACAGGATATACATATTGTTTGAGTAATATAAATGTAATATAAATACAACTTATTTATATAAAGTTTGAGAATAAATTGTGCCTCACAGAAGACGCCCAGTTTCGGTATGGAGGATGGGAAACACGAACCTATTATTCCTGGTTCTCTTCTGAGCTCAAAATTCCAATGGTTGTGAAATTAAAAACGGGCTCACACTGTGAAGTTAAACCAGAGGGGTAGCATGTCCAGGTTTGAGACCTTCTAAAAGAAAGTAGAGGCCGGGAAGGAGCGTGATTTAGTGTGTAAGTCGGAGAAATTTAATGAGTGTTAATAATTCTTGCTTTATCATTACTCTTTTGCCTTTATCACTCCATAAGTTTCAAAAATCATTTGCCAGGACCAAATCCAAGTACTTCAATTAATAAGGGGCTGATGGTTGCTTTATGGTCTACCTGAAGATTTAAATTGCTTCGACTTCTTTTGAAAGACTTTTCCGAATACTTAATAGGGTAGCCAACTTGCAGTAAAGCCTTCAACGAGTTAAACTCCAATTTAAATATATTGAATCACCTCTACTTGAACACTTGTCGAAATTATACAACGTCTCAACCATCCGGCGAAAAAAATGCTCAGGACAGGTTATCCGTTCATACCAATTCGATTTACCATAACCATATCCCCAGAGAAGTTTTGCTAGTAGAGCTAAACCGACCGAGCTTTGAGTCCTACCCTTATCCATGTCCATGCCTTTGTTTTTTGCTCACACTCAACGACTGATTTATGCTCGTCAGTTTTCAATCCCATAATTTTCTCGAAATTGCTTTAATTGACCTACATTTTAGCATCAGATACACTTCAGCCAGTCAACTTTCATATTAAATTGACAAATATTCCCATCCCATTTAGTAACATATATAAAGTTGTCCTAAAGTTCCCTCTCTATGATATTTTGGTAGGATTCTGGCGTATATACACTGAGACGGCAATGAATGCAGAGGGGAAGATTTGGTCAAGTCTAGAAGAACCTCTGTCTCTTTTAGAAATCAGACAACCATGCAACGAGGACAATAGGCACCTAGGTGCTTAAGCCTACCCCTAAGAGATTAAATCAACAGATACAATAGAAAAAAGCTTTTTTGGCAGTCGACAAGTTTTGAATATTCATCCCAGAACGCTTCCCACTAAAAACCGAGAGTCGGTTTTCAAAGATGTACAAATTTGATGATCATATTGAGGCTTTTCCAATCAAATGCTAGTTACATTAATAGTATTTATCTTAAAATGGAAAATCATTTGAAAAATTATTTCATTGCCTGTCAAAACACTTTGTGGTAAGGGGGGGGGGGGGTAAAATTGACTGGCCTTATCATGTTGGCTATGTGCAATAGCGTCTATATTTAAATGATTTAAAAGTTTGAAGTAGTTCATGATTAAGTAAAGAGAGCCTCGTGTAGTAAACAAGAAGTGAAAAGAAAGTTGGAATGTACTCGATACAGTATAGAAGAGGGGAGAAAAAAGGCAAAAGAAAGAAAAACAGCTGGAAAAATTGGATTTTCTACATTAAAATCACTTGACACAGTAAAAATATATTTTAAAGAAAATACTGTTTATTTTTTTGTCATGAACATTTTTTAACATTTTTACACAAATTAAAAATATTTAATATCAGCCAAAAAATATTGGAAACCTAAACATTACAACAACCACTAATTCACTGTTCATAGGCTTTTATCTAGGTGGGGGGGGGGGGGGAGGGTAATTGGTGGAGACGGGAAGTATTATTTCCATCATTCTTAACAAATGGTTACATGCACTTGGATACTAATATTTTTGTAAGCAGCGCGTAAAAATATCTAATGGTATTTAAAGTTGGACTCATTCGTCTTAAATCTGCCCAAATTGACTTACTACGGCGTTGGAAATCAGTTAACTTGTACCCTAAATGCAAAACTAACTGAACGACATACAGGTGAAAATGTTCGGTTGTAGAAATTTTGTCGAGAGAGGCGTTTTAGCCGGCATTCTTTTTTTTTTTTTCAAGCAAAATAAAAAATATTGCAGGATTTGCCGAGGCGCCGCATGTAATTGTGGGTGTACGTCATATATATATTATCGTTTTTCGTCGATAATCCATGTAACTTAACCTCTTAGTAGCAGACGAGTAAGTAAAATATTGTTACCCCGAAAATATTGCTTTACAAATGAAGTGCCATAAAATAGTTTTGCACGTTCTTCCGTGTAACTCATTCAGCAGGATCGATCATTTTTCAAATGTACTTTGTAGAAAATGAGCTGAAATGCTCAGGGCAATTTGCCGAATATCAGTGCCATTTGTCGATTATATAACTCCGCTGGGTGATGGTGTGTACTTTATTAGGCATCGACTAGGATGGGAAACACGAACCTATCATTCCAGGTTCTCTTCTGAGCTCAAAATTCCAATGGTTGTGAAATTAAAAACGGGCTCACACTGTGAAGTTAAACCAGAGGGGTAGCATGTCCAGGTTTGAGACCTTCTAAAAGAAAGTAGAGGCCGGGAAGGAGCGTGATTTAGTGTGTAAGTCGGAGAAATTTAATGAGTGTTAATAATTCTTGCTTCATCATAACTCTTTTTGTCCAAACAGTCTCATTTTTCCTTGAAAGAGTTGACATCAGGAGCATTGCAAGTGTCCAAATCAAGCAAATTCCATTCGGGAATTGTCCTCGGATAGGCCTAAAGAGAGTACCTGAAACTCTCTCTATAAGTTGTTATGAAGTTGTATTTCAAATTTCCAGTTGCCTAATGTGGGTGTGCGTTCCAGAGCGAGGAGGTTGGAGTAACCTCTTGATATTGCTAGACCGTGCGTCTCCTTGTAGATGGTAATTACTAATTATGCGTGATCTAGTCCTACGATCATGTAGTTTCCCTTTCAAGGTCTGCGAGAATTTTAGTTATGCTAATACCTACTATAATCTCCAGCCGTAAATCTAGCAGCTTGGTTTTGATTTTTTCTCTAATTTGTCCCTATCCACTTTATGCTTGGGATCCCAAATAGTAGAATAGTGCTCCAATTTCGGTCTTATCAATGATTTGTAAGTTATAGACTTGGTGTTCTTGCTGCAGTAGTGGATATTTCTTTTCAGCAGCCCTAACATTTTGTTAGCCTTGGTGATAATTAGCAGTGGCGTAGCCACGGGGGAGGGGGGAACGTGCCCCCCACCGAAAAGCTGTGCCCCCAGGTGTCCCCCATCCCATCTGGTCAGTGAATATTAATGTGTGAGATCAGGAGTTCAGGACAGGATTCTTGTTTGGCACATGATGGGAAAAATTTTATACCAACAATTTGATGCTTTCACTGATAAACCAACCTGTACTCCCTCGGTCTCTCCCTCTCGGTCACAAGGCAATCACTGAGCCATATCGCTTTATGTTTTGCATATGGCGTATTATGTCCATGGGCAGCCAGTAAGGTAAACATAAACCTCAATTCAGATTTTTACCCTCTTCTTTTTTATCGTAAGTATATTTGCTATGGAAATTGTATTTTCCAGTGATGATGAGTGGAATGTAACCGTTAGTATTTGTTAATGCAGCTTCGACTGGTGTCAACCCTAGCCTAAGCTGTCAGTCAGACTCAACAAAATGTAGTTCTGATAGTCTCACCATATTTATCCCTGAGTTATGTGTCGTGCCCCCTTTAAAAATCTGTGCCCCCCCCCCCCGTGTCCCCCTTGTGAAAAAATCCTGGCTACGCCACTGATAATTAGGCTGATGTTGGTTGACCACTTTTAATCATTGAGCTGAGTTCTACTCCGAGGTAGGTATGATGTTTCACCTCTTCACTACAGTGTTGCCCATCATGCAGTTGTTTGCGATTTGGACCTTTTTGTGAGTAACTCTCATGGTGAAACACAATGAAGCATTGAAGGACATCTGCCAGTCTTTTTCCCGGGTTAGTGATCTTTTTGGAGCCCGTTTAGAATCCTCAGTAGTATTTATTTTACTATAAAGAATACAATCATCAGCAAAAAGTCTAATTTTGGAATGGACTTTTGAAGGTAGGTCATTAATGTAAGCTAAGGACAACAAAGGACCTAAGACTGTTCCTTGGGGTACACCTGAGGAAACTTTAGCTCTATTGGAAGATAGATCTTTGAACTTTGATTAACGTTAATAGTGCTCGGCCACCTCTACTCTCAGTCTCACTAGGCTTAGGCCTACCACAGGTTGTCCTAGCGTTATACACTTTATATAGTATAAAAAGACTTTTCTATAGACGAATCCGATTAGCGCTTGTTTTAGTGACTGTAGGCAGCCATTAGTGGGGTCCATCAGCCTTTAATCGTCTTCATTTATTGTCTACGTGAATTTCAAATCCTCATATTCAGTGAAGTTGAGAAAATCAAGATACACTTTAGTGTACAACCATCCATGGAACAGGTAAGGAAGGAATTTAAAAGATTAAAAGTGTTGGACTACAGTAATGGCCGACTAAAATCATACCATCACAATCTGTCGGGATTCGTCTATATACTGTTGTACAAAACTGCACAATTACTGTGTATAGTAATTACGTTCACATAGCCCACGCTGCGCACAAGAGAAAGAATACAGTTGTGCAGCATTTCGTTCAAGAAACAAGCACAAACTCACCATTCGCATCGGCATTCTCACTTTATACTGTTATATGAATCATCAAAACGTCTTTGCTCATGTACAGTTTTGTCAGTGTCATTTGTTAACTGTAATTTGTAATTTTAAATGCATAACGTTCTGTTTGCATTCACCGATGAGGCCTCCATGTTGGTCTAGTGAACAGCTGATCGTCGCTAGTAGGTCTGAAATGATACGTGACGTCACTACAAACACAGACATGATTGGACGAAACTAAAAAATCGGTCTGCTTTCCCAAAATAATCGCTTTGCTGAGCGATTAAAATAAAAATCAGAACGGATTTTTTTTCATCGGTGAACAAATCGTTCCGGAAATAGCTGCAATGTGACCGCTCCTACACTAAACAAATAGCGAGCTATTTTTTCTTTAAAAATCGGTCCGGAAATCGGTATCGTTATCGCTGTAGTGTGACCTCAGCTTTAAGCTTTAAACTTGTGCTGCTGTGCTTCTCCGGGAGTTGTTATGCAGAAGGTAGAATCTTAGTCATAATAAGGGCAGCACTGAGGTAAGGTAGGGGCGCAGAACAGAACGAGAGAAAATGTCGGTAGTTTGCGAAGAATTAACGTAATTCCGACAGTCTGAGAACCATTTGTAATAGAACACGACTAACATATAGATTCATGTCTCGGTCGAAAGCATATATCATGGCACACATGACATATTGTATGTCACCACTGAAAAAGAGGGGACCCAGTCCCCCCCTCCCTGGCTCCCAATGGACACGAAGCCAGTGTTCTTATATTAAAGATGGGGTGTCGTCATTAAAAAAAATCTGAAACGCAAGTCTTCGGTAACCTTTTCACGGATTACGTCACGACCACGTGACTTCATAATTAATGTCTGAAATATGAATATTTCAGACATTAATTATGAAGTCATGTGGTCGTGACGTAATCCGTGAAAAGGTTACCGAAGGCTTGCGTTTTCAGAATTTTTTTTTCATGACGACAACCCATCTTTAAACAAACTTTTGTTTTGCCATATCGACTCTTTCACAGGTTTTGGTTCTTGGGCACTACAGGAATTGAATAACCCCAAAAGAACTATGGCCAACGCTGCCCACATCATGTTTAGTATCGAGAATGTGATGAAGTGTACACTTAAACAAAACGAAATGACATGTGTAGAAGTATTTAAAACCAGACTTATTTAAAAGCACATTGCATGTTATGTAATAAATTTTACTTTCATTACGCTTACTATTACGGTTACTAACTTCACATGCTGTTACAATGGTCTTAATTTATTTACATTCAGTAAATTTGAAATTTCGTGTACTCTAAAAGCATCCTTATCAAAATTTACAAGTAGAAATACTTAGAGGCACCAGCACGAATCTAGACAAAGTTGTCAAACATCTTATAAGGTTTGACCAAACATTTTATCGGCAGGCTTTCTTTTTAACGTTTTTTTTTAAATTTCATCAAGATCTATAGTAAATACGGTACAAGATTTTGGTCTGCCCATATTGGTCAGGTGCTCTTAGAGGGTATGTTAGTACAGTTCACTGGTTACAAGAATAAATACCCTTACTCAAAATCCGTAAATGGCTTTATATCTGGATATGTCTGGCTAAATAAAGACTTTATCTGGCCATATCAAGCCAGATATAACTTGATATGCTAGATATGCAAATGAGCGTTTAACTGGTTTGTTCTATATTTTGTTAAGGTTTGATGCTTGAATTATATTTGTTTCACATCAATGCGTAATGTATTAGATACTGTGGCACCTACCTAAACATTGCAGATTTTTTATTATAGCGGGTACACTTTTCTTTATACTGCAGAATTAAGCAAACTTATGTAAATGATTTGCATATTTGGGCGGGGGCACTATCTAAATCTTCATGATTTTTCATGATTTAGGTAGTTAAAAGAAAAATATTCACCAAGCAGTACACAAAATATACTCTCAAATAGAGGCTTTGCAATTACGTCACGGAACGGCCATGCTGGAGGACATTCATGCCAAATACACGTGGCTTTGTCCCGAACGCACTGCACAGTGTGCACTGTGATATGCACGGTGTGTACAAATTCAACGAGCAAGCGCGTCCCGTACGGTTTACTGCGTAGTTACATGTACTCCAACATGGCCGCCGGAGAGTATTATGGCGTCATGTGAAAAGCCTCTATACCTGGCAAAGTATCAAATGAGAAGCACAGATCACTGTTATCACACATAATAAGAAATTTCAAAGTATTTTTCCGTTCACTATTATTAAGAAAGTCGACTTTTTGTTCTTAAGTCAATTCAACCTGATATTTTAAATAAATCCTAATGGTGCTTTTAAAAACAGCTATTGCTCTTGCTTAAAGCTTCCAAGAGGATCGTGGGCTAAAAGTCCAGCTATGATTCATAACTGAAGCAGACATAGCAAATCGGGAAATTTCTTCAAACCAGTGCCCATCAGCTGAAAAATTACAAATAACGACCCTCTCTAGTTTAACGCTTTCAGAAAAGAAATTAGAAAATCGACAAATGGTACTCTACCTCATTACTTTAACCACAACACAAACACACACACACACACACACACAATGATAATTTGTCTCATACTTTGCAACATTGTTGCATTCTGACTTCTCCACTGCCTCTGAAGAAATTCTATCCTTTTTTGAAAAACGCCTCTAAGTTCTTACCACGGTGCCACTGACCCTATACTTTTAACTTAAATGGGATAATCTATTAACCAAGAGCGTGACCAATTGATAAAACAGCTTTCACGAAGCCTTAGGAGCATGTCGCCATTCCAAAAATACTTTCAGCCGACCCTTCGTAGCAGTGGCGTCCCAAAACTAACGCCTGTATTTAACACATAACACGTATCGACTGTCACCACGGACTTCCGATACATGGCCAGAGCATACTGCACGGTACATTGTCTTCACCGTACGTGTGAGAAAAAATGCACCAAGATGGCTGTCTACTATGGTATTGTGTGAAAGTTTGGACTTGCTCAAGTATATCCCCAGATCTTGCAAGAAAGTTGAAATATTTTTGAACAATGGCAAGGTAAGGTCAAATTCACTTCACGTATTGCAGGAATATGATATTCTTTCCCATTCAAGTTTAACTTTTGTTTAAAATGATACAGAGTCGTCGTCAAATCAGACGATTTATAGCTTCACGGCGGCCATCTTGGTACGCCTTTTTTTGTCCCAGTCTGTGGCGATAATCTACGGATAGAACACACACGTTACATGCTATGTCCATGTATATATAAGTCCATGACTGTCACGCATTCTCTTTCACCCCTAGATTAAGTATGGATTGGAACAATCTACAAACAGAGATCATCTCTAAAGAAAACTCAAAACCGTTTAAGACTGCAGTCCAGAAATATCCCACCACTTTGCACAGAAATATGGACTAAAACCGTTCCTTTTTCTTAGCACTGTCCACTCCTCACCCTTCTCGATTTGCCCTACATCGGGTATTGGACAGTAGAATCGAAGAAGTGTTTAAAATATCAGGCAAGATTTCATACATATTTAGTTTTATAAATTTCGGCGTTTTAAATATGTAGCATTGAAAATGCGAATGAAGGTGCGGATAATAATGGTAATGAAGAAAGAAAAGTTAAACATGTTTCTTCATTTAATAGGAACATGAGAGACATGTAATAAAACGTCAGCTATTGCTTACTTTTGTTATATATCTACCGCATATAACTCCAAGGCGATTTTACTTCATATTGTTAAAAGAATAAAACTTAAATTTCCAGATGAAATTGAAGTTTTTATTTGTATATCCTTTGGTACCGTGTATTCTTTGATATAATTTCACAATAAAAGAGTCATTTCATACAGTTACAGGCGTGAGAAACCATCACCTGCATGGATCCAACCATCCTTGTCTGGACTTATTTGTTTGTTATAACAAATACAGGTACAATAAACAGCCCTCAGGAAACTGTATGAGAGCAGTTTATGACGTCTTTCATGTACAACTCATGTCAATAGCTATACTATTCAATATTCTTTCTATGTGAATAGATCGTAAATTTGAAACACCTGGTCTTCCGTAATTATAACTTAAAAGTAAAATTAAATGATATAATCCTATAATTCATTGTCACTAATTGTCGTCGATCCATACATGAAAGCAAATATAACTAACGCCTATTAGTTTAGGAAACTTGAAACACTTTTTGATTGATTATCTCTAACTTACACGAAGAGTATCAAACAAGTTTAGAATAAATTAAGTCCGGCAGAACTAATGCTGAAACCCGGTTTTGAGGTTTGTAGTCTTTTTAAAGCTGCTTCGTATGGTTCTTAATCTAAATAAGACATTTTTGACTACTGGTGTAGTAGAAACATTGAGTGTTTCCCTTGCAACAAAAGTCTAAATGAAAGCTGAAGCTGTTTAGTAATTTAAAATGATTATTTTTCACATGAGTACGCTTCATTTCTTTTCTTTTGTTTTATGATGAATATTAAAATTAATTCACCGTATTTTCTTTTAATATAATGTTCCTTTCAACCAAGATGGCTGAAAACAAGATTGCAGCCGACACAAGTCTTATAATAATAATATACAAATAATAGAGAAATTAAACACGTACATGTTATTATACATTGGCTCTTAAAATTGATCATATTTTTGGAGAACTATTCAATTTAATTTAGTTGAAATTTTTGCAAAATTTGATTTTACCCAAAATGAGCCCTGACGCTGTAAATATATAACTTTGAAAACAAATTTTCACTTACATTCAATATGTTCCAAGTACCACCCCCATCAAAAATATACAAAATATACATGAAAACATTATACAATACATATGCCTTGAGAATCCCAAATTTACGCTAAATACTTTTTGCGCTTAACGTTAACCACACCAATCAAGTAAATGGGAAACCCTTAGTATCTAGCTTTTTCACCTCATTATGACCTCCAACCGGTGACCGGTATCAAAGTATCTCATTAAAGGAAAGTGAATGTTTAAGCCAAGCTCCATAGTCAATTTTAGTTACCCTGACAATATTTGCCAAATAAGACACTTCCCTGATGACCACGGAGTGCATTCCAATCTGTTAAGCATCAAATCTATTTTTCCTGGAAACAATACAACATTGGGGTAGCAACTTCAGTGTTTCAAAATATAAGTTTTCGACCGTTATTTAGTCTCCTCCATAACCTAAAAGTTACATGATTTTTCCGCCATTCAATGGTGATTATACAGAAATCTCACCTCAATACAACTACAAGATAGCAACTTTTTTCATACAAATGCATCTGACTTATGACTGGTGGTATCACCGTAAAACTTGGCGTTGGCTTTGATGGTGACAGTAATGTTGACTTGCATTGTGAGCAAGTCAAATTAATATAAAGCCTATGTAGACAAAACACTGCGTAGAGTAAATGTTGAGAATGCACAATATTCCTTCTTTGCCAGAACTTTCTAACTTTCTTGATACTATTTTGTTCTGTAAATTTAGAGAAAACCGTAGTAAATTCTTAATTATCACTTATATTTTAACAACAAAAAAAAAAATAACAAAGTAAGATGAAGAGGGCTGTCCAAACAGTAAGCTCAGTTTGAGGAAAAGAAATTTGAAATAAGTTTCAACACTAACTATAAGACAGGACTATTCAAACTTAATGAACAAATATTTTACAAGACCGCACCGCACAGGAGGCACCGAAGAAGGGTTAGGCTATGTTTGTATCAGTAGTGACGTCAAGTGATAAACAGTTTGCGAAAAGTCTCCAAAAGTGGAGGGAGCGAGGCTATTATCATGATCGGATACTTTTAATGTTCCACAACGGTGGCAGTCATATGAGTAGTTAAATAATTTTCTGAATTAGTTAGTCTCTAAACAGTAACAAAACGATGACAGAACTTCTTATCGATTTCAATATCGTGTTTCCTTGGAACCATTCTCACATAGAAGAACAACCGCAAAGTGGTTGAATAACCTAGAGTACATTAAAAGTTGTATCACTCAAAAGAAATTTTGCCAAAAATTTAAACTTAGACCTGTTTTGATATCTAAAACTTGGCTAAAAGGACGTTTGGGCTGTTAGACAGTGACAGAAATTTCCACGGACAAGAGTCTGTTCTAGTCAGCATTATCCATACAGTACGTAGTACGCATGTCTTTTCTTGTGTCGTTGTAGGCTACTCTTCTAATAGCGAACTGCATGTCAAGGTATAATACGAGTACATAGTGGACACAAACGACGAATTTTGCGTAACCCAATATAGGCGATCACGAATGCACGTTTTATTTGGCCCGAGCACTCGCAATTACAGACCTTTACAGCTGCATTTAGCAGCTGGTTGAAAATTTTGTTCTTGAAAACTATTGTCCTTAGCGACGTTTACTATTACTAGAGTATTTAATATGATTCCATTATACTTTGCTTGCTTTAAGTATTTTCTGGCTTAAATATACGGGCAATATGAAAATATTAGAGACGGTATTTATTTATGTGCTTGGATTTTAGACATCAAATTAAAAGGAACAATATTTAAACCTGTTACAAATATATGTCTACCTAATTTATGGATTTCGTTCACAAGTCCTCAGACGTAGATGAGGCCAGACTGTATTGAGTTAATGTTAAACTTATTTTGTGTATTCAGAACCCTCAATTCTTTTCAATTTTAAGTCGTCTTTTAAGTGTGGATGTCATTTATCAATTTAACATTCATAACAAATTGGTCTCCTTGCAATTTTTGATTTTACAATTGTAACGGCGTCCGACTCCAAGAAAAATATCAAGAAAATTTCAGTGATGTTTAAAAATGATATGTGGGTTGGTCCACAAAATTAAAACAGAAACTGCTTATTTTCAATGGAGACATTGCAACGTGTTCTATGGGAACCTTACAAGATTTACATATTGTATAATTTTCAAAATAAAATGCAGTTAACTAAAAAAAGGGCGTGATGCGTTTGTTATCAGTTATAACTTAGAGAATTTGGGAGACATTTGGTCGGAAGTTGAGGGTTGAGGATTAGATGAGAATGAATTCATTTAAAAGGATAAATGGTCATGTGAATAAGTAGTCAAACACCTATTCACTTTTTTGTGGGTGATGTGATGTATTGCGCTGCAGTCAACTTCATGTTTTCAAGTGCATGAAAATTTTACTTCTAAAGGGCACAACTCGTCATAATTTGATCCATTTGCCACATATGTCACAACCATACACCTCTTTCAGTAAGGGCTGAACTCATTAAACCTTTATATAGGGGCAGGAGGGAAGGCAAAAGGCTTTAAAAGAGACTATTCTTTGTTAGGTCAATTCCAATGTAGGTCTTAAAAGTATTGCAGCAATAACTCTGTCAGGAAGAATGTTCCACATGATCTTTTGTCCCCTACGGATGGTGTGTCCACCTCCCTCTCTGCTTGGATAAACAACATCAACAAACACTAGATAAGAAGTGGACCATACTGTTTGCTCTCATACTTGAGTGAATTTACCGGACAAATACACACCCACATCTTTCTTTGGATAAACTGTCTCACTGTTTGCTTTGAGCAGGAAGTCGGGTAAAAGTTAAATTTCAACATCGTCTTTTTTTTTGCTGTGGTGTCGGGCGAAATTCCTAATAGGGGAAGAATTTTGACATGCAGATAATAAAAACCATATGACTAAAGAAATCTTTGCAGATCCAATCAGGACAGAGGTTTGAACTTTTTGAATCTCTGACCATGTTTCACTGATGCATCCATCATGCAGAACGACTGTAGAAGTTCGAAGTACATAACTTATATGGGAGTTATTTTGAGACGTATTTGCAGTCATATTTGACAATACTAAAACTTGTAGTATTTTTCATGATTTGTAGGTGATTGCACTAATCTATTATAGTGAGATCCATGTTAGCTGTACTTTATGTTGAAGGTCACTGTCCAGGTCATGACCGTCTGGTTACGTCATGACAAGATTGACTACGTAACGACAAATTCTAATTGCGCGGGCTCTGGTAATTTAAGTTATACGGAGCTCGTAGCGTTGTTTGCGTTCAGTTGGATTCGGCCCGTCAACTCAACCAGACGTGTATTTAGGACTCACTCATAAAATTAGTAATATAATTCGTATTTCCCGTTAGATTTGGATCCAGAATTATTGAACAAAGTGTTTCAATAAAATTATTGTAAACCGTCAAAGAACTTGTCTTCCCTTCGTTCAGTCTTTCGCCGTATTTATCGCTCGGGAATCGTAAAACTTTGAGTGAGGCCCGCGCGCTACGCACCGACTCAAAAATAGGCCTTACATTATAAATATTCAAAATTTTGCTCAAATCTCTCAAAAATACAAATGGACAAGTATTCCCAGAAAGGCTATTTTATTTTCAGTTGAACTATCGTGTATTAAATTTTAGGAGACATTTAGTCTGACTGGCAGTGACGACGCTACGTGGATAACCAGGGGCATTTGTGTCCTCAAATGTTTTCGTTGTAACCACCATCTACAATGAGATCTTGTACTCATCCAAAATTAGTTTAATCATAATTATGTACAGGTTATGACTGAGCGAGAACAACTTCCAGGGGAACCATTATTGGTGGATGCCTAGTTTTTTGTTATTCAGGCTTCCAGTTATATATTGCGTCACACGTATGCCCCGCCAAGCGTGGAAATGTAAGGAAGTTTGGCGGGGCATACTTGTGACGCAATGATGGATAGACTGTCTCGCTTGGTACTTGAATTAATTCAACCGGTTCTTCCGACAGCTGCTCACACAGCTCGATGGGCAAGGCGTAAGTTCCCGGCTAAGGGGTTCTGATGTTGCTTGAATTCAAGTCCTGGGTGGAGCACAGCTTTTCCATCATCTTTCGGTAGTAACGTCTTTCATAATAAGGCAAAGATTGCCAATGTAAGATGTAAAAATTCTACAAAAATTAAAAAATGCGACTGTTTCCGCTACTAATCATCTTCCTTCAGTTTCTTTATATATATATATGTTGGTACTTAAGGCATTAGCTGTTTCCTTTGTTACTGTTTATATATATATATATATATATATATATATATATATATATATAAAATAGCCTTTCTGGCTATATATATATATATATATATATATATATATATATATATATATATATATATATATTTATATATATATATATATAAATTTACGGGACATTTTGGTTCGGGCAAAATTCCAGGACAAAGCCTCAGTCGAGGAAAACAACGAAAATTTTGGTTGTTCACCTTGCCCTTCCAACTGCAAGACGTGCGCCCTGGTTGATTCCACAAAAGGCTTCCAGAGCAATCAAAATGCACGCACCTTCCAAATTAGACAAGAAATTAATTGTCTTTCCAAAAATGTCATTTATCTCATATACTGCAATTTATGTGGTGTGCAGTATGTCGGAGAATCTAAAAATACTCTTCGAATGAGAATGACACAGCACAGGTCAGCAATTAAAACCAAAAAGGTTGAGCAACCTGTTGCAAACCATTTCAATTTGCCTCATCATTCTATCAAAAACTTACGGGTCATTGCTATCGACCAAAACGATACATGGACCGACAAAGCTAGAAAAGCTAAAGAAAATTTCTGGGAACTCAATCTCAAAACCACATCGCCTTTCGGCTTGAACATCAGGAGCGATTTACCAGCTTGCTGATAACACCAACCTAAATAATCCGATCAGGCCATTCCGGCCTAACAATTTCTCTAATTACTTTGAAGAGGATTTTCCTATTGTTGATGGGTTACACCCGAGTAATCCGATCAGACCCTCCCGGTCAATCAACCTGCTCAATTGCCTTAAGAAGGATTATCCTGTCACAATAGAGGTGAGACCATTGTCAACACCTTTAAAAGCTTCCAAAATTTCTTACTCCTTGTCATTCTCTGACCAAGTATTGACAAAGAGGTAGTATTCCTCGAAAGCTCTACTTCAAACCTTTTGGCTGTTTAATTTATCCAAATTCTAGCCTTCCGCTATTTGTATCTCCTCGGAGATCCAGCCTTTCAATTCTGTAGCACCGTTGTTTTACAGTTTCTCCGTCATGTTTATATATATATATATATATATATATATATATATATATATATATATATATATATATATATATATATCTATATAGATATATATATATCTATATAGATATATATATCTATATAGATATATATATATATACATATATATATATATATATATATAAATATATATATATATATATATAGGTCGAAAGAATTATAGTAATGAATTCGATCATGAATTTTATACCGATCCAAGATAGAGTATAAACTCTTATCAAAGAAGGAACGGTTGAAGAAAAATACCAGAGAAACACCATCTCTGGTGTTTTTCTTCAACCGTTCCTTCTTTGATAAGAGTTTATACTCTATCTTGGATCGGTATAAAATTCATGATCGAATTCATTACTATAATTCTTTCGACCTACACATTCTAACTTCGATCTACCAACTTCGACCTACTATATATATATATATATATATATATATATATATATATATATATATATATATATATATATATATATATATATATATATATATATATATATAAATATATATATATACATATATAGGTCGAAAAGAGGAAGTAAAAAGTGCTTAAAAGTTTGCGGAAAACACCACGACGTTTCGGGTATAAACCCTTCATCAGAAGGCAAAAACCAAACTGAACAACTAACAGTAATAATTGGACACGACAAACATCAAATCCGAAGCGATCGCTGTAAAAACAGAACCGGACGAAAGTGATAGTCAGGAAACATGAGTGCGAAGAATAAAACACAAATCGAAAAAAAGAAAAAGAGCGTCCTGGAGGAAAAAGTGAACGTAAAAATCGAATATGGTCGGAAAAAAAGGGGAAAAAGGTAGACAAAAACTAGGATCGGCAAAAAAATAAGGCCTGCACAGTAAAAGACGAGCACGAACGGGTGAGTATATATATATATATATATATATATATAAATATATATATATATATATATCTATATATATATAACAAATAGTAAAAACTGGTAAAACAAGAGCATATATTTAGCTTTCAGGACCACTTCCTCAGAAACGTGTTTAGACAACTAAAAGGCCTTTTAGTTGTCTAAACACGTTTCTGAGGAAGGGGCCGGTGGTCCTGAAAGCTAAATATATGCTCTTGTTTTACCAGTTTTTACTATTTGTTTTATGTTTTTACTGGTGTGGTGCTTTTCCATTTGGTTTATCTATATATATATATATATATATATATATATATATATATATATATATATATATATATATATATATTCAATTACCCCGCTTGGGGACTTACCATGGTAACAGGAGAGAAAATTGAGGGCGGCAGGTATGAGAACCCTAGTCTACGTCTAAAATCACAAGTGTCACGATGGCCGAGTGGTTAAGGCGGTCGCCATGTACGCGACAGACCCGGGTTCAAGTCCTGGTCGTGACTTAATTTTCTCTCTGAATTTATTTCTTATTTTCCCTTGTTCATTAGGGCTAATGCCAATGCTTGGGAATAATTTCAATTTCAAAATCGAACTTTAACACTCCTTTCGACCTATATATATATATATATATATATTGCTAAATGCGGGCTAAAAAGGGTACTTTGGTGGACATATTATTATGGTATAATTTTAGATATATTATGCACCATTCAGGCATGTAAGAGTGATACTGCATGGTGTTTAGTACCACTATGGCATGTCTACAGTACTCCAGTATGGCTGCTTTTAAATTCCATGTTGTATTTGAGATATAATGTTGGCTTCACATAAAATCGTGTCCATTTAAGGTGTGTCACCTTTATCTGAAGTCAACAAATTGACCCAATATGAAACTGGCAACATATATATCATGCTTATTTCAACCACTGGTGTCTACTGAGGGAGTGATTGAATCGGGTTCATTTGTTGACACAAAATAGATGGCGCTCTGTTTTATTAGAAGTCGTGCTTTGCAGTCACTCACTCTGCAGAAAATACTCTTCTGAGAGGCCTGAACAATACGTGGACACGAAAATGTCCACTTTATGTCAAAGTCCACGATTTGACTCAATTTTACATGCGCAATGTCCACGATAACCCGCTTTAAGATAAATATTTATATGTATATATATATATATAAATCAAATTGGTAAAGCTGGATATATATATATATATATAAATAAATATATATAAATATATATATATATATATATATATAAACTTATATATATATATATATATATATATATATATATGACAGTAACTTCCGTGGGTTGGTATGTTAATATAAATAAATAAGCAAATATCACTTGCCCCCGTTTCATGGGTGAGAGTGCCTCCAATACCAACATAATATAAAAGCGTTGCCTAATATTTCGAGGTCCTACCTCTTCCTCGGAGACTTGAGTAATAAAGCAAAGTACACTCTACAACGTAAACTCGTTTAAAATGCCCATATCTTTGTTCAGACCCCTGGTATGTGTTTTTAAGGATAAAATTAGTTTAATCTCCTCAGCTTTTCGTTGATCGTCGTCCCTAAAGTTGCCTTTCCAGATGATTAGCTTTAGATTGTCTATTGTGTGTTCGGGAGAGGAAAAATGCTCTGCAAAAGAAAATCCAGTAAGTCGCTGTGAAATGGTGTGTTTATGATTGTTGAAACGGAGACGGAATTTTGTCTTCGTTTCTCCTACATAATTGCCTTCAGTGCATTTTTTGCAAAAGAGTACATATATAATATTGGCAGAATCACAGTTAAAGTTACCTGGATAAAGTTTGTCTGAGGTGCCGGGGGGGGGGGGTATGAGGGATGAAGTACAGAAATGCTTACATTTTGGCATCTAGGTCTGCTGCATGGCGAGTTCCCTGTAGGGCTATAAGGACGAGGAATTTTGCTGCTTACGAAAATCTTTCTTAGGTTAGAGGGCTGTCTGAAAGACAGAAGAGGTCCATTATTGAAGGCGGCCTCTAATTCGACGTCATTTTGAAGAATTCTCCACAGTGATCTAAAGTTCTGGAAAAGATCCCTCACGATAGGATGGAAATTGGTGGTGAAGGGAATCCGTTCAGGAGGGGTGGCCTTTTTTCAAATAATTAGCGTTATATACATATATATATATATATATATATATGTATATAATGAAGAGTGAAATATAAACATGTATATGCAAAGTGAAAATAATTTATAATATAAAGAATAAATCAAACCGAAAATCTGCCTCGACGAAAAATTGACCGTCTCCACTGGGACTCGAACCCAGACCTTCTGCTCTACGTACATATATATATATATATATATATATATATAACGCTAATTCCCACCTTAGGGGGAAATTGTTATATCTGCGCGTACATAGGGCGAAAAAATAACAATGGAATACATAAGAAAAAGTGTTCGCCCTAACGTCTAAAAATATAAACAACGTTATTTCAATGGCCAGCCATCCGTTCGTGTTAACAGCTAGCTAGGTGTCCGTAAATTTGACAACTTTGAAGTAATTGCACCTTCTTTGTTAATCTAGGAGGGCGCCCTTGTCCGTTTACGTATTCCTATAGAAAAAGTGTGTAGAAACGTTACGGTGAAACTTATATTTAGCCCCCCAAATTTTTCCCCCTTAAGGTCGACTTTTCAACAACAACTTTTCCCCTAAGTGCCGAATTAGTGATATATATATATATATATATATATATATATATATATATATAGATATATATATATATATATATATATATATATATATATATATATATATATATATATATATATATATATATAAGGTCGAAAAGCTGCGGAGCACTGTTGAAATGTGTAGGTCGAAAAGAGGTAGTAAAAAGTGCTTAAAAGTTTGCGGAAAACTCCACGAACTTTCGGGTATAAACCCTTCATCAGGTGGCAAAAACCAAACTGAACAACCAACAGTTACAATTGGACACAACAAACATCAAATCCGAAGCGATCGCTGTAAAAACAGAACCGAACGAAAGTGACTGTCAGAAAACAAGAGTGCGAAGGATGAAACACAAATCAAAAAAAAAAAGAGCGTCTTGGATGAAAAACAAAATATAATAAAAAAAATAAAATAAAAATATACAACCATAGACGAGTTACAGTTGAAGGGACCGGGAGTAAGTTTGACCCCAAAAGAAGTGTCAATGAAGTGGGTAGAGTTATTAATAAAAGTTCAGAGTTCACACCTAGGTTTATTACAGGGTCGGTTGCCTCCTAAGGTAGAGTTGCGAAAAGGTTTGGTTCTGCTAATAATAGATCTTAAATTAAGGGGTTGTTTACGCGCTATGGTAGGAGGTAGAGGGAAAATGCCCTTAATTTCAGGGTCACTTTGGAAGATGCTACAGGAAGACCTGATTTCCTGTAGGAGGGGGTCAAGGTCGGGATGATGGGTAAGCACTAGGGGAATGTGCTCTAAAGTGTTCTTCTCTTTATACTGTAGGAGCCGCTCACGCTTGAGTGGTTCAACACGTCGGAAGGCGGTATCTAAAAGTTTGAAAGGGTATCCTCTGCGTTAGAAATAGTGAAAAAGGTTTGTAATTTCTTTGACAAAATCAGAGTTTTCGA
The DNA here is from genome assembly GCA_037179385.1 of Holothuria scabra. Taxonomy (NCBI): domain Eukaryota; kingdom Metazoa; phylum Echinodermata; class Holothuroidea; order Aspidochirotida; family Holothuriidae; genus Holothuria; species Holothuria scabra. The sequence continues at coordinate 30,461,212 of CM074200.1, forward strand.
AGCAAATGCGTTTGTATCTAAGGAGCTGACTTTAAACTATAGAACTTTCAATATGTAAAGGGTGAAAGCTTCTATAATGGAAGTATGAGTGTCTGTCGGTAGGCTTACTATATACTTTCGTAACAACACTACCCCCTTTAAGACAAATCTCGACACCAAGGAATGGAATACTGACTTGGGAGGACTCCATTGTAAATTTTATAGAGTGATGTTGGTCATTAGCCAGTTGAAAAAATTTAAGAGTTCTACAGGTCCCTCATTCCAGATAAAGATAATGTCATCTATATCTAACATAGAAAAACGGTTTTACATTTGCCGAGCTTAATAATTTATGTTCAAAGTCCGACGTAAACAAATTTGCGTATGAGGGTGCCATTCTAGTACCCGTTTGGGGCATTTGTCACAACTGTGACTAATGCCCCAACGGTAATTATGTAGGCGAAACCAAAACTCCATTCCGTCTCCGGTTTATCAATTATAAACAGACTATTCGCGAAAAATCCGACCAATATACTGTTTCATTACACTTTAATCTCCAAGACCATGGACTTGAGAATCTACACTGTTGCCTGCTACGTGGAGGATTGAAATCCGACTCTGATCGTAAATCGTATGAGCTAAAGGTCATGAATAAGCTTAACACGCTGCACCACGGTCTGAATAGGGAACGGTCGCACTTGGGTTCCTTCAATTGCCTCCGATGAACTCCCAGCTTTCTGTGTTTTCTGTATAAATATGTATATATGTATATATATATATATATATATATATATATATATATATATATATATATATATATATATATATATATGTATATATATATATATATATATATATATATATATATATATATATATATATATACACACACACACATATATATATATATATATATGTATGTATGTAAATATATATATATATATATATGTATGTATGTATGTATATGTATATGTATATATATATATATATATATAAACATATATATAAATATATATATAAATATATATAAACCACTAGATTGAACATTAGGGGGAAATTTGTATATCTTGATACGTTTAGGCGAAATGAAAAACAATAAAATACATGACTGTGTATTTCGCCTTTAAAGAAAAATAAACATGTACGTAAATTAAATAGTCCATTAGTTGTCCGTGTTTAGAGATAGGCGTCCGTAAATTGGTCAACATTGAAATAATCAGGTATATTACGTAACCCATGTGTTTTTTACCATACACTTACGTATTCCCATTAAAACAGTGTGTGAAAACGTAAAGGGGAACGTTAATTTGCCCCCTAACGTAATTACCCCCGAAGGTTGACATTTTGCCCCGAAATTTCCCCTTATTCCACAATAAGGTATATATATATATATATATATATATATATATATATATATATATATATATATATATATATATATATGTATATATATATATATATATATATATATATATATATATATATATATATATATATATATATATATATACAGAACGAACGTTGTAAGATCGACTGTAACTGTAGGTCAAAAACTTGGTAATAATTTGATCCTGAATTTTAATTCAACCCAAGTACTGACATTGCCTTCTGAACAAGGGAAGAAATATAGAAAAAAACCAGAAGGAAAATTCAGCAAAGCGGGAATTTGAACCCGGGACGGCTCGCTTTCCGGGCGAGTGCCCTACCACTGCACTGAACGTGACTGACGTGATATCCGGCTCGACCCAAGCTACAATTACTTTTCAACTTAAGGAAGACAGCTGGCAAAGTTAAAGTCATATGAACGAGTAATTCGCGCATTTTATAACGCATGAATATTCAGTGGACTAATAGAACCATAACACCAATAGAAAAACGTATATTATCTACATCCACATGTAACAAGAGCTCATATTTCAAGCAGTAAGAAGCAGATCAACAACTATACACGAGATGAAGACCTTCATTGTAATTCTTGCGGTGTTTGTCGCGGTAAAGGGGGGTAAGTTTTGGAACAGTAATTTGTACGTTGCTGCAATAAACTGATAAAAGATCTCATTAAACAAAAAGAAGAATATTGTCGAATTAAGAATTTCGACTCTGATTCCAAACACGTCTACACAATTGTTAAACTTTTTGTTTCAAAATTTTAACTAGTGTCTATATCTAAATTGGAAACCGAAAACAACATATAGCTGAGACTGCATTCTCGGTGTGTTCCATGTTTCGATATGGTATCCCAGTGATATTGTTTTCCAGCCCCCTGTGTATCCTCACACGTATCGCTTACATGGCAATGATCGTCTTCCCAGATATTTCCAAATCCTCGAAATGTGCTATTTGTATCTCTTCCCATAACTTCTTAACTATATAGATCACTTGAATGTGCATCATGTGAATCAAAATGGACTATTTTATATACCTGACCACTAGCGTAAAGTACGGGAAAATTCCCCTGACCATTGGCCTAAATTACGGGGAAGGGGGAAGTCCCCTAATTTGAGCTTTTGGGATGTTTTGTAGGAACATTTGGCTGATTTTGTCGGTACTTCCGACCAGGTTGAACTGTGGGGAAGTATTCCGATAGATACCGTATAACTCAAACGTAATGATCGACCACCGTAGTAACAAAAAATAAATACAAAAAAATCTTAAACTCATTCACCTTCAGTTATGCTTTGATTCAAGATTAAAACCAGTTGAAATCAAATGTAGGTTGAATTACGGTATAGTGAGTTTCGCAATTAGGATATTGTTCTATCGTCTGAGCGTGATTTTAAAGGAACATGATTTGGGAATCGATAAGAAATTCTTTTATCTTTTTGTTAGTTTGTGGAAGATGCGTAACGCAAATGCAATATCATATTTCGTATGTCAAGTCAAGTAATTCTATACTGAGTCCATGGTAGTAGAAGGGGCTTTTCTATGTTTGGGATTTAACAAAAATCGGCCAGGCTGTTTTCACCTACACATAATGATAAACAGAAGTGCGAGAATGGTTCCCAATAAGTCTGAATCAATATTCATTTGAGCCCACCTTGTAACAAGGTAGCAAGTTATTATTTCTTTTCAAGTGAAATTTTTATTGTAAAGGAAACCTCTAAAGAACGACTGCTTTGTTTCTGTTGCAAGTGTGGGATACCCCTTTTCGACTGTTTGAGGGATTCGATTTTTCAAAAATTTTCTTTACGCTCCTCGCTTATCGAACAAACTACTTCACAGAAATATGCTTGCCTACAGATCATTCTTTGTTGGTGGCAGTATTAGGAATTATTATTCGCTGAATGCTTCAAAATCTAAGGAGAATAGCGCATTTTATCTGGTAATTTCCTTTGAAACAGCACGTTCCTGAGTTTTCTATTGAAGTGAAAATTTGATTGCAATCGAAAGCCAAATATCACGACTGCTTTAAGTCTGGGAAATGCCATTTCCAGCCACCCGGGTTTCACAATCTTTGAAAATTTTCTGCACGCTCGACACCTACCAGTGGTGGCGCTCCGCTTAGTTTTTCGGGCAAAAAATGTTCACCCCGCAAAACTAAAACGATTGCGCACACGTAAGTCAATACAGGGATCTGTTGGGGGGGGGGATAACAGCTCCCAGGTCAATATGACACTTCAAAAATAGCCTATGTTAAGAGGTAGCCAACTTTTTCGTGGATTTTACCAATAATCTGCATGATGATATTCAGTAACCCCAAGTTACGAATCGCCCCCGGCGACCTTCTTGATTTTTCACATAAACAGCCAGATTCTTCTGCAAAAACCACCAAATCTGTCATAAAACTACACTTTTTTTTTCAATATAAGCTTCAAGAGTTTCAAAAATGTCCTGAAAAATTTCCAATTTCGATGGATACATAAAAACAATAAAAAACCAAGGCCAACTTCTTTCAACTCCCAAATCAGCTCACTTAATGAAAACTCCGCATTTTTCAGTATTACCTTACAAAAGAAAGAAAAAATTTCCTTCAATAAATTCCAAAATTTCTGTAAAATATGCTCTAAATTTTCAAATCTTTGTTCGAAAAGGTTTCGGGCAAATTTCCAGTTTCGTCTTAGAGCCTAAGTGCGTAGACCTAAAATAATATGGGGAACCCCAAATGAATTTCAGCCGTTGCACATATAACTTGTTTGGTTTTGCTTTCATGGAGGGAATGTTCTTTAATAAACACCCCGAAATTTTCATGGTCGTTATAAAAAGCCAAAGTTCTTCCAAAAATTTCAAATTTTCTTCAAAAAAAAAAAAAAAACTCACGATCTTGCCAAGTGACGTCCCACTGGGAGTAATTCATCCCCTTTGTCGGGTCTTTGATATTCTGCCCCCGCCCTTCGTCGATGTTCTGCCCCCCCCCCCCTCCGTTTGGGAGCTTTGTCCCCTTGTCGGGCAAATCCTGGCGCGCCACCCCTGAATAGTCGACAGCTTTCATGGCGAAGGGATGAGACATGAATTGTACAGTTACTAGATAACTTAGGTAGACCTAATTTTAGGGGTTGTATTGATGGTAAAAAGTGACCAAAGTTAGGTTTAATGTATACGGTGCAGACTGAACAGCATGGTGGTTACTACTGGATTCCATGAGAAGATTTTCCGTCTGCATTTGATGTGAGGTTGTTTGTTTTGAATAAATTAACGTTTCCTTATATTTGATCAGAAAGGGTATGACAATGTTTCTGAGAAATTTAAGAGAGGCCTATAACTAAATTACACTGAGGTGAGATGTCATGAATAAGTTTATGAAAATCCGTCGGCTCGGCGATGTACGGCGGTCTGACCTAATCCACCTTGTATTTTTTTCTACAGAGCCTTTGCCCTAGGCCCCATAAACTATAACGCTGGGACGACCAGTGAGTAAGGATTACCTGGCTATATTTAGAAGAAAGTAACAGTTACTAACGTTAGGCTAAAAGTGCAGGCCTAACTTTAGAGGTCGTATTGATCGTAAAAAGTGACCAAAGTTAGCCTGGTTTCACCCCGTCTATACAGTTCAGATTTAACAGCAGCGTGGTTTCTACTGAATTCCATGAGATGTCCCGTCTGTCTTTGATGTGAGGATGTTTGTTTTGAATGAGTTAACGTTCCCTTATATTTGATCAGAAAGGAACTTATGACAATGATTTTGAGAAATTTTAAGAGAGGCCTATAACTAAGTTACACTGAGGTGAGATGTCATGAATAAGTTTATGAAAATCCGTCGGCTCCGTGATGTACGGCGATCTGACCTAACATACCTTGTGTTTTTTTCTTCATAAAGCATTTGCCCTAAGCCCAATAAACTTATATACGGAGTGTATAACGCTGGGACGACCAGTGGGTACGGATTACCTAGCTTTATTAAGTATATAGAAAGTAACAGTTACTAACATTAGGCTAACAGATCTAGGCCTTAACTAACGTTAAGTATAATTGAGAGGACTAGGAGACCTAAACCTGACTTTCTTCACTATTAACCGACAGTACAAACTCTAGCGTTGGGCCTACCTAAGTTATTTAGTAGTTGTGCAGCTCATGCCTCACCCCTCATCCCCATTAAATCTGTGAAAACGAAAAATGTTTGACTTTCTTTTCAGAGTGCTTGAAAAATTTAGAGCTTTTGTTGAAAAAATGGATTATTGTAAGGTAAAATGGGAAATTTTAGGATTTCTCTGATTTACCGTATGGTCTTCTTGTAAGCGAAATCAAGAAGATCGTCGAGGGGGATGGGAGACTGAAGTTAACAGGGTTTACATTTTTTCGTATAGATGAAGGCTCTCCGACGAAATTGGATCTGCCACCCGATCCCCTCGATGGCGCCACCCTTGCAACTATCCCAGTCCCAGTTGGCTGAAAGTTCGCGGGTAACTAGCCAGCTAAATGTGAAGTACGCCACTATTTTGTACGTCTCGTTCGAAAGGTGTTTGTCGTGTACGTTTGCTTCATTAACGCACTTTGGGCCTTCTTCATTTAAGTGTGGATGATTACCGATTCAAAAGTGTTCGTTGTGTACTTTGAGTCGTTACCAATTGCAAAAGCGCCATCATTTAATTACTTCGTGCCTTCCTCTTGTGAGTTAGTGTCGTTATTATTTAAAAACTGTTTGTCATGTACTTGTTTATCGTTTTTATTACGAGCGAATACGAAGTATTACGAGCGAATGCGAAGTATAGCAGTCGCTTTAAGGACTTGTTACAGTGTTTTCAATCTGCATGCCTTGTTGGTTTTGTTACTTTGTAAGTGTTTGTAAATTAAAATGCGTTAACCATGAAAGCAGATAATTTATTTAAGGATGTCTCTGGTTTCATTACACGTTGAGGCATATTACTTGAAGGATATTTCAATCACGTGTTCCTTGGAACGACTGTATGGGGTTCTCAGAACCCCTTTCTATAGTTTTTGTCAACTGCCGTTCTTTATGACATAGTCGTTACCCTTTTTTTCTTACAGTTTGAAACATCCAAGCAACCCGTTGACTTAAAAGTTTAGGCGTTGTTTTAAGAAAAAATGAACGGGGAATTCTTTTCATAATGAAGCAACTTATAACTGTAACAAGAGCGACAAACTTTAGTTATATTTTATTTTTTCAGAACTGAAGACAGTCACAGAGGGTTAGGAATAGAGAACGGATAAGAAAACGTAGTCTCCCGGCTGCGAAAATTGCGCAATATTAACTGCGTAGTTTTCTTATGACCTAGACGTTTCAACTGACACATGAATCGCCCTTACGTATAGGCGCTTGCTTTGCCGGTGACCACATGATCAGCCGAAAGACATATGATACAGTGGATGATGTCAATTGCTACCGTGGCTTGAAAAAGCCATTTAGAGATTTTGATGTTCTACATTTTGTAAATATTCTCACATTAGATTTTTCATTGGTGGCTGTACTTGACGGCATGGTATAATTAGATTTAGCAATCTTGTAAGAGAAACTTGAAACGGTTCCTTTAAGCAACCGTACTGTAAGGGAAAAGACCACAAGCTGCGCACTTATCCAACCAAAGAAAGAGGAGGGCGGTGAGAAATTCTATACTGTTTTTTGTTGTTGACAATTACAGTAGGAATGGGAAGAGAGTTCTCTGATGAGGAGTAGCAAAATAAAAGACTGCGTAGTTATCTCTCTCTACCCTTAAACCTCATTAGCCAAGACGATAGCTAAATTACATCTCTTCTGATCTGGAAGCATGTGCTTGCTTTGTTGGTGATCATGCGATGCATTCACAGGTGATCCGGTTGAACTGCCGCACCGTAATAAGCACTGCCATCGAACAATACTGAGAACACTAAAAAAAAATTACTGAAATTGTCATTCGTGAGGAAATTTTGACATTTTGAACTTTATGTTATTTTGAATAATATGCGTGAAAATCTGAGAATTTTGGCTACGGCAGGAAATTCCTAATAAAATAATTCTTCTGCAATCTAAACACGTGTATTTTCTAGATCTAGTAGATAATATCATCCACTACTTGTTTTATTCAGTCAATTAATATCATTATAAACGTATCACTCACATATACTTTTCCAAACCTCGAGCTTGTATCATAAACACTTCTTTTTCCCTCACCTCCCATCACTACTGTTTCACCTATATAAATTTTCAACAATGATATATTTTTCTGAAATGCGCAAACCTCATTCTAAAAAATTCACGTGTTTGGTCTAACGGTAGAACATCCCCTAACACGCGGAAGGCCTGGGTTCGAGGCCAGGTCGAGTCATACCAAAGAATCTAAAAATGGAACCTACTGCCGTCTGGGAGTTGCTAAGTTAAGCAACTTTTTATTAATATCACTAGAACCGGTAAAGACCGCCTCCATTCGCGAGTATGGATGCCTTGCATTCTGGTTAAATGTTAAGACCGTCATCAAGTTACTTTGGGCCTTTATTATGTAATTTTGGACCAACATTGTTTGAAAAAAAGCCCTCTAAATTACATTGGACATTCTTCATATAAGTTTGGGTTAGTATTGTATAAAAACTGTCTGCCATGTAATTTTTTATCGTTATTAAAGTCTCAAACTTCTCACCCCAAACTACAATTTTGGTACGAGGGTGCCGAAATTCTCAATTGGTTCAGCTCTCTGATTGACAGCTATTTCAAACAATGCAGAGTACCAAAGCTTATATTACACAGCATGAACGGTACTGAGAGTGTTTTGATTATATAAATTGAGTTTTTCTTTACTCAACTTGAAGCAATAAACTGAGATTGTATCGGATGAGCATGAATTTTAGAAAATTGTGGGAGGGGTTTAAGTAAGAAGGTTAGGAGAATTGGTACTGTTTGGGGTGAGAGAACTGGGCCTTTATGTGTAAAAAGGCCATCATCAAGTTACTTTGGGCTTTTATTATGTTATTTTGGACCAACATTGTTTGAAGAAAACGTTGTCGTGTACTTTTAAATCGTGTTTAAATGCAATAGTACCGTCTTTAAATCCCTCTGGGCCTTCTCCATGTAAGTTTGTGTCGTTATTGTGTGAAAACTGTTTGTAATGTACTTTTTATCGTTTTTAAATGTTAAAAGGCCGTCAACAAGTTACTTTGGACTTTCATCGTGATATTCTGGATCATAACTGTTGGAAAAGAGTTCGTCATCAAACCATTCTGGGTCTTCATTATGTCATTTTGGGCCGTCGCCATTCAATAACTGATCGTCGTCAACGTTAAGTTGCTCTTCATCATTGAAAATTGATCGTCGTCAACGTAAAGTTGCTCTTCATCACCAAAGAGTGATTTTCACCAACGCAAAATTACCCTTTACCATACAAAAGGTGGTTGTCGTCAACATAAAATTATACGCCCATGGCGTGAAAGAGAAGAACTCCACGGTACATGAGCTGAAGCAAGTTTTGCACACTTCCTTAGCTGACTGGCATTGGTTCAATTGTACAAAATGACAAGTGTGGAGGGTCCTAGTGGTGGCGTTACCTGGGGGGGGGAGGGCAGGGGACGGAAGCCCCCTCAAAAGCATTTCGACCAGACCCCCACTCGCTTCCCTATAACAATTAAGGGTTAAAAAAATCGGGAAAATGTGATTGAGACAAAACTTCACAAAGTAATACTTCTTGCAAGTATGGAATGTTAGTATTTACGCGGAAGCAAGTTATTCAAAATTGAAAAAAAAAAACAAACAAACAAAAAAACAAAAAAAACAAAAACAAAAAACAAAACAAAAAAAGAAACGCAAACAAAAAAAAAAAAAAACACATTCGAATTTAAACTGGGCCAAATTGTAAAAGTTCCTATACTATCACATTTTTGAAACTGTAGCAAGAGTTGCAAACATTGACTCTCTTTCGGTAAATGCATAATTTCATTTAGCCTGTATGAACGAAATAACCATGGTGGAGATATGAGTGTATGCATCTTTTTTGTTGACGTGAACAAAGAATGATCCTGTATAATTTTGGTAGGATCGGGGGGGGGGTTCCCGAAATGTATGAAGCATCTGAAGAGAGGGCACCATAATAGCATTTTCTCCAATCAGTGGCAAGTAAGGACGCTTCACTTTTACTACATTTTACTTTCAACGATAATTTTTTATGCAGATTGAAATAGAACGAGCAGAAAGCAAGAGGGTTAATTCAAAATAGAATATGATTACATGAGGATCAGGTTCAACGAAGGGAGGGGGCTCACAGGCCTCAGGAAAACCCCCTATCCATCGAAATGCCCAATTGTATTGAGCGGAAACCTCCAAACCCTAGGTAGGGAGATGTGTTCGGTTCTAGTATCCAAAAGCATGTATCAGCATAACGAAGTCCCTTATGAAAAACGCTTCTGAATATGATGTAGAAAGGGTATTTTCTGTAAATGTTTACAAAAAGTGAAGAATCACTAAAAACTGTTAGGTTTTTTAACAAACATTTTTTTTCTGGTATGAGTAAGTTTAGCTTAAAATCATAATTATAGCCATGAACCTAAATGGAAAATGCAATCATGCCAATTCGAATTCGTGTAGTAGTCCATCCTATTTCATGAATGACTCTTGACGATCATGTGACAATTTTTTTCTCACTGAATTCCAGAATTAACGGGTTGTTACTCATCGCTTTACGATTACTACGCAATGTACAAGTCCTAAAATTTCATGAAAGGTACTTGGAAGAGTAATATGGAGAAATTAGTGAAAAGTAGCTGTTGTTTCAAAATTAGCTTAAAGCAATGAAAATACAATTGGGTGTTCATTACAACAGGTCCGTAACAGCTCCCTGATTACAAATGACTGTATTTCATTTAGAAGAAACATGATACCACCATCAATGTTTGCAGGTACAAAATTTTCTATATCCATGTGGTTTTCCAAACGTGGATGGCCTCTGAGTTTCCGTCTGGCCAGGCACTTGGTAGTTTGATCTTTGCCCTGATCCATTATTCCAATTTTCGGTCGATTAAGACACATAAAAACAAAATTGAAACAGAGTAATCACCAAAATATTACTACATTTCACCCAAAAATTGTCAAAATATTTTTCTACTGACTAGCCACCGCATATAGTTGACTACTTTAGTGGTCAAATTGACCATTCCATTTTTAAAGTGCGCGCGAAGCCCCATCTCGATACATTCAGCACAGAGTGACGCATATTCCTTTGTTTACTGTCTGGTCGTCGTTCTGGAGATTTGCATAATAGGGCAATCTCCAAAACGAAGACCTCAAAAGGTTGACTTTTCGATGGCGCCACCCCTACAGGAAGAATAATTTTATGTATGCTACTGGAGGCACGGGAAGACAACCCCTGCCTTTTCAAACACATTGCATAACACCCTGCCGTATGTTTCTCTGTTTACTTTCGGGTCTTCGTTTGTCACTCCTATAGTATTCAAAAGTTCATTTAAATCTTCATTTGAACTTAGAATGTAAAATCGTTCCCGCTGTTTCTTCAACAGTCCAAAAATATTGCAGGCTACCATTGTCAATCGCCTTTTTGCCGAATTTGCTCCGTCATTTGCAAAATCAATGTCAGCATCTAACACGCTACATCTTCATGAATACTGAGTACATACTAACTTTGCTACCACCATCACTAACGATGGCTTGGTCGATATATAGCATTATCAGTAGTGATAAACCGTGTTCCCACTTGATCCTGCGAGATGGATCTTGATCGAGGTAGATCAACATTAATTACCTTGATCCAGAGTTGCGTTACCATTTGAGTCAGCGAGGTAGATCAACTTGCGATAAGGTCACCAAAGTTTAAAACTCGTATTACATTGGGTTACGAGATAATGATAAATAAATTAATAAATAAACCGGAGATCCGGGCTCACTTGATCTACCGATTGTGTTCCCATTACAAATTTTGACCCAGTGGGGATGATCTGATCTACCCCGGTACGTTGATCAAAATCGATGGATCTTGATCTGCGTTCCCATTAGAGTTTGATCAGATCAAGATCCACCTCCAAAGATCAACAGTGAGCCACAACTGGAAAAAAGGCCGTGGCCGGCTAGACTTGAACCAATAGGTTGGAAACTGGGCTGTAAGACTCTTATTTAACAAACTAACTACATGGATCAAGTGGGAACACGACTAAAGTCAGGTGCGGCCATCTACTGACAGGCTATAAGCGCAGATAGCTAATCCTCTTTATCAGTTAGCTTCTGTTCGGTCAAATCTTGCTATCAGTGCTGATAGTGGTGTTGGTAGCGTCGTCAACGCTTCTGTGGTGCCGCTCCAGGACTATGAAAATTAAATTCATGCTATTTATTTCGTGACGTCACATTGAGAGAGAGAATTTATCAGACTGCCGCTGCCCGATAAAAAAGTATGTCGGTGTGACATCACGAAGAAAAACCAGTTGGCATGTTATTTTCATAGACATCAGATGCAAATCATATATTTACACTGATTGACAAATTTTGGGCTCGGAGAAGATTTTTACAAAAACAAACCAAAAAAAAAAAAAACCCTACAAAAACAAAACAAAAAAGGGGGATCGGAATCCGAATTAAATTCGTTGAAGTGTGACTGCCGCTTATTATTTACAATTAATTAATTACAACAAGCTTACCAACCATCCCAGGATCGACAGGCTAAAGTCATGTATTTCCCACCAATTTTTATGCATTTATCAATTGCAAGACGAGGCCTCTGGCCCTGGGCAGTTGTTAGTCAAAATAATGTGCGTCATATTCCTCCTAGTCATGTTTCTCCAAATGTTGCATCAAAGCAATCTAGATGCGGCATTGGTGCGTCTTATTCAACAGGGAACGTGCGCCAGAGTCTATTAAATGTTGGGTTAATTGCGTTTAATTGAGAGGTACGTCAATGCACCAACATGTTTGGCGTAGCCAAACAAATATGGACTTACCATGTCCGGGGCGGCCAGAGGCAGATCTTACAACTGAAGTGTACCTCGAGTCAAAAAATTCAAAAATTTATACATTAAAGAGCATGAAAAGTGAACTCTAACAGTCCAACTCCTATCTTCATAGGACATTCCTGCTCTAAGATATAAAATGTTGAAGTTTGTTTACTTAAAACAAATTTTTTCTTTGGGCAATAATTTGTGACTTTCTTGTTGTACAACTCAAATTACCTGCTTTGTTTCCCTTTAAAATTAAAAATGTTTCCATAACGTTGAACACTTCCTGTTTGCTTGCACAGCATGTTGCACAGAGGGGGGCTTAATTAATAACATCACCTCATAAGAGTAAGAGTGATATCACACCTTGGCACAAGGTGCAAGAACTTTCAGAAAAACAAAGAAATACAAAGATTGTTATTTGAGAAGTACAACAATGACATCACAAATTATTGAGCAATGTACCATTTCAAGTTGAGCGAATAAATTTCAACAGTTTATATCTCAGCTCAGGAATGTCCTATGAAGATGGGAGTTGGACTATTAGAATTTATTGTCGTGTTCTTTAACTGTATATTTTTGAATTTTTGACTTGAGGTACACTTTAATAATTGCATTACCACCATTTTAATCACAAATCATAACACAATTAGGGGTTAGAGAAGTGTCTTGATATCTGTTTGATTGATTATTTGAGGTGAGATCGTGATATTTACTCCAAAAAGGAAGAAATGTTAAAAGGACGTGGACCAGATTGAACATGACCCATGCTGACTCTTTCTCCTCTTTATTTTTTTTATTTGTTTTTGTTTTTAGGTCCGTTCTTTTTTGTATTTTGATGTATTTTACTGTTTCACTTCCATTTGATATTGTTACGGCTTGGTCGCAATACAAACCAATAACAGCAAAAGACCACAGAAGAGCGAGATTAAAATGAACAACCTAATTACTATTCACCTCTTACTTCCTTAAATTTACAACAATTAATCTTAAATCTACTTACAATCTTTTACAGCTTAAGGTATCACTCTTTGTCCAAGGGGTAGTGTTGTTAGCGTCGATTGTACAGCAGCACAGCGTAGGACTCTGTTCCGCGAAGGCAGGATGAAGACTATAGTGATCGGTAAATGGCGACACAATTACAGCGTTAAGCGGCGAAGAAGGCGTCTGGTCTCTGTATTATCTGTGTATCTTCTGTTCACTTCTCTCTTCTCACACTTCTTGCATGACCTTTATATGCCTGGTAGTTCTTCCAGAAAAGTCTAGAACTTACTCTTATGGAAACGTCTCGTTTGATCTCGTACAAAACAAACAGCGAACGTTCTGGGCTCAGTAACCCATAACCACAAGTTGGCTATTATTAGGCCATTACATCATACAGTAGTTTCCAGTAGGTGATCGTACATTCTCGTAACTGTGCAAATGTTCTCTGGGGTCAGTCAAGCCTCGCAGTAAGCGTTAATGAGGCCTGTGACGTCATCCTCTAAAATGGAAACTCCGCCCACAAGAGAAAATCATGAGTTTCGCAGAATAGGTACCTAACATGCTGGGGGAACTTCAAGCTTCTGAATAATGCATAAAAAGGCGTTCCTTGTTGCTGTATCCTTGGTCATTTGAAATCTGAAAGCCTTTTCTTTACTAAAAATATCGTGAGGTATTGTTTCTTTCGCAATTTCACAGAGAAATTTTCCATCAAAAACAGGTCAACTTTTGGTGGGGTTTTTTGACTGGCCTCAAATTTTGCGAATACCTGACCGTATTCAGGATCATTGGGGTGTAAAACTTCCAAAATCGAGTGTTTGAGACATAAAGCTAACTACTGATACCTATTACACTACGAGCAAAACAACTAAATAGTCGCAACGAACCTTTTTTGCAAGTTGGAATTTTGCCCTTTTTGGCCACGTAGAGCATCGCACAAAGCGTTAACGTTATGGTTAACATATGGTAACATATGGTAAGCTATTGTCATTGTCTTTTGATTCTAGGCTGCTAACTACGATACTATTTTAGTCATTATGTCAAGTAATAAAGTGAATTTTAAAACGACTGATAGGCCATTTTAAGGTTTTAAACCACTAACAAATAACAGTAAAATTTTACAGACAGGCCTAGTCTATACTAGGCCTTGGCCTATGCATTGCTTAAACTGCACACTATGGTACATAGTGAATGTATGAATGTGTACTGATGATCTGTGATCATCATATACTACTTTACTAGTCCTTCCTTGCTGTATGAGTAAGTTTTCATTTTAGAAAAAAGCTTGTAAAAAATTTTAAGAGGCCTGTAGCACAAAATTATTGTGTCATATGCACCTCGTGAGTTGAATCGGGAGCAATGTACAGTACCAACGATGAAGATGAAGAACCAAAATAAGCAAATTAGTGTTACACTTACAGGTATTGCAGTCTACATGAAACAATTGATATAGGCCCTATAGCCATTTATTTACACATACACTTTACCAACCTGTCAGTTCTTTCATATGGTTTTACCAGACAAAGTCAAGAATTTTTAAAAGGAAAATGACTTGAGGAATATACTTAGAGTATATGGAATGCGCACCTATAAGAGCTCCATCAGTTTCAGGATTTTTTGTTTATTATTTTGCCTGGGCCATTGTTCTCAGTTTTCTTACTTACCGTATTTTTGTACTGTTGTGCTGAATCATATTTCTACACAAATGAATTAACTGTGCCTTATAGTTCTCAGCCTGTTCCTGTTGAAATGTAATTGCTAGTTATAGCCTACACCTACTAGTGCTCTAGGCCCATTTGGGGGTTAAGGTCAAGATTAGAGCTTGCATTGCTATATACCCTTTTCTTGTATAATGGCACAAATGGGATTCTGAGTCAGTGTATCCTAGAGGACAATTTTTCTCTACAAAAGCAAAATGCCAATTTACTGACTTAAGAATTTTGGTTGTGCACTTGTGTCCTGTATCATCAGCTGTTAATTCTGATGGATGAAATCTCATATGTTCTTCTGAGACTGCCTTCTCATTTGAAGTATAAACTGTTGTCATTTTACACCACTAACTGAGCAGAGGAGAGATGAATAATGTAGCAATCGCCCCATCATATAGTAATGGCATATTAAAGTCAAAGTTTTTGTCACTAACTTGAATTAACTTGATGGCCTGTTGTTACCTTGGACTCTCAGTTGATATGTCTCCAGTTGTGCATGGGGGTGGGGGTTGTGTACTGAGTACCCAGTTCCCTAAAAAAAACTTACGACCCACCCAGTTCCACATGCTGTTCACAACTTACATTACTAAACAAAGTGGATAAGGACTGGCTGTATAGCGTAAATGACCCCAGAGTTCACTAACAAGCCTGACAAGAGATGATACATTCCAATATCCCTCCATTTTACCTCTTTATTGTCTAGTTTAATGCCACAATTTTTCTGTCATGTTATTGTTTGCAATAATTTATGAGTCTAGTACAATAACTGTGATTTCCTGATTGTATAATCGTGCAAAGTGTATGGCCATGTATGTCAAAAGGTTACCATGAGTCGGTCAATTAATAGGTGTTGTACATCGTGCCGTACCTTGTATAACACTGTGGTGATCGACTCAAGGTACTGACGTACTTAAGATACAATCACTATAACCCTTGCATCGGTAGCCACTTAATCGTTACAAGGTTTTCAAAAATTGACTCTCAATGTAATTTTCCTGCTATATATATATGTAAATCAAACGTAAAGGAAGACTCGACGAGGTTAACATGATTACTACTTACGTGGAGGATATTTTCTCGCTCGGTGTAGTTCGCGCAACTAATGCAAACACCTCAGTACGGGAAATTGGGCTTTTTACATACGGTGCAAGGCAGTGTCAATACCTGCTCTAAACTTTGCTAATACCTGACCGTATTCAGAAATATTTCATGGTAATGTTAGATTTTTTAGGTGAATAAGGAAATTTCTGATGTACCCTCTTTCTGGCATACCGTGCCCGGCCAAAAAACTTGTTTTCGAGAAAAAACCAAATTTTCCGTACAGAATGAAAACTGTTTTTACGAGTTCAAAAAATCGTCTCAAATTCATTGCTTTGTGTATAAAATACTTCAAAAATGTTGCGAAACTATCGGAAAATGTGTTCTCTATTAATTTTAATGATGATTTTGTAAGATTATGTGTTTTTCATGTCGAAATTTGGATTTGAAAACAGTTAGTTTTTGCTAATTATATACGCAAAGGCTGTGTCGTCATGCATACTCAAATTAGAAAAGAAGCGACTTTTGGTGGCTGTGCAGACTGGCTGGGGTTATCCGTTGAATATGCTCGAGAGACAACACCGATGCTAGCACTTTCTAGAACTTTCCACTCGCTCGCCCGTGGATTCAATCTGGTTGATGTCGTCTCGTAACAATATATTTTTAATCGAAGCCACAGCTTTGATTGTAGGAATTGCTCGTTCAGTCACGTGTTTTCGTGCCTTCGTAAGCGGTCGGTGCGGATGAATATGAAATCATGTTCCGTTTGGATTCGTATTTCAATCCCGAGCTGTTCGTTCGTACAATGGAACAGCTGCGCAGTCATGTTAAGTTGTTCCGTATAGGGGGATTTTCAACAAAGTTTAACTATTTCTATATATAATGGGATTTGCTCGAAAAACTCCTGTATAGTAAAGTGGTAATGTGCAAATAAAGAAGTAGTTCCACATTCAAAGGTATTGTTCTGCATTGAAGGCTTCCTCTCTGGTTGAAAAAAAGTGTAAATATAGTTTGAAAACAATTTATACCGTTCAGGGATTTCAAAATAAATTTCAAAGGTTGCATTTTCCAACATATGCCACTTTGTTTTGTCGGAACTGCTTCATCAAGCAACTTCGTCGACCGTACTCATTTCAATGTAAGCAATTCGCAAGTCCACTAACTTACGTTCATGCATAAACGCATGCAGCTAGCTATATAGTGTACGTATACTGTGTC
Organism: Holothuria scabra; assembly: GCA_037179385.1. NCBI lineage: Eukaryota > Metazoa > Echinodermata > Holothuroidea > Aspidochirotida > Holothuriidae > Holothuria > Holothuria scabra. The sequence continues at coordinate 30,478,428 of CM074200.1, forward strand.
GTTAACGTGATGGCGACAGTAACTAAGGCCAGGGAACGATCCACCAATTTTAAGGTATTCAATTTGTCGTTCATTTCATCACCCTGTATGGGTTGTTAATGGCTTCTCTATTGTATTTTCAATGTTTGAAACAAAGGAAAAGACTGCCTACCCACGGTTGTCGTAGTTCTCAGTAAAGGACTAACGTTATGCATCGACGGTCGCGTAGTTGCTCCCTATACATTTGTATAGGAAGCAATTACGCGACTCTCCATACATACTCTAGTCCTTAAGGCTTCACTGAGGACAAAAGTTGTCGTAGTCTTACCCAAACACAGTTACGAAGGCCTAAAGCTAAACGTTGCAGAACAAAACAACTCTTACATTAACACTTAGTCGTGTCCTAGTGCAAAAGGTGCGCTCAGGGTATATAGGACTAGACACTGCAGATACAATCTTGGACAAAATAATTTGTTGGGACACCCTGCTCCCCCTTCTATTCCAGTGTTGGTTGACCACTGTTATGCAGTTCACGGCAAAGAAACATTCTTCCTGACACAACATTGGGAGTGGAAAAGGGGGTTGCATGTTAGCCTACTTCAACTAAAATTTACGGATAACATGTGAAGTGTCCCAACCGGCAACGGTTCTGTCCAAGATTGTCCGAGAATTTCGAGAAGTCAGATAGGTGCACTGCCACCAGTTAGAAGTTACGCTTTGCTTATGGTTATTTGGTTATTTTATGACAGGTAAATGATATGCTGGTCATTACATGGAAGTATTTCCTGGACCGGATTTAGCTTGTGGAGTCCTGGACCCAGATTATTTTGGACCCTTTTCACAAATGTTGGGAGGGACCTACATGAGAGGACCCTGGAACTAAGCCCAAGCAAATACCACCAGAAATGGCCGGAATACTTCAATCTTCTGCCACATACGTTCTTTTGAGCAAAGGGACATTAATGATATTGTCCCACTTGCTTTGCCTATTTTAATTCAGAGATATGGTTGTGCCCGGCCTACCTGCCACCTTGACGAGGTTGGGATGTAGGCTTAGTTAAAACCAAGTCTACCATTGGTTTGGAAAGCAACTTTCAGCTAAAAATGTTGAGAAACTGCTTCGGTTGAAAGAAGGCATAACAAATTTGTTACCAGTTGTAATACAACATGAAAAATACAGCCTGAGATGCAAAATTGGCTGCAAAATGTGTTCCAAACCAACCGTACCTAACAATCTACCAAAGTTATGAAAGAAAGTCTGGCTTGCAGAGTTACTTTAACAATCTTATGGTAGATCGTGGCCCCTTTTCAATAAATTTCTCGTCTCCAACTATCAGTTTGAAAAAGAATGACTCTTCCATCCAGGAAGAGAATTATTCCACTTGTTGCGACTGTTGATTTGTGCGTCTAAACAACATTGCATACTTTTGGTTTGTAATGAAATTTATCCTATGGTCGCCCTTAATTTGTTAAAAATCCTCAAGAGTATAGTTGGCTTCTGGTAAAGGTCTTAAACAACCTTAGAACACTCAAAAAAATAAACGTTTTTATTGAATTCGGTGTCAAAAATGTATCTCTTGGGACCCAGACAATCTTGGACAATAACTTGTTGGGACACTCTGCTCTCCCTTCCAATGTTGACCACTGTTATGCTGTTCAGGGCAAAGAATCATGTTCTTCTTGACGCAACATTGGGAGGGGTAAAGGGACTTTAATGTTGGCCTACTTCAACTAAAATTGACAAATAAAATGTAAAGTGTCCCAACAGTTTTGTCCAAGATTGTAGTCTACTGCTTGTTAGGAAAGTCAAGTAAGTCTAGGGTCAATACTTTTGCATAGCGCTAGGCCAATTTGTCACCACAAATAGTGTATCACACAGTCTCAGGCAAAGTGTAACTAGGTACAAAGATTTTGGGGCAACTCTACATCCAGAATGGGCATCTGATTAAAAATAATAGCTTATCGATATTGTTACATCCACGTGAATACTTTCATTTAAACATCAGTGTTTAGTAGAATATTTAATTTTACTGCTTTATCTCACATAGATCTCCCCAAACAAGTTGCAAGGAACAATGCCCCCCTTCCCCCTCCCCGGCATATGTGGGAAATATTCCACTTTTGTTGGGGAACCAGTTCCAACAATATGCTTCATTTTGTTTATAAGAAAGTCCCAAGTGTGCACGTTTTCAAGGCTTCGATTAGTACTTGCCATGCAAGTACAATTGTCTAGTTAATGTCTATTGTTAGTCTGTTATACGTCTCCGAGGAGAAAAAAGAGAATAAATAAATAAATGAATGCATGAATGGGCTAACCTGTTACATATTTAGTGGCAAACGACAAGTTGTTGGAATGTTAAAATTATGCCTACTGTTTTATTACTTTATACTTAATCAAGAAAACTATTCATCACAAGTCTTTAAATGTAAAGAATCTTGTTTGATAGGAAATTTGGTAAATTTGGATGTCATGAAAAGTATCATTTATATAGTTATGTACTTACAATTGCTTTTCTAGATGAGAAATATTTTTCGCGGTTTGTACTGCAAATAGCGTATAGCTAGAAAACTATTATAAGAGAAATAACACTGGTATTTGTTGCCAGAGAACGTTCATGTGAGAGTAAGCACTGGTCACACTAAAGCAACGAAGAATTCGGATCAGATTCTGATCAATGAATTCGTTGTAATGTCGGACCGCCGGGCTTAATGATGACATGGTTAAACACCATAAAATAGCAGTCTTCCAAAATGACCTTTTTCCACATGAAAACCCCTTCCACTGAACTGTTGAAATAAGTTTTTCCTTCTACCTTTACTCGGTACAGGACCAGTCCCTGACGATTGTATGCAATGCATCTGTAACGTCGAGAGTGGTTGTACAGAGCTCGGTTGTTCATGGGATGTCTACTCCCTTTCCTGTGGTCCATACCAGATTAAAGAGGATTACTACACTGATGCTCGAGCCATAGACGACAATCTGGGATCAGGTAAATAATGTAAATCAGAACTGAATTTGGAAATGTTTCCCGAAAGGATAATGAAATAACTGCCAAGGGAATTTTTTCCCCAAAGTGCTAATGCGTACGCCTTTCTTCTGTAAGCCTTTTCTCGGCTTCCGTACGTTCTAAATCTCCTTTGAAACTCGATGGATACCTATTACGTAACTCAATGCCTGATAAAGGTTACGAACATTTCAAAAGGGGTAAAAACTGTAAATATTTTATACATTATACTTTTTGTTCCACGACGAAGTACGTGAATAATTTATTAATTCAAAGAAATTCAAAGGAGGTAAAAATTATTTCTTTCGTCCAAAGGTACCGCCCCTGGAAGTTTAAACTATGAAGTAAAAAACTAGAAAATCTTTTAAACGATTCATATAAAAGAAATGGTGTTCCGGATTTTCTTTTGTAAATTCCAAACAATACTTTTTTGTAGAAACAGAGGAAACAATTGTCCACGTTAAAATGATCTCGTCTGGCTCAGTCATCAAAACCAATTTCGATGAAACACACTCTAAAACACGTCAAGTCAAATGGGACACGAACCGGAATCTTGCGAAATATTTGAAAAGATTCGTTTCAAAATTGACTAGAATTGGTTAAAAATGAAACTATTCGTTTCATTTATGAGTCGAATCTAGGCAAAGATTTGACAAAGTACCGGTTCGTGCCCCAGTTGATTAGATTCTATTCAAAGAAATGTTTAAAAGTGTATGGTATTGGCTTCAGACAGTGAACACTATGGAGGTCTTCGAAGAAGTTAGGTAGTACTCGTGAACCTATGCAAACTTGAAGGACCATAGTATACTTCAGCATCAAAATACACGATCCAACATATTTTTTGCAAAGGTCAATTTCGGGAAAACAAAAAAGCTAATTTTCATGTCATAAGCACACCAACCTGAAAATTAGATTTGCTGGGTCTGATTGAAACCAAACCGCCATTGAGGTTACTTTGAAAATCCGTGGTTTCCTAAATAGGCCTAGGGGAAATACAGTAAAACCCCCAGCAAATGTCTAGCTAAATGGATTCAAACTTGCGCTGCAGTAAAACGAAAATATTCTGTAGTCTGTAGGCAAACTGTTTATGTAGAGAGAAAGAGGACAGTTATAGAAGAATAAATAAACTGGGCCACAAACGGGAAATTGCTCTTTGCTATTGAGGTCTGTACCCGTGAAGTACTTCCATTGATCATGTAACTTGAGCATCAATACCCGGGGTTGCGTCTTTAGTGGTCTGTTGCGTTTCGCTGTAGAGAGCCGTAGTTTAACATTTTTCAAATGACGGTGCGTGAGATCATGGAAGTACTACCTCGGATGTTACTTCCATGTTAAGATCAAGGTAGACCACAACAGTAATAATTCCGTTGCTTCTTTGTCATGACCATGTTGACAGAATTTCATTAAAGTGTACCACAAATCAAAAAACTAAAAAATAGGCCTAAACATTACACGACATGAAAAATGGATTCCCAGTCCAACTCCCATCTTCATAGCTTGAGCTGAGATATAAACTGTTGAAATTTATTCACTCAACTTGAAATGGTAAATTGCGCAATAACTTGTGATGTCATTGTTGTACTACTTAAATTACAATCTTTGTATTTCTTTGTCTTTCTGAAAGTTACTGCACCTTGTACCAAGGTGTGATAGCATTCTCAATCTTATGGGGTGATGTAATTAGGCCTAATTAATGAATAATCTCTGCGAAACATGCCATGCAAGCAAACAGGAAGTGTTCAAGGTCAAAAACACATTTTTAATTTTAAAAGGAAACAAAATGCAGGTTATGTGAGTTGTACAACAAGAAAGTCACAAAGTACTGCGAAATGGACCAAATTGTTTTAAGTGAATAAACTTCAACATTTTATATCTCAGCTCAGGAATGTCCAATGAAGATGGGAGTTAGACTGTTAGAATTCCTTTAGAACAAATAAAATATTGGTAGGAACTTAGGAATAAAAATACGAAAGAAAACATCCACCACTGCTCAGCTTTCCCAGTAAGGATCGAGATAGCAGTCTGCAGGTAGTGTAAACATATGGGTGGGATAGGTTCACAATGCACATATGTGCTATACGTTAGGCAATGGCCAAGTTGCCAAGACATGCTGAGGAAAATTACATCGTAGAGAAAAACTTTACACCTAAAACTCACAAATGTATTGCAGATTGTTGTTTGAGGGTCTTTTGCACATGCCTTTTGAATATTTTTGGTGTTCTTGACCACATGGATTTTTGTCGACCCTTGTCAGTACGAGTTCGGTCCTGCTTTATGGAGAGAATGTACTGCTAACTAGCACAAACGTATGCAGAAAGTAGTAGCTCCCTTGGTCAATCAAAGCATACATTTTCGGCTTAAATCTCTTAGTTTAGGAAGCTAGACGCTTTGTGTTTTCAATTGTTCCTAATGTCAAGAATTGTCACTGTAAAATTTATGGTCAATTTATTTATTTTTTCCACCCATTTTTCCAACCATTTGAATTCATACATTGAACGTTTTTACGAAGCTCTTTAGCTGTTCATCCGGAAGTTGTGATGAATGTGTCGTGAGTTGTGATTGGCTGAACGTAGTGGCCGTTGGTGTATGGAACCAGTTACAAAGTCTTTAACAGTTGTTGCAGTTGCAGTTGCAGTTCACCTTGTCTTCTTGGCAGGCACAGAATGTGTGCTTTTCCTTTGTTATTACGTAGTGCAAAATATAGGGGCAGTTGCAGTACCAGCGCAAAAATACGTTTGCCAAGCGCGGGGCTATTACATTACAGCTTGCATCTGCTTTACAATAGATGAAACTGAAGTGCGGCGACCGGAATTTGCAAACAGAAAACAGTTATTGCCATAAAATACAAATGGTTGTATTTTTCACGTATTGTGCTGGATATTGTGAACAGTTATGAACTGGATTCCCCCATGTCTCCAATAAAGACCAAGAAATAATTTCCTTAGGGCCGATCCCGCGACCAAGGGTCAATTTTATTTGGGCTCTAAACGGGAATGCTTGCCGGTCGGAAACCTCGTTTTGGCAGATTGTGCCAGTCGGCAATTCTGCGTGCCGGCGGGCCCGACCGGCGCCTACCGGCAGCGGCAGACCACTGTACGTGGTATGTATAATTTGCTTGTTGCAGTGCAGTGTGCAAGCAATTGCCTACTATGATTGTGTGCGTTGCTGAACACTGTGACAAATCACTGTGTGAGCCACTGCTTGGGAACGTTTGATGACGTCACTAAAAATGGCAACAGATATTTCAAGAAAATTACTTCTAATTCCACATATGTTTGATATGGCTTAGTTTTAAATAGCAAGCAAAATAATCATTTTGACTGCCGATGTAAGGACAAATTCCTGACCAAAGAACTTGAAAATGATAAAGCTGAAAACTTTCGCAAAAGTTGACGAAATCTGCCAGACTTTATAAGCTCTCACAGTAATGTGTGTGAGCTAAAAATTACCAAAATATTCCCACACATTGGGGGAGCCTATATAAAACAACTATTCCTCAGCCCCACCTCATAATTACTAAGTAGTCTTGCGCGTTGTCGAATTGGAAGCGCTAATTAGGACGAAATTACAAAAAGAGTTCTGGAACGTTTTCGATTGTCAGATTCTACGAGCGAACGGGAGGGTGCATACAGGGTAGCTTAAAATTTGTCCAAAATGTTGGTGGGACATTTATCTGGTGATGCTTTTTTATAATTTTGGAATTTTCTCATTTTTTTGTTGAAAGGAACATTTGATTGCGATCAAACACTCATCTTAACGAATATTTACATTCTACGTCTAAGACTGTAAAAAGCCGATTCCTTCTGTCTGAAAAGTGACGATTTTTCAAATTTTTCCGTGCGCTCGATTCTAACTTATGGTGACGCTCTACTGAGATAGTCTTTAGCACACGGTTTCATATTTCAGCAGAGGATCTAATTGACGCCTTTAGTCAAGCTTCATATGGGTTCGTTGTAGCATAATTACCCGCAACCTCACCCGGAAAATGTTCTCTGACCCCCCCCCCCCACACACACACACACAAGTGATCCCAGATGCGCCACTGTCGCAACTTAAGAAGAATTACCATCATATTGACTGTGAATGCCCCCAAAGGAGGCCGGTACTTCCCAATCGGATTCTAGTTTTACTGGTAAGTCTTGTAGGATTAGATTCCGAAAAAGTTTTTCGTTCCTTGTTTGTAGCTAATGCGCTGTTTTATCATTTCTTGTAGGTTGGCAATCGTGCACCACAGAACTGGCATGTTCTAAGAAAACTGTGCAAGCTTACATGACCCGTTACGCAACATACGCCAGACTCGGACATAATCCGACTTGTGAGGACTTTGCTCGCATTCACAACGGTGGACCTAATGGATGGAAGTATTCTGCAACAGAAGGTTACTGGGACAAAGTTCAAGCCCAGGGATGTTCGTAAAAGGTCATATCTCTAAAAAGATCAGCGAAGCCTCTATAATATCAAGTTTCATGTTTACCCCATGATAAACGGCGCTAAATAAGAATATTTTCAGATGACTTTAAATTTAGCATAAACGTATTTGATAAGGTAAAACATTTACGTAAGGTTTTATTGTCTAAATTAAGTTAATATAGGAAGATCTGGCGAGTATGTATATACAACAGCAAATATGTCCTTAAGCAGATGCGTATACCCAGACCAGGGAGTTGACACAAGACAGCTCCCGGAGACAACATATTCGACAGGTTCTAAAATTTTCCTACAGATTGGGTGGGTATTTGTAAGGTAATCAGCAAAACTTTTATGACTGCATCAGGTTTCATCATTTTCCCCACAGTACGGTACTTAACCTAAATATAACCTAATATAACCTAAAATATTCTAGCTTTGACTTGTTTGGTGGTTTGGAGAGAACGTAAGGTTGATAATAAATGTATCTGAAGACGTAAACATTACTGCAAAGGAGTATGGCTGATTTATTGTGTGATTCTAAAGAGATAGAGGAGGATCCAGGATCGATTCTAATAACTAAGTCCACCAACCGGTCCGTTGCCAGACATTAGGTGTTTAAAGATGCGTAATAGATGTAAGTGTGATGTAAGTTTTAAAAAGACGGTTATGCTACTTTGTTTTAAGGGGGAGGGTTTGGAAACTCAACCCTTTCTCCCAAAAAATAGGGGCTATCCCAAACATTTGCCAAGTGCTCCGAGAATTGGGGACCGCTGGGAGAATTTTAGAGTGGGTTCTAAATATATTCTTGATCTACTCAATGCGCGTGCTGCTTAGAACGATTGAGAAGTGTGGTTACCGGTCATCTAGGGGGTTAGAAAAGTTAAACATCTGAACGCTCCGCACAACCGATGGAAGCGCCCCGCTTGGATAGTCTTGTAGGCACACAGCCCCCGATATTTTGTCCGCTTTAACTTGCTTGATTAAGGTAACGGTATCTCCTTATTCTCATTGGGCACAAAATGCATATGTGTCCTAGCCTCCTAGGGGCCCTTAACCCTCTACCGTTGTGCTCCAATCGGGGCATATTTGCGCGCCCCGGGAGAGGGCGGAAAAGCGGACGTAGCACGCCCGCATCCACTTCCGTAGGCTATTGACCCCGTGACCTTAAACTATTGTCTCTCTCGTTGTTGTGGCCGAATTTTCGGGTAGCTACTCGCAGTTTCGAGCTCCGCGTGAAAAGGACCCAAACAACGGTAAAGGGTTAAGACCTTTCTTGATGACTCAATGCATGTGCCTGCGTGTATCTTCAGTTGGTCGCTTCTTTGTTTCACAAAAAGGAAATGTGTAGGGTTGTTTGTTAATCATGGTTGAAATCTTTCATAATCTGATGAACCATGACAATAAAAGTGCTCAAATTTAGAGTAAAGGTCGCAAAATACTGAAAAGTGTGCAAGCTCTTTTGAAAAACGAAGTGCAGTAAGTGTAGGCCCTATAGAGTTATTGTAGTATTTGCACATGGAATTTGAAATACTACCTACAATCTTGGACAAAACTGTTGGGACACTTTGCCATAATATTCTTGAATTTCAGTTCAAAGGCTTACATGAATCCCCTCCCCCGCTCCCCCTTTCAATGTTGCGCTGAAAGAGTGAAAGAGTGAAAGAGTGACTGTCTACCGTGAATATTTTGGGATGTAAAGTAAAATGGTCTCACCTCCATTTACGAAAAACTCTAATGCCAGGGACGCAACAAAATGGCGTCGCTGTAAGGACCTCGTGCTCGGCGATGTAGTGGAACTGGTATTATCGCCGCACGCAACACCTCAGTCCCAAACAAAAACTGTCGAGCTGCCAGCTGCTGCCCGACTACACAGGACTGATGTGTTGGGGGAGACGAATGATTTCTTGTAGATATCTCCGAGATTTTGGTAGGTAATTCCAAGTGCACTAAGTACTGTCGTGTCAAAGTCGAGGACGGTTTATTCGGAAACTTCAGCGGAGTTGGTATCCACGTCTTTCCTGCGTCGCTGACTTGATGCTAGTGAGGACATCCTGACCGTTACATGCCTGCTCACCACGAAAGTCGTACGTGTGATTGGTCAGTCCGGTCCACTGCACACGTAGCTTATGTAAATAACAAGTTGTACTGGGACAACCTATGAATATGTATATTTTGCACTCGAATGAAATTACTTGAAGTGCAAGTGCTACATTAGTCCCCCCTAGATGACTTATGAATTAGAAAATCATCGATAAAGTTAATATTTACTAAAAATGGACAATCTGTAGGTACCCTTTGGGCCAGTTTACTTTTCTACCAGACCGAGTAGTAGTGGTCTTATCATCTGACTGTTTAAAATTGACTTAGTGTCAGATGCAGGGTGTGGCACCACTGGAGGTGTAGAAACAGATAGGTTTGGTGAAGGTGGTATTGCCTGGCCAGAATGAGCAGTGTCACTGAAATCATCGGTATAAGCAACTTTAAGCCTATCGATACTAATTGTGGAACGACGTCCATCTATGCTAATGGTAAAATGCTTGTCCTTCCTGTCAAGGACTAGATAAGGCACTGAATACGGTGCCTGTAAGGGTTTTTTGACACCATCGGTACGTAACCACACATGCGTACAAGTAGCTAGATCTTTGGGAATGTGGCTTGATCGAGATGAAAGCCTAGTCAGAACTGGGCGTAGTTTTGCCATATGAGATTTCAGTCTATCAACATAAGTATCGTCTGGAATGGCTGACTGACCTGACGGGTGTATAAATTCACCAGGAAACACCAAGGTGGTACCAAACACCATTTCAGCTGAACTACATTTAATGTCTGCTTTAAAAGCGGAACGAATATCTAACAGAATTAACGGTAATGCTTCACTCCAAGCAGTAGGTTGATGGTGAGCTTTAATTGAGCTCTTAAGCTGGCGATGAAACCGCTCTACTAATCCATAAGCCATGGGGTGGTATGAGCAGGGAGTTGGTATGAGGTGGTTCTGAACCTTTCACATCCTAACAAGTTATTAAGGTTACGGAAAAGTGCAGATTCAAACTGCGCATCTCGATCAGTGATAATTACAGAGGGTACGCCAAACATCGAAACCCAACGACTAATGAATGCTTTGGCGACGGTTTCAGCCGTAATGTCAGAAATTGGAATGGCCTCAGGCCAGCGTGTAAACCTATCTACTATGGTTAACAGGTAAGTGTAATTGTTGGAAGGCGGTAAAGGACCGACAATGTCCATGTGAATATGAGTGAATCTACGTCCTGGTGACTCAAAAGAACCTAAAGGACCTTGAGAATGCCGGTGAATTTTGGACATTTGACAATGCAAACAAGACCTTGACCAGGCATTAATGTCCTTATTCATACCTTTCCAAACATATCTGCTAGAAATAAGCTTTCTAGTAGCAGCAATACCTGGGTGAGACAAATCATGGAGTGAGTGAAAAACAGTGCGTCTGAACTTAGAAGGGACATACGGCCTAGGTACGGGGGTAGACATATCGCACTAAATAGTCTTACCTGTCCCGAGTAGTGGTACATCCTGGACCTTCAAGGAAGATGATCCTAGTAGCTGAGTAAGCTCATCATCTTTTCCTTGTTGAGACGCAATGTCTTCTAAATTAAGGGGTGAATTAGGGGGAAGAGTTAGATTACTGGCTAGATTAGTTAAAGAACACGTGCTACGAGACAGTGAATCCGCAACAGTGTTTTCTGTGCCCTTAATATAACGGATATCCGTGGTAAATTGGGCGATGTAATCAAGCTGCCTGATCTCTCTAGGCGAATGCCTATCAGGCTTGGCTTTTAAAGCATATGTTAGTGGCTTGTGGTCGGTAAGTATAAAAAATGGGCGACCCTTAAGCATATGCTTAAAATACTCAATGGGCAAATAAATTGTTAATAGCTCTCTCCCAAATGTACTGTACCTCGTTTGAGTAGGGGAGAGCCTACTTGAAAAAATGCAATTGGCTTCCACACACTATTTACATTTTGCTGTAAAACCCCGCCTACAGCAACAATGGAAGCATCAACAGTCAAACCAGAAGGGTTGCGTGTTCAAATCACGTCGGGGTCACCAATTTAAGGATGTAAAGTGAAGTGGTCTCACCTCCATTTACGAAAAACTCTAATGGCAGGGCCGCAACAAAATGGCGTCGCTGTAAGGACCTCGTGCTCGGCGATGTAGTGGAACTGGTATTATCGCCGCACGCAACACCTCAGTCCCAAACAAAAACTGTCGAGCTGCCAGCTGCCGCCCGACTACACAGGACTGATGTGTTGGGGAGACGAATAATTTCTTGTAGATATCTCCGAGATTTTGGTAGGTAATTCCAAGTGCAGTAAGTATTGTCGTGTCAAAGTCGAGGACGGTTTATTCGGAAACTTCAGCGGAGTTGGTATCCACGTCTTTCCTGCGTCGCTGACTTGATGCTAGTGAGGACCTCCTGACCGTTACATGCCTGCTCACCACGAAAGTCGTACGTGTGATTGGTCAGTCCGGTCCTCTGCACACGTAGCTTATGTAAATAACAAGTTGTACTGGGACAACCTATGAACACGTATATTTTGCACTCGAATGAAATTACTTGAAGTGCAAGTGCTACAAATAGGCTAACTGTGACCAACATTGCGAAGGGGAGCGGGGGTGTCCCAACGAGTTTTGTCCAAGATTGTCTGAGCTCCAAGCGAATTTTTACGAGAACAATTTCAATAGAAAATAGTTAATTTTTCGAGCCGACTTTTTCAGAAAAAAAAAATTTCGGAGGCTTATAGGTCTGACGATTTTAGCGTAATGAAAGTAGAATTCAGAGTTGTTTCAATGTGTTGTTTGATTACAGTTATTTTGGGTCGAGACCATCATAATGTCATGTAGTATGGTGCACTCTCCATGACCTTTACCAGACGCCATCTTGTTGTTTACGAGCAACTCGCCCTTCCTTTGTCCTAGATTCCCAGGGCCCTTCCTGTTTCCCGTCACGTATTACCGGTGGACGGGACATATTACATCGCCCTAGTTCCACGTGCACGCTGTAACCCATATTTTCGAGGTGTGGCTAATTTCCCCCTTTGCAGCCTCCTCATTGGTCATCGATATCATTATACTTATTTACATTGGTGCGTCATAACTTTTGACCAATCAGGGGACTGCTGGTGTTAGGAGCTCGCACGATTCACAAGACCTACAATCTTGGACAAAACTCCTTGAGACACACCCGCTCCCCCTTCGCAATGTTGACCACAGTTAGCCTATTCACGGCATACAGTCACTCTTTCAGGGCAACATTGAAAGGGGGAGCGGGGGAGGGTAAGTCTTTTAACTGAAATTCAAGAATATTATGGCAAAGTGTCCCAACAGTTTTGTCCAAGATTGTCTGAGAATTTCGGGAAGTTAGAACTACTCGCTTCACACAGTAGAAAGTGTCATTTTGTCTTGATGGGTTGACTTGCAAAAGGGAATAAGTTTAAGCGCCCGGTCGTTGATGTAGCTCTTCTCTACAATGACTTGTTTGGTTTACACTGTCTTAAAATAAAAAGAATATTTTGGAGAACAGATGCACTGATGTCTCCTGCCTATTACTTGCGAACTTGACGAGACCGGCGGTGAAAGATAAGTTGAACCCAACGGTCTACCATTTATTTTGAAAGCAAATTTGGAAGCAAAACGCAATGAAATTGCTTCGGTTTAAAGAGGGAAAAAACATGCGTAACCAGTTTCATGTAACTTGAAAAATGGAGTCACAGGGGTGCAATTTGCTTCAAAATATGCCAAAAATCAGTCTTAACTAACGATCTATCATCGTTACATTTTAAAAGCTTGGATCTCAGATGTGCCTTTAACATTTCATGGTAGATCGTGGCGCTCTTTCAGTTAAAATCTCGTCTCCCTAACACCAGTTTGCAATAGGAGTCAGACTTTTCTATCCAAGAAATTGTTTTGGTTATATGTATATAATATAGTATCTATCGGAATAGAACGTATCCTGGAGATTACCCGGGCCTGAAAAATATTCAAAAGTCTCTTTCCATATTTCAAATGTTAAATTATTGGCTCTAAAATTGCCAACATTGAAAGGGGGAGCGGGGGAGGGTAATTCATGTAATTCTTTTAACTGAAATTCAAGAATATTATGGCAAAGTTGTCCCAACAGTTTTGTCCAAGATTGTAGGCCTGCGAGCTGTACACTCGTGCAACAAACCTCGAAGAACAAACATGTAGTATATGTACATATCGTAGTAATCATATTAGGCCGGCCGAATTAATTAAAACTTGCTCACCTTTTTTGGGAACTCAAATCATCGAATAAAAATAATTTAAAATCAACTGGAACTCTCATCTGTTTTTTGTTTGGAGCTACACCTCAAGATCCTGTACCTTTAACTCATTATCTAACATGGTGGAGGAGCGGATTTTCACTCATATTAATCCAATTAAGGAGCAGACTTTCATATTAATCCAATTACGGAGCGGACTTTCACACCGATTGAGGAGCGGACATTAACACTTATTTACGTAGATTTCCAGCCAAGACGTCCCCCTGTTCATCTCTGTTTTTTCACCCTTGTTCCCTTCCTCTGGACAGCAGCTTGTGCTACAATTCTCCTCTACGTGGCCGGATCACTCCAGGCTTAATGCACAGTATCCCTGGACTGGAATTGACTCTCTTTTGGACAGATGTACGGAGTATTCCTTTCGTTGTTTTCGATCTTAGCGATATCTTCATCCTCGTTGCCCGTTTTCACGCTCGGATAGGTGGTTTCCCTAGCCATTATATAATTAAAAGGTGAGTGCGAGACAATCCCCCCCCCCCCACTCAAGTATGTTTACTTCGATCTGCACGGCATAGGCCTAGGCTAGGCCTCGATCACTTAGAAACATGTCCGTAATTTAAATTTCATGTTGTCATGTGTGATTCCCTAATAAGTGTGCATTTTTGTATGATTTTATCGACGTCTGAATTTTACGCCATTGTTGGTTCATGAGCTTTACCATTGGGCCTAACTTAGGCTTGCCTACTCATTATTGTTTTAATAGCCATGCATAGATTGACAGTTGGGACCTAACCGCTGGTATTTAGGCTACCTGTCATGGCGAATCTGCATTGTACAGACTTCCTCCCAAGCCGTTTTGAGGGCGATAAAATTAATGCAGATTTGGCAAGAGCACATTTTCTAGCCTTTTCAGATTATCTAGAGTCACACAATTTGCATAATCCCGCCGATAACGCCCAATGTCAGACCGTAATTTCGCTTTTCAAACGTACCCTTTAAGGTACTGCACGTATTTGGATCGAGGGCAAGGTTTTTCCAGATCTTCCAAATTTAAGGGCCTCTTTTCTTGTCCGATTAAGTGAATGTTCCTCACATCATGCCTTAAGCAGACAATTTTCAGAACTCAAACATATTGAGGGCAATACTGCAGAACAATTTTTAGCCTTAATCAGAAAATTGGCTTTACTTCTGGGCTAAACCGAACTTCAGGTGCGTGATAAATTTTTATCCGCTCTTCCTAGTGATTGCCAATCTGCCGTGTCAATGTCGACAGACCAAAATGCAGACATAAACGCACTTGTGCAGAAAGCTCAGATCTATTTAGATTTGAAGAAGTCCTCTTCTTCTAGCCCCGCCTCTTCTACTGCAGTGACTAGTACTCATGGCACGGCCTTGTCTACCCACACAGACAATGTGTTGACTAATGCAAGCATTTCAGAATTGTGTAACAACATAGACGGTCTGCTAAATAATCGCTCTCGTACTTCCGATAGGCAGGCAAATAATAATTAATCCCCTCGTCAGCGTTACAATTCTACGGATAGCAGACGACAGGGTCTTCGTCGTAAGCCACAACCACGGGCGCATTTTAACCAAAGTAGGCCTAGACTTGGATTTCAGGGGCTGTGTTTCTAGTGTAATGCCCCAGGTCACAAGGCCGCAAACTGTTTCCTGCGTCAGGAACATTTAAGGGCGAAGTTCGGCCCTCATTTTCACTCTTATCAGCCTACTGAAAGGCACATGACCAATCCAGTTCCGTCTGCACGCAATACCCAAAATTTGCAATAGGGGATGTCGGTGGGTGTACTCCTCACAGGCATTCCGGAAAAGAGGACGTGCCAAATTTCAATGCATCTAGTAACACCGCTTCTTACCTAGGGGATGAGCCCGAAGCAACTATTCAATTAGATTGCAGAAATTTTGTCAAGGCACAATTAACAGACGGAAAGAATATTTTATTATTGTTTGACTCTGATGCCATTCATGGAAGTACTTCCATGGTCTATTTTATCTGCCTCTACTGTTAAGAATTCACGTTACTTATCGTCTCTCAAGCCATGTAAAATTAAGTCATTGTCTTTTCGCGTGGGAAATAGTCAATTTTTGGTTGCTCATGAGACTTTGACATTCGTCGTAAATATTCAGGGTCATAGCATTCAGTTAAATGCATTCATCACTGATAACCTCACAGGTTTAGACCTAATTTTAGGAACAGATACCTTAAAACAGCTCAATGGAGTTCTAGATTTTTCAAACAATTCCGTTAAGATTAAGCCAGGTGTGCAACGTTTTCGTCCTACGAGTAAAGTTGTTATTTACCCACGTCAGTGTAAGTATATTAATTTGCAAAGTCGTGTGCCATCTTGCTTACGTAACACTGACATAGTTCTTCAGCCTGCTGCATTTATTGCACACATGTACCCTACTTCAGTGATGGTAAAACTGCATAAAGGTAGGACTAGATTCATGTTTAAAGATATTGGTACACACCCATTTGTTGTGTCGCCTAGGCAACATGTAGCTTCTTTTGACTTATCTGATATTGTGTCAGTAACTCATAAACTTCATGAGGATTGTTATCGTAAATGGTTAGAAGAACGGCAGTTCTTTAGGCAGTCTTTAGAGCATGTTAATGCTATAACATCACAATTTTCAGGTGATGATAATTGCAGTGAATATTCACAACGTGACCATATACGGTGTTATAACTTGTAACGTCACCCACATTTGAGTGCAAATGATCCCTTAACTTCATTGACAGAGTCTGAAATCATTAGGCAACAGGTCTCCTTACAGGAGAGTGTTTTAGATCCAAATGAACACGACGAATTTTACCAAATGCTGGATAACAATAAGAAAGTCTTCTCCTTAAATGGTGAACTCTCCAGTTGCCCGAACTTGGAGGCAGATATAACGTTAACCAATACCCTGCCTTTTTTCATTAGGCCATATAAATTATCTCCAGATGATAAACTTATTGTCTCAAGAGAACTAGATAAAATGGTAGATCTTGGAATCTTGGCAGTTGGGAACCAGTCTTATACGTCTCCAGTTTTCTTAATTCCAAAAAAGGGCACAAATGAGAAACGTGTGGTAACTGACTTCCGTTTTTTTTTTGAATAGCAGGATTCAGAGACTTAACCACCCCTTCCCACTCTTGAACGAGACGTTACGCACAATTGGTAACTCTGATGCCACAATTTTGAGTGTTTTAGATTTGAAATCCGCCTTCTTTTGTATTCCTTTGAGCAAAAATGCTCAGAAGTACACAGGTATTGCATCTTATAGTGGAGGCCGACTTTATTTCTATAAGCGTCTGCCACAGGGACTGAATCTCAGTCCGAGTATCTTTAGCGCTAAGATGACTGAAGTACTGTTACAGGTACCAAATTCCGATCAGTTTTGTATTTCTATGCATGACGACATTATTGTTTACAGCAAAGACAAGTCGTCTCATTCCAAACACTTGTTAGCAATTTTTAAAGCTTTGATGGCTAATGGTTTGAAGATTTCGCCACGCAAGTGTAGTTTATTTCGCTCATCGGTCACCTATATGGGACATATCATAACTGTTCATAATGATAGAAAGGCTACAATTCAGCCACTAACTGATAGATGTAAAGCGATTCGCAGCACGCCAGTCCCCCACAATGCAAAGGCAGCACGCAGGTTTGTAGGTGCAGTAAACTATGTATCAAGCTTTTTTTCCCGAATCCAGGAAGATTTAAGACCTATTCACAAATTCAGTAGGCAGAAACGTCACTTTCAGTGGACAGAGGAACATCAGAAAGCCTTTGACACAATTCGCAATTTAATGTGTAATCCACCAGTTCTTCATATGCCTAAAAGAGAAGGTCGTTTAACTCTTTATAGTGACTCATCAAGGATTGCCACTGGTTCGTACCTTACCCAGACTGTTGATGGGAAATAATATCTTTTATGTTACTACTCTAAGGTTTTACCAGAACCTTGCACTCGATATAGTGTAACAGAGTTAGAATTATTTGGTTTGCTCATTAATATTAATGGGTTTGTTCACCTTCTCAAAAATGTCGAATTTGACGCATATGTGGATTATGCTGCACTTGTTGAAATTCTCACATTAAAACGTGAGCCCCCTACCTCACGACTCAGAAATTTGTTGTTTAAGTTGTCACAATTTTCATTCAAGGTTGGCTATAAGAATGGTTCTGAATTTGCTTTAGCAGATTACCTCTAGAGCGCCTCAGAATGGCGACTCCGAAATCGATAGGATACTTCCTCTTGCATTTTCTGCCATCTCAGAATTCCTGGAAAATGACTTTGAAGATCACGCTCTTCCAGTTTTGACTAGAGCTAGAGCTAAAGCTTTACGTGTTCGAGTGCCAGATTTGCTCCCTGGGAGGAAAACTTCTCCACCCCCTGCAGCCACGAGTGGGAATGTGCATACTCCTGCACAAAGCAGTGATACTTCATAGCAGCAAAACACTCCAACCCCACCACCCCACCTGCTTTCCGTGGTAATTCAGCCCCCAACAGGTGCCCCCCCCCCTCTCTGTGCAGCAACCGCTTCTCCCAGCGCCGCCTCTCTTACATCATCATCCTTTACCATCACAAGGTCCAAAGGCGAGCACACCAAAGGCCCAGCCAGAGCCACGTCTGGTAGATTTGCCAGAAGAACGCCACAGAGCACCCCCTGATGACTTGCTTACGACAAGTAAGCCCTTCCTTGCCGATGTGAAGAATTTTCGGACTTCACACATACCGCATCAAAGAGATATACAACGTGTCATGCACAAATTTCAAAGTAAAATCATTCGAAACTACGATTTACCATTTGACGCAAAGCAATTGAAAATGCAACAGGCAACGTGTCCCTTCTTTAAGCCAATCTACGATTTTTTGGCGTATTATATTTTGCCACAAGATGTTAAGTCTGCTCGTACTATTCGTACCCGAACTGAACGATATATTATGTGTGATGGTCTTTTGTTTAGGTAGAGAAAATTCTTTCAAAATATCATGATGATCTTCTCAGTTGTCACCAAGTTGTTATGAGAACGTATCTCACCATAAGACAACACTTCTTTATGAGAAACATGTTTCAAGTTGTCAGCAATTATGTTAAAGCTTGCCTTAAATGTCAACAATTTAAACCTAAGCAGGATAAAATCAGACAATTTCATGCAAGAGTACCAGATTCATATCGTCCTTTTGATAAGATTTGTTTGGATTTCAAAACCATGCCTACATCCAATGCAGGGTATAAACATATGGTTGCATGTGACGAAATTACCAGATTTGTTATTTGTGTTCCTTTAAAAACACTTGATGCTCCAACCATTTGTAAGGCGATCTTATACAAAAAATTGTTACTCTTTTTGGTCCTCCTTCTACGCTTATAACAGATGCGGCCAGGTCTCTCACTGGGAAATTAGTGGAATTATTGTGTTCTGCACTAAATATAGACAGAAAAGTCATCAGTGTCTGTAATCATGGTAGCCTCCAAGTTGAAAAGCAGATAAAGACACTTTCAAATTTTTTAAAGGTCAATCTTAACCAATTTTGCACTGATTGGGTGCGATATATTCCTCTCTACGACCTATGCGTACAACGCATTTCCCTCCCCCCATTTGGGTGACCACAGCCCTTTTGAGTTAGTCTATGGTCGCAAACCACGTGATCTCACAAATTTGAACTTTAACCCCATGGAAGGTCTTTCTCACTCGTACAGTGAGTATGTTAATCTTTTGAAGAAAAGGTTTGATCACTTGTCACAAACGATGTTTACACTTCAAAAGCATAATCAGGATAAGCAACAGCTCGTCTACTTGTACAAGCAAACGAGCTCGTCACTTACTGCCAATTCTCGTAAGATTGTTGCAGAATGGGTTGGACCGCTTGTCAAACATGAAATTCTTGACCGCGCTCACTACCTTCTGCAGACATTACAAGGTGATGTTTTGCAAGACGTATTTAACTTTAACAGGCTCAAACCATGTTTTGTAGAGTATCATATCACAGTAAACCCATTACAAGTGTTGACAAACTTAAAGCAGCATGCGACGAAAATGTGCATATGGGTGTAAATGACGAATCTCATCATATTCATCCCAAGATGAAACAGGCAATGTTTTGCCTTCCGTCACAAGCAAAGATATTTTTGCCATTTATCATGTAGATCCCATTGATGTCTCCCTGTGCCTGCACCACGTTAAACCCAATCATAATTTAGCTACTATAGTGCCTTTAAATGACCACCAAATAAAGTTTCAATTTCGACGTCTAGCACGATGGAAGTTTGCCGTGCACGTTTTCATGGAGGAAATTTACAGATTTTGCTGAGTATGCGATTTATGGGAACACTCCCTGATGCTCAGCCCTATAAATTTTGGTGGAATGCTCATCAATATGCGGACACGACTGACATTTTAGATCACTTATTGGATGCATGTGTCCCAATCACAGGTGGTCCTGCTAAGTTTGTTCAGCGATTGTTTCAGTAACAGGCAGGCATCAATGCGACATTAACTTTTCCACGTATATTTTGCTTATCATACAATCTTCCTTGAATATTGTATTTATCATAATTTCGTGGTCCTTTTGCCCTGTTCTATACATCTCTGAAATGCCTTGATAAACTAGAAGAAACGTTATGCACTTTATGAAAGTTTATTGCATCTTGTGGTGATAATTGCACTATACTTTGAAATGTGAGCAAATATTCACTGTCAATCAAATATGTACAGGGGTAAGACAGGAGTGGTATGTCATTGTGGATTCGTCAGAGCGTTTACCCAGTTTACTAGAATCTACCTGGAACATTAGCAACACTGGTCTTCACATAGAAAATGCTTATCACAAATGAACTTTTGTTGAACCTGACAGTGTTTTCCCCGCTTGCTCACAGTCGTAACGAGTTGTATTACCTAAATCTATCAGTTTGAGTCTAGTTACACATTTTTTTCAACAAGAGAATGTTTTCACATTTTAATGTTGTTTGTAACTCCTAAACTTAACATTTTAAGTGAAGTGTTCGGCTGGGTTGAGTGTTGGCTCCGACCAGTGTGGTCGTACGTTTGTATAGTCCTGTACATATCGTCTTTTATTGTACTGTCGTGGATCAAGTGTGACCCAGGCTTCCGATGAAGAGTTCTAACATAAATACTCGAAGGCGACAGGACACAAATGATGAAAAGACTATCGTCTATATTATTAACAACTGAATGATCAATTTGATGTATTGCTGATTTATAGCTGGGCTGGAATCAACAACTGACAAGGTCATATCATAAGCGAAGTGTACAGCTTCACTAAAGAGTAAGCAAGAGTTACTGTACGCAACTTAAACTTAGAAAAAGAGTACCTCTGGAAGCAACTCCACAACAAATAACTGCTCTTACGACCAGCTCTAGGCCAGAGAGATACAGGCCCCGCTGTCGACTAAAATAAGAAGAGAATGAACATATGTGCGCAAATCCTTATATACCCATCCAACCAGCTAACAATGATGGATTGTGGGAATACATCCTCTCTTGTACGGATACCCTAAATAAACTCTATGTCAAGGAGACATGGAAATGTCCACACTCCGACATCTTCCCTGCTTGAAATGACAATTTGCCCTCAAACTGGAATTTCAACACAACTCTGTTTTAACTTGTGATCACTATTAAGTAGGTAAATTATTCATTACAGATACACAAAGTAATTACAATCTAACAAGATGAACAGGTTTACTAATAAAATGATAGCTCACTAGCAGAAAAGTGTGGAAACAACCAAGTGTCTCTCTGAAAGAGCAAGGTTACTCCCCACTAAAAGCTGGAACACTTGAAAAATGTGAACACAAAACACTTTGATCAGAAGAAAGTACCTCATAGCTTTTCTTCATCTATTAATGCTTTCACCTTTAAACAAATGTGAATGACATTTGATCCATATTTTTATAGACCTCCCTCGGTCAGATGACAACCATCCCAAATATATTTGGGAAAATTGATTTTCTTCTGTGGCAATAACTGAATCTTAGGAAACAGGGACTCTAACCTGGTTGCTAGTAGGGAGTTGTATCTTCTAACCCTATGATTGAACATTGCCACTTTTACCTGACCAGGTCGAGAAATCTTCGTTCTCTGGATAACAGATAAAAACACAATACACTTAGGCTTAACATTAAAGTGATCAAGCATATTTATGAACTCGAAAACCTTATCTACTAATTGACCTGGGGTAACTTCGTGGTCACACAGATCATTTGTGCCCAGATCAACCAGAATAACATCAAAATTACAACGACCTAATGTGATTAGATATCTACTAGGTCTCTTAAAAATCTTGTTGAATGTTAGGCCTGAATAACCATGAATTGTGAGAGAACAACTTTCTGGCAAACTTTTTACACATCCCTCATGGGCCTTAATATACCTTTCTGCACGAGCTGGAAACGAGTGTCCAAATAAACAAAATCGCAATGACGCCATGACTACACAGCCTCAGCTCTAGAGAATAG
The DNA here is from genome assembly GCA_037179385.1 of Holothuria scabra. Taxonomy (NCBI): domain Eukaryota; kingdom Metazoa; phylum Echinodermata; class Holothuroidea; order Aspidochirotida; family Holothuriidae; genus Holothuria; species Holothuria scabra. The sequence continues at coordinate 30,500,588 of CM074200.1, forward strand.
CTACTCACGCAAAGAGGATAAACCTTGTTCCGCAGTAAACGGACAACTTCTTGTGAGGCACCAATGACTTAAACGTTTGACATTACTCAATTTTGAACTGCTGAACGTGGTAAGTGAAGGGGATTGGAGTGAAGACCCTTTGATTGTCGAGTAGAACGACGGAGAGTAGGCTCAGGTAGACATGAAGACCTCCCTTGTTCCAAACCTTCATGAACAATAGAGAAAGAAGTTGGTAAATCATCATCACTCTCAGAAGTATCACTTTCAGAACTGTCAGTCTCTGGCAATCCCTTCAATACACTATCAATAGGTGGGTCCTGCCCTTTGTCTAAATCTTCCCTTGGATCTTGAATTAGCATTCTCCTATTGACCCACTTTTCACTACCTCCCAGCCATGGTCGTATACAATATAAATCCTTTTCAGTGTTGGAAGACACTATCACATAGGCATCTTCACAAAATGCATCTTCTAGCTTGTGCCTGCCCTTGAAAGCACACTTTTTCAATAACACTCTACTACCAGCAGACAGAGGTACAGCATTAGCCCTCTTATCATGCTTCAATTTATCCTTGTTAATTGCGGATTCAATCCTTTGCCTAACCAACTCATAACCCGCTGCAGGAACTTACTTTGTGACTCAACAAAACTTTCAGCCCATTCGCCTCTTGGTATGTTCAATAGATTGTCTAAAGGTATCCTTGGTTCCACACCATACACAAGAGTGAAAGGTGCCATCCCAGTGACCCTATGAGGTGTTGAATTGTATATAAACACCAGATGCGGCAAAAGCTCAGGCCACTGCCGACGATTAGCTCTGTCTATTGATTTGATTAGCCCACATAATGTTTTATTGAAGCGCTCTGTCTGCCCATTACCCTGGGGATGATATGGGCTAGTTCTGGTTTTCTGAATACCATACAACTTACAAAACTCCTTCACAAGAACGCTTTCAAAATTTCGATCTTGATCAGAATGTATCCTCATAGGAATGCCATAATATGCAACCCACTTATCTCTTAAAAACTTTTGCAACAGTAGGGGCAGTTTGATCTTTGCAGGGAACTGCATGAGCCAGCTTACTGAATGCGTCAGTCATAACAAGCACATCTTCAAACCCATGCTTCCCCTTGTCTAGCTTCAAAAAATCAATCGCTAACAACTCAAATGGTCTAAAAGCTAACAAATGTCTGAGTGGTGGACGGACATTGGGCATTGGAGCTTTGGCAAACGTACACTTAAAACATTTTCGTATGTGTTCCCTAACATCTCTATTCAACCCTGGCCAGTAACATCGTGCACCAAGTAAACCAATGGTCCTCCCCATACCTTGATGACCCCAGTCATCATGAACTGCTGTCAAAATGACCTTTCTCAACTTAAATGGAACTAGCAGCTGGAGTCTGTTTGGAAATACCTCCCCCTTAACCTGCCTATACAACACACCTTTGTGTTGCACGATAGTTGGCCACTCCTTCAGCCACACATTACACTTGGCATCTATGTGGGAAGGACGTTCTTGACCTATCTCCCACTTGGCATCCCACAATTCCCATATCTGTGATAGAATAGGGTCTTCCCTTTGCATGATTGACAACTCCTCATGAGAGAATGAAGGCATTACACTACATGATGCAGCCTTCAGCCCATCAGCACCCAGGCTTTGGTGACCAGACTGTTGCCCCAAATTCAGTGGAAGAACAGTGCAACCTACAACATCACAACACACATTTGCCATCACATTTTCTCCAACATTTTCTGATACATCCTGTGGACGTCGGCTGAGTGCATCTGCACATAGATTTAATTTACCTGTACGATACCTAATTTCTAGATCGAACGGTGCTAGCTGAGCGTCCCATCTCAGCTCAGTTGCCCCTAATTTGGCGGTTTTCAAGTATGCCAATGGGTTATGATCAGTTAAAACAATTGTATGAGTCCCTCTTAAATATCCTCTAAACTTTTCAGTAACTGCCCATTTAAGGGCAAGAAGCTCGATCTTAAAGCTTGAATAATCAGGATACCTTTTCTCTGCTCCCCTAAGACACCTACTGGCAAAGGCTATAGGATTTAAATCCCCTTTAGCATCATATTGAGATAGGCATGCACCCAGCCCACTCAGCGAGGCATCCACCTCAACCACAAAATCCTTCCCAAAATCTGGATATGCCAGAACTGGGGCTTTGCATAATTTTGATTTCAACAAGGCAAATGCATCTTCAGCCTTGTCTGACCACTGAAAATCTCGAGACTGTCCCTTGCCAGAATTAGCCCGACCGTTGCTGACCAACGCATGTAGGGGTCCAGCAACTTGAGAGAAATGGTCAATGTACTTCCGATAATAGGATGCTAGGCCTAGGAAAGAGCCAAGCTGATCAATGTTACTTGGCCTTGGCCAGGCCAAAATCTTCCCCACTTTCTCTGGATCAGTTGAGATACCACAGCCATTAACCACATGTCCCAAAAACTTAACCTCATGCTTAAAAAATTCACATTTAGCAGGATTGAACTTCAATGAGAATTTACTCAGTCTCTGGAATGCTTTTTCCAGCCTAGATAAGTGCTCCTCAACACTAAAAGAAAAGACTAAAATGTCATCCAGATATATAACTAACTCTGTAAGATTAAGGTCACCTAACACCAACTCCATTAACCTTTCAAAGGTACTTGGACTGTTGACTAATCCCTGAGGCATTCTCGTAAACTCAAACAATCCCCACGGTACCCTAAAAGCTGTCTTTTGCACAGAGTCCGGATGCATTGCCACCTGAAAATATCCCTGTGACAAATCTAGAGTGGAAAAATACTGTGAACCACCCAAAGCCTCCAAGGTTTCTTTAATGCGAGGTAATGGGAAAGAGTCCTTAACAGTTTTGGCATTTAACTGTCGATAATCAATACACAGTCTTAAGTCACCATTTTTCTTCCGTACCAAAACGGTAGGACTTGCGTAAGGACTTACTGATTTTCTTATAATTCCCTTCTGCAGCATACTTTGTAATAACTCCTTAACCTCTGATATCTGTTGGGGGTAAATTCGCCAGTAGGGCAGATTAACTGGCCTCATGTCAGTCAAATTAATTACATGGGGTATGGCTTCACAATACCCTAAATCCAAATCATCTTTGGAAATCACATGACTGTAACGTTTCAGCAAATCCCCCACTTGAGCCAGTTGGCTTGTACTCAACCCTGTTGTCTCAACATTTGGAAAAACTGAATTAGTATTTGCATGGCAGGATTCTTCCTTATCCCCTTCTGAGTCTGTTACCACCTCTGACTCAAGATTACGAGCCTCTCCATGCAACACTGCGATATCCCTAATATCTACAATTATACCATCGTCTTGTGTTGCCATCATCACTTCTGGCAAAACACTTGCTGTCACCCCTGTGGCCAGCATAGAAAAGGGTGGCATAACCAAAACCTCCTCCCCTGAATTCTCTACTAAAACCTCAACAGAATTTCGGTGAATACTATAGATACCTTCGTGCACAACACCTCCATGGACACCATGTGAATTCTCAACTAAGCACAGTGACTCAGAGATGTTCCTGTCAGGTTTTGAAACAGGAAGGTCTACTACAACACCATCATCGAAATATCCGGTCAACAGTCTCGCCTCCCCAGGTTGCAAAAGTTGTACACCCTGTCCCAGCCTGAGACTAAAATTCTCAACACTGATAGCCCTTGCGTCTGTAACCTCATCATTACCCTTATCTGTAGGAGCATTAGCTTTAACCGAATGCAAACTCTGGTGGGCAACTGCTGTAGTACAGTCCCCCGACTCTACAGATACCCTGTTAACTTCGGGCAGGCAATTGAACACGAAATCCCAGCAACCCCCATCCTCGCTGGCTGGTACTACTGGGCCTAGAGACTTTAACTTCTTCAAAATGTTACAGCCCAGAAGAACTGGGTATTCTTCCCTTTTCCTGGACTTGAACTCTGAGTCTGGTTGTATGAAAAAGCTACCCTTCAATGTGTGGTTCCTGACCACTATATCTAACTCCACATACCCCTCAAAGGGGATATCAACCCCTGAGGCACCATACAAATTAAAATGAAAGTGATCACTAGGCTGCTTTGGCTGACCTCCTTGATGAGATAGGTACTTAAAATAATATGATGATGGGATGAGAGAGGTCTCTGCCCCAGTGTCCAGAATACAAGTGACTGGAACCCCTGCTATCTCAACAGTGGCAGTTGGGCTTCTACTAACTAGTTCCTCAACCAATTTGCTGTCTTCAAACCCTGGATCTGAAACCCCTAACCCTGTAACAGTATTCACTGAGACCTCTGAGCCGCCCTCAGACTCCTTCACAGTGCCACTTGACTGCAGTGGAGCTGCCGCAGGCTGCATGGCAGTCGCTGCTTTTCCCCCTTCTGCGTTATCTTTTTCGTCCCGAGAGCCCAAAGACAGTATAGGTACTTGCTTCTCAGGACAATCTCTGGCATAATGGCCCTTCTTGTGACATGAGAAGCACACTAAATCTTTCACAGGCACACCACTACCCCTTGTAGGACCTGCATATTTCTTAAAACCTCGTCCTTGACCACCACCTATGATAGAAAACAATTTATTAACTTGCTCTTGCAAGTGTTTCTGTCCCTCAATTAATTCTCTCACTACAAGGTGGTTGGCTGTTGGGTCATTAGTTTCCTGTACACCAACCTCCATAGCCCCTAGGCCTACTTCTCTCACATAACTTTTCTTAGTGCTCAATGATTCCTGGTCCTTAAAAAAATGTAAGACCTCATCCCTCATAGCAAAAAAGTCTTTATCTTTATTAGCCATTTCTATCCTTCTTAACTCACGTTTTGTTAAAGGATCCCTTGCCCCACTTACAAATCTTTCCTTTAGGGCACCTTCCTTAAGGCTAGCTAAGGCTCTTCTTTCCTCTGTGGAAGCTATGTTCTCCATTTTAACATATATCTTCATTAGTGCCCTACTAAAGTCAGCTAGACTCTCCCCTTCTGCCTGATTTCTTGAATAGAAGGCAGCATTCAATGACTGGTAGGTTTCAAGGGGGCTAAACCTATTCCTTAACACCTGTGTAATGTCTTCAAAAGACCCCCTAGTTGCAGGGGAGTAACACATCAATTCTTCCCTTGCACTTCCGGCTAAATGGTCAATGAGTACCGACGCCTTTTCACCATCTGCTATGGCATACTGCCTACAATATGTGTCACACTCGTCTAACCATTCTGGCAGTGTTGGATCACCTGCCTTCCTGTGAGATCCACTAAATTTATGAAGCCTAGCCGTAGGATAGGCTTGCAGCTTTAGCCCCTGTAGGGACTGGGCAAGGGAGTCTGCCAACCCCTTATTAGATTCTGCTAGAATCCTTGCAATGTCTTCAGCTGACATCATGAATAACTACTGTGAAGCCAACAACCACAGAATACAAACTAGTATGATACTCTAGGGTATTAAAATGGAACTTAAGGCAGCACCAAAGCTACTGTACATGCAATTACAATTTACTAAGGAGCCTTCCCCGCTGTTCCAATTTTATAACTAATGAAGTGTGCATGCACAACCTACACACTGAAATGAAACAGCTTGGTTGCATGTACTCGAGCCTACTACCCCATTGATCTATTCACAAACAACACAGTCTACAGCATTAATTGAATTCAGAATCCCACTTACAGTACAAATACCACCTGTTATGTACATGCTAATCTCAATATAGCACAGTCCCTGCACCAGTAGTAGCTACGCAAACTGCAATCCCTACAGTTTGATGTGAAACTGGCTCACAAACAAGAAATGTTCTCTGATGACTCCCAGCTCACTGACTTAGGCACTCCCAGCCTAGACATGAAACTGCCACTGCCATAGTACACCAGACTGTCTATAATAATTCGCTGTGGTGGTCCAATAACTCCCAGCCTGAGTTCCTTCCCCCAGGTACAGTATATCTCAACTCTTAACAGTCACCTACAGTACTGTAGAACACTGAATTCAACAATTACCATACATGTGGCTGCTTTCTTGTAGCTTCCCTTCTACTTCCTTTAATGTGGCCAAGGAGACTGAATTAGCATCGATCACAACTTCCAGCCCGCAGACCACAGCTCTTCCTTCTTGATTCCAGAGGTACTCTTAGAACTCTTAAAACTAACGTAATTAAGCAAATGCAATTCTGCATCAACTGCTCTTGCTCGCATCCCACTTCTGATACCAAAAATCTGTCGTGGATCAAGTGTGACCCAGGTTTCCGATGAAGAGTTCTAACATAAATACTCGAAGGCGACAGGACACAAATGATGAAAAGACTATCGTCTATATTATTAACAACTGAATGATCAATTTGATGTATTGCTGATTTATAGCTGGGCTGGAATAAACAACTGACAAGGTCATATCATAAGCGAAGTGTACAGCTTCACTAAAGAGTAAGCAAGAGTTACTGTACGCAACTTAAACTTAGAAAAAGAGTACCTCTGGAAGCAATTCCACAACAAATAACTGCTCTTACGACCAGCTCTAGGCCAGAGAGATACAGGCCCCGCTGTCGACTAAAATAAGAAGAGAATGAACATATGTGCGCAAATCCTTATATACCCACCCAACCAGCTAACAATGATGGATTGTGGGAATACATCCTCTCTTGTACGGATACCCTAAATAAACTCTATGTCAAGGAGACATGGAAATGTCCACACTCCGACAGTACCGTCTTTGTTCTTACTTAATTTCTGCTCCGTTACTTTATTATTGAAGTGCTTCTGTACCAATAATAAGTCTTGTTTTTACCGTATTTTATCGTTGTTGTTGTATTTTGCCTGGTCATTGTCTGCGTGATTTATTCTGGCCACTTATCGCCATAAAACCCTGCTCCAGTCTGTGGAAATCTATAACTCGGTTCTCCTCTAAGTAAATTGTTTTAGTGCCGCCGGAAGGACACACCGATTTGGCGTTACATTGGTGGCCAGCAGTCGGATTCTGTTACTGAGAATGGCTGTTCACCTGAGCAATGGTCCTACTGGACAACAGGAGGTGTTGCCTTGTTTAGGTTCACAGTGGGAAGACAGAGTCCGCGAGGAACCCACACTTGGTGTTATTGATACTCCGGCGAGAAATTTTAATAGTTCTTCGGTTAGTGGAGGGTAGTGTCACAGCGAAGACAGGGGCGATGGACACACGCTACCTGGTGAGTGTTTGTCAGTTTTTCGTAAGTCGTGTTTAGATATTAGGCCAGGTAGTATGAGAAGCAATGATACTTCGACCAGGGCTGTGAGGTCACCGCTAACGGCGAGTGACAGGGGTGTGATGTTATCTGGTGACGAAGTCGATAAGTTCCACTCAGATATATGTGAGAAAGAAAGATACCCACAGACGGGTGTAAGCAAAACGAAGACCGAAGACCGAAGACCGAAGACCGAAGACGGAAGACCGTAGACGGAAGACTGAAGCTCATATACACAAACGCATTTACAATTAATCTTAGAAGCATAGCCAAGCTCCCTGCATCGGTGAAGTCTATGCGTTCCAACTATCAATACGACGAAGCTAGTCGCAGTTCCGCACAAACACAGGAGCTAGGCCCCCTAGTTCTCTCAAAAGTTAACATGAAGGGGCGGCCACTGACAAACCCTTCCATTAGTATACATATATACGCATGTTTTATTTTGATTTGCACCCAATCAGCTTTCGGGTGGTGACACGTCTCCGTTTTGAATACCCCGACCTGCAAATGTAGCTTTGAACGCTACTTTCCTTGCGACACTGCCTTAATTATTAGTTAAATTTTGTCGGTAATTCACTCATAATGTTTGCAAATAAAGCCATTAATTGTACGATAGGTTCTATCGACTTTGCATTTGTGCTAAGGGTACAAAAGTCTGGTCTTTGTTTTGAAAATCTAGAGTTATTATAGTGGCGGTGAGAGGGGACAGGGATAGCTAGAATGTACGTACTTAAGTTGATATATAACCTATGCCCCAATTCGAATTAAGCCCCAAAAGGACGCTTGAAGGCGATTTGAGTCTGTCGGGAGGGGGGTGGGGGACTGGAACGCCCAACGGACTATATGGACGCACAACATTGCCCGCTTCTTTTCCCATAACTTTTTATACGTTTCAATTTGTCTGCGGACCTCCGTGGTTCGGTTTGTGGCACGTTTTCGTTTTAAAGATCATGATATACAAATTTATTTTTGTTTACTACATTTTTTTTAATACTCTCTTAGTTATCAGTCAGTTTTGTCGGAAATTTGCTCGGAATATTTTTGAATGAAGTCTACAATTCCACGATAAGTTTCATCGAATTTGCATGAATGCTAAGGGTGTAAAAGTCTGGTCTTCGTTATGAAAACCTAGACTGCTAGAGTCATTACAGTGTAGAAAACAGGGAGTTCAGTGACAGGGACGGAAATGGCCTGTATGGACGTACTAAAGTTGATATAAACCTACGCCCCAATTGAAATAAAACCTGACCAGCTTACAGGTAATTTGAATCTGCCAAGGGGAAGGAGGGGGTGTAGAACGCCTTTCTGGACTTGTATGGACGCCCAGCCATTGCCCACCTCTTTTCTCAAAAGTTTTTACACCGTTCAATTTGTCTGCGACCCTTTGTGGTTCGGTTTGTGACAGGTCTTCGTCGCAGACGAATTGAACGGTGTAACAACTTATGGGAAAAGAAGCGGGCAATGGCTGGGCGTCCATACAAGTCCAGAAAGGCGTTCTGCACCCCCTCCCCTCCCCTTGGCAGACTCAAATTACCTGTAAGCTTGTTAGGTTTTATTTCAATTGGGGCATAGGTTTTATATAAACTTTAGTACGTCCATACAGGCCGTTTCAGCCCTGTCATCGAATTCACTGTTTTCCACACTGCAGTAATAACTCTAGATTTTCAAAACGAAGACCACATTTTTTTCACCCTTAGAAATTATGGAAATTCGCTGAAACTTATCGTGCATTCGTAGATATTCTTTGCAATTATTCTAAGCGAATTGCCGACAAAATTCAACTAATAACTAAACAGGTATCGCTAGAAAAGTAAAGATCAAATGTACATTTGCGGGTCGTGATATTCAAAACGAAGACGTGTCATTACCGGACCGTTCCCAGGGGCAGATCAAACTTAAACATATAAAAACTTATGGGAAGGTGAGCGGTAACTGGATCAGGGCCCAGGTAGTTTGGGGGTGTTCATGACCCTTCTACCCATCCCGTACGGACTCCAGTGACCTGTCGCTATCATTTCATATTTTCCCAGAATTGAGGAATAGGGTGTATTTTTACTTCAGAACGCCTATACAAACTGCTAATGCACTTTTGACTGAATTCCTTAGATACGCTACATGCGATAAATCTAAATTTCCAAAATGAAGACATGACTTTCAGTTAGACGCTTAGCTTTGATGGAAACTCGCCGAAACTTATCGTGCATTTGGAGACTTAACTAAAAAATGTTGTGACTGGTTTACCGATAAAATTGAATTGACAACTAAGAAGGTATCACAAGAAATGTAGTGATCAAAGTTACATTTCTATGTCATGATATTCAAAACGAAAACGTGTCACAAACCTAACCACAAAGGGTCGCAGAGAAATTTAAAGGTATAACAACTTATGGGAAATGAAGCGGGCAATGGTTATGGATCCATACAGTTCGGGTTGGCGTTCTACGCCTTCCCCCCCCCCCCCCCTCGACAGACTCAAAGTACCTGTAAGCTGGTCAGGTTTTATTTCAATTGGGGCATAGGTTTATATCAACTTTAGTACGTCAATACAGGCCATTTCCGTCCCTGTCACTGAACTCCCTGTTTTCTACACTGTAATAACTCTAGCAGTCTAGGTTTTCATAACGAAGACCAGACTTTTACACCCTTAGCATTCATGCAAATTCGATGAAACTTATCGTGGAATTGTAGACTTCATTCAAAAATATTCCGAGCAATTTTCCGACAAAACTGACTGATAACTAAGAGAGTATTAAAAGAAATGTAGTAAACAAAGATAAATTTGTATATCATGATCTTTAAAACGAAAACGTGCCACAAACCGAACCACGGAGGTCCGCAGACAAATTGAAACGTATAAGAAGTTATGGGAAAAGAAGCGGGCAATGTTGTGCGTCCATATAGTCCGTTGGGCGTTCCAGCCCCCTCCCCCCCCCTCCCGACAGACTCAAATCGCCTTCAAGCGTCCTTTTGGGGTTTAATTCGAATTGGGGCATAGGTTATATATCAACTTAAGTACGTACATTCTAGCTATCCCTGTCCCCTCTCACCGCCACTATAATAACTCTCGATTTTCAAAACAATGACCAGACTTTTGTACCCTTAGCACAAATGCAAAGTCGATAAAACCTATCGTACAATTAATGGCTTTATTTGCAAACATTATGAGTGAATTACCGACAAAATTTAACTAATAATTAAGGCAGTGTCGCAAGGAAAGTAGCGTTCAAAGCTACATTTGCAGGTCGGGGTATTCAAAACGGAGACGTGTCACCACCCGAAAGCTGATTGGGTGCAAATCAAAATAAAACATGCGTATATATGTATACTAATGGAAGGGTTTGTCAGTGGCCGCCCCTTCATGTTAACTTTTGAGAGAACTAGGGGGCCTAGCTCCTGTGTTTGTGCGGAACTGCGACTAGCTTCGTCGTATTGATAGTTGGAACGCATAGACTTCACCGATGCAGGGAGCTTGGCTATGCTTCTAAGATTAATTGTAAATGCGTTTGTGTATATGAGCTTCAGTCTTCCGTCTACGGTCTTCCGTCTTCGGTCTTCCGTCTTCGGTCTTCGGTCTTCGCTTTGCTTACACCCACCCACAGACCCTGGCGGAGGAGATTTATGTTGGTCAGCATGGAGATCAAGGTGTGAGAAGTAGGAATCCGTTGACACCTCAGTCTCCGGTTGTTCTTGGTCAGCATGTTGACCATAGTGTGAGAGAGTATGGTGACCAGAGTGTGAATGTTAGGAATCCGTTGAGACCTCAAAAGTCTCCGGTTGTTTCGGGTCAGCATGTAGACCGTTGTGTGCATGATCAGTCTCTTAGGCCTAGCTAGTTTGTCTCCATTTCATGTTGGTGATAGTATTACACCAGGTGTAAGTAAAACATTTCGTCCTGTATTGTCACCTGTTTACATTTCCGGCGGTAGAAACGCCGAGGTAATTGAGGGTACAAGTTCGGATAGAGTGAATGTGGGTAGGGGAAATATCCCCAGTGAAGCTGTTAGAACAGCTGGTAGAGGCAATGAGCCGTTGATCGATCTGGGTGTGGAAGTGTCAGGTAGCCTGAGGGAAAGGGATGGTGTGCATGCCACTCAAAAGGGAGTAGGGCATTCGCAGTCAGGGACTGCAAGTGTGTTTTTGTGTTTCTTTTTTCTGTATTATATATGTGTTTTGTGGTAATTGTGTTTTGTTAATATAAGTCTCTGTAAAGGGGTGTCAACGTACAAAAGCTCCCTGGAGCTTCTTGTTGTCACTCCTCAGTCTCTTCAGTACCCTGTACATACAAATAATTCATTACATATTTCTCTATATGAAAGACTGAAATAAAGTTCTATGAAATTGAAATTGAAATTTAAAAATTTTCAGTCCGGGACTGACAATGCACGAATGGAAGGTGTAACTGACCAGGGTGTCAGGAAAATGATGGGCAATTTCCCTTCCAGGGCCCAAAAGATTGGCATTTCAAATGGAAAACGCGCGATCAACGACAGGCCTTCGAGTGACTTTGTGTCACGTGATACCCATGGAGGTAGCTACATGGCTAAATTTGTCAACCTCACTTGTGCAGAGAGTTCGCCCTCCGTAAGTCCCCGGAGAAATATTGCATTCAGTGAAAATAGGCCAAGAGACAATAATTTTAGAATTCCGGGGCATCGTGCATTTAATCCTTACATGTGTAGAGAACAGGCAGAGCCCTGTGATAACGAGTACTCATCCCGAGGAGGTATTAGTCGTAGGGGCGTAAATGGTAATCACACCCCTGATCATAAAGTTAGTGGTGGTGTTTATAAGCCTTTACCTAGGGACCACTCTAACTGGGATAAAACATACCCAAGTAGGGGCAATAAAGATAACACCTTTCAGGACGGTGGGAATTTCGCTTACCCTACCGCCGAAAATAGGGGTGCAGTACCGAATAGGGCAGAGGTAAGAGTGAGTGGAAGGACTATATTGTTCAGTTCGAACTGATAGCTGATCTAAATATGTATGTGTAGACAGTGCAGTGAAAATAGCTATTGAATATGAAGCGTTCCGACAAGCAAATCAGCAGAAATATTTCAAAACTATAGCAATCCGAGTAGTTTCAGGCCCCTCCAAGGACGATCGTAAAAATAAGACCAACAACGATCCCCAATTGGATAGAGTTGTTGAAACGATGGTTAACACAATAAAAGAAAGTTTCAAAAAACTTCAGGAAAGTAAAGATTTCAATCCTCAGAGAAAGGAAAATAAGTGGAAGAAAAATGGCAAAACGTGTTACAATTGCCAAGAAACAGGCCATTTTGCTCGCGATTGCCCGAAGCCGAAAACAGGGCAGAGCGTGACTGCTAAGGCAGAGTCGGAAAACTAGTAGGCGTCGAGCCAGCGGGTCGTGGGTCGGCGGATAGTGACAATAGTAAGAGACGCCACATGCTCTCTCTTAGGGAGGAGTCGCGTAGGAACCAAATTGATGGGTTTTATGTAAATGTAGAGGTACAGGATACAACACAGAAATTTTTAATTGACACTGGGGCAAGTATTACGGTGATTAGGAGGGAAATTTTCGAAGGAATTGCCGAAGGCAATAAACCATACTTCGAGGGAAATAATGAGTCCTTATGCATGGTGGATGAGAGCCGTATACCGTTAGTAGGGTGTAGTATGTTCTCATTAAAGATAGGAGATTTTGCGGCAAAGCACAAGGTTTGGGTCGCAGACATTCAAGCTGACGGTATCCTGGGTTGTGATTTCCTTAATCGATACGAGTGTCAGCTAGACTTAGGTAAAGGGGAACTCAGACTTGCAAACGAGTTGATTCACTGTTTAGCAGAAGATTCTGTCGAAAACTCATGTAAACTACTGAATAGAATTACAGTATGTGAGACTTTCTGTATCAATCCCGGCCAAGAAGTTATAGTGCAGGGAAAACTTAAGAATCCCCTAAAGGAGGGAGAAGTAATTGTGAAACCGTACGAAAAGTTCACCACAAAGTATTCCGTCATGGTGGCCAAAGTAGTGGCCAGCCCTCAAAATCAGACCGTCCCGGTCAGAATGATTAATTTGGATTCAGTTCCAGTTCCGGTGTATAAAGGCTCGACTGCAGCGACATGCGAGCCGGTTGAGGAAATAGCAGCAGTAGAGTTAGACCCTGCTGACCTTGAAGCCTCACCAGAGAAGCAAGAAGAACTGCCCCCTCATGTCTTAATGTTGTATCAGTCCCTAAAAGAATCGCTTGACGAAAACCAGAAGACACTTGTTTCGTCACTTCTAAAAAAGCATGAAAGTGTGTTTGCTAGAAACAAGGACGACCTGGGTCGCACAAATGACGTCAAGCATAAGATACCTACGAAGGATGTTCCTCCGATTAAGCAACAAGCTAGGAGGTTACCTCTTAACAAAAGAGAAGAGGCGGCTGCGGAGATTTCTAATATGTTAAAAAGGGGTGTAATAGAACCTTCCCAGGGCCCGTGGGCTTCCCCTGTGGTTTTGGTAAAGAAGAAAGATGGGTCAACCCGCTTTTGCGTAGATTATAGACGGCTAACCGATGTTACTATTAAAGACAGTTACCCTATCCCTCGGATAGATGATTCATTAGATACTTTGGGGGGTTCGTCCTGGTTTTCGACCCTTGATCTCGCTAGTGGCTACTGGCAAGTGGAAATGGACGAATCAGACAAAGAGAAAACAGCGTTTGTTTCCCAGTCCGGTTTGTTTCATTTTTGTGTTCTTCCTTTCGGCCTTTCTTCAGCAGGGGCCACATTTGAAAGGCTCATGGAGAAAGTTTTATCGGGGCTGCAGTGGCAAACATGCCTTGTATATTTAGATGATGTTATTATTTTCGCAAAAACGTTCGACGAGCACATCGCTCGACTTGATCAAGTCCTTACGAGACTAAAATCTGCCGGCTTGAAATTGTCACCTAAAAAATGTCACCCATTTAGGCAAAAGGTTGCTTTTCTTGGACATGTGGTCTCCAAGGACGGAGTGTCTACTGACACCTCAAAAGTAGCCGCAATTGTAATTGGCGAAGGCCGAATTGCGTCCGCGATGTAAGAAAATTTTTAGGCTTATGTTCCTACTATAGAAGGTTTGTGAAAAATTTCGCCCAAACTGCAAGTCCGTTGCATCGACTTACTGAAAAAGGCAGACAGGTTATGTGGACCGAAGAATGTGAAAAGGCATTTGATGAGTTAAAACATGTTCTGACTTCGGCACCAGTTTTGGCCTTTCCCACCCCCACAGACAAGTATATTTTAGATACTGATGCAAGCTCAGATAGTCTGGGTGCAGTTCTTTCTCAAATACAGGGAGGTGAGGAGAAAGTTATTGCCTATTTTAGTAAGTCTTTCAGTAAACCCGAAAGGAGGTACTGTGTAACAAGAAAGGAGCTATATGCCATTGTTGCCTCTGTAAAGCATTTTCATCATTACTTGTACGGTGCAAACTTTTTAGTAAGAACCGATCATAGCGCTTTGCGCTGGCTTTTGACCTTTAAACACCCTGAAGGCCAAGTGGCTCGTTGGCTGGAGGTATTGGGCACATACAACTATGAGATTGAGTATCGCCCAGGAAACAAACATGGAAACGCAGACGCCCTTTCCAGACGCCCGTGCATAGATTGTAGGCATTGCCTCCGCTTGGAAGAAAAAGAGGCTTTAAACCAAATTGGGGAGTCGGAATTTGACAGTGTTAATTTTAACTGTGAGAAACTTTGCCCGAAGGCAGCACCTATAACACATTTCTCGAGAGTAGTTACACGCAGTCAAGCTAAGGAGTCACACCCTGTGAGTGATTTAACTAGTAATGCCAACGAGGCAGATTGTCAGGGGGCCGTAGCAAAAACAAAGGCGGACGAACCCCCTATCACTGAGGGTAGTAACGCAGAAAAGGGGCAAGATGTGACAACTAAGACTGTAAACGAAAGTCAAAATGATGAGGAGGAAGGGTCAGATGGCCCAGGGATTTGCCAGTGGAGTGTAGAAGACATAAAAAGGGCGCAGAGAGAAGATGTGGATATTTGTCAAGTTATTGACTGGAAATTAATTTCCCAGTCTAAACCCAGTTGGACGCAACTCTCATCAGAGAGCAGGGCGGTCAAAACCTACTGGGGTTTGTGGGACGTTTTGGTCTTGAAGGACGGCGTCCTTTACCGTCGTTGGGAGTCTCATTCAGGGGATGAGAGTGTGTTGAAATTAGTTGTACCGGCGGGTCTGCGTAACGAAATTATGTCCCAACTGCACAATAACTCTGCTCACCTCGGGGTAAAGAAAACCCAAAAGGGTGTACAAGATAGATTTTATTGGGCGGGGTACCATAAAGACATAGAGAGGTGGTGTCGCCAATGCGAGAATTGTGCTTCTAGGAAAGGCCCGGTCAGGGCGCATAAAGGGCACATGAAAACGTATAACGTTGGTGTGCCCATGGAGCGGGTGGCCATGGACATTTTAGGGCCCTTACCTGTTACAGGCCGGGGTAACAGATATATCTTGTGCATAGCCGATTACTTCACTAAATGGACCGAGGCTTTCCCATTGCCTAATCAAGAGGCGGAAACAGTCGCCAGAGTATTTGTGGAACAATTTGTGACTAGATTCGGTGTTCCCCTGCAGCTTCATACTGATCAGGGCCGAAATTTTGAGTCAAGTTTGTTGAAAGAGGTGGCGGGCCTCTTGGGCATTGGGAAGACCAGGACCACGGCTTTCCATCCTCAATCGGATGGAATGGTGGAACGGTTTAACAGGACGCTGGAAGCCATGTTGTCCACTGTTGTGTCGGATAACCAGCAGGACTGGGACCTCTGGTTACCGTTCTTCCGTTCATGAAAGTACCCAGGAAACCCCCAGTGAAATGATGCTTGGGAGAGAGATGAATTTACCAATTGACCTTATGGTTCCCCCTCCCCCGGGGGAAGGATTTTTGAGTGTTAATTACGTGAATGAGTTGCGAAGTAAATTCCGCAAAGTGCACGATATTGCTAGGGTAGCCGCAAAGAAAGCCTCGGAGAGACAGAAAAGAACTTATGACCTCTCCAGTAACACCAAACTATACCAGGTAGGTGACCAAGTGTGGCTGTATACCCCTACTAAGAAGAAAGGTCTTTCCCCAAAGTTGCAAAGGTTCTGGGATGGTCCGTTCACTGTTTTGCATCGACTATCAGATGTTACCTATAGGATTAGAAAGTCGGCTCAGTCCAAGCCCAAAGTAGTCCATCACGATAGGCTCAAACCCTTTGAGAGTGCGTAACTACCTCTCTCGTGGTAATTCAGGGCAGTTCCACAAAATTTGTGAGCGTCCAGTTCCCTTTCCAAGGTGAAATAATTTTACAGCTTAAAGTGGGGAGTCACTATTTAAGTCCCTCCAAGGCTACTCCCTGGTTATTGGTGATTCGTTTCGCACCTGTAAACACCACGATTTTTGATTTAAGAAAAAGTAGACACAGGCCCGTGCTCACATTGTAGGTTTTCAAGAAATGGATGGAATGTTACCTTTGTCGGACGAGTTTCCCGACAAAGAGGCAGCTGAGAAGCCATGTATTTAGCTGCAAGTCAAGGCTTCATAGGGGAAGGGGCAAACGAGTTGGCACGGGGCTAGGAAAGAGACCATCGAATTATGTTAGGCAACCGAGCAAGTCTACTCAGCCACCACAAAAGCAACCACGGTTTGAGGACAGAAACCCGTCGGAAGCTACCTCAGATTGGGTGGATATGCCTCCATCGCCCTTCGACCCACTGGCAGCCCTAATGGAAGACGCCTATGCAACGGGGGACGAAACCATAAGCACAACCTCAGGGGGGGACTTTGTTTGCCTCCATCGCCCTTCGACCCACTGGCAGCCCTAATGGAAGACGCCTATGCAACGGGGGACGAAACCATAAGCACAACCTCAGAGGGAGACTTTGTTTCGGAAGGGGAGCCCTTGGGTGCGCCGATCCCCCAGCAAGAACCAGACCCTACTCCGCTAGATCTATCATCACAGCGCCAGCCGAGCACCAGCCCCAAGACCATCAGTGAGGATGAATTGGCCCGGCTACGCAGGCTTTTATTCACCCAACAAATACCGGTAGAGATTAGTGCCAGGGTGATACACGTCGGTATGGGGGTCCTCTACCGTAAGGAGGTTCATACGGTCAAGTATCCAGACGGGACAGTGTGGAACACCGAAAGGGAAGGGTTCGAAATGCCAACTACAGCTTTTCCGTCTGCCTTCCAGGAAGCTCAAACGACTCACGTAGGGGTCCAGACCACGCCAGGCCAAGGGACAAGCCCGGACACCGAGGGAACGAAAGGAACCCACGTGCTTACCGAGGATAATTGTTAACCGGACTGAAGATATTGTCAATTCTTGTGAACACTCAAATGGTGCGCTTTTGTATCTGGAGGACCAAAAGTTGTGCATTCGACATTTTGTGTTTTATTTGGACAATTAAGTGTACGTTTCTATGGACCGTTGTTATCGATCAATTTTATGTTTTCTCTTGGACACTTATTCGTTGCAAGGATATTCTGTGTTGGTGAGATCTATTCGCATTTTTATGCAGAACTTTAGCGAAGTTTAATTTTTCTGTGGACTGTTTTGCCCAATTTATGTGTGTCGGACTGCAGGATATTTTTATCGTGTTTCTAATGATTCTGTGTTTCATAAAATGTATTGGTTTTTCACTCGGAATAACAGCGGTATGTGAAGAGGAGCGTAAGTTAATCCATTTTGAATGAAGAATGCTTGTTTTTGTTAACATCTAGGTGTGACCTAGTCGCTTCCCAAATTGCAGCTCGTGCCGTAGCTGTTCCGTCGCTTGAGCGCTGGAAGATCACATCTTGACTAGAATTACGTACGTTAGATCTGATTCTTTCATCATGTTATGACCTCGTTAGCCAACTTGTAAGGTCAGTAAAGCCTTACTGTATTTGGTTCACTATGAGATGGTGCATTCATTCTATCAATTACTTGTAAGTGAAAAGAGATACGATTTGTTAATGTAATCCTCGACGGAAAGAGGGCAAGGTGTAAGGACGTCAAGACAACTGTGTTACGGTTTGTCTGGAGTGGTGAAATTTTGTATAGTGTGAAATAGTTGATAACTTTCGCTAAGGCAAGTGTCAAAACGTTATCAGTTTACTCTCGTGTCAGTTTTAGTGGCATTTTTAATTTTCAGTATTGTAGATACTTGGGTAGTTTTAGAGTTGCGTAGCTTGGGGACAAGTTATGTACTAGGGAGGGGATGGTGTAATGCGGTTAGGCATTTGTTAGGGCGCCCTCCATTTTTCTCTGTTTATAATAAGTGACGTATCTCTCCACGTGACCTGTACCGACAGTTTCACTGAAGGGGTTCAGTGGCGAGGTCCGTCAGTCTGCAATCCCCAACTGAAGTGTTCGGCTGAGTCGAGTGTTGGCTCCGACCAGTGTGGTCGTACGTTTGTATAGTCCTGTACATATCGTCTTTTATTGTACCGTCTTTGCTCTTACTTTCTGCTCCGTTACTTTATTATTGAAGTGCTACCAATAATAAGTCTTGTTTTTACCGTATTTAATCGTTGTTGTTGTATTTTGCCTGGTCATTGTCTGCGTGATTTATTCTGGCCACTCATCGCCATAAAACCCTGCCTCCAGTCTGTGGAAATCTATACCTCAGTTCTCCTCTAAGTAAATTGTACTGGTGCCGCCGGAAGGACACACCGATTTGGCGTTACAGTATGAACATCACAAATCCAGTTTAGCCAGACTTTAAAACACAACCCCGATTACTACATAAAGCGAAAAACTAGAAATGCAAAATGCGCCCGCACACTGTAACGCATTTGGGAGGTTTATGATCGTAACTTTTCGATATGCCCCGCTGATTTTTCATAGCGATGAGCTGAACGAAAGACAAAGAGACTCCACTGGCTCCATCGAGGGCTCTTTAAGCCCTGCTAGTGTGTTGACTGAAAAAATTCCTTGTGTTACTCTACACGTCATCTGGACTTAGTAGGCTAACTTTTTGAAACTAGCCTTGATTCATGTGTAAAGTCAAAGAGAGACGAAATGCAGGAATAAGCCAACTTTGGGAGGCCCTCTCCCCAAATACCCCATTAAGGGGGTTGAAATTCCTATAGTGTCACTCTACACGTGTGTGAAGTTGAGGGCGGCGGTGGCTTGTCGGGAGTGGCCTTGACACTGGCAGACAAAACAAAACTCACCCCCTCATAAACATCAGTCTGGACTTAGTCATTTTTTGAAAAGCGATTCACGTGTAAATTCAAAGGGAGACGAATTGCAGGAATAAGCTAACTTTGGGGTCCCCTCCCCCAAACGAACAGAGATATCCCTCATAAGGGGGTGGGGGGGGGGGTAAGTGTAATGTTATGTCTGTTACTAGGAAGCATAACCCAATAATCTATAATTACACTCTTAATGGGGCTAATCTGACGAGGGTTGATTCAATTGGGTGACTATCACTAAGAATCTCAGCTTGGGCAAACATAGTCCAACTTGTTTGTAATAAGGGAAATACGATCTTAGGCCTATTACGCAGGAATCTCTCATTTTGTTCCAAAGATGTCAAATTGGCGGCCTATAAAGGTTTACTAAGGCCCTTGTTGGAGTATGCTTGTTCCGTCTGGGATCCACATCAGATTTCACTCCAAGATAGATTGGAGGGAGTACAAAAAAGATCTGCCAGGTTTATAACCAGCGAGTAGGCTTTCGACAAGTTGGCTCTATGACCGCACTCCTCAAAGATCTAGGTCTAGAGACTTTGTCTGACCGCCGGAGACGTTGCAGACTTATTATTTTTGCCAAAGGTATTTATGGTTAAGCTAACGTCCCTCCGTCTAATCTTTGTAAACCTACGCGTTGTTCTCGTAACATGCATGCTTTGCACTTTCGGTCCCCCCCCCCCCTTTTTTTGCTAGGACTAATTGTTTCAAGTACAGTTTTGTCCCTAATACTATTCGGGATTGGAATAACCAGCTCCCAGAGAGTCTTATTGCGGGGGGCCATACTGGTCACCCCAAGCCGGTGGATTTCATTACGAACTCTTTGAGGGCCTGATCACACGGCACGTACGCGTATAAATGTCCTTTTGGGAGAAGAAGAAGAAGAAGAAGAAGAAGAAGAAGAAGAAGAAGAAGAAGAAGAAGAAGAAGAAGAAGAAGAAGAAGAAGAAGAAGAAGAAGAAGAAGAAGAAGAAGAAGAAGAAGAAGAAGAAGAAGAAGAAGAAGAAGAAGAAGAAGAAGAAGAAGAAGAAGAAGAAGAAGAAGAAGAAGAAGAAGAAGAAGAAGAAGAAGAAGAAGAAGAAGAAGAAGAAGAAGAAGAAGAAGAAGAAGAAGAAGAAGAAGAAGAAGAAGAAGAAGAAGAAGAAGAAGAAGAAGAAGAAGAAGAAGAAGAAGAAGAAGAAGAAGAAGAAGAAGAAGAAGAAGAAGAAGAAGAAGAAGAAGAAGAAGAAGAAGAAGAAGAAGAAGAAGAAGAAGAAGAAGAAGAAGAAGAAGAAGAAGAAGAAGAAGAAGAAGAAGAAGAAGAAGAAGAAGAAGAAGAAGAAGAAGAAGAAGAAGAAGAAGAAGAAGAAGAAGAAGAAGAAGAAGAAGAAGAAGAAGAAGAAGAAGAAGAAGAAGAAGAAGAAGAAGAAGAAGAAGAAGAAGAAGAAGAAGAAGAAGAAGAAGAAGAAGAAGAAGAAGAAGAAGAAGAAGAAGAAGAAGAAGAAGAAGAAGAAGAAGAAGAAGAAGAAGAAGAAGAAGAAGAAGAAGAAGAAGAAGAAGAAGAAGAAGAAGAAGAAGAAGAAGAAGAAGAAGAAGAAGAAGAAGAAGAAGAAGAAGAAGAAGAAGAAGAAGAAGAAGAAGAAGAAGAAGAAGAAGAAGAAGAAGAAGAAGAAGAAGAAGAAGAAGAAGAAGAAGAAGAAGAAGAAGAAGAAGAAGAAGAAGAAGAAGAAGAAGAAGAAGAAGAAGAAGAAGAAGAAGAAGAAGAAGAAGAAGAAGAAGAAGAAGAAGAAGAAGAAGAAGAAGAAGAAGAAGAAGAAGAAGAAGAAGAAGAAGAAGAAGAAGAAGAAGAAGAAGAAGAAGAAGAAGAAGAAGAAGAAGAAGAAGAAGAAGAAGAAGAAGAAGAAGAAGAAGAAGAAGAAGAAGAAGAAGAAGAAGAAGAAGAAGAAGAAGAAGAAGAAGAAGAAGAAGAAGTGCGTTCTATGCTGCCAACATATTTTGAACTGTTAATGCTGGCATTGACAAAATTTTGTACGTGTATTACTGTATTTACCACACTAATATATGTACACCAGTGCAAACTGTTGCCGGTGTGGCAGTTTTTTGGTCCCCTGTCCAATGGGACCAAAAAACTGCAGTTGTACAGTTTTTTGGTCCTAGGACAAAAAAAGCTAGTTTTTTGGGTCTGGGGTAGGACAAAAAAAGCTAGATGTTTTGGTCCGGGTCTAGTTTTTTTTTTGTCCCACGAAATAGAAGCTTTTTTGCTCTGCTTCAATGATCGATTTTGTACGGTGGCCGAGAGGGGACAACAAAAAATGGTGACTTTTTGTTTTTGTTCGCATCTCAATTTTCTTAGGATTCTGAGTTGTTTAGTCAGAATTCTGAGACAATTAAGATGCCGACAAAAAAAAAATTCACATTCTTTTTTTGGTGGTTCTTTCCCGGCCAAATACTATAATAACAAATTGTGTGACCAAATACAAAATATTACAGGACCGCAGTGACGCGATTCTGGCGAATCTTGAGCGGACAAAATAATTGTGAGGATGGGGGGGGGGGCGTTGGCGGACTAAAATATATCCACATTCTTTTTTTTTACGATGAGGCTGTGGTATTGGGGAAATAAATAGGGAACACCAGTTTAAGCAAAACGAGAGAGAACAAGTGGCGTGCCCCTGATTGATAGGTGACACCCAGGGTTAATAACCGCCTCTTTTAGTTCACTGAATGAGTGTCATCCTGGTGTGGGGATTAAGGGTGCCGTAGGGATACATGGAAGGTACCGGTTCCTGTGCTATCAGAGATAATGGGAACTGATTTATCAGTATCATTGTCATATTCTCATTCCTAGCTAAAGGTCCTTTTGAAGCAGGCGAACGCAACGCATTAAAATATATAAAATTTTCATACCCGCAAGATCCATGGACGTCACCAAGGGAGGGGGGAGTTACGAACGACCCTCCTGTGCTTTTTTACATAAACGTTGAAAGTATGTACCAAAAGTCGAAAAAGGGATTTCTTCTGTCATTGAAAAGTGTAAATTTCTTTTGAAATGTTAAATGCCTAATCTCGCTGCACTGCATGTAGATCGAGTCCCCCAGATGACTATTTTACCCCTTAATTTTTGTAAAGAGCCGTCCGATGGCAAGTCCTATTGGATGTATGTAGCTACACCTTTCCATAGTATTATGATCATATAGCTAATAGTGCTTTTCATGAAATACCTTTAAAATATGTATTTTAACAGAACAACCATTTTTATTGAAACCATATTAGAGCGATATGTTCATCTCTTGAATTCTGTTCATTTTGGGTGAGTAAACTGCTTCATGCCAGCATAGGCTCATTTTACATAAACACTAAAACGAAAGTGCACCTGCGGGATATTTCAAATTGACTTAAAATCTCAATGAAGTGGTGGTACCGATATTTAAGGGATAAGTCGCATTTATAATAAATAATAAACCGTCTAGACTCCAAGTTGGCAAAATAAGGGTCGAGGCGAAGTCGAGTCCATTATGTTGCTATTTTGGAGTCAAGACGGCTTATGAGACAGTAATGATGAGACAAATGTGGTTTATTCCTACCACTGAAAATGTGTGAAAAACTTTACCTTTATCACTTTCTTTACGTTTATTGACCGTGAGCAGTGAAACAACAGATCTCTGCTCAACCAATCAGAATGCAGGATTACCAACAACGGACGGTAGAGCTGGGAGCATTGAAAATTTACTTCCTTTTTCCATGCATACGTATCAAACTGAGTGATGACTAAATCATTTTTCTAAGTCTCAGCTAACTTCTTTTGTTTTTCCCCCAATTGTTGCTGGGCGTTTTCAATTTTTTACCTTTCCATTTCCTCTTTCAATGGAATAAATGACACTATTTTCTAGGTCTTGAAGGAGAATGGTTGAAGATAACAACCAAGTGCATTGGTAAAATCGCATTGTGCACAAATTACTGTTCTGTTTTATAGAGCCTAATATCTTAAGTAGTGCGCTGTTCATTGCAGATTTGCAGTAGCGTAACCAGACTTTTTCAGTTGGGGGTCTGAGGAGGGGGGGGGGCAAAGGTTGATGTCGGGGAAGGGGCAAGCAGGAATAACACTTTCTAAGCGGAGCGCCATCATTGGTCGGCGCATAGTGTACAGAGAAAATTTTGGCTAAAAATGCCTCTCAGATTGCGGAAATGGAACTTCTCAGTGTCTTCGGCCCTGTTAATTTCAGCTAAATATCCCTTATTTTTGAAACACATGGTTGGAAATTTATACTTCCACTATGAATGTTTACTACATGCCAAAGAGGGACCTGTTTGACAGCTAGAGTCTAAATAGGGTGGTCGAAAAGGTTCTCCACTGCGTCAAAGCGTCGTTTGTTACTCCGTTTATTGCACCAGCTGGCCATTTAACTGTTTTATACTTGAAAATAGTCTTACCATGCATGCCTTAAAGGCCAAATTCTCTCACTCCAAACAGTACCAATGCTCCTAACCTTCTAACTTAGCCCCTCCCGCAATTGTCTGAAATTAATCCTCATCCAGACACAATCTCAGCCTGGTTTATTGCTTCAGGGTGAGTATGTATGTAATCAAAACACTCTCGCCGCAGTTAATGCTGTGCAATACAAGCTTTGGTGTCTTGCATTGTTTTGCTCTGCACTGTTTGAATTAGCAGTCAATCAAAATGCCGAGCCAATTGAGTCGGAGTTTCTGTTACCCCACACAAGAAGTGTAGTTTGGGGTCAGAGGATTGGTCCTTTGATTTAAACTACGAAAATCTAAAACCTGCACATCAATTATGTTTAATTAATCACACACATGTCAAGAAAAACAAATGCAAAATTTCTCAATTGAATGACTCATGGTTTTTATTTGTATAAAGTTTGATTTATGCCTAATCAAAATCATGATTTGCCACTCTAAGTTTCCATTGAAATTGCTATTGTATGGAGACCTTAAGGGGGATTTGCTTGCTTTTAAAATCAACTGTATGCTTTTACTCTCTTGTTTTGGTCTTGACTTTTGCCAAGTAAAGAAATAAAACCAGGGCTATTTCTTTCTGTCTTAAGAAAAAATATATTAGTAGGAACAAAACAAAGAAAATTTTAGTAACTACTGTACAATATCTTGACTCATTTGTAAAACTTCTACTTCCACCCTACCCCACACAGCACACACATGCATAAAAGATGTCTATGGCTACGCTAGCTACAATCCTCGACAAAAATACATGGGACCAGGGAGTTGCAAGTCCCTGATGGGACAAACCCCGATCCCGTATCAAGGTTAAAGTTTCAGGACGCCTTGGGCCGCCACAAGATTGAATGGGGGCGTGATGGGGGATAATGATCCTGTTTTGCTTGTTTTTCCCACCTTTTTTTTGTCGAGGATTGTTGCCTAATACAAGTTAATTGTCAATTTCTTGTGTTTGGAGACGCACAGAAAAATTAATGAATGAAAATGGTTAGGCGGTGGCATTATCTAATACTACGCATGCAGTCCCTTGTTTCAATTTTGAATTTTAGGCGTTCTTAACCCTTTACCGTTGTGCTCCATTCGGGCATATTTGCGGACGTAGCACGCCCCTCATCAGCTTCCGTAGGCTATTGACCCCGTGAGTCCCGTGACCTTAAACTATTGTCTCTCTGTCGTTGTTGTGGCCGAATTTTCAAGTGACATTAGTGACATACATGACATACATAATGCCAGAGGAACAATGTTTATCAGGACGCAAAAAGTCTGGGGAGTCTGAACAACATCGGGGGGGGGGGGGGGGGGCTTGGCCCGCCCTAGGCACTCTGTTGCCACGCGACTGACTTCAAAGTATCTGCGGCCTTAAATTCTACCCCATCTTACCAGGGAGGTGTAACTAGATCACACCTCCCTGTTCGCACAAAGATGCTACCTTTCTAACTACAAGACAGGATATCCGTTAAGAACGCATAATGAGGAAGTTCGACCACCGCTGCCATGCATTTACCAATAAAAGAGTTGTCTACGAAGGAACCCAGTGAATATCCACACAAAAAATTGAATGAATCTTATGCAAGCGATTTGTCAGGTCTTTGGGGTTTTCACTTAGCCTACAACTGAGAGTTTCCACAGTTTAGCATTTTCATTAGTATGCCACCTTTGGGTAATTGTGGGCTAGGAATCTCTGCAAGTGCCCTGTACACACATCGCAAAACCGGCCTGCCGTTACGGCAAAACCAGGATAATATCTGAGTTGAGTTTGAGTTTATTTCCACAGTTTAAATACGAAATGATACAACATTTAAACAAGGCGGTGGAGGAGGACTGAGGAAGTAAAGCTTATGCTAGTAGACCCCTTTACAAAAAGAAAAAAAACAAAAACAAAAAACAAAACCAAAAACAAATAAAAAAAAAAAAAACCCAAATCATAGTCCCATACACACATAATATGGACAAAGAACAGTACCATGGAGGCATTATTTTTTCCCGCCAGTCGTTCCTTTAGCCCGCATGAGTACAGTGCACCCGGACCGAAGTACATAGACGACAG
Source organism: Holothuria scabra (assembly GCA_037179385.1). NCBI lineage: Eukaryota > Metazoa > Echinodermata > Holothuroidea > Aspidochirotida > Holothuriidae > Holothuria > Holothuria scabra. Next base: position 30,526,455 of record CM074200.1, read on the forward strand.
AAAATAGGTCTATTGTGCCTGACCACCCTAAGGTGGAATAAAAATGAAACCACAGGGAAAAAACTAGAGAACAAGTGAGAACGAATTACCCTAAAAGTTATAGTGGTGCCCAATTTGACTGGCATTGTTCTGTTAAGATCGCGCAAAATGTGGGTTCGTTATTAATTCAAAACTTTACATGCGAAAAAGGGCATTATTTCATTTTATCGTAATAAAGTTGTGAACATATAGAGGGTCCCGGTTCCACGAAAAGGCCATCCTTGCAAGTAACGTACCCATCCCAACCATAGCCCCACCTTATAGAAATAAATTATCTGACATTTTCGGGGCTTTGGAGCCCCTGTGACAATTTGCCCCCGGCTCATCGGAAGCATGGTGATAGAATGGACCCACCCCTACATGAATCATCCCCATAGTCCGGCGAAACATTTTTGAAATATTTACCATAATGACCGTTGAAAGTCGCAATGCCAAAATGCCCGTTGAAAGTACTAGCAATTTGTACGCTATATATATATGCTAAGCAAATTTTCGGACCTTTTCGGGGCTGTGGTGCCCCAGTACCAATTTCCCCCGGTCAGCAGAAGCATAGTGATAGAACGGACTCACCCCTACATGAATCACCCTCGATATCCCCCAAACCATTTTCGAAATGTTTTCGAAAATGACCATTGAAAGTTCGAAGAAACCCTCCGACCGTCGAGATGGCACTTATCAACTTCCGTACAGCCGGTATTTGGTTCGCTCCACAGCGTAGCGTTATCGTTTGCTGTCCGCTCAGTAGTGCACTGAGTAGGTTGCGGTGAGTTGTATTGGTACGTATTCGTGCATCTTTGTTCGGAGTGTGAACTCTGCACTTACGTGCGTGTATAGTGTCCGTATGCCTCACGGACCATTTCAGCTAGCATCTGACCAAAAAGCCGAGCGCATAGCCAGATTTTTCTGTCCTAGGACAGCTTCCCCAAAAAACTACGTCACCGGCCCGTCGTCGGCGTTACCTTCTTACACTTGATGCTGACGAACCTTCACCTTGTACTGCGGTAATTATTTTGAAAACAGGTTTGGTGATGAACTTAGGCCTAGTAAATTTCTGGAGAATTTGTTCGTTTTACCGATCGTGCCATGATTATTCCGACTGTTGTCAGGGCTATGCAAAGGCCAGTGTAACTATGATGAAATGATTTTTGGGTTAAGGCTACTATAACGTTAGTACTATGCTATATGTCTTGGCCCATTTCCGCGAGAAAAAAATATTCTGTAGTGCTGAGTGTAGCTAGGCCTAACGTTACTGCAGTCCAGTCCTAGACGGATCCGGACAGTCAAGTGATGATCCGATTTTTTGTCGGGCATACGCCTAACTGGGATCCATTTCTGTCCAGATTTCAGATTCATTCCAGCACGTTTGACTCCACCAGGAGTGTTGTGCAGTATTTTTCCAGATCCAGTAAAACAGGTCAGGTACCGTATTTGCAGAGGCCGCGGAGCCAACATTGAAGTGCGCAGGCTAATCATCGAAGCGGCCCAATATGGCAATATGTCCAATATAATAAATGCAGTTTAAGGTGGTGGAGATGGCTCGGTGGTTTGAGCGTACTGCCTTGCATACTGAAGGTCCCCGGATCAAATCCCGGTGGAACCACTTGGAAATTTTCCGGGGTCTAAAAATTAACTTGTTCAGCATAGCTGTTCACAGTGATGCTGAGGGGGTTTAAAAAAATTGGTGAATTACAAAATTGGGTATTTGGTTGTCCGTTTCAGGAAGTTGTCCGTTTCAGGAAGTTGTCCGACTCAGGAAGGTGTCCGCTTGCTCAGTTCAGCTGTTGAGCAGTGGTGCAGAGCAAGTATAACCTCCACCCCCTCCAGCCTTTGGGAAAGTGGCGAAAGACTGGGGATACGCTCACGTCCGTCGGATGGGGACGTTAAATGGCGGTCCCGGGAGCAGGATTGGGAGCTATTAGTACACGCCTGCCTCGTTACCTCTGAGCACTAGTCGAAAAGAGAAGGCGAAGTTCGCCGGTGTTCATCCACACTCACTCTGGCATTGGATCTTCGAAGAGTTAATTGATTTGGGCCTGGACTTCAGGGCATCTTATGGGGCTTTGGCCCTCCTTTGCCCTTCAACCTGTTATGTTATGTTATGTTATGTTAAGGCAGCCCACAGCAAAAAGTGAGGGGGCTAAAGTAGGGCCTAACCGATGTGGTTTTTCACTGCCGATCCGATGTCCGATGTTTTTTCCCCAACATCGGCCGATATCCGATCCGATATTTTCGTCACCCCGCCGTATCTATGCGTTTAGGCCCACAATTTTTCCCCATTTACTAGAAGGTCTAGATTTCCTTGTTGTAACTATAAGCAATGCCTCTTTATGTACATTGCCCGTGCATTTACTCCAATTTAAAGTCATCTTTAAAATGTTTAATAGTTTGCAAATAAGTATGAATTTAATCAAGACTGTGACTGAACTGATCACCTGAAATTATATTTGAGTTTGAATTTTGGTTGTACTCTATTTAATTAAGTTGAAATTTTCACCGGTGCGAAGGCCGATCATGCTGATGTACAGTAGTGTTAATTCTCAGATCAGTGTATGCTACAACGTACACTAACTTTAAAATCTGCATGCAAGCTACAGTAATTTATACCGTAGCAACGGGCGCGCCAACACTGCAAGTCCGTTCTTTTTTATGTAGAAACTTGCAGACAAGATGTACTGCGTGTCCTATATATTCTGCAAGAATCTGTAACAAATCTGTCTAAACCCTACCATGCGTACTGTAATACTAACGGCGATTTTCTAAAATTCACAATATGGGACGCTACCTCGAGTATACCGAAATGAAAACCAAACCTTGAAATAAGATCGAGCCTTGAATTGGCCGATATAATGGTTTATTGTGTCAATATTATGCAAATGAACACTTTCCCACTACATGTTTAGTGCCAAGATATGACTGCAATGATTTCGTAAATATTGACGATAATTAAAGACACCAGGATTGTTGGTTTGTTTCTTCACCACGACGCAAATTAACCTCGTGTTATGTTTGAAATAATAGGATGTAACTACCAACACTTAAATTGTTTGGGAAAAATAACGATCTAAGCAAAATTTCATTATCTTGTGAGCCCCAAATGTCGCCGTTTAGACACGTGTGATGGAGAGTTTCCTTTCGACATGAGTTTGAAGGGTGTCCCGACTTGAACGGCAGGGCGGTTATGAATGAACCTATGTAGTACTCCCAGGTAGGCGACTTCCTAATAAGGCCACGATAGCGTGGGTGTTGGCACACGTGTACGCTACATGCAAATTTAACACGATTGACGTCATTTTTCGGACGTGAAAGAGAATACTGTAAACAAACGCTGGGATCGGTGGATATTTTTAACTTATGTTTTGAAAGAAGTAACACAAACAGCTTCGAGGTGGAGTTAGCAGGATTGCTTTTTGAGTCCAAAAACGTTCAAAAATTAAAATATGAAAAAGGCAAAGGTGTAAAGAAGTATTGATTTTCTTAGAAGGGTTTTTTTTTGTCATATTTCTAATATCTGTCCGTTTGATTTGAACAAGTTTGTGAACCTGATCGCTACCTATCTGATACAGTTGTTAATTTCTCATGCATATACAGTACCCAAAGGAGCATGAACAAATCGTTGCCATAGGTCTACTTTACTCATCTTCGGGAGTATTGCTTGTCTTCCCCAAAAAACTCTTCACCAGAGATTCGGGAGGACTTAAGAAAAAACGGGTTATCACCGAACCTGAGGGCTTGATCGGGACCATTTTTTGAAACTTTTTTTTTTAATACCACGTGCAAACACTAGGTCTTACCCATGCAAATATTGGATCATTCCATCATGAAAAAGGCGGAGCAAAGTTTGTAACAACAACGGAGTAACTCTTGAAAGAAATTCAATCATACAGTTCATGTATTGCAGGTTTGTTCTTTATTTGAGCATAAGGAATGTATGAAACTGCCATAAAAAAACTATGGGACAATAGTGAAGGGAAAATGCAACTGCAATTTGTTAAATATTACATACGTAATAACAACTTTGCTGGCTTGTTATTACTAACCTTTACTTAGCCTGCAGTGTCATAATACATCTGCAGTGAACTTGAGGTTACGTCCCTTGGCTGTTCGCCAGAGAAGGAAATAGACCTTCAGTTAAAACAAACTTTTTGCAGCCGAGGCGTAGGAAGTGGCTTGTATACGGTGGCGCAAGACCATGCAGTAAAAAGTTCCTTTGAAATTTTTACTCAGGTTTCAGGAAACGGAATATCGGTAAACATCGGCAAGTGAACTTAGCTGAATAATGCCGATCCGATATTTTACCGATGGTGGCGAATATCGGCCCGATCCGATGTCCGATCCGATTATCGGTTGAGCCCTAGGCTAAAGGCCTCTCCCCCCCCCCCCCTCTCCCATCTCCGCGGTCCCTGATTTGAAGCGCAACCGTTGATGACGCACCCTCAAAATTTAGGCTACCAATGGCAAGCAGCACATTACATTAGTAGTTAGTACCCTAAGTAAGTAATACGAGTATAACTGCAGTGCTTAAAGGCAGTCATTCGTCACCCTAAACTACAGTTTCAGTATACATACATCAAAACTCTCAATTGGTACAGCTCTTTGATTGGCATCACATTCACACAATGCATCATAGCTAAATTACACAGCATGGGCACTGAGAGTGTCTTGATTACACATTATGGACTTGTATGGCCACTGGGACAAGCCATGAAGCAATGAACTAGGATTGTGCCTGGATAAAGATGAGTTTTAGATAAATGTGGGAGGGGCTAGAATATAAGTAGGTTGGGAGAATTGGAACTGTTTTGGGTGATGAAAATATGCCTTTAAGCTACCCTGTTGGAACTTGGAACTATCCAGTGGTTCGTTTTACATGATGATGAATCCATTTCAGGTACGTTTGTATCTAAATGTGATTAATTCCCAAGTTTTTCCCAACTGCTTCCTAACATTTCATTTCTTTGTAGGCCTAGCCTACATTAACTTGTATATATTTTGAGATAGGGCATAATATTTACCAAAATAACAAAAATTACCTCATTCTGGCATACATTGCCCAAAGTACTCCTTAAGCTGACGTAATAACTGGTGTTTTAGGTGATGAGTGCATAAACTAGGTTATTAGGCCTAGGTTATTTTCCTGTGTTTGTAACTTGACCAAACTTCACGTCTCTCATAGACAGGTTAGGTAAACAAGAGAAAAAAGTTTTGCATGATGCTATGTACAAGACTCCAAAACGCCTTACTGCTGAGTGGACTCCGTTGCTCAACACTTTTGTGCTACCCTGTTGATTCGCACCAAGGACTTAACCATAGGCCTGCTATGTAGGTACCTATACTTAAAGTTCAAAGTCAATATTTATGGTTGCACACTACATGGAAAAAGCGTCACTAACCGTGCCATTTTGAGGTTGACAACTGAGAAAATTTTGAATTAAATCAAGCTCTATATGCCGTGTTATGCCCAATATGGAATTCTCTAGTTAAAAGTGCCAAACAACCGTCTTATGATGTAAACAATACTGATTCAAACACCTCAGTTCTAGATAATGGCTTTTTGATAACATCCACCTGGCCACACTAGCAAATCTCTGTCAGATTTTGTTCTCACCAAGACAAAGGGCTGTTCTTTAACTGACTGACCACAAAGCTACTTACTCATTGCCAAGTGAACTGTGGGCTAATAAAATTGGATCATCTAAGTGATAGCATATGCTTCATGAGATAGTTTTGTGAAGGCAAGAAAGTGCAAACTCAGTGCCTTTTGGAGAGAATGTGTCTTGCTTTACCTAAATTTTTGATTGGGGATTGAAAACTGTGGGTAGTAATACATCAGTGAGTTACTGCCCATTTGAAAACTTCAAGCAGGAGAGTGTTAAAATTTGTTTCAAAACATCAATTTTGAATTGGTAGGTAGGGTGCGTCATTGAAGGTCCAAAAGGACCCAAACAACGGTAAAGGATTAAAATAAGCCTGTAGAGTATGTTTACTGCAGAGCTGATGCTGCTTTCTCTGCGTGTGTGCACAGACCCGTGGTGCAGATACTTTAGATTAACCCTTTACGGTTGTGCTCCAATTGGGGCATACAGTATTTGCAAGCCTCAGGAGTGGGCGGAAAAGCGGACCTAGCATACCCGGCATCAGCTTCCGTAGGCTATCAACCCTGTGACCTTAAACCATTGTCTCTCTCCTTGTTGTGGCCGAATTTTTGGGTAGCTATTCGCAGTTTCGAGCTCCTCGTGAAACAGTAAAGATGGGTGACAGCTGCGCTCTCCGTCTGGGTCCAAAAGGACCCAAACAATGGTAAAGGGTTAAAGTGTAAAGGGAAATAGTGCATTTAAAATGCTCCAACATAGCATTAAAAGTAACTAGCTAGACTAGTCATTATCAAGTCATTCAGTATCAATAATAAACCCCAGCAGTAGCTTCATCTCCTAAAAATATAATGCACAAGAAGAGTTACGAAAGTTGCATCTTTTGAAATGTTGAAAGTTTGGGCCAGGTGAGCAAATTATTCTTGAGCAACGAACAACTGAATTTAGGCCCTATATCTGAAAGAAACTTATTTCTTGAAAAAATGGGTACCATGTTACCTGGGTTGTAATTATTTATCACTCTTTGCCAATAAATATTAGTTTTAAAAGGATGAAATTTCCTTGTAAAACAAACATAATATTACCCTTTTAGTGCTGCTTGGTCCATACTGGAAAGTACTGTACATATACAGTACCATACGCTAATAATGCCAAGAAGGAAGTGTTTGGACATGCAACACCAACTGTTGAAATTGTATGCAAACCAGCAGTAGGGTACACCAAACTTATGGGCAAACATTTCCTTTTGCCAAAGATCTTTGTTTGAAAGGTCTTAGCTACTTTCCAGTATGGCGCCTGGTAGCTGAAAGTATTTTTGAAAATTTGAGTTCTAAATTTTGGCGCTATGCTTTTGTTTTGTCGATTTGTTTCTCTACATTTTCAAAGGTTTTGTAAGGTACCATGCGTGGGGTGGTTTTTGGGGGTTTTTGATTATGTTTATGACAATTTCAAATTCATTTTGTGCTCAATCATTTACAGTTTTAATGACAACCTCGTAGTACAGTAGATAGAAGATCTTTGAGGTATATCTAAAAAATTTTGGTATTCTTTTTCTGTCTTTCTCAAATAAAAGATGAAACCAGACAGGCACAGTGTAGACAAGTGGAGGTACAATGACAGATTTAAAAAGATGAACTCTTGCATCAAAATTACAAAAAGGTTTTTTATGAAATACTGGAAATGATATAATTTCATGTGCTTAGAATTTTTGAAACATGGAAGGTGAAGGCCAAATTTGTGTCAATATGCACACCAAGGTAATCAGTTTTGCCACAATTTGGAACATCAGAATCATGAATGACAATTTTATCAGACTTAACATTCATTAAAATCTGTATTTTACTGTACATTCTTATTTAGAAACCATATTTCCTTGGACTTCTTTTGCACTGAGAATTAAGTTCTTTTCGTCACATTTTGACACTTTGGAATTGATGAAAGATTGGTTTGTGGATTGGTCTTCATTTGCAGAAGTTTTTCTGATTTTACACAAAATAGCAGTATCATCAGTGTATTTTATCACACTGATATCTTCATTTGATTGAATTTCATTTGTATATATGTTAAAAAGTATTGCAGTAGAGGGCCACCTTGCTGAATGCTAACATGAATTTGGAATTTTTCTGAGAGGCCCTCATCTAACTTTATCGCACTGTGTCCAATCATTAAGAAAATGTGAGAGCCAATTAAAAAACCATGGTTCTGAAATGGATACGGACAGACCTCTTAGCAGCATATTTGGTACAACAGTGTTTAAAGCACTTGAAAAATCTAAGACTGGAATCTTTAACATAGTGGTTTCCTTATTATTCAAATGTGCAACTATGCCATTAACTAGAACAAGCACAGCATCAGTCTATGAAACACCTTGTATGCAGGTTGGTTTTTGTCTCCCAAATCATCAATACATTTCATAAACGAGGGAGAAATATTTTCTGAAGGCAGTTGAAAGCAATACTGGCTAGATCAATTGGTCTGTAATCATTGACTGTGACAGGGTTTGTAATTTTGGGTACAGCTAGGGGTTGTCAGAGCATTTTTCGAGAATGAGGGAATACTGCCATTTGTTATTGCTTCCTGAAAAATATGTAAATAATGGGGCTAAAACACTGCTTAAATATTTGAAAACCCACCAGGAAGTTTATCAACCCCACTGATTGTAAGTTTATATCAGGAACCTATATCATCGGTTTGTTCTGGTAAAGTAAATACTGTACAATGTCTTTGTCAGGTGATCAATTAAAGTGGCTAAAATGATTGCTTATATCACTTCCAAAGTTTTCATCAATACACCACTTATTGCTGTTATTTGGATTCCTTATCCACTTGATAAGGCACCAGAACGAGTGTGAGTTTGCCTCTATTTGACCAAAAGAAAGTTCTAGAAAGAACATTTAGACATGCATGTTAATTGTTCCTTGCATTTTTTTTTCAAAGGTCTGTTACCATCTTCTGTTGCTTGAAGCTTTTCCTTTTTCTGGTTGCTTAATCACACCGTTCACTGGAGTGCGCTTAGTCATATTTACTGGCTCAGAGTTCTTCAGCAGTATGCATTGTTCTGCCACAAAAGACATGTAGATGTCACTTCTGTGAATTTTGTCAAGATTCTCAGAGGATTCCTTGAACATCTCCCAGTCGGTTTTGTTAGTACATTCCTGCATATATGTGATCTCTTGACAAGTCTTTTTCCACTCTGGGTTTTCTTTTGTTAATTTTTTGGTGAAGTTAATTTTCTTTAGGGACGATTAGTATGCAGTTGTGGTCTTAGTTAGAAATTGGGGCTAGTTTCTTTGTGCGGTAGAAGTCTCCTTGAACATACACTGCATCCAGAATTGAATCTGATGGGGGAAAAGTTACAGAGTTAACCATGCTTTTGTAGGACATGGTTTCAAGAAAATTTATACCCTGTCTATTGATATCTCCAACAATTATGAAAAAAAGTGCGGGGGTTTTCCTTCTGTAGATTCATTATTGTTGATTTGAGATCACAAACAGCTGATGAGAAAGTACTATAAGGGCCTCCTATATTAGCAGAAAATTGTTTGTAGTGAAGAAACAAAAAGTAATCATTAACTGTTTGTTCAGTGTTTCATCAGCAACATTGTACTGTGGGGTGAAGTCTCTCCATTCCTTACTTCATAGTTATAATCCATTTTTATCTATTTTAATTTTTTTAAGCTTTCTTTAAGTTCACCAACCGAAAAGTTTAATTTGGATACCTGTACTCATGATGGAATCTCGTAAAACTTGAAGGAAAAAAAAACAGTCACTCCAACTTATTTTGAAACAAGATCACTGTAACTTATCTTTCTAGTATCTTTTGTCATGTTTCAGGAACAAGATTTTGTCTGCTGCTAGAACTGAGTAGGGCATTTTTTTCAATGTTACCCGAGAAAAAAGGCATTTTCTCAGGTCAAACTTGTGTCTGTAATTGCGGCAGTTAACCTCGTTTATATCAACCTTGTTGCTCTATTAAACAAATAGTCTTTGAAGGGAGCAAACGTCTTTAAGTTTATTGATCTCAAGATACCTGAACAGGAAGTTCTGTGATAGACTCTGGATTATTAGTTGCCAGCCTGAGATGGCTAAAACTTGCAACTCGCTTCTAGCGTCATGTGGCATATCAATGTACTTAAAAGCAGAATTTTACTTCTCATAAATTTCACAATTCAGTGAGGAAAATATTGTCATTCTCGAGAGTCATTCATGATGAAAAGCCTTCTGGTACTAGTGCTACACTGATTCAAATTGGAGGGATGTTTTGACTTCTCATGATAGTATGGAAATTTCTTTATGAAAAGTGGGGAAGTTTTGATCTGATATGTTGTCTGGTATGCTTTTGCAACAAGGCAGGATGACTCTCTTTCATATTATCCCAAAAGGTTTGACAATATGCTAAATATTGCGACTGTTTCCTATCTCTGCCGGAACGGTTTCCTCAAACAATTGAGTCTTCATGAAAAGATGTTACACTTGGAGAAAAGATTTATACACTCTACTAACATACCCTAACCCTTAAAGCCGTATTCACCTTGTTATGCAATACATGTACACTATAAAGCCATTCAATAGTTGTTTCTTGTCGATCCGCACATCTGGATTCAAAGTCAGGTCTTTTTCATGCTTTTTGAAATTAATAGACCATGTTAGGACATGCCTGCCTAGGGAAATTTTGCCTACATTAAGGGAGTTTAAAACTCCCTGAATAAATTTTTTCATGCACATCTCAGACCCTCACTAGTCTAGCAAAATTCCATCTTCCTTTATTCATCAGGTTTGAGTTTAACAAATTGAGTGACAGTTTAAATCCTTGATCTCTTGGCATTGACCTGCTTTGATCTTTGAACAAAATACTTCAAGCCTCACTACAAGCGGCACCATGTCTAGCCGCTCCTGTAAGTATGCTTGTGACATGGAGAAGAGCGTTTTAGTTAGTAATTTTGACAAAAGAGGATGGATACAGGTTGGAACTGATGAAGACTGGAACTTTTACTGGTAAGACATTTAAAACAATTTGGAGCATTTTATTTCAAAGTAGCAGCAGTAAATATTAAAGGCACTTTCAAATTATTTCCTTACTTTTTGTTTATTTTTACATTCATAACACTTGAGTAAATTGCATATAGAGACAATAGTTACAACAGGAATTCACGAAAGGGATGTTGAATCTTCACCAACTACAGTAATATGCAATAGGTCTGAATAACTTGTCCATAGTCTTATCTCAGCTTGTTACCTCACTTAGAATGCTGGACATAGATTCCAACAATACCAAGGTACAGCAACTCCACTCTGAATTGTAAGTGCTCAGGCAAAAAGTACTTTAATGATCAGTGAATGTGGTGTTGTGTAGTCCATTATATTGCCATTACAGTTGAGATTGTAGTGACCAAGTCATAACCAGCTACAGTGATGTGAGGGACAGAATATGGCCTTGGGCAATTTATGATTGGGGCAGCATATAAGTGTAGTAGGAAGGCAGAATTTTATAATAATATTAAATAATAATGGTTGGATTTATGTAGCGCCTTATATGTATGTTCAACATCTCAAAGCGCTTCACAATCACAATTTTCAATCTTTAAATTTATGGAGCATGGAGCTAGTACTGTAAATATTAATTTGATATATTGGAGTAATCCATGCTTTCCCTTTTGTTTGTAATGGTTTTGCTCCAAATATCTTTATTAATGGTACTTAAAAGTACCATTTGTATTTAAAGATTTGCAAGATAGATTTACCAAATAAGTAATAAGAATGTTGTTACGTGATCAAAAGGAACCATTCCAAAGTAAATTTGAATCAGGGTTACTCAATCATATAGGGAAAGTGCATTTGCCTTTTAGTGTAAAGGATGTAATTGTCATATTTTATTAGTCCAGATCATGCGTAAATTCACTCTTCTGCAACCTTTCTTATTTCTACAAATTTTTGAAATACTGACCCAGATCAAGAACGAATAAAGAAATTCATTTAATAGATACACTGCTCCCCTGGTTTTTAGTGAGGTGGTATTGGGTTAAATGATGCCAGCCTCACATATCAACTGGGAGAGATAACTAGGTTGTGAGGTGGTATTGGGTTAAATGATGCCAGCCTCACATATCAACTGGGAGAGATAACTAGGTTGTGAGGTGGTATTGGGTTAAATGATGCCAGCCTCACATACCAACTGGGAGAGACAACTATTTCTTCTTTAATAGCTAGTATAGTACCTGTGGCAACTAGAGCAATATTTTGTGAGGTGGCAGCTAAAATTTGTGAGGTGGTTGCCTCACAAAAAGAACCTCACAAGAAGCTGGAAACCATATGCTGGCCTTGTAGTCAATTACCATCACAGTCTTACTTAAAATGACTCCTAAGTAATTTTAATGACATTACTACCATTTATACCAGAGAATACTGAATATTGCATCATGATGCTTTTCAGATTGGTCAACGTGTGACTAGTGAAAATTGTCCTGGGCAATTCCACACAAAAGTGGACATGAATACTAAAATTAAAGATTGGTCTGACCCTTACTAGTTTGGTACTTCATAACAGAGCTTAGAGATTGAAGGACTTCAGATACAGTACTGTTAACAACATTGGTAATTTGAGTCAATTTCTGATTTGAAGGAATGGTTTAGTGGAATATTAGTGGAATATAAACTGGGCTGACATAATTATACTGAGCTTTTTGCTTATAATTTACTGTAGATGCACTAGCATGCACCCTGACTAATTTGTTCTTTCATTCTCAAATCTGCATTTTTTTAAACAAATACAGGATCCAGGTACTGTGCAATTTTTTTTTCTCTCAAGAAGTGGGAATATTTGTAACATATTTCATTTTACAGTACAGTGTTTTTCTATTCCTTTAAGGGCCAGTGTGGTGAGTGCCAAGGCCATATTCAATGTGGAGACAGGCTATAGATTACAGGATGATCAGTAAGCGACTTCAATAAATTTTTCACTTATTGGATTTGATGGTAAGAAACCTATTTATTCATGATTGTTTGATTTTATATGTGTGTACTTGTTTTATATTCAAACAGAGGATTGGAACTATGTGTGTTATGTCCTGTGACAAAAATTTTTAATAGATTTCTGAAGTTCTCTTCTGTCCAAACAATAGACATTCTACTGTTAAGGTTATAGGGTTAAGGTTAGTTAGAAGAGTTAGTAATTTAGTGAGTTAGATAGAGTTTTACAGCCCAGTTTCCAACCAATTAATTCAAGTCAAGCTGCCCATAACCTTTTTTCCAGTTGTGGCTCACTGTCTTGTTTTCCTACTGTAACTTCATTGTTAATGCGGAGCATCAAGCACAATGGCAGTAGGTCCCATTTTTAGAGTCTTTGGTATGACCCGGTCAGGACTGGAGCTCTAGATCTCCCGACTTAAAGTTAGATGAAGTTTATCGACACACCAGCACAAATTGGTAATACAGTTTCATCGAGATAAAACAGTTCAAGTCCTTCCCGATAGTTGGTTAGGGTTAAGGAAGGGGGAACAAAAGAAAAACCAGTGAGATCCTCAGGTTGAATAAAAAAAAGTCTGTCTTTGTGCATGTAGGTATGTATGTTAGTGTGTTTGACACTTTGCTTGTTGACAACAGATCTTGGGACATACCTGCGTTATGTTGATAGAAAGAACCCTGTTCTTTGTGATGTTGGTCAAAGGTCAGGTGAGGTCACCAGGGGTTAAACCAGGGATGAAAACCTCATTAACAAAATATCTCAAGCAGGAATCTTGGGTACATTTCATATTTGGGATGTGGAGGCACAATTCTCTGCCTTTTTAGTTTGAAAAACTAACTATTGAGTAACATATTGTAAGGCCTGTACCTTTAATTGAGAACCTGCCTCCAATGCATTATTTTTTTATAAAGTATTTAAATTGCAGTATATGTACATATTTATACAGGTTTGCAGACCTGCAATTGCCACCAAAACAAATGAAACAAAATCCCTTGGTAGCAGATGTTACGTTGCCTGTCATACATCTCACATGGTAGCCACTCCCCCTTTCGCCCACTTCAATGTTGTTTGGGAAAAACAGGGAAAAAACTGACCAATCCTGAGTGTAGCAACGTTGAAACGGGGGAAGGGGTTTGTTTCATTTACTTTTGGTGGCATTGTGGAAGTGAATAATGGAGAGTGTTAGCAAATGGTCATTACCTATTTTTAATGATGAGCATATTCAGTATATGGAAGGTCACCAAGCCTATTGGTTTTGTGCTATTTGGTCCATGTTTCTTTGCATTTTCTTTTGAATTGCATGAAAGGGTGCATGGCAGAAAAAGATCAGAAGCATGGAAGGTTTTTTAGAACAAAGTAAAATTTTGGTAATTGAAGAATTTTAATTTTGACTAGTTTTGGTTGTACACTTTACTGTACATGTGTAAAAGTTGTGAAAATTTGTCTTCTCTTGCCAGGAAACAAAGGCTGTACTTGTATACAGTAATTCTGATTTGGGACAGCTCTTTGGTTGGCAAAAGTGCAGAGTTCTGCAGAAGACACTGGTTTAGTTTTAGACAGTTACACTGTAGGTTGCTTTAGCCTTTAACTTTGCTTAAGTAAGTAGGTTAGCTGGAACAGTTTGGGGTGAGGAGATGTGGTCTATAGCTTTGAACAGAGAGAAGTCATATGGGGAGTGCAAATGTATTTGAATACTTACCTCCCTTGTTATATTAATTGTATTATTTCAACTATCAGTAGTCTAGCACTTTTTAAGTTTCACAGAGCCTGGCAAAGTGGTATTTGGTTCATAAATATCACTAGAAACAATACTGTTTAATTTTCTTCTAGTCCTTTGCATCAAAAGCTCACTTTCCATTATTCCTGTTTTAATGTGTATTGTAGAGAGTTGCTTTCACTTCATGTTTCAAGAAGTATTTCTGGTTTCACTCTGACTCCACCTCATATCACAATTTTTATAATTTCAGGATCATAAACCATTTTCCAAGTCATTATGAATTAACAAGAAAGGATTTACTGGTCAAAAACCTCAAGAGATATCGGAAGGAATTAGAAAGAGATGGGAATCCTTTAGCAGAAAAAGATGAATTGGGACATTATCTCCATTTAGGTTTGTTATCTACAGTGACATCATTTTATATGTTTCAAATACTTTTGGTTCCTAATGATGAACAGGTATAGTGATCTGTACAGGCTCATCAACAACTAAAGCTGATAAGAAACTGGTTTTGAGTTGAAAATGAGTTAAAACATATTTTTTTTTATTCAGTTTTGGAAATTTCAAGAAAAATGAAAAATTGGTTACTGTGAAAAAAAAATTTCATTGTGATTTAGCTTCCATTTCAAACTTGACTTGAACGAGGCAGAAAAGAAAATAGGCTAGTGCAGTTGTAACTGGTGTCTGGTGGCTAATGCAGTGGCTAGAGTACTTTCACCTACATCACAATTGGTTAGCCACGCTCAATGTAGGACAAAGGTCAGCAGTGTTTTAGTGCAACCTTACAGCCACATTTGGGTCCATTCACATATGGGTCTTTTCAGCAAGCTAACCTAGCTAGCGTGCTGCGGTATATTCTGCCTGTCAAAAGGGATAGTGCTTATGTGTGTTAGTGAAAGCAGACTTTACAACAAAAACATGCTCTGAGTGTGTGAAAGCCAGAGAGATTTTCACAAAGTGACATTGTTCTATCCTCACTTGTAACATATCAAAATGTTATATGTTCTCACTGTTAATATCAAAATTTATTATTGTCTTTAATTTGAATGCTGAGTAATTTTATGTAAAATGACAAGATCATGGAAATTCTTCATTTGGTCCTGGGGGAAGTCAAGAAAATTGAATTCCTAGATAGTGAAGGAAACCCCATGCCAGAGACCAAGGCTCACCATTGTAAACCATGCAATGATGTGAAGTAAAAACTGTCAGAACCAACACTTATGACTAGAACTAGACCCATTTGATGGAAGACCTGTCTTTTGTTCCTCGTTTTTCTTCTTTTTGTGCGTTTGTTTTCTATGACACTCACTTATGATAACTTGACAATGCCCCAAATGAGAAGTATTCAGGCAAAGCAAGCAATGTCAGTTATGCATAGCCATTAGAACTTTTTAAAGTACTGACTGATAAACTAGATGAGATGCATACCAGAAAATTTGCAACGGAGTAAAGGACTCTGGAGAAAGAATGACATTTTGGAAGTGAATCAGGCCTTTGCTAAGTATTCTAGGCCAAACCTGGGTACAAGTATCAGATTCTTAGGGCAAGGCTTTTCTTCAGACTTTCAGTCCAAGGGTGTTATTGCAATGACTAAAAATTGTTTCCAGTAAGAGGGTACGATCACTTACGTATGAATTTGGACTAAACCCTTTCAGGATTTTACACTGCATGTGCTCAAGACCATTGCCTCTTTGTAGAGCGTGGTACTGAATATACACAGGAATATTGCCTCAAATTTCAGTCTGTATCTTCTGAAAGAAATATCCTTTCAACAAAAAAGCGGTGCAAACACAGGTTCTGTTTTAAATTAGAAAATACCAAACATATGGAATTTATTTCCTTTCATAAACTCCAGGGACAGAAACAAGTCAGTACATGGCAGCAGGCTATATGTGTCTATGCCATACATATGTTGCCTTTGAGTTTGATCTAGCCTACTCTCATTGCAGGCCACAGTATGTTGGAAACTAGCAACATGTTATCAACAAATCGTAGACTACAGTATGCATCATTAAAAAGGTCTAGTTATGCTGTATGTGATATTTTATATGATGAATGCTGCCATGAAGTGGTGGCACTATGTATAAGTTTACTTTCTCTGGAAGAAATTTTTCACTGTTATTGTTGCAAAAAAAGGACCAAGTAATTTTTTCATGACACATTTTCTCTGAAGGGCACTGGGCTTGCACTTTCTGCCTGTCTTCACAAAATTGTCTAATCAAGCATATGCTATTGGTTAAATGATCCTATTTAGTTAGCCCACAGTTTACTTGACAATGAGTTAGCGTCTTATGCTGCATCAGTTTGCCAAAGAACAGCTTTTTTGTCTTGGTGAGAACAACGTCTAATAAGAAATGAGCTTATGTGACCAGACAGACTTAATCAAAGCGCCATTTTCCAGTACTGCAATGTTTGACTCAGTATTGTTTATATCACAAGACTGTCGCCGGGTGGTTTTTACTCGAGAATTCCATATCGGACAGAACACAGCATGTCATGGTTGCTCTTTTGTGACAATTGTCGCAAAAGGGTTATATAAAGTATAACATAAAATGCCATGTTTGATATCTGTTTTTTTTTTTTTCAGATTTCATTCCAGTTACATTCCTGCTGCCAGCTGATTATAACCTCTTTGTGGAAGAGTTCCGAAAGAATCCATCAACAACATGGATCATGAAACCTACAGGAAAAGGTAAATAATATGATGCATTCAAAATAAATCATAAGACAAACATCTCGGTTAGAGTTTAAAGGTCAGCTTCTTCCTGTCTGTCTTCAATTTTGATCCTTTCGATTGATAAACTTGGAATGGCTGATAAAGCAATTATTTGCCTGAATTCCTCAGTGCAGGTCTTGGCAACCATAAGAGCTGTTCATTTTTTTCCATTTAATATTATGCAATAAAGTTAGGCAGCCAAGCAGCAGCTGACCAAGCAAACAGATCAATGAGCATGCATTAATGGATGCACAGATGGAGCCAAGAAAATTGCTTTCCAGGATATCATAGGAAATCCCAAGAAGGCTTGCTTCCTCACTTCTCTTACTGAGTTGTTTGTGGAATGTCGTAATGTTTACAATGCATTCAAAATAAATAATTCACTACAACACACCATCATTAAAATGACCAGCACTTGGCTTTTTGATTTCTGAAAATAATCCTGAAAATTTCTTTGTAAATAGTGCCTTGTGAAAAAATAAAAAATTCAAACAACTGTGCAGGTTGTAAATTCTCAAAGTTAAAGCAACTGCTTTTCTAGGCTTTCCAGCCTTAGTCACTTAAACATGGAATCCTTAGCAGCCCGTGGAAGAAAGTATTGCAACCCACCATTATCAAGTTTTGTATTTTTTGTCACTTTTTTCTATAGAAATTGAACAAAATTTGTTAGAATTATTCTATTGAGGATTTCTTTATTTTCCCTCATTGTTTGAATGGACTGTTTTGTTTTTTTGTCAGTAATTTTGGCAGAACAATTTTATTTATTTAACTTTTGTGAAACTGATAGAATCACTTTAAAGGACTGGTCACATGAAAGTGACAAAGTTGGGTATTTGATGTAAAAATTATTAAAAACTTGAAAACTTGCTACCTTGCTTTGTTAGTTTAAAAGAATAAATAAGAAGTAAAATAAAAATGAAACCATGAAAAGCCCTTTTGCTCACCTGTTCATTCAGTACCCTTCTCTTAAATTGCATGATAGCTTCCTTGATGGAATTTGATTATGAATAAATGTATGTTAATACAGCTACAAACTTGATGGGGTATTAATTAAGTGATATGTTTGTTGAGGAATTTGGTACTGGTCAAATATATTTTTTTCAACATTCTACACAATTGGTTGAAAGAAGATTTTGAAATAATTGCTATATTTTTATTTTTTTCTCTTCAGCCAGAGGCATTGGTATTTTTCTCATTAACAAGTTATCACAGCTGAAGAAATGGTCTAGGGACAGCAAAACTTCATTGTAAGTGAAACTACTTGATAAGATATAATGTCTACGGATCCCCATCTCTCTTTTTTTCCTCCATGTATTCATGAATTTCTATAGTCCTTTGAATAAACATGCTTGCTTTCTCAATTTGTGTACAATATAAACAATTACAAAGACATTTTGGTAAATCCTGGACATAATTGGATGATATTTAACTTAATTTCTCTTAATTATTTTCTTGATGTACTTATTGCAATGACAATCCCCCTTGAGGAGCAAAATTTCATTTTCTTTCCTGGAAGAGGTTATGCTAAAAACTTTACAGCCTGAGGTCAACTACCAAACATTTTGAGACTTGACTTGCTTACCTGTTGTTTTTAACTAAACCAATAAATCATTTCATGTACCAAAGGTTTTACATAATTGTTCAAAATTAACCCTGGCTCTTCGACTCTTACACCTTTCTATTTTATGAGCAGCTTTAACTTTTAGAAAAATATCTGTTACTTTCAGTTTACATTCATTGCACTCTGAATCAAATAAAAAATACTTCATATGCAAAATTAAGAAGTTATAAGGCTGTCTAACACCTATAGTCCCCTACCTCACTATTACATCATCTGATTGGTTTCCTGTCTCATTTGTCTCTTGTGTAATTAGTTCCCTGTCTCATTAGAACTCCAGTTTATCAAGTGATCTTATCCCCTAATCCTAACCCTATCCCCTAACTCTAACACCTAACCCTCACCCATGAGCTACAACTGGAAAAAAGGCTGTGACTAAGCCTGTCTTAAACCAATGGTTAGAAACTGGGCAGTAACCTTCTTACCTAACCCATGAGCTTAACCACTAACCCTTATTGCAGTGAGTTGGGGAACCAACGCGACAAATAATCAATGAGAATAATTACCAATGAGACAGGGACTTAAGGAAATAGGGACTAATGAGGACTAATGAAAATAAGGACTAATGAGACTGGCTGGTGATATGAATTAAGCTGACTAACGGACTAATTAGGTAGGGATTTATGAGACAGGGGACTATAGAGGGGACTTGTTTGACTAATGATTGATATTATCATGGGAACATTATCAAACATGTAAAGGTTTTCACTGATTTCAGTAAATTGAGCAGAATTTTCAGGAAATCCATTCTGCTTGATGAAAAGTTTTGTCATGGCCACTGTGGTTGGAATGGCCAAGGGTTGTTTGTAATCATTTTAGGTCCTACATTAATTTGGTGTTCCTTCATAGACATACTTGGAAAAACAGAAAAATATGCAGCACCATTTTGCACCAAGACATCCTAATAAATTGAGTTCATGTTTCAAAGGAGAAGTCTCTTCTTAGACCCCTCCTTCAGACTCACATGTATGGATAATTGTTTCAGGAAATGAACCTCTTCTTTGCTGAAATCTCGGCACGATATCTTCTACAGGCAGAGAGTTTCAAGATGATATAAAAAATTTTTGGAGGAAGGGGGGGGGGGTATGTATTGTTGAGAATTTACAAAATATTGATCTCATCTACAGTATTGATGCCAATTTCATTGGAAATGTGTGAAGCAAAGTGAATGAAAGAAAAATATGAAGACAAATATCTTTGAATATTTTACCAAGAAGAATTAAATTCTCTCATCTTTTTGCACAGTTTTCAGTCTTCATCTGCAAGAGATTCGTATGTGATTTCAAGGTACATTGACAACCCTCTTCTAATTGGTGGCAAGAAATTTGATCTAAGGATGTACGTCCTTGTGACATCATACCGTCCTCTTAAATGCTATATGTAAGTGTTATCTATTATTCTCCCTTAAGGTAAAGCTGGACAGTTTTAAAAGTTAATATTTCAATCATACTAAAAAGTTGACTGGTTGTTGACTGGGCTGATTATATTGGATGTAAGGTGTGCTACACTAATTTCTTTATTTTTTTCATCATTTTACAGGAGAGTAGCAGGCAAAATGTACACTTCCTTCAGACTCATTCTCCTCTATTCCAAAGCTTGCTTTAAAATAGTTGCTGGGACCAAATAGAGAGTACTGGCTCACCCTATGCAATGGAGGATAATCTGTTAGACAAATTGACCATGGGTATACTCACAACAAAGCCTTTCAATCTACTTCCTCAGATATCTAAGAAATGTGACATCTCAAGATCTCCTACCCAACCCATTGTTGATTTTACACATGGAACAAAACTTTTATGAAAAGGCATCAATTGTGAAATATGCTGTGTCTCAAAGAAATCGCCTTCCTCAAGCAGCAGTATTCATGATTTCGATTGCAAATTCAATATGATGGGAACTTCCATTGCAAGAATACACACAAAATTTGTATTGACTGCTTGGCAAGCTGTGATTGGCTGGTTAGCCACAACTAATTTGTGTAGTTTAGCAAAACGTATTTCACTCATGATCCACATACAGTTTAATAGTTCCACAAAATTTTCAGGGTTTACCATTATGGGAATATTCATTAACTGGTAGCAAATAGTTTGTGAGAGTCTTTTTCAAATTTCACTAACCAGTCCCATCACTACTTTTAAGAATGCGGAAAATGCCAATTGTTTAATCAATTGTTTGTCATTGAACAAAATGTTTTAGAAGCTTTCATTGGACTTAAACTTCTCATTCCTTATACACCTTTGAAAAAGATGGGAAAAAGGAATGGTCATTAAAATGCTACTTGTGTCAGAAGAGGGAGGAAGGATAATAGTTCCTACTGCCAAATCATGGAAATTATCTTAATCTCAGGTTAAAGTTACCAAAGTAAAGCCTAAGACTCCTTTGCTGTTAGTTCTTTTATGAAGGTAGCTTCATCTCAGTGCTACAATTAAGAAATCATGAGAGCAAGGACATTTTGTAATAAAATAAAACAATCTCTCCCAACCTTTAAGATATATGTGTGCACTGGGAAAAACTTTCTCTGCCATTCACTATAGTGCCATAAAACATCACAATTGAGGAGATGCACTCACGGTAACTGCGTAGACAAACACTGGTATCCAAACTGCCTCCATTCATTCTACTGGAGATCTGATGTTCAGAATATCTTTCTAAACATCAACTCTATACAGTTACACACTTTATATTTTGACTGATGGTTTGCTGTCAGGTGAAGCTATGAATTTTCAATTCTTGAGTCTGAAAACTCAATTCATGCAAATTTTCCCCTATTTACAAAATTCCTCCTATTCACAAATCCACCCTTTGTGTATAATTCACCCCCCTCCCCATTCTCCCCTCTTCTAAATTTTACCCCAAAAATGCACCCTGGAGGGTGCCCTTAGGAAGCACTGCCTTAGAGGGTCTATTTCTCTAAAGGAACCAAGTCCAAGCGGAAGATTCTACTTATATCTGCTGGTATATGCCTGATTGTATTTCATTAGGAGGACGTGTTAGCCAAGCAGCCCCAAAGTTAATACCATAGAAAAGGCACTAATGAAGGCAATTGCAAAAAAACAAGAACCATAGCTTTGTTAGCCTTCAGTCGTATGGATACCCTGCCATCTCTTCCTATATTCCAACAAAACTTGTCTTTAAGTTAATCATAACTTTCACTGATTCATTTTCTTGCAGATACGAACTTGGATTTTGTCGTTTTTGTACAGTGAAGTATAGTGCTAGTTCTACTGAGCTTGATAACATGTTTATACATCTCACAAATGTATCTATACAGAAACATGGGGTGAGTACTGTGTAAGATTTAAAGTCCCCTCAATTTGGCCCCAAAATTATTTTGGAATAGAGTTTCATATCTAGTTGTTGACTTTGACTGACCTTATTCAACTAATAGTGAACTCTGTTTAGTCCATCATAACTTAATGGTCAGTTTTTTTTTTCAATTGCTCAGACAAATTGCATATTTAATGGCTCTGAGCAAATTACATTTTTACATAGGCCATTGAAACTTTGTCTTGAGGTGTACTGTACAAGTGTTTTTGATTCCTTGCCATAGGCAGGCAAGGAATCTGTGCGATGGTGATGTCGTGTGTATGTGTGTGTGTGTGTGTTTGTGAGGGTGTGTGCGCGTATGTGACTCTTTGGCTTGTAAACACGATATCTCAAGTAGGGTAACTCCGAGGGATCTCATATTTGGTGTGTGGGTTGGTCATATTGAGTAGATGATCCCTATTGTTTTTAGTGGAGATCAAAGGTCATTTGGGGTCATGAGAGGTCAAAAGGTCAAAACTTCGTAAACACGATATCTTGAGAACGGTACATGTGACTATGCTCATATTTGGTGTGTGGATTGGTCATATTGAGTAGATGATCCCTGTTGATTTTTGTGGAGGTCAAAGGTCATTTGGGGTCACGAGAGGTCAAAAGGTAAATTCCTTAGAAATTGCTTGTAAACACGGTACCTCAAGAAGAGTAAGTGTGATTAATGTCATATTTGGTGTGTGCATTGGTCATATTGATTAGTTGATCCCTATTGTTTTTGGAGGAGATCAAATGTCATTTGGGGTCACAAGAGGTCAAAAGGTCAAAATTTCGTAAACATGATATCTCAAGTACGGTACATGTGACTATGCTCATATTTGGTGAGTGTGTTGGTCATATTGAGTAGATGATCCCTATTGTTTTTGGTGGAGGTCAAAGGTCATTTGGGGTCAGGAGGGGTCAAAAGGTCAAAACTTCGTAAACATGATATCTCGAGAACGGTACATGTGACTGTGTTCATATTTGGTGTGTGGATTGGTCATATTGAGTAGATGATCCCTATTGATTTTCTGAAAGGTCAAAGTCCATTTGGAGTCAGCATGTTCAAAGCCTGACATGCTTTCCTGCACAGTCTTTCAAGGAAGGTCACTTGTAGGGTCCTGTAACTTGTCCTGTAGATGGCACATAGTGAATACATTGTCCCAGAAGATTTTGGTGGAGGTCAAATATCATTTGGGTTGACAACGGGCAAGGGGGATCTCAATGTAGGAAGATTGGATGCCTTACATGTGTACTTTGTGGGCACATTATGGAGCTCTGTTAATTGAAAAACATTGCAAAGCAATGTCAATGTGAAAAAAGGCCTTACATTTCACCGGCAAGGAATCACTAAGCCTTTTAGCTTTCTGGTTTTGTTTAAAGTGGAGTAGGGCAAGAGGTAAACATTGCATGGAAAATCTTTACCACCTTCACTCAGAATACAAGGTGTATTTAAAGAGTGGATGCAAATATTGTAGGAAAAGTTATTGAGAGCATTGCTGTGAAAGAGTACATATATTCACTTCAGGGTAAACAGTAGTATATTATTTTATTGTCTGACCTGTAACATAAACAATACTTGTGTTTATTAGAGCAGGGTACTCTCTGGCCTACAGACTGTAAACAGTCAATGGGCTGTTTGGCATAAAGTGTAATACATTGTTAACCCTACATTCATCCTGACTTTCATTTTTGGGTAGATATGATGTGAGTATTCTCATTAATGTGGTACGTTGAATTGATTTGTGAAATTCGCTAAATTACCTGAAAGCTTTTCTTCTAGTATTTTGTACAAATGGCCAAACTTAGACAATCCCCCCCCCCCCCCCCCCCGAAACATATAAATGTTTTGTGAGTGAGTAATTAATGAATGAATTGGATTTTTAAAAGTTTTTGACCAGACTTGTTTTCAAATTATTCACAAAACTGTTTCAAAGCAGGATTCTAACAATTTTATTTTTTTTCATAACTATTGGATTTTAAACTTGACCATGCTAGTAGTAAGCATTGTTATGTGGTCGTACTCTCCAACAATCTCGTTAAGTTATCAACATCTACTCAGTATTAAGGTGAAGCGGGTACGGCACCTTCACAATGATATTCCTCAACTACTGGTCCTTATTTCAAACAATGGACAAGGGTACTTCTGTCAACACACCAAACTGGTGAAAAATGGCAAAATTTTTCCAAATTGCTAATTTGATGTATTTCCTAATACGGCTTGTGCTCAGTAGTATTCTATCTCACTGTTTTACAAAAAATTACATTTTACATAAAAATGGAGTTTTCCATCATCATTTAAAATACAACTGAATTTTATTTTGTTATTACAGGATGATTACAACTCTCAGCATGGTGGTAAATGGACGATACAAAACCTTAAGTTGTTTCTTCAGAGCACAAGAGGGAGAGAGGTAGGTCATGCTAAACACTTGCAATCATTTCATCTTATATTGCAAAAGATCATGAAATGTTGTTTCTGTCTTCAATTGAACCTTTTTGAAGTGTAAAATATCTTACTGGTGTAAGTGTCATTGTGTTACAGAGGGCCCCTTGGCACCCTGCTGAAGGTGCCCCATGGTCCTTCTTCCGTCAGCTGTTATGCAGGAAACCAGAAATTATGGTGGATATGTTTTGTAGAAAGTGTTCCAATTTTTCTCTTCATTTACAAGTACGTATGGTACAAGCAGTCAGTTTCATTACTCCCAGCTAGGGCTGGATCACTCCACATAAGACACAGTATTTCACAGCTAGCACTGTCTTGATTAGCCAGCTATCGCTGATACCCTGATCTATTACCATGCTAATGCATTTAAATCCTCACAGAAAAAACCCTGCAATCAAACAACAAAAGCACTCTTTACTTCAAGTACTCAATACTATCATTAGTTAGACATTGATTTTCAAACATACTCATGCACATCGTTGATATGGATTGGGTGATTATTCAAGTACACCCTTTGCCACTCACAAATAATTCCTCCACTCTAAAGACCACTTGATTTTACAAAAATCATGCAACAATATTTCACTCCCATCTGAAATCCATATATATAAGTTGGCTAATTTTATATACAATTATTTTCAACCCCTAACTCCTTTGTACAGGACAGCCCAAGCCCTTGAGATGTAGAAATATGTATGGCCCAAAGATCCTTATCACTTTGGAACAAAACAATAATGACCCTGTTACTTCCTTATAACTCTGGAACAAAACAATAATGACCCTGTTACTTCCTTATAACTCTGGAACAAAACCATAATGACCCTGTTACTTCCTTATAACTCTGGAACAAAACAATAATGACCCTGTTACTTCCTTATAACTCTGGAACAAAACAATAATGACCCTGTTACTTCCTTATAACTCTGGAACAAAACAATAATGACCCTGTTACTTCCTTATAACTCTGGAACAAAACAATAATGACCCTGTTACTTCCTCATAACTCTGGAACAAAACAATAATGACCCTGTTACTTCCTCATAACTTTGGAACAAAACAATAATGACCCTGTTACTTCCTCATAACTCTGGAACAAAACAATAATGACCCTGTTACTTCCTCATAACTCTGGAACAAAACAATAATGACCCTGTTACATCCTCATAACTCTGGAACAAAACAATAATGACCCTGTTACTTCCTTATAACTCTGGAACAAAACAATAATGACCCTGTTACTTCCTTATAACTCTGGAACAAAACAATAATGACCCTGTTACTTCCTTATAACTCTGGAACAAAACAATAATGACCCTGTTACTTCCTTATAACTTTGGAACAAAACAATAATGACCCTGTTACTTTCTTATAACTTTGGAACAAAACAATAATGACCCTGTTACTTTCTTATAACTCTTGAACAAAACAATAATGACCCTGTTACTTCCTTATAACTCTGGAACAAAACAATAATGACCCTGTTACTTCCTTTTAACTTTGGAACAAAACAATAATGACTCTGTTACTTCCTTATAACTCTGGAACAAAACAATAATGACCCTGTTACTTCCTTATAACTCTGGAAGAAAACAATAATGACCCTGTTACTTCCTTATAACTCTGGAACAAAACAATAATGACCCTGTTACTTCCTTATAACTTTGGAACAAAACAATAATGACCCTGTTACTTCCTTATAACTTCGTTAACTTCCTAAAAAATCTTACCCAAGCAGTAATATATAGAAACGAAATTTAAACACTTACATGTGTCTAGGCTGTAACCCATCAGTTTCACCTGGTTTCCTTAAACCAGGACCATCTCGCTGTGAGAGACATTTCTCCTGTTCTTGATACGGGGGATGCCAGAATGAATCTGCCTACAATTGACTCAATACAAATTAGCCTTTTCTGCTAGCTTTCAACCTACAACCTACTAATCCCCCTTAGAATGTCGGGGAAAATCTCTTGAAAAGAAACACCTTTGGTAAACAAATCAGGTTATGGAAACATAATTACAAGAAATAGCCTTTACTAAAGCCGCCTACCACTAAATAGCTTAAAACGTGACTTTTGGGTGATAAGTCATGTTTTTACTTAATGTTAACATCCTCAGTTTATAGCCACTTTGATGCTTAAAGGGTTTTTATCATATTTTTATTGACTTTAAGGTTGGAGTGGCTATAACTGTAGGTGTGAACATCAAGTAAAAATCTGACTTAGATGCCCAAAAGTCGGGTTTTAGACTGTTTAGTGATGAGCAGTTGTGGTATTAGGGCTATTTCATGTATTGCTGTCAACCCTGGACAGTAAGTCTAAACTGAAATTAGCATGCCAAGCTGCAAAATTCAACGCACAATGCGACACATTGGAAATACTAAATTCTATTCTAGATGCTTTTCTCTCAGATTTTAAGAAGCTTGTTGTGTTGATCAAACACAAAACAGATGGTCCATACCTTATGGATCTCTGGCCACAGAGACATTCTTATGTTAAAGAAGCTATTTTTTTTCTAGAATTCTGTGTGTTTTGTGTATGAATTTGCTGATCACTGCATGACTTGGGTCCTGTTGACATGATCATTATCAGCGGTGGAACCCCTCTATGACCGTCTTCTATTCTTCCTCAAACTATTATTGGCATTTTCACATAGAATGGTTTAATACCATCTAAGAAAACAAAAATTTGCAAAGAAGGAGTCGTAGTGCCTCAATACCTGCCTGTACCATGTTATTAAAATGGTATGGTATCTAAGGTGTTTGAATTAAATGCCAGTGGCCATTCTTATTCTCCATAGGTAACAAGTAAACTCTTTGATGACATCAACTGGCTGATTGTACACTCATTACGAGCTGTTGCTGTAAGTATCACATTCATTTTAAGGATATTCCTAAAGATTTATGAATTTCCTTGTGCTGGAATTGAATAAGGTTCACAAAGGTCATGGCTTTTGAATTTTTTGACAGTGACCTTTTTGAATTTCAAAAAGGTATGAGGCAAATTAGCTATAATGCTGCCCTTCATGACAAAAATGCATCAAAACAAGGTGGAAAAGAATTTTTTTTAATTGGCTTTTGTCTCCATTGAGATGCCTAAATGAACCCTAATACATGCAATGTATTTTTTATTAGGCTTGGCCTTGCAATCATCATGTCCAGCCCTTCAAATCTTATACAAGAGAACACCAAATGTACAGTATGCTTCTGTTTGAAAGTTCAGACTCTATTTTTGTTACTTCCATGATATGGAATCTGTTTCCTTACCCATAAATCTTGGTCTTGGACTTCTTGTGAGAACCTCTCATAAAAAATTTTAATGTTGACTGGGAGGAAGTGTCAACAGTTTATCTGTTGTGTATCTGACAGGACAAAGTTCAAGCTTAACTGGCCAGGGATAAAGTGTTATTGTACAGGGGATATGGACTCATAAAAAAAGAAACGTAGGGACAGATAATTAGAAGTTTACTACATCTGACTTCCTTTCTGTGATTTCC
The DNA here is from genome assembly GCA_037179385.1 of Holothuria scabra. Classification (NCBI taxonomy): domain Eukaryota; kingdom Metazoa; phylum Echinodermata; class Holothuroidea; order Aspidochirotida; family Holothuriidae; genus Holothuria; species Holothuria scabra. The sequence continues at coordinate 30,554,326 of CM074200.1, forward strand.
GTCATCACAGTGATCCTGTTTAAGCAGGAGAGTTCCAAATATAAATTTTCCTAACCCACCCTTGGCTCAAGAAGTTCCTGACAAATTGGTAGGTGGAAATAAAATGCATTTCATATTTCTGACACTGACACAATATAAACCAAAAATATGTTTGATCCTTGGATGAGGTTCATACCAGCAATCTGTGAACTGTGAATTTAAATTGTTTCTCGCCCATGCAAGCACCTCTCTGCTAGGGCTGTAAGTGTGTGAAAATTAATCACTAAGCAATAGCATCAGGAAATACAGCTTAAGTTAAATGCTACTTACAATTAATCCCAGCTGGTATTTCTTGCAGACCCAACATCTTCCAAAGCCAATGATCTTCATTATCCTCTCTTTTTGCTACAGAAACTTTATGGAACATATTCTTCTTGTGATATTTATCATAACTTAAATTTATCCTGATGCACCTAGTAAAAGTAACAAATTCAAATAAAAAAATAGCATGCATTACTGTCTTTCAGTAGAAAAATTTTATGAATCTTTACATGGTAGCGGAGACAACATAAATAAATGTCCCACACACATCTTGTTGTTACTGACACTGTTTGGAGAAATTTGATTGTAAATTGTTATCATGACGATTCCCTAAACAGTCACAAATTTTTGCAAATAATCCATTTTTTTGCAATTAATTGTAGCAGTCTCAAGCTTAAAACTTAAAACTTCAGCTTTAAGGTCAGTAAACCATCTGGAGCATTCAGTGGTTCAACTGAGGGACTTACAAAAAGGTCTCTTCTTGTTCACATGACAATTCTAGGGATTAGTATTTTCACCTATACTCTTCATGTATCAATTTTCTCAAGCAACCTTACCCTTTCAATCTTTGCATAGTTTTTCACAGCTATACAGAACCGTTACAAGTTTGATTACACTTGGTCCCAATAAACCTTACACATATGATTTCTCAAAGCAAGAAGTATGCTTTTTTTTAGAGGAATAACAAACCAACCTTAACAAATGCAAACATCTCATTGATCAACTTATCAAATCCTTGTGAGTGTTCTACTCACATGGGGAGAAATCTACTGCATTGCTTAATATACATGTTCAGTAGTGTGATCACGTTTCATTGTTGTTCCTCCAAACTGATGTCAGTGTGTTGTCATTGCATAACATCTATTGTAGTACAGATAACTTCTATTGTTGTACAGAAAATTGAAAGAGCTCTTCACTCTAAAGATGGTACCCTTTTTGTTATTTTTCTGACAGGGTGTGATGACTAATGACAAACACTGTTTTGAGTGCTATGGGTATGATATCATCATTGATGATAACCTGAAACCTTGGCTGATTGAGGTAAGAATTTTTACAATTTGATACAATGGACCATGAATGTACCTCTTGTACCTCATATGAGGAAGCCCCAAAAATGCCTTCTGTACTAGGAGCTTCTTTTATGATCAACCACTGTTCTCCCTCTATCACTTTGCTATATTCTCAACCCACTGCATGGTCAAGTGGTTAGAACATCTGACTTGCAGTTGGGAGGTCTAGAGTTCAACTCTGGGTCATACCAGGACTTTAAAAATGGAACCCACTGCCGTTGTACTTGATGATCACCTTACGCAATGGATTAGGGGAATACAATCCAGAGAGCCACAAATGGATAAAGACTGTGGTCAGCCTGACTTGCACCAATTGGTTAGAGCCTGGGCAGGAACTCAGTCTAACCTAACCATTGCTCTTTGCTCTGTCTTTGTCCTATCTTACATTTTTGAGGGTCTCTGCTACTTTAAACACTCATTGTAAGGAGTGCTTCCTTTACATTACTAAGAATTACAAAACTGGTTTAGTTTTGAGCACAGAAGGTAAGGTTTATTGCTTTAAGCCATCTTATTAAGGTTTCAGGATTCACTTATTTGAATCCACCCTTTACAACAGAGTGTATACATTCAGTTATGGATTAAGCAATACATGTGAAGTCATCTTCACATCCTCCCACCCCTTATGCAATCAAAAATTTTCTAGCACCAGTATGTGATATGGTGATCTATAACTTTTAAATGTTGAAATTTATTTTTATGGGCAAGATATCATCATACTGCTATGGAAAATTGTTACAGCAGAAAAAACTGATGTGAACAGTGTTACACATATGTTGACATTTTCTCGCAAGTTTAGTATAAAAACCTTACATAACACGGCAGACTTTAAACATGAAGCCTACTGCCATTGTGTTTGGTGCTAAGCATAAACAGTGGAGTTTCAAGAAAAGCCAGTGAGCCATCATTACTAGAAAAAAGCAGTGGATGGCCCAACTGAAACAAACTTTTTAGGAACTGATCAGTAAAACCTCATCTAACTAAACTCTTTAGTCAATTATCTGATATTTTCTGTGTGAAGAAAAAATTAAGGTGTTGTTGCTCTATCTAATTTCACTTTTCAAACCTTTTTACTGATAATTCCTGAAAATGTGAATTTTCAAATTCAATTATCTCCTTACTGTCATATGATTTAAAGAACTCTATTAATCTGTGTAGAGTTGTTGATTTTTTGCATTAGTGTGACAAAACTTTGCCAAGTATCTCAATTTTCATCACTGTCCTGGTACAAGCAAGAATGCACTTCTGCACAATTTTTCCTTTTTTATGATATTTTTCCAACCTATGTACTCTCCTTTTCTTTGATATTCTGTGCAATAGCCAAAGGCTCAATGCTGTTATGAAAAAAAAATTATAACACAACACAGTATCCATTTGCAATCTTTATTTCCACATTTTCTATTCAACTCAGTGGACTTTTATACTGGTAAGGTTTATTATACACCTTTCCCATGTAATAGATACTAATAAAAGTGGAAGTGAAAAGTCATATATCCCATACCAGACACCTACACTGATAATTCAGCATGTATCATAAGCCTTAGGATAGCCTGACACTACTTTCAAGTTTGATCTTTTTTTGACCCAGGTAAATGCATCACCCTCTCTTTCATCAACTACTGTCAACGATCGTATTATGAAATACAACCTTATCAATGATACTATCAACCTAGTAATGCCACGAGGGGAATATCCTGAGTAAGTTTTGATAAACAGTACTTGTCCATCCATGTTGCAGTATTGATTAAATTGAAGCAAATGTAACCTGAATTCTGCACTTTGGAATCCTTTGATCCTATCATAGAGTGTGGGCACTCTTTCTAGCAAAAGCCAAAGATATTATTAACGTTGATTCCAAACTCCTATCCCTACACTGGTAGATGCACTGACTCCTCACGGAGGCTCAAACTGAGGGGTGGAAGTGTTGTTTGACATGCACATTTCTATCAGGTTTTCTGTGCATATAATTCAGAGCGGGTAGAAGGAAAATTCCATTATGATGAAACATTGGCGTGTGTGCATTTTAAAAAGACTTTCCGTATACCCGCAAAATACATTCCTCTGTGTGTATTCTGGGGTATTTGATGCACACTCCTGCGTGCCTGGGAAATGAATGCACTAGTTTATCTTTTGTTGTTAAGGCGCATAGAATACAAACGGGTGTATATATGTACGTTTGTAACGGTACCATAGAAACTGACCAATCAGTAAGTCTATGAACTTAAAACCAGTTGTTGTGCATCCATGTTCAATTGTTCAATATGTGGAATGCCTCGAAGAAACAAAAAACTGTTCCACGTAAGTGGAATTTAATGAAGAACGGTGTTTGAGAGGTTGGCAATGTTTTCAAATCGCATGTATATATACCACCAGAACACATCAATTTACCTGTTGGCCCTCAAAACGACTGAACATTGATCAGCACTTCCGCCCCTCTGTTTTGGCCTCCATGAGGAGTAACCGCACCATTTTAAGTTTTGTATCTATGCTTGTAATATCTTTGGCAAAAGCAATGAATAGAGGTTTCATTCTGTTACAGTTTATAGCAAGCTAAGGTGTGAGAGGAAATTTCTGATAGCATGTGTTGTTCTCTCAGTTCCATCGAGAAACTACAATATTTGTAAGGTTATCTTTAATGTATTGCATTGGTATTTCTGCATTGGGGGACACAGAAATGGGATCTCCCAGACCAGAGTTACCCCATTTGATCTCCTTTTCTGAACCGTGCTTCTGTTTACCCCAAAGCTGATTTACATCATGTGAGATGCATGTATGTTTTGATATACTTTTGTTGATTGCCGTATGTCCGATACAATTGATATATCTAAGCATGTAGGTTTTTCCAAGACCCAGCCTCCACATCCTCACATCATCAATGCTGGTGCAGTTTGCACTTTGCATCTTTCTTTCATGGCACCTTGATGTTATCATATCCACTCAACAGCTATCTGAAAATGAAAAAAATTATTGCTTCAATATAATTTTGAATATCTATTGTAATTGATTAGTTTGGATTGGGTATTGTTGATATTGTCCATGAAACATTTCTTATGCATGGTTGAAATTGACTCTCTTAATTCTTTTGAAGTAGGAGAGATAGGCGGGATGACAGTTTTATTGCTTGTATTTGCCACCCATTTTTGATTCCAAAGCAGTCTTTGCTTGATTTTGAAAGCTGCAGGAGAAGATAAAAGGCTACATAATTAGTAAACCAGTCTGATGTATATGCAATTATATATAGTGTCTACTAAATTAGTTAAGGACTTTCATAGAATTTTAATTTTTGAAGAAGTCCTGAATTTTAAAGAAGGTACATGTTAGAATTATGATGGAAAGGGGGGCAGATTTTGATGCTCTTTCTTCAAATATGAAAAATACATTGTATTTTCATCAACTTAACAATGCAGCAATGAAGGCATATCCTGACAGCTTTAAGAGGGGTCTAGTATGAAAGAAGAAATATTGCAGACCATGTCAGTCTTCCAAACTCTGTACGACTGACAAAACATTTTCCCTTATTCAAGATATCTCCTTTTAAAAATTGACTATCTTTGTTAAAAAAACCCTCTTGTTTTTAACAAGGTAACAGAATGTTACATAGAGTGGGCACATTGCCTCAGATTCCTTTTGTTGTCCTTTACAATTGAATGTCCTGTTTGTCCTTATAATGTGATACTGTTGGAGTGATTGACTATCTTTGAGAGAGAAAAGTTTCCTGCTGTTTTGAAGTCAGTGAACTTTGTGAACTTTGTCTCTGGCAAATGCCTTTTAAGTGCCTTCTTGCTCTTTCTTTCTTCAACAAATCCAGCGTCAAGTGGCACAAGACACCAGCCAAGGAACTTTATGGCCGTTATGAGCTTTTGTAAGTATTTAAATATAACCGTTCCTGTTTCCTCATTTCATTACATGAAATAGCCCTTACCAAAACTGCCCATCGCTAAACAGTCTAAAACCCGACTTTTGGGCATCTAAGTCGGGTTTTTACTGGATGCTCACACCTACAGTTTAAAGCCACTCCAACCCTAAAATCAATAAAAATATGATCAAACCCTTTAAGCATCGCAGTGGCTATGAACTGAGGATGTTAACATCAAGTCCCAAAAGTCAGGTTTTAAACCATTTAGTGGTAGACAGTTTTAGTAAGGGCTGTTTCACATAATGTTTCCTCTCTGTCCCAGTGTTGAAACAAATCAAGTCACTGACTCAGACTCGAGTTGACTTGAGTGGCTTTTTGTAATGACTTGACTGTGGACTCAAAATGACTTGACCTTACTAGAGTTATGGAACCAAAGTGACTTGACTCTAGTTACCACTGAACATGATTGACTCTGACTCTTGTCCATACTGACTTGAATCTGAAAAGAGGCTTATTGTCACAGAAACACACTTGAGTCAAGGCAATAGACTCAATTTGTCCTGGAAAACTTGCAAGAATAGGTCAAGCAAACAGAAGTGTTAAATGTTGTATCAAATGCACTCTCATTTACAACACTGTAATGTAAAGTTCTGTAGTACTTCTTTACAACACTGGCTAATATGTATGTAATTTGATGACTATAGAGATGGCAAGAAAGAATATGAACTTTTTTCCATTCTCTGCAGCATTTTGATACTAGATTACAGAGAGACAGTAGATTTCTTTTAATTCTTAAGACCGTGATGCTTACAGCTTACACAAGGATTTCTTTTCTTAGACCACCATTCATGTCTGTCGCTAGACAGGTATGTCCCAGGCTCCTTCCTGCCTGTGCTGACCACTGTGCCCATGCATCCTCAAACAAAAAATGATTGAAAATGAAATGTTCTTGTAGTACCTCCATGACTGTCAGGCAATTGCACCAAAAATAATCCCAAATGTGTTCTATAATGAATTCACATTGTTCTTTGTGAAATGATGTTTGTCTAGCTCTATGCACATGTAGTTACATTTTCCTACACTGAGAATCCCTAGTTTCTGACTTGAATGTATTTGGTGTTATTACTCTTGATTTGAGACATTGTATTTTGCAAGAAAAGTTAAGTGTGCACCATTGCTGATTTAAAGATTGTGGGAGGGGTTATCCTTTGGGTCTAGATGCCCAGGGTCTTGAAGTTGCCCTTAAAGGCTGTGGTTGGAAGTAAGAAAATTCTCAATGGCTGAATGATCTTTGATTTACATCAGAGTGAAAAGGTGAAGTGAAGACTACATTATGCAAAGTCAGCAAAGAGTGATCAGTTTCATATCAGGCCTGTGGTCTAGTATATCCCTCTAGGTATGGGCAACATAATAGGGCTTGTGTTTGCACAAGGAGTGTTTCAATATATTTTGAAAGGGGCTCTGAAATTAGCTAACCTTACAAAATTCAAATTGCCTAGGCTGAGGAGTACAAACTTTCATAGAAACCCAAATTTTCTAACTTTCAGTAACAATAAGCAAATATTTTCAAGTTTTTCTTCAACCTAAATTTGCACAACCAAGGAGGTGAAGTGTTTTCAGCAACCTTTGAGCAGACTTTAGGTTCCTAGACCCCAAATGGGAGCTTGGTCCCCTTGTGAGAGGTACCCTTCCACCAAATAAATTTCCAGCAAATGTCAGCTCTCTTCTTGTTGCAGTTCTCACAATCAAAGTTGTACCATCTATAAACATTATTAGCTCAAACCTTTCAGGGAATATTCTAGACAAAGCTTGGGAAACATTCAAAGTTAGAAAGTTAGTTGCTGTGCCCCATGAAAGGATTTCATGTGAAAAATTTTAAGTAACGTGATGAGTTATATTTGACAATAACTCTATTTCTCTCACAAATTTACTAAAATATTTACTTCTTTTCTTCAAGGGAAAATTGTTTTGAGGTGATAATACTTAATGAGTGTCTAAAATGTGCACATTGTGGAGCTTGTTGGACTGCCATTATAACTCATATTCCTGCATTAAGTCTTACACTGGTGTTGCCCTTTTGTTAATTTCTCCGACGTATGAAATTTTCCTCTAAATCGTAACTAAATCATAGTGGTCTACATCAGGCTTTACAGGCTGTATGGCAATTCCTGGTCCCCTCACCATCCCATCACAAACTTTTCTTTAGACTACTCTTCACCATGTTTCTACAGTCAAGGAGTAGAAGAACGGTCATTGTCTGATTGTTTTAGTAGCCCAAGTCCTTTCACGCTAAGAGGTTGGCATATCTCTAGTGGAAAAGAGGGAATTCTATCTGCAGCTAGGTTTGGGAAATTTCAAATCACCTAAGAATGAATTTTTTTGTTCCTGACATTGCCCAAAAGAGAATAATAATTCAAAATGTCATTTCTTTTGTTGCAATTCAAGACTGGAGCTTGAACCAAATATATTTTATCTTTTAGACCAAAGGCAGAAATTAACGAATGACTTCAGGGGATATTGATTATAAGCCCTTGAATAAAGTTTTTGATTCCTTGCTGAAGGCAGGCAAGGAATCTATGCGATGGTGATATCGTGTGTGTGTGTGCGTGTGTGTAGGTGTTTGTGTGTATATGTGACACTCTGGCTTGTAAACAGGATATCTCAAGAAGGATAAGTGTGACTTACCCCATATTAGGTGTGTGGGTTTGCCATATTGAGTAGATGATCCCTATTATTTGTGGAGGTCAAAGGTCATTTGGGGTCACGAGATGTCAGAAGGTTTAAACCTTGTAAACACAATATCTCAAGAAAAGTAAGTGTGACTAATCTCATATTTAGTGTGTGGGTTTGCCATATTGGGTAGGTGATCCCTATTTTTTTTGGTGGAGGTCAAAGGTCATTTGGGGTCATAAGAGGTCAGAAGGTCAAAACCTTGTAACACAATATCTCAAGAACAGTACATGTGACTATGCTTACATTTGGTGTGTGGGTTGGTCCTATTGAGTAGATGATCCCTAATGATTTTCGTGGAGGTCAAAGGTCATTGGGGGTCACAAAAGGTCAATTGGTAAATTCCTTAGAAATTGTTTGTAAACACAGTATCTCAAGAAGGGTAAGTGACAAGTGTGACTGATCTCATATTTGGGTGTGTGGTTTGGCCATATTGAGTAGATGATCGCTAGATTGTTTTTAGTGGAGGTCAAAGGTCATTTGGGGTCACAGGAGGTCAAAAGGTCAATACCTTGTAAACATGATATCTCAAGAACGGTATATGTGACTATGCTCATATTTAGGTGTGTGGGTTTGTCATATTGAGTAGGTGATCCCTGCTGATTTTTGTGGAGGTCAAAGGTTGTTGGGGGTCATGAGAGGTCAAAAGGTCCAAACCTTTTAAACATGATTTTTCAAGAAAGGTGCATGTGACTATGCTCATATTTGGGCGTGTGAGTTGGGTGTATTCAGTAGATGATTCAAGTTTCAAGTTTCAAGTTTATTTCTACCATAAACACATACAACAAAAACAGAATATGTTATAATATAATTAAGAATCGAAACAATAGAACATTATGGAGAAGTGGAAATACTTTGTTATACTTTGAAAAACTTTGAAGCTGACTTAAACAGGTTATATAGTTTACAGTACTGAACTTCAGATGTGATAGGGTAGAGGAATCAGAATAAGCAGGGCTTTTCAAGTCTGATCCCTTTTAGAAAAGAAAAAATAAAAGACAACTGGTATAACAACAACACAACATCAACTAAAGGAATAAAGAGTAGGTACAGAAAGGGAAAAAATGAAATTGATAAATTGTGGAACAAATTATGCACAAATATATATTTGATTTAGCAGAAACAAAGCACTTATTTACATGTGATATATGTTTTGAAGCAATACATTATAAAATTACGATGATAATTCCTTAAGAAGAATACGAGCAATGGGTCAAAATAGGTTTGAAAAAGCTAGCTAACTTTGATTAATGAAGTTTGGATATAACGCTTGAGTGATGTTTTTAAATGATGCAAGGATTTAGAGTCTTTAATTACACTGTGGAAGTGAATTCCAAAGGAAAGCTCCACGACTGCGAATTTGAGATTGGTTGAGTTTTGTCCTAGAATAATATACATGTATAGAGTTTTTTGACCGGGTGTTATAATTGTGGAAGTCGCAATTGAATGCAAAAAATGAATCAAGGCTTTCAGGTAGTAGTCCATTATGGAATTTGTACATAAATATCCCAACTTGATAGCTATAAAGATCAAAAATTTTTAGAATATTAGAATCCATAAACAAAGGAGTACAATGAGTATTGTATGGGACACTATGGATATTTCTAATAATCTTCTTTTGTAAGGAATGTAAATTATTTAAAATTGTTGTAAGTGCTTCCCCAAAGTAACAAGCTATTATTTAGATGAGGAAGGATTAAAGCATTATAAATCAAAATGAGCACACTTTTAGGAAGAAAATTCTTTCTATTGATTTTTGTGGAGGTCAAAGGTCATTTGGGGTCATGAGAGGTCAAAAGGTCAAAACCTTGTAAACACAGTATCTCCAGAAAAATGCATGTGATTAAGCTCATCTTTAGTGTGTGGGTTGGCAGTATTGAGATGGTGATCCCAATTGATTTTTGTGAAGGTCAGAGGTCATTTGGGGTCAGTAGTGTCAAAATCTAACAAACTTGCTTGCATATTATTACAGGAAAGGTAACTTGTAGGGTTCTCATACTTGGCATGTAGATGATGCATAGTGAATGAATGATCCCTATAGTTTTTGGTGGAGGTCAAATGTCACTTAAGTTCACAAGGGGTCAAGTTAGTTAGATAGAGTTAGATAGAATTTTACGGCCCAGTTTCCAACCTATTGGTTCAAGTCGAGCCCCACGGCCTTTTTTCCAGTTGTGGCTCACTGGCATGTTTTCCCTGCTCCATTGCTTATGGAGCAACAAGCACAATGTCAGTAGGTTCCTTTTTTAGAGTCTTTGGTATGACTCAACCTGGGAACATGACGGTAGAAACGAATAGCAAGTTTTAGCCATCTCTAGTTGACCACTTTTAATCCAGAATCTATCAGAGAACTTCCTCTTCACATGCTGCTAGAATTGAATAGGAAGTTTTAGCCAATGTTACCCGAGAAGGCGTTTTCTCGGGTGAAGCTTGCCTCTGTTATAGCTGCAATTAACCCCATTTAAAGCAGCCTCGATGCTCTATTGAGCAAATAGTCTTTGAAGGAGGCAAACACCTTTAACTTTATCTCAAGATACCTGAATAGGAAGTTCTCTGATAGATTCTGGATTATTAGTTGCCAGATTGAGATGGCTCAAACTTGCTATTCCCTTCTAGCGTCATGAGGTATCTTGAGATCAATAAAATTAAAGGGGTTTGAACCCCTTTAAAGACTGTTTGGTAAATAGAGCAAGTTTGTTTGTAAAAGGGACTAACTGTTGCAATTATAGAGATAAGCTTCACCCGGGAAAAAGCCTTTTTGTCAGGTAATATTGGCTAAAAAATCCTATTCAGTTCTAGCAGCATGACGCAAACCGGACCTTCCGCGTGAGAGGCGGATGCTCTTACCATTAGACCAAACACGCAGTCTTCACAAGGGGTCACAGTCTCAATATCATATTTAAACAAATTTCCCATGGTTGGTAGACTTGGGCAAGTCTCTCGTTAGTGTTCCGCGGGAGCTGACAACACTTCCTCTACACAAATCCAGTACTTCAGCACAGTACAGCATACCGTATTTGCCTTTTTTTCTAATTCGCCCTCTATCGGTCTATAAAGGTATCGCTTCTCAACGAGAGACTTGGGACAGTTGGTTTCTATGACGTCATAATTTTTATGTTATTCCTTTATTTTATTCATCCTCTCATTAAGGATGAATAATATGTAGTAGTTTCTCAATATCTAGTCCAATCAAAGTTGGCAGTCTGTAAATCGTGATATGAATAAACATACATTAGGTCACATGACCTTTGTCATTCATAACTGTCAGCAAGCAGTGTTAGCAGTCGACAAATGTAGAGCCCTTTACCGTACTGATGAAGCGACTATTTTCTTTGCAATAACATCTGAAATTATTCCCAAAGACATTCGCAGGGATTGAATAAGTGTCATTGTTATTGTATTGGACATCAAGAAGACGTCGGAGTTTGATCACCGGCAGGATTTAAGAAGTAAATTTATCGATCGGCCACCTTTAGCAGTTGAGTTACATGAAGTGCAGAGAAGGCAATGATGCTTACAGTATAAGTGTATACTACAAGATCTAACAGCAACGTTATTTCGTAAACACTGCATAGACAATGTGTGAGTTAAAGAAGAAGAAGAAAGATTTTTTCTATCAAGTAGGCAGATGTGTGTTAGAAGTTTGACCGTGTTGGACTTAGGCTTAGCTCATAAGTGTAGCAGAGAGGAACATCACAACTTTATAGCTTATGATTAATGAATATGATGAGCCACTGTTCAGCACGAGGAGGGCAAGTGGAACTACTGGGAGTCTGCAAAGAAGAAGACATGTCCAGTATGCTGGTAAATTAAGTGTGGTAAATAAACTAATGCACTTAGGCAGAGAGCCTATATATACTTACCAAATGCAACCTCACCCCGGCCTAGACACAGGGATGGGATTTGGCCGGGGAAGGATTTCACAGTCATTTTGTCCCCACCCGGCCGGGACTTGAGTGTGCTAGGGTTTCACTCCATCCATCTGGATCGAAGGCCTGGTAATTGGGCAGGTCGTTTTCTGGTGGTATGCATAGTGCCTAGCAGACTGTGGGGACTTGGCAGGGGATTTACCCTCAATCAGTGCCCCACCCAGCATGGATATGGCCAGGCTCCATCCGGGGATTTAACAATTTCAAAAATAAGTTCCCAGGCAAGACCCGACCATCCCCCCGTCAAGGAGGTGTCAGGGTTGCAATTAATTGATAAGTACATAAATCTTCATGACATTCCAAGATTTTTGCAGCCAGGCCCTTTTAGTTGACAGCTATAGGCACCACAATATACAGGACTTGGGGCAGTGGTAGCGGCATAGGTCAAAATCAATTGTCCCAGACCCGCATGAATAAGGTAAAAGGCATTTTGTAGTCCTTCCAAATTCAGGTGGCCCCATTTCTACCCAGAGGTTTCGTTATTACAGAGATTCATTATACAATTCTACAAACTTGCTTACAACTTTAATCAGGCTTTTACTTAGAGAGTTGCATGCATACATTTTAAAGGAAACCTGGTGAAGGGACTACGTTTTGCTTCCTAACAAAATAATTGCTTTATACAAGTTAGGCTCTAGGTGTAACTGTGCTACAGTACAAGAGATTGTCAACCCTGCAGAAAACCAGGAAATTAATTAGGCACTGAAAGATTACTCGACAAGTTTCGTGAAACGTGCAGCTGCTAATTTTGAGCCCAATAAATGAGGGTTCATATATACTGCCTATTTTGTAACTTCAGGAACAGCTAGAGTAAATTGCACTGCTTGTGTTTTTTTTATAAATGTGAATAATACAAAAAGAATATGGTACAACTTGGAGACTATATAAGATTTTGATACCATAAATTTGAGGTAGCCCAGGCTAAGTGTGTGTTGTTGTCTTGTAATCTGAGTAAAAAATTATTACTGGCCAGTAACAATAGGTCATCAGACTACATGCTAGCGGGCTAGCGCTGTAGCACTGCATGTTTCATCGTGCAGTATGTGTTCCTGTCAAGTCTCCTTGATGGAATATTTGCCTCATGAGTGAATGGTGCAAACATTTTAAAGTGTACTTAATTCTCCTTCATTTTTCTTTTACACAGAACTTGAGCAATTGGAGAAAGTAGGACTATACATACTGCTTAGCCACCATCTTTGGCAGAGTCAGCAGGCAACCAGGCTATGCAATACATAAAACATTTAACACCAAGCTTAGCACAGTATATGGAGTATATGCTGGACATGGAATGTGTAGTGTATGTGTTGAAAACCTATCTTGACTCCAATTTTACATGGAATGAGTGGTAACAGGACTATGTAAATAAAGTCTTACTTTGGCCTGAAAAATATTTCATTGCAATTTTTGAAAAGAGAGATAGACTGCACTTAGCAATCATCTTGGATACCAGTACCAGTACAACCAGTTGGTGCAATTATGGGTATTGAATTAGAGAACAGTCTGAAATTGTCAGTGAACTGTGGTGATTGGTAAATGCCCTTGTCCTTCAGTAAAGCAATATATGGTGAATATGGAGTTACATTTTAAGCAAGGACCTACCAATTAAACTTCAAAGAAAAGGGTATAATTGATGAACTGGGAAAATATTCTTGAACTGCTGTAGTAGAAAAACAAGGACTACTGTAGCTGTTCACAAAAGAGATGCTTCCAACAATCAGTATGATTTAGTTAATAGCATGTAGCAGGAATTTTGTTTATTTTTTATTTTGCTTAATAAAACAAGCTGCTTCTTGTGGGAACAATGAGTAAAAATTCTTTATTAATAGAGGTGGTGTGATGTAATGCATGATGATTTCAACAACTGTAGAAGTCTTAGTATACAGCTTGCTGAAATTGAGATTGAGAAATTGAGAAATATTTCCAGTTTTATTGAGCTTGTTGAGACCTGCACTCTTTACATACAAATGTGGTGTGATCATAGCAACTCACTGGTTTAAGGAACATTTTTGTGGAGGGTTGGGGGACAAAGTATAGTGGGAGCTACTGTAATTGCAAATTATGGGTTATTTTCTCAGCACCCTTGTATGAATGTATGTATATACAGCATGTCCTTACCACTACTAGCCTCTGCAATATTTTTGTGTACTTGGATTTTTTGTGTGTTTGTGGGGATCGAGGGTGATGGAAAAGAATCTGGCAATTGTTGCACAACAGCACAACAGTGACAAGTGGAGAGACACTTTATACATTACCATCTGTAACTGATCATCATTCTGACATGCGTCTGGGTAATCACTTCTGATTAGCAATAATCCCGTCACTGCAGGTAAGGTAATTGGAGGATTGTAACTACTGCAAGGCATAGCACATGCAGCCTGGTTACAAATCATTGCAGGTAAGTACCTGTAGAACTTGCATTACTACAGTCTAGTTCTGCATTCCATAACCTCTTGAGACAGTGTAAACTCAGCCAAATTCTTGTGGCAGGCTTATGCACGTGGTTTCAGTTTTGGGGACTGAGGGCTATAGCAGCAGGGAATTGAGTACAGTATGAATCTGATCACATTTACTTCTTAACCGCTACTGTGCAATTACTTAGTTCTGGGGGGAAGCTAGAGAACATTTTTAAGGATGAGGAGGGGGAGGGGAGCAGAGACTTAGTGGGCTCCATAAAACTGCAACCAGACAGGCCATGCAGACAGAGTGTTTAATGTTAGTGATTTAAGGTTACAGGTGGGATTTAAAATTATGAATCACTACTCTGAGACAAGATATCATTGTCCTTCATAGTCCTGTGAAGGTAAAGGCCTACCCTCTTCATGGTACATAATCTGACAGGTGTTCAGCAGTAAGTTTGGGTTCAAGCAATTTGCAAAATAGCCATGTTACTCTCTCTCTCCCTGAGCTTGGATCACTGTTTCAGTAGGCTATGCATGCCTTGTCTGATGCTGCTTGTTGTTTGAGACTGGCAACAATCAGTGAAAGGAGGAATAAAAATTATCAGATTCAAATTAAACACCTGTTTATAGTGAATTGAGTGTCATACCTAGTTAGTGCTGCTAGCTGTATGAAAGAATCACTGTGGTCAATACTATACAAGGTGGCTGGCAGTTTCTACCTTATCACATAGGATATATTGTTCCCATGTCTCATAAGTCCCACTTTTATATATTCCATCACGTTTTGGTCCCCTGTCTCAAAAGTCCCATGTCTCACTGCTCCCCAACCAATCAACTCATTGGGATTACAGGGGTTTGGGATAGATATATGGTTATTGGGCATGCACCTAAAAATATGAGGGGAACAATGACATGGGGAACCAATGCATACCACAGGTAACAAAACTATATTAGATTAACAAGACCACCATGTGGGTAGCTCACATGTAGGGATATTAATTGGGCAGCTGACCCATATTCTCCCCACATATCAGTTGTTTACCCCAGAGCTCTCTCATATCAGTGGAGTGGGCTATCATATAAACTGGCCACTTATTAATCCCAGGTGAAATTGGCCCACATGAAAAGAGTTAAAGCCCATTGATGCAGCTGCAGAGGAGCCAAGAGGGGCATGCATTATTTGTCCCCCTTCCCAAGATTTTGGCCTGTGTCCCTCCCCAACTTAGGTCAGTTAAGAATTGAGTACACAGAAAAAAATAAATAATATACCTCTCCAGATCTAATTTTTCATACGGAGATATATCCTTGCAAGCTTCTTGGTTTTCGCCCCCTGGACATGCCTATCTCCAGCCTGCATGGGGAATGAACGCTTTGGGACCTGTATTCTGTTTGGAGCTGCACCTAAAATTTTTGCCCCCAACATTATCCTGTGCCCTTTATTTTTCCCCACCCCATCCAGTTTTGACAGTCTGGCACCACGACTGCCAGTGCATGGGGGGGGGGGGTGTCAGAACCTTGCAATGCAAAAAAGACCCCTCCCCGACGATGACAGAATCCTGGCTATGCGCCTGACTGCTGCTAGTATCAAGGAAGGGGGACCATTGAGGGGGAAGTAAAGAGATGAGACTAAAGACATGTCCCCTAAGGTTTGACAGCAAAATTATCCTTCATCCAGGAAATAACGGCATATTCTTCTCCTACCCATTTGACTTATCTGTCTGTAATCTCGTAATCTCAGTTGAGTACTTGTGGAGCTGAAGGGATTCAGACGGTTTCGTTCGTTGCAATACTGTTCATTTTTTGTAGCCTACAATCTGACAATAACAGTGCAATGCTTAGTGTCTGTAATCAATTCGCATAACTGCTTCAAGTACTTATTCAATGTGTTACGTCGCTTTAAACTCCGATTTCTTGCCCGCAGGATAGATCGAATTGTCATATACATTATAGCACTTATTTTACATCATGCGAAATTCCCATTTTATAAGTATTCCACTATTGTACGGGTTCAAAAACATTACGTTTTCTGGTACGCCTCAATGGAAGACGATGCTACTTTTTAAGGTTATAAAGAACGATCGTACTGTATTTTCGATTTACCATGAGAGATATCAATTTAATTACTCCTTACACCTAAATATTTAAGAAAGCATTCTGTAAGATATGTTTTAATATTTAATTATTATGGGTATGATCAGGGTCTTTAATATTATTCAGTCGCGTTTCTATACAAACTTCAATTGGGCGACACTAAAGTTTTTGTTTGAGAATTGCTGATTGGTTGGTAGTGGTGACGTAGTTTTAAGATGAATAATTAATAGCCTCATTTGTATGACGTCATAGAAACCAACTGCCTCAAATCTCTCGTTGAGAAATAGCCTGCTGTTAGTAGGCTGTTGTGTTAGCGTTTCAACTACTACATTCAAAAATAAAAAATCTTACTTTCGCCTCTACAAATAATACTATACGAGTCTTTACAAATAATACTATACGAGTCTTTCAACGGCTTCACTGCTGAGCAGTCGACGTTTCCAACTAAGTTACATGGCATACATACGGTATACATAGCCTGCCAACTTTCTAGCCAATCTCATTTACGACCACCAAATATGACGTCACAACAAAAATTAAAATACTAGATTATATCTCGCGTAGTAGGTAATATTTATGCATCGAACGTATGGCCTGGTACACATTTTCCACCTACAAAAGCTAATTAGGTTGTTCACCGTTCGTTGTATCAGTTGTATGTACCAAAATACACTATTCATACTTGTTTCGTGCATCACGTGATCATCTTATGTTTACTAATTCGTCCCTCAAAATGCGGGATTCCTGTAAATGGAAACTGCACGAAGGTTTGCAGACTGTATACTGTTTAGAGAGGTGTATTATGATTTTGAGAGAGCGCCATCTTTCGGCTACTACAAAGTTTGCTCCGCAGGCTAGTTAAGAAACGATACAATTAATAGACCGATAGAGGGCGTATTAGACAAAAGGAAAATACGATATTCTGTACTAAGCTGCAGCAGGGGGATTTTGAAGAGAAAGTTGTCAGCTCCCTCCGGAACACTCACGAGAGACTTGGCCAAGTCTACATGGTTGGAGTCTTGGATACTGCAAAATTTCACACATACTTTGTGGATGTGATAATGTGAGCGGAACCCTAGTTCTAGGTGGTCAAAACCATCTGGGATCTCAATGTAGAAAGCTTGGATGCCTTGCATGTGGTATACTTTGTGGGTACATTATGGAGCACTGTCAATTTGAAAAGCATTACAGAGCACTGTCAATTTGAAAAAAAGATAGGCTTAAATTTCAGCTGCAAGGAATCACTAAGCCTTTTGGCTTTCTGGTTAATCAAAACAGACATACTGAATTAGTTTTTTAGTGTTGATCCCTTCACGTTCTTAAACTTAGATAATGAAAAAATATGTGGCCTCATTGAAACATTATTGAGGAATGCTTGCACTTCTTTTGTTCTTTTGTGAAAGAACTAGACACTCAACACCTACTTAACAATGGTGTTCCCTGTCCCATCAATGGGGTACTTTCAATATCATGTTTAATCTGCATTGACAGTTGTTATAAGAAATGTTGATGGGACATACGCTATGATATGTGAAACCCTAGACAGAGATTCCCTGGGGAAAATGTGGTCAGAAATAATGCAACTTTTTATCTGAAACTTTTTATCATCAGATATGATGAGGAATTAGCTCAGCAAGACATGGAACGAGAGATGAGCAAAGTTAAAGGCCCCCTGGGAACAACAGGGGGTAGACGTGATGGTAAAGTGAAACACCCTGCGAGTTGGAAATGAAGTCGTGAAATGCCATCATGAACGGGCCAGATGTTCACACTCTGTTTTGGCCTTACATCAAAGTGGGTTGTAAAGCGCAGCAAAACTAACCAACAGCCATGCTTCCCATAGTGAAAAGGTTTAAAAAAGTCAGTGGCTCTGGAACGTGCTGGCATGAGAAAGTATTATTTCACAAACTGAATTTTTATCAAGTGAACAGGATATACCTTTGATAATAGTCTTGTTGGAAACTAGATGGAACAAAGAAAGCTTTGAAGATAGAGGTCAGGAATTCAAATGAGTGGGATGTTGAGTTATTTAAGTTGTTTATGAAGATCCTGTCACACCATTCCAGGCAAGCACTGCATGCACCTTGCGGGTGAATTTTTTACTCCCCGCTTCTCTCCGGAGAGAGCATGTGCCTGGCAGTATCTCGCCTACAGTTGCACACAAAAGTAGGAGTTGAACAGGGCCAAGTTTTGAACATGGTCAAAACTTGTTTCGGAAAAACTGCCTGAAATTGCTGGCAGGGGCTCCTGAACACCCGCTGGAGGCCCATAGCAGTCTCAAGTCACAAGCAGTAAACCCACTTGAAGGATGAACATTGGCCGTGGAGCTGTGAGAATTTAGTGCAAGCCCTTGTTAGATGTGGGCATGGAATGGACATGAAACTGTGGGTATAGAGAGAGATATACCAGAAAATTGAGGGCATGTTCAGGTCAAGTAACTGCCTCCTTGCTGGTAATCTGAGTGCTCACTGCAAGCAAGTTGGTGGTCACGGTTCTGCAACTACCTGTGCCAGGTAAAGAATCCCCAGATAATTCCTTCAGTTGTCAGTCTTGGTCTAAATAACACCGTTAAAGTTTCTTCTCACTTGAAAGACCTCTTTAATATCTGTTAATTCTGGTAAATCAGAAGTTAAAAAAGGAAAAATAAAGTGATTGAACACACGGTCAATATTCTTTGTCACACTCTGTCCCTTTAATCCATTTGGGTAGGTAGTTCTTATCTCAATACATAACATGTATTGAGATAGTGTCACACTAGCCAGTGGATGAAGTTTCTTTAGTGCAAGGTAATGTGACTTGATCAGTGGTCAATGTCTTTGAGAATTTTAGAGCATGCTCTTTGGCCGGGAGGCGGAAGACATTGCATTTTTCACATTAAAAAAAGTGATGGTTGCTAAGTTATTTTTGCAAATTCTATGGTTAAACTCTTCAGCTGTCATGGAAACTTCAAATTCTTTGCACGCAGCACTTTGGTCGTTAGGTACAGATACCCACTGACTGAGAATGTTTACATTTTGTAGTTAAACTTTCAGATGTTAGAGGCTTGGTGTCACACCTCTGCTTAATCAAGCATGAAGCAATTGTAAGATAATCTTGCTTAGTCTGACCATAAACAAAGACTCTGTAAGCAGATATTTCCCAGAAAGTTATCTTGAGAGGAATAAGCTCCTGGAGTTGGATACAAGCAACAGAAAAGTTTGGTAGTCTTTGTTTTGTGTCTTGGCTCTACAAGCTTATTTACAGTTTATGAAGTTACATTGTAGTGCACAAAATGTGTCTAGGAGGCATGATCAAAGTGTCTCTAAGTTGTGATGAAAACATTAACCCCTCAAGAGTTCATTGAAGTGTATTTGAGGATCTGTAACATACTGTATTGAATGGGTGTTTCTTCTACACACTTGTCATACATTGTAACAATGCAAAAACTCAAAGATATCAGCAGAGAAATAGCTCTCACTCCTTCAGAAGTTGTGAAATACCAAAATATTTGAATGAGACTGTGAAAATAGCATTAGGGACAGTGATTTTAGAGAAAGTAGTGTGGAATTGAGAAGGAAAACAGCTGTCATTGGACTGTTGGATTTACAGTATTAGAAGATGTCACTGATATCTGGTTAATTATTTCTGCTTTAAGTTTCAGTATGGTGCACAATATTGTGTACCTCACTGGGCATTACAGTATTATTGTAAAAATTGTTCTCTATGAATTTGATCATTTTTGAGCATGAAATGCATCAGGATATTAACAACAGATGGAGTAATCTTTTATATGCAAAGCGCCAAAAGGAGGACTGCATTTACATCAAATATCATCAGCAACAATATGGAAACTTTGTCTCCATAAAATCCACAAAGTATTGAGATTATGCAGCATCGCTGCTCTAGTTATTATTGTGCTGCTACTTCTAGAAGTGGTACTGTGTAGAAGTGCGAGTAGGGAACTGTGAGTATCAGTACGGCTACTAGGTCGGGTACGGGTACAAGCTTATGAATACGGGTGCACGTACGGAATTTTGTACTCGAGAATCAGCTTTTTCGTTCTATATATTTGAAACAGTGTGAAAGGCAGCATCCAAAATTTATGAGGTTAGGGAACTTTGTAATTTGAGGATGCCAACGGTTTTATAATGTACCTAAAATTGTGTGCACACGCCTTTCAGAGTGTTTTTCCAGACTTTGGGGAAAACAAAATTGTAAAACGTATTGACATTTGACACTTATAGGCAATATCATTAACACTACTAGGTCGGGTACGGGTAAAAGTTTATGAATACGGGTACACGTACGGAATTTTGTACTCGAGAATAGCTTTTTCGTTCTGTATATTTGAAACAGTGTGAAAGGCAGCATCCAAAATTTATGAGGTTAGGGAACTTTGTAATTTGAGGATGCCAACGGTTTTATATGTACATGAAATTGTATGCACACGCCTTTCAGAGTGTTTTTCCAGACTTTGGGGAAAACAAAATTGTAAAACGTATTGACATTTGACACTTATAGGCGATATCATTAACATTTAAATTGAATTTATGGTGAATAACAAGTGTTGGGACAGGTGTTCGGTAGTTAGTCACGCAATCAAAGTATGATTCTAGAAACGATGCCAAAGACAGCATAGCGCCACCATCCCAATAAATTTCCCTTTAAATTCTGATGATAAACTGTTGTTTATGCTTGTATATTTCCTCATGGATTCTTCGTATGTGAGATAGCAACAATGAAACAGACTTGGTGAGAATCAAGAAAACTGGAGTAGCCAAAGTGGTTTTGAATTTGTGATATTTTGAGATGTTGTTTTGTTTTTATTAAATATATTTTGAAAATTTTGTTTTCAAGACTTTATTAGACAAGTAACTACTTACATTACATGTGCATGGTTTTAATATTCTACAGATCATGTTCTAAATATTATTGTGTTTCAGGAATGTACTTTGTGACTGAGTGACGAAGGAAACGTAAGATGAGGCACTTCCAAAATCTAACTAAATAAACTTTTGGCATTGTAATTCACCTCATTCTGAAGACACTCCATATCTGTTGAGAAGAATAAATTAACATTTAGATTTATTGGTTACGGAAATGCGTTACTTTAGGAGAAAGTAGTAAAGTGGCATTGAATAATGCTGTAAAGAGTTTACTGTTTATCACTGTGAATGAAAAACGGAGTTTTTCAAATTTGATGAAATGCATTCCATTGTAAGCGGTACTCCTTGTTCAGGATTGGCCCCTGTCAACCATGTGGTAATATTTGATGTTCCTATTCGTTTATTTTATGGAGAATAAGTCATTGTTTTTTTTTTTTTTTTGAAATGTTAACGACTTTATACCAACCTGCTTACAAAAACGCTATAAAAGAAACATGGGAACAAAACAAGACCAACAATTCTGTACCCTTTTAATGTTTTCAATTTAAACTTAATCCAAAATGATTTCCTGCTTTAGGGGTTACAGCATTCAGGATCTTGTAAATAAAATAAGTTGCCGCACTTTTAAAAACATGCGTAACAAAACAGGTCACAGCGCAAAGGAGGGCTACTTAGGCCCCATAAGATGCCCCGTACTGGGGACTATATGTCAATGTTCCCAAGTTTCGTTGTGCCCGAGGTTCAGTGTTCCCGAATCTAGGGAACATAAGCACTCCTTGGAACATCGAACCCCGGGAATAGCGAACCTTGTAATCACCACCAATTCATCGAGATATACGAAAACGAGGAACATCGAACCTTGGTAACATTTAACCCCGGGAACATCGGTTAGACCCTCTGTAGTCCAAACCCTACAAAACATGCAACTATCCCGGTCACTACTGAAACTAGTTCAATTAAATTTTATCAGTCATGGAAGAACTTGTCGATGTTAGACTTAAAGCGTTGCACAGATTGGGAGTTTATTACCCATTCTGGCAGACTATTTCACTCATTGACAAATAGTATGGGAGAAATTGATATTGCTAATATCAAGCCTTGCGAAACGTCTTACAAGCTTTTTACAGTAGCCACGCCGGCCGCGGACCCGAGAATTTGAACCTTTAAATAACTTCAAAACCAAAGAGGTTTTGTGTCAGAAAGAAATTTGAAAACCTAAAGCATGTCGCCCCAAGCCTTCTTAACTCCGCCGGTGGCAAGTCCGAAATGCTGAAGTCTCCTCAACTCAGGTATGAGGCGTGTGGCTCACCTCTGGACTTTTTCTAAAAGACACTTATCCTGGCTTTTCATAGAACGGACTCCAAGCCTGAGGGGCATAGTAAAGACGGGGTCTTACCAAATGCTTGTACAAATTAAGAATAGTATCTTTATGATGAACCCACTGAAATTCCTCTTGATCAATCCAACCCTATACTAGCCCTTGTAGCGGTAGATGCGCACTGTCTAGATGACTTCAAATCCCCTGAAGTACCCGCTTCGCCCAGGTCGTTCTCCAAAAGATAAAACATTACCATATGTTAGAAACATAGCTTTAACTTTTAGGACCAAAATGAAGTACTTTGCCCTTGTGGGAATCAAAACTAGGCATTTGCCAAGTCTGAAACTAAGAAAATAATTTATCCCAGTCATTTTGCAGCAGTAAGGCATAATCCATGTTCCTAATCTTCCTATAGAGCTCAGTTTCATACAAACTTACTTGTTCAAGAGGTTAGAGAGCTAACTTTTGCCTATCCCCCCATTTTCCTATCCCCCATTATTTACGACGAAGTCTTAAAATAAATTAACTCTTTTACAGATGGGAAGTCACCCGGCATGGATAACATTCCTCCAAAAGTTGGGGGCGATGCGCACTGAAAGTTTTGAAGTCTGTTTCCTATGTTTTCACCCCTGTACTGTGTCATATTTTTAATCTCGGGTTTTCTACTGGTATTTATCCCAACGCTCTGAAAGTGGCTAAAGGCATCCCGATTTTTTAAAAAGAAGGGGATTTTGTATTTCCTTAAAATTACTGCCTCTCATAGTTCGCTCCCATGTATCAACAAGGTACTTGAGAGATCTATTGAAAAGCGACTTAGGTCCTTCTTAAATTAAAATGATATACTCTTTGATTTTCAGTTCGGTTTCAGGAAACGCCATGAAACCAGTACGCTCTTTTGGAGACAGTCAATCGCATTCGTACTTAACTTGGTAATGCACTGGGCCTTTATCACAATACCTATTGATAAGTTAAAACATTATGGCATTCGAGGTAAAGGCTTTGATATCATGCATAGTTATCTAAGCAATCGAAAATAATTCTTTATGTAAATGGTACCTGTTCTACCTGTTCCTTCGTTACTATAGGCATACCTCGGGGTTCTGTGCTGAGACCATTACTGTTTTAAATCTGCGTTAATGATATTGAAAATGTTGCGCCTAACGAGTCTCTAAGACTCTTTGCCGATGAGACGAATGTATTTGTCCATGACATTAATTGTAATACCCTTGTTCAAAAAGTTAATTCCGTACTCAGACAACTTAAGACTTGGTTTGATTTTAACAGACTTACCTTCAAGTTTCATCTTGGGAAAGCCAATTTTTCTATTTTCCGTGCTAATTCCCATATTCCCCGTGTTTGTCCAGACCACTTTGTCATAAATGATGTTAATATTCTTAAAACTAACTGCTTAATTTCCTGGGGTATTGATCAATGATCAGCTATGCTTTAAGCAACATATTGACGATTTCTGTAATAACCTTAATAACCTTGCTAAGTTTCCTAGAGTCTTTTATCGCCTAAGGGCATCACTTACTCCTGCTGTAGCAACCCAGTTATATTACTCACTTACTTGTTTTTTTTTTCTAAATTGTCTTATGGGATGGAGATGTAAGGCGTGAATAAACCTCCTTTGCTCAACCCCCTGCAAGTCCTTCAGAATAGCATTTCAAAAACTTTTATTTTCAAAGACCGGCGCTATCACACGAATACCCCGCATATAGACCTTAGCATTCTTAAGATCAGCGATATTTATATATTCAAAATGTGTTGTTTTATCTGTAGGTATACTAATAACCTCCATCCTTTTGTATTTAGTACAGTTGTTAACCCTAGTTTTCTCACCAGTTCTCGTCCTAGCACTAGAACTGAATCGCTCTTTAAGGTAGGCAGGTACCATATCAACCACCGTGACGGTAACTTATTGTTAAATAACTATTGTTATAGCTCGTTAAACAATTGTTTTGCTAATGTCCTGTCCGTTTTTGTATTTCTGTATATATTTGCACGGACAAAATGAATGAATGAATACATTCATGAATGAATGCATGAATGAATGCATGAATGAATAAATGAATGAATAAATGAATGAATAACTATATCGTTGATGAAAATTAGGAAAAGAAGACCCAGAACTGTACCTTTTGAAAAATAAAGGTAAATGATACCCACACTGTGGCCAGAATCAAGAGACAAATTAAAGAGGCATCATCAAGAAAGTTTAACAGAACTGGAAACACAAGAACGACTTAGGAGGAAGCCATGCGAAGACAGATTTAAGCCATTATCTAGAAGATACTTTAGTAAACAATCGTAATTAAGAATTCCATAACTTTGCACACAACAGTGGTTTGAACAGATTGGTCTTTAATTGTAAGGCAAGCTTCGATCCCCTTTTTGAAAATTCCTTTGCTACCCGCCAATCAGAGGTTACAAAGTTGGAATCCAGACACTTCTGAAAAACAATGGGAAGAGAAACTGAAAAAATCCTAGAACATTCATGTAGAAGGGCGGGATTGATCACATCAGGCCCAGTGACTTTACTGGCCTTTAAGCTCATCAGATTTTTGCAGATGTGCTCCACAGAAAAAGTGACATCACTGATTGAAGAACAGACATCAGAACACCCACAGGTCTCAAACATAAATGGTTCCGTAGTGAAAACAGACATAAAATAATAAAACAAGTTGGCCATATCCTGGTGATCATTAACCAGTATCATCTTCACCTTTAAGAGACCCAAAACCCTCCCTAATTCTCTGCTTAGACCTAACTTACGTTAGACATGGGAGACTTGGGATTTACCTTAACCTTCTTGGCCAACTGCCTTTGAAACTTACATTTAGGATCACTGGCTAAATTTTCAATGATGAATTCCGGCCTTTTGTAGACTGCAAAATCATCGGAATTTTTGTTCACCCTGTAACGACGTCAATACTTACCCTGCTTACGCTTCTTCCCAGTGGCTCTAATAACCTCTCTAGATATCCAAATGGGGCATATTTTAATAACAGCTTCCTTTACAGGGATGCACAACTTGGTTGTGCCAGAAACGACATCCTGGAAAAAATCCCATGCCCCAGCCGGCCCAAAGTGAGAAAAATAATAAGCAGTCCAATCAATGACTAAAAGCTTCTTGGTCTGGCTAAAGTTTCATATCATTTTCATTCGGGAAGTGTTGTTTCCTGTCATCTGAAGGGTTTGCAAAGTCAAATATTTTCTTGTATGCTCCTCGACAACTAATGGTGGCGGTCGGCTGAGAAAGTCCTTCTGGCGTTCAACCCTATATTTGTACATTCCCCCACAACTGACCTGGGCACCCTTCCTGCAAATCCGGGATGCCCCACTTATTGTCGCTCAAAACGTCGTAGTCACTAGACCTTACTGCCACAATCTACTTTTTAACCATGTCTTCTATGGCGAGCATTCGGTATCAAGTTGTAGCACATCGGACACACATTCTAAGTGCACCATACACACTTATACATATACATAGCTTGGGAGAGCAGCCTTACGACGTCAGAACTACTGACCAATCACCATCAGCAGCATCGAGTTTCATGCGTGGAGAGTCCAACTCCCCAGGCAGCATGCTCTCCCCAGAATCACTCTAGCTCTCGCACGCTCAGCATCTACTTCTAGGACTATTCTAGCCAACCACGACATAAGACGTTGAAGTAAGCCACCGGCTGTAGCCAGCTACCTTCGTGGATATTTTTACTTCGCCAACTGGGCCCATTTCTACTAGAAGTCTACTACATGAAATCTCGGAGCTTGTTTCATCAACTACCCGTGTCCGTGTGGAAGCACGTAAATAGCACACTATTCGTTCCACCAACACGGACAGTCTCGTGAGTCGGACAGCATATGGCAGCTCGACAATTATTACTTTACTGGGACTGTAGAGTTGAGTGGAGCCATAGTGCCGCTTTTTTATCAACCAAGAATCGTTCGCGAGGACAAGAGGTTCCGTTATGACGCCATATTGTTTCAACGGTATTGAAGGAGCTGCACAGAACACAACCTGAGGTGAGACTACCCGACTTTATTGTTTACTCTCACGCCTCCACAAAACTGGTGACCCCGAAGTGATTTGAATACGCAACCTTCTAATCTGGAGTCAGAAGCGCTATAGGGATACTGGAATTAAACACTCGGTGACCCACCATATTGTCACCAAGGGTCCCCCATGTACTGCCACGCCTAGAAGACTATCACCTCACAAACTAAAAATTGCTAGACAGTTCGAGCATATGCCCCAACTCGGTATCATTAGGCCTTCCCAGGGAAATTGGGCTTCATCGTTGCATATGGTACCTAAAAAGACTGGTGATTGGCGCCCGTGTTGGGATTATAGGGCCCTTAACACAGTCACGGTGCCCGACACTTGCCCAATCCCCCACATACATGATTTCACTGCCAACCTTACCGGTGCCAAGATTTTTTAGCAAGATAAATTTAGCCAGGGTCCCCCACCAGATCCCAGTCGAACCTAGTGATATACCAAAAACGGCCATTACCACACCGCTTGGTTGTTTTGAATTTTTACGTATGCCCTTTGGCCTCAGATCGGCAGCCCAGAGCTTCCAGAGGTTTATAGACGAAATTTTAAGGGGCTTACCTTTTGCCTACGCCTATATTGACGATTTGTTGATTGCCAGTACTTCACCGGAAGAACACATGTCTCACCTCAAACAACTTTTTGAGAGATTGGATAAGTACGGTATTGTAATTAAACCTGCCAAGTGCACTTTTGGAGTTCCCGCTCTAGATTTTTCAGGTCACAGGGTTGATAGTTCAGGTGTAGCGCCTTTACCTCACAAAGTAGAAGCTATCCAGAACTTTGCCACGCCGACGACACTAACCCAATTACGGTGATTTTTAGGCCTAGTTAATGTTTACAGGCGCCTTATACCTATATGCGCCTCGATTTTACAGCCTTTGACAGGAAAAATCTATTACTTTAGAAGGCGATTTACTTACTGCCTTCAACAAAATCAAGTCAGCCTTAGCAGAAGCTACACTTTTAGTTCATCCAAATTCCACTGATGGTTTATGTTTAACCGTAGACGCTTCAAATGTTGCTGTAGGCGGCGTCCTACAGCAAAATGTAAATAATGTATGGAAGTCCATTGCTTTCTTTTTCACGAAGGCTCTTCCCTACTCAGATGCGTTAAAGCACCTTTGGTAGAGAATTGCTAGCCATTTATTTAACAATTATGTATTTCAAGCATATGTTAGAAGGTCGTTCGAATACTATGTACTAACCGACCATAAACCACTAACCCATGCTTTACAAGCTAAACCTGATAGGCATTCGCCTAGAGAGATCAGGCAGCTTGACTACATTGCCCAATTTACAGCTGATATTCAGCATATCAAGGGCACAGATAACACCGTTGCTGACTCATTATCACGCAGCACGTGTTCCATCACTAGTATCACTGACACAACTAATTCACCCCTCAGTCTAGAAGACATTGAGTCTGAACAACAGAGAGATGATGAGCTAACCAAGCTAGCTCTCTGGAAGCAGCGATTTTTACACTTTCCGAACCCCCCTGTGTAAAATTACACTTTTGGGGTGTACCTTTACACCAGTTTCATACTTATAGGAGGATTAGTAATATCAAGCCCCGCCTTTACATTCAGAATTTTTCAAAAATTTTACACTTATTTTTCACTCTCTATGTAATACCCTGCTACTCTCCAATATGATAAATGGGGCCAAGGAACAGACAAAAGTATACTTATTTTGACCTTTCTGACGCTATAGTTTTAAACTCTGGCCAAGTTACAAGTGAGTTATTGGTAACAAGCACCAGCAAAGTTTCAGTTGTCAGCAGAATAACCTGATAAGGTTATAAAAACTTTAAAACATGTCCAAGAGGAACAGTTGCTAAGTGGCAAGCTATGTGGCTATCCTCACAGTGTTTAGCTTATTATTAAATACCATGAGTTTGGAATACCACACTCCTTTCGCTGGAAAATCAGGAAACTGTACTTTTAGTAACATCAAGTTTGTATCTTTGCCGATCATTTCGATGTTCAGGACTTACTTAATGAGACCTTCTATGTGCGAGTCAAATTGCTAAATATTGGAGTAGACATAGGGAAAACAAGTTTTGTTGGAAGTGGTGGTAATAGAGTTGTAGGCTAGTCCACTGACTGTTGATGAAAAAATTAAGTTGCTATTCCAACGAAAAGTTTTAAGCGTAAATAAGCTCCCTCATGACTCATATTGTAGGAATATTTTCTCAATGTGTTATTTATGATAGCTGGTTGATTATAATATTAAATTATTATATTACTGCCCCATTTGAAGCAATATAAATTCATAGTTCTTCAGAGATATATAGCACCGCTTTCTGAAGGGAGTGTAGAATCTGATTTCCAGTTAGAGTGGCTTTGGGTCCAGCACATACAACTTCTGCATTTTATAGGGGGATAACCTACCTGTCGAACATATCTTCTGTCAATAATGACCAACTCATCATTTTATTATCATTTCAATAACATAATTAAGCAAAGTGAAATCAAGTTAGTACAATCTAGACACTGATTAGTTTTCTTTTGATAAAGTTTGACTTGTGCAGGGGCATATACTATAGCGACGGGCAAAGTACACCTGAGTGATTTCTTCACATATAGCTTTTGGGCCACTGAGGTAAGAATGGTATGCCCTTTGCCGAGCCATTCACATTTTTTCTTTTCATCGGACAAGTAATAAAAAAATATTAGGTGTTTTCCAGATTTTTTCAATTTACTTCAAAATTATATGGTTAGAGTTAGGATTTGAGTTTGGCTAATGTGCATTGGAGCTATTTGGTCTGTCTTCATAATCTGAATCACACGGATTGGTAAAAAACTTATTTTGAAATTAGGGGTGTGGCCTGTTTTTTTTTTTTTTTTTTTCAATTTTTGAGAAGCTGATTGATCCATTGGCTTTAATGTTTTATTGCCATCTTACGAAGAAAATATTCATGTGCCCTCCCCTGTGAATGTCTTTGTGTTCAGTGGCGTACGAAAGGAGGGATTGGGCCATTCCCCCACTCACGAATGCCATTTTTATCCTAAATATACGTAGCCCTAATTTAGTAACACAGATTTTACTTCAAAAGATAGCATATGTGACACCAGATTGCATGAAAAGACACCCAACTTCTCAAAAATTTTCAAAGGGGAATGATTGTCTTTGCAAGGTCCCCTCAGTGATGCCAATTTTTTTTAATTCCTAAAAATATGCAAATTTTGTCAAATTCCAAACTCTACTTTTAAAAAGTTAGCCTCTGTTACTCTCTGATGACACCGATTGCGTCTGAGGACAACACCTATCTTTTTAAGAATATCCAAAAGGGAGGGCCTATCCCTTAAACTCCTTCCCAGGCCTTGATAAAAGGAACGAAACGGGGACAGGGGAGCGGATGGTGTTCAGGTGCGGTGAGAAATAGCTTGCTATTTATCACGCAAGAGATGTTAGGGGTAAAATCATTACCAGTGGGGAATTCGAGCAGTCAAAGACAATTTCATCAATTCAGTGGGTCTTTAGTTTAGCAAATAGCCACATTAAAAAAGCAGTGGCATCATTTTAAATTCCGTTGTATAGTTTCCCCGAAAAGAATCAAGACCATTTAACGTAATAGTGGTAGTACATTTTATGTGGTAATTTTCTGATCGCTTAGCTTGTTGCTGACTTTTATCTTATTGCAAACAAAAGCTAAACACAAAGACTGTTTAGATTCTCTTTACAAGCATGAGAACGCAATTTTTGGCCATCTGAGGGGTAGCGATTTCCCAAAATTTCTCTACGCTCCGCACCAACCAATGGTGGCGTTCCGCTTAGATAGTCTTTCGGGCAAAATTACATTTTTCAGCTCAAGCTCTAAATAACTTTCTAATCACTTTGCAGTTTGGGAACTTATTTTGAAGTGAGTATTTATTGCAAACAACAAAACGACAAAAGAAGAGAGCTACTTGTTACATTCTTCGTATAAATCTGGAAATATTATTTCCGGCCATCTGAGGGGTCTGATTTTTCGAAATTTGCTGTACGCTCCACGAAAACTCTTGTTGGCGCTCCGCTTAGATAATCGTTATGGCAGAATAACGTTTTGTGGCCAATAAAAAAACGTTAACTAAAATGCTGCGGTTCGCCTATACCAATCGATGCTCTTTTACTTTGACTCCTAAATCTGTGCAAATTTAATTAATGACAAATTTTACTTCGAATGGTATCGTAATGGCATTAGATTGCATGTAAAGACAAAAGTTTGTTTCATCCTCATGAACCACCACATTTCAACTTTTAACACTGATCCTGTCAAAGTCGAAAAATCTTGTACCATTTGCCATCTACGCTCCTCGAAAAGGTTAAAATTTTCAAAGGACCCTCCCCAAGGTCAACGATCACGCAACATAATGCATGTCCCTCCCCCCTTCAGAGAAATCCTGCGTACGCCACTGCTTGTGCTTTTATCGTCAAGTTAAGCTCCTCCCCACTCTCTCAGCAAACATGCGTCAAGTTTACAGCTCTAGCTTCCAGTTGGACGGCAGAATTGTTTAACACCCGCTACACAGCGCCACAATCTAACACCTACCCCGCGGAGCGGACTCGGTTTGTTCACTCCCCCTTTAAGACTTCACAAACCACTGTCTGTCAAAACGAAGAGGCCTGCGTCCAATTTTAGACGCAAACTTCATTACCATAACATGACTTATTCATGTCCTGCCTCAATTTTTATGCTATTTTTTCAGCGAGTGTGTGTATTCTTGTTGTTGTAAACTGAAGGACAAGATTGACACCTGATTGGATCACTACTGCTTGACATAACCAACTGTCCAGTCAGCCAGTGGGTACTACGGGGAAGTGTGCTGTACGATGTCATATCAACTCCGTGGGAGGCATGGGCTACTGCATGATTAAACGGGACCAGGTGTTGCCTTCTTGTGAATATTCACAAACATTCATCCAGTCTCGAGACCACATATTTCTATGAATATGCAAAGAATCTGATGTTCACTTTGGCAGACTTGGTGGGAATATGACTGAACAAGGAATATGCCCTACAGTTTGCTAGGCAGGCAACCTAACACCATACGTCGAACATAATATGCATAAATAATAGACATTTCTCTGCTATAGTTGTGGCGGAATGACTAGTTCAGCACTGAGGCTTAAAACAAGCCCCCTGGACATCCACCCCCAGATCGGGAACTTTGGGCTTGATGTCGCGCTAGTCCTGAAGATTTTTGTCCCCTCGCTATCCTGTGCCCTTAGTTTCCCATCCCCCATTTTGACGTTCTGGCGGTTACAGCCCACCAGACAGAAGGTCCTCGAGACCGAAAATCTAACAGGGTTCAAAAGACCGAAGGTTCACCAGACCGAAAATCAAAAGGGTTCACGAGACCGAAAAGGAATAGGTTAGGGTCTGTGAGACTGAAAATGGTAATGAGAAAAGATTAAGACCGACATTGAGAAAACCGCTGACCTGTAATCATTTTCAGGCGTGCTGTCCTATTTTCATTTTCGGCTTATTTTCGGTCATTTTCGGTGTCGTGACCCTCGTCACCCCTTCGGTGTCATGAACCGTGTCACATTTTCGGTCTCGCAAACAAATCTTTTCTTACTTTCTTTCTCGCGGATGCTTTCTCATTAAACTTTCGGTCACATGAACCTTCAGTCTCGTGGGATGCCCCCGTTTAAAACGTTCCGTAGAAGGAAATGAAAAGATATCTTTTGGCCATCTAAAAGGTTACCACTCATCCCATTCGCAGCTTCGTCATGCTGCAACCTCAGCTTCACCGGCAGTCTGATTTGGCTACTGTTCGCAAATTGCCACTCACTCAAAAGTAAAAAGTGGGGATTGAAGAGAGCACTGTTCCTACAAACGACTCTGATTCAGTACCATCAACCGCACTTTTCTAGTGAAGTTTGCGGATGACAAAAATGGAGCCATATTAGGCTACAATCAAAAGGGCACAACGAAGGCACAAACTTTACGTTTTCAGCAGCAATATTGGTTTCGTTTGAATACTAACCCTGAAATGTAATTTTTTTTTACTTGACCAGTAGAATGATTTGTGCTGGATTCCGCCAGCAGAGAATTCTTACTGTCACTCAATATTTTACTACTTTCACCCACTTTGCGAAGGGACGGACCTGGATACCTCTGAATTTTCTCCCTAACTCACTCATTCAGTTCTTCGTACCTCACCAGCAACGTTTCGTCACGGGCCGAAATGAATTTTATACTTAGCGGTGGTAGGCCTATGTCGTCTCCTGAAGATGCAATAAGAATGTATGTTCGATTTTGAATGTCGTAACAGCAAACCCTTGTCTTAACTCTGATTGCAAATTACTGATAAGGTAATAATGCGAACGTTTTCTATACGCTAAGCTAATTGTCACATTGTTGATAGTGTATCTAATTGATTGTGATGGAATATTCTGATCGCCCGATCCACGATTAGTTCGAAACAAGGCAGTAAACGTCCCGTAATTGAGTCTGTGATAGTGGCGTGTTTAAAGGAGGGCGCAGCCCCCCCCCCTCCGAAGTCAGTCGGGGGGAAATCACTCAGTCGAAGGATTTACGGTTCGAGGGAGATGGAAAGTTTGAGAAGACACACTGAGCATTCAGACCTTAACCTTTAAAAAACGAGGTCCTCGAAAATTCGGGTAGCACAAGTATGCCGACATGAGTCGGTCGCCAACAACTGAAGTACAGAAAAAAAGGGTCATCAAAATCCGTGCCAGTCGGGGGAATCACAGGTTGCGCCCCCACCCACCCACCTTCGAAATTCTGCACACCCCATTGTTCTGTGAACCCACTTCACCCAAATCGAGTTAAGCCCGATAACTCTAAATGTAGGTTGGCCTAGACCTATAAACTACATGAACAAGAATTGAATTTGAGTGTAAAAAGGCGTAAGTGTCCCAGTAAATGAAAGCACAATGAAAGCCTGTGAAAAATATGTCGAGATGGGACTAAAGTACCCCTCAACATACCTACCCAGGGTAAAAGTGATGGGGATCGAGAGAGTGTATTGTCGTCCTCTCAAAGGCCTAGTCCTACAGATTTCAAGAGTGGGCCTTTTGTGTTTTTTCCTTTGTAAAAACTATGTGCAGTTATTTTACTTCAAATGTGCGCATCATTATGTCACACCAAATCGTATCTCTTAATTATGTTCGGTGACGTAAATGGAGGTTCGGGAGGGGCAATGTCTTGCCCTCCGCTTGTCCCAACATGTAATGGAATAGAAGACAATCATATTAGGCAAATGATTTACTTCAAAAACATCCCTGGAAAGTTTAAACATACGATCTTTTCTATAATATTTGTACAAAAGAGGTAACTAGTAATGGCACTGTTAGTTTA
This sequence comes from Holothuria scabra, assembly GCA_037179385.1. NCBI lineage: Eukaryota > Metazoa > Echinodermata > Holothuroidea > Aspidochirotida > Holothuriidae > Holothuria > Holothuria scabra. The sequence goes on from CM074200.1 coordinate 30,588,250, forward strand.
CTAACTGAGCAACACAGAAACTTACTTGTCCGGAATTTCTGGAACCGACCACGTTACTATTTGGTTATTTGGTCTCCGCCGAACAAGGAATTACCAGCGTTACCGGTGAGTGACTCATGTTCCACAGAATTCGGTGTGGCAACTCGCTGCATCACTTCATTGAAAACTGTTTGAGAGGACAGCTTTGAACTCATATAGAACTGTACACTCACAAATCATTCAACAAATTAATTAAGAATACTTGGCAGAAATTTGCACGCTTAAAGAGACTGCGGGGGAAAGAATTGTCTTGCAATCTGCGAGGCACTTTTAACAGTAGAAACATTTCTACAGTACACACCGTATGAAAAGTCTGTTTACACCAAAGCACATAGACCACGAAAAATAACCATCACCCCAGACCCCACCCCCGGGATTATCGGTGTCAGAAAAAAAAAATTTACGTTCGACCCCTGCCCCATCGTATCTTTGCTAAAAAAAGGGTGCCCTTACGCTTACATGGAATCATCATGTGGGCTTTAACGTCAATAAACTTAATAAGCTTTTCCGTTGGTATTTCATATGTTTGTTGGGTGAAAGAAAAATTTGCATTGTTCCTCCTCCAAACCTTGTATAACTCTTACTGATTCAGTCAAGGAGTAACATTTTGAAAAAAAAGAAAAATCACGAGTATGCAAACAGTATGCTCTCACAAACCCTTGAATCGTGACTTCTTTAATATAACCATTAAATGGAATATCGGTATTCTGATTCTGAAGCTATACGAAACTTCATTCTGATCCCTAACTCATCCTGTAGGCGACCTAAAGGTGCAAAGAGTAGTCATTTTTGAAGGCTATGTTCACACTGTGGTTAACATAAACATTTGTTTTCCAGGCAGACAATAATTGTAAATACTCAGGAACGTACGCTTTGTATCACAAGGCTGGCCACTGATTCTTCGGTTCTCTGAAAGATATTTCCAATATTGTAGGCAGGATTCGTTTTTACAAGTTAGAGTGATCCATCCAGTGACAAACAATCTAGTGACTCGTTTGTTTCCTCATAACAGGCGGGAAAATCCAATTTTTGACAGCTCTAGTTGAGCCTTGGTAAAGATAGGAAAGGTCGTACGGAGACATACTCTGATGGAAAATTGCTCCCTTGAGTCAATAATGGGTTTCAGGTCGGGGCAGTCACTTACAACATTCCTAGTTGTCTGTGTAGAAATAAATGGATGAAATAAAACCTAATGAATTCAACTTACTGAGTGGAAACTAGGCTATAGCAGTATAGCTAAGGTAACTTTTACCGAAGTCCGTCAGTAAACCGAAACAGTTAAGAGACCGGAGGCAACATAATCGTACAGTGTCGTATCTATGGGGTGGGGGGTGGGAGGGATCTGCAACAAAGATTATTTCCTCTTCCACCCGGCCCCAAGTTAGATGAGTTTGGAGTTAGGTTAACCAAAAAAAAAAATGAGTAGTATACCACTCCTGAAACGTAATGTTTTCATCCAGAGAAATGCTAAAATCGCAGAGCTTACGGGACTTCGCTTTGGATCCCAATCCAAAGGAGCTGCGTCTTTAAGTTAGGCTCGGTCTCGCACTGTGCCCGAAAATATTTGCCGGAATATTTTTCTTTGCCCTTAATTCAACCCGCCCCCATTCGTGGGGCACTAATGCAAAGGCATAACACTAACTGATAAAACTATTGAAGACTACACATTAAAACCACCACTACCAGCCTGCATCGTGAGTTTGAGGACTTACTCTTTCAAGTTGACAATCTTGCAGCATTATTTTGCAGCAACAAATTTTCAAAGAGGGTGGAAGTTGACCATGCACTCCCCAACCGTCATTGAAAAAACGAGAAGGAAAAAGAAACACACCCGGCCCGGTCGTGCTAGCTACGGGTCTTCATGGGAAAAAAAGATTGTACAAGTTCTTAAATGTGCATTGATAGCATTTGGAGCAAATATGTAGTGTCTTACTTAAATTCTAAAAGTCTGTAAATGAATAGGTTTGCTCCTTACAACAGTATATTTCTCCGTATACAGGCATCTTCCAGTCTCCAAATTTCTTGTTTTCGAGATTTGGGGAATTTGTACTGAGTTTTGTTTTTGTTCATGCAGTAGTACATGGTTACATCGTTATCCGGCCTACACAAATGGAATGTGACTGTGAATCCAGGATTTGATCTTAGCTTTCTTCTTAATTCTCTCAGAATTTCATCGGAAAGTTGCCAAGAGTTGAATTTCCCGCGTCTACTGAGAAAAAGGTTTTGAAGGGCCAGAGAATATTACATTTAAGTCGCATAAGTAACGGCAATCACAACGCACGCCAAACATGCAAAACTATATCTTCATGTCATTTCCTCCAAGTAAGTAGTTATTTTTCGGGAACATTTTGTGTCGCTGGGAGGGAGCAGGTGAGATATCGAGTCTGCCCAAACTCCTTCCCTTTGAGAAATTTTTGTTCAGTTTAGGAGGCGTAGATGCGAAATGGGAAGTGTTTTGGGGGAAACATTTTAACTTGAATGATGCTTAAGAGATGGAGTGCAAACCATGACGAATTCGCCCATAACGTGCTAAAAACTTTGCATTACTTGTATGATATCCTTGACAAAACTTGCATTCTTTAACGATCGGCATCGTGTAGGGCACCCATTCACCTATGCTGATGTAACTAACTCGTGCATGGCGTGGAGTCAGAAGTAACTTAGAGTTGAGCGGGTCGAATAGCACTGAACAATTTTAATGCGATTGAAACAGTCAGGGTGCCAGGTTAAATTAAGAATTAAAAATAAGAAATATAAAATACGGAACCGAATATTATAGTACAAGAGGAACTTGTTTTCAAACAACAGTTAATCTCACTTATTTCTTCCTACTTCTCCAAGTACTTTTTTTTTTATATTTCAGGACTTAAAATAGCATGTCCAAGATAAATCAATGAGCTTCTCATAAATATCCCACTTCGGTGAGAAAAACATTGTCACGTGATTCTCATGAGCCATTCACGAAATAGGATCGGCTGCAGTAGTACACTAATTCACATTGGAATGACTACATAGTCCATTTGAAGTGAACAAAACAGCGCGTTAAATTTGGTAATTTGGGGAAATGTTCATGATGGAAAACGATTGAAATTTAAAAAAAAAAAAAAATCTGTTTATCGTTTGAACGACACCTCAACGTATCCCTGCAGAGAGGGTATGAAGATGTACCTCTAATTTTCCCTCAAGTGTCTTGTACAAAAAACTTCCATGTAATTTTATTTTTATTTTTTTTTTTCCTAATGACGGTCATAAAATACATGTAATGTACGAAGCTATGCACCGAAACGAATGCGGGGCAGGCGTGCCAAAATTTTGTACCAGAGATCATTAACACAAAAGTTGCATGCAGACTCTGTACCGAGACATCTTCACTTCCCTAACAAACAATATGTTTGCCAATTCTTAGGTGGTTGAGGTAATGTGATGAAGTTTACAATTAGCATTACAACTGACATCATTACTAAAAGGACTTGAAGACCAGAGGAAGCTGAAACAAATTCCACTCCTTTTTCACTTTTTTAATGCCGTTCTTCCCCATCATCACGCTTGCCAGCCCATGCACATGTAAAGCCAACCTAATCGGGCGTATGACTGATGTCAATATCACGTATGAGGGTGCTTTGGAATGATTCATGCCCTTAGCTCGTCAAAGTTTTGGTAATTTGAGAAAGATGCGCAGATAGTACTCTATGGTGCTTGCACTGTGGGAACTTAAAAGATGAAATACGGAAACCATGAGAGTGACAGACATGCAGCATCAATTTTGTATAAAACTTGTTTGTTTTATCGAACATGGGGTCGGGCAAGCTTCCAGTACTGGGAAATTTATTCATATTGCGGGTGTTTCACAACCGACTGCACAAAGTGCTTAAATCATATGACTTGCGATCGGGAGGTCGGGAGTTCAAGTCCTGGCCGAGTCATTCCGAAGACTTCAAAACTGCCGTGCCATTGTTCATGGTGCTTAGAATAAGCAATGGAGTAGGAAAACAATCCAGTGACTCAAAGGCAGTGGCTGGCTCGACTTCAAGGGAAAGTTTAAGCAAAAATTTAATTTTCATATGTGAAAGAGGAACCAAATCTACACAGTGTGGTGTAAGTTTCATTCAAATCGGACATGTATTTCTTGAGATATCAGAAAATGAAGTCAGTAGGTTTGTGTTCAGAAGAGAGTTAGAAGGCATCAGGGCTTTTATCACTTCCTCACATTGACAAGGAACGCTTTGTTTCACTTTGTTTTATCAGACTGTTGTGTTGACCTTGAAGGTAATAGAAAAAGGACCTCCCTGTGTGGGATGCAAAGTTTGTAAAGTTCTCGTGCCACTTATGCAATCACATTTTAATAATGTGTGATTGTTGAGGAGAAAATCGAGTCTGAATTTTAAAGTTCAGTTTTTGTTTAGTTTTTGTTTAGCTCATATCTTGAGAACCACACATCGGATTTCAATTTTCAAATTTCACCAAAATGCTTAGAATGGGTACCCCTCTAACATACCAAATCCTGTTGTGACCTTAAACCTTCTTTTAAACCAATGGGTTAGAAACGGGGCAGTAAAACTCCACCTGTCTAACATCTAACTGCGTAAATTTCACAGGCAGACTTTTCAGGGGTAATTTAATAATGTCAGTCTGTTTTTGGAAAATACATTTATGATTGAACAAAAGCGTTCACGGGAACCATTTCAAAATCTTACACGAAATTAGCAAAATTAGCAGAAGCCTTACCAAAGGGGAGCATAATGCGGGGCATCCACCCCACCGAGCCAAATATCTGCACAATGGATTGAAATACATGAGCAAAGTGCACACACAAAGTTTGCTACCAAATTCGTGCTTACACCCAGTAAATCACTCCTCCCTTTAGTTAAAAAATCGAAATGGTACAGTTGCCAGACGATGACCGGGTCAATGGGGTCGTTTGTGTAGTAGTTTCACTGGTATGACAATTTCAGGAATAATAGCTGTGAACAGAGGAGTGCTATACAGATGGTGAATGCACTTTATTTCCAAAACTTTAGTAGTACAAAATGGATATGAAATGTGATGAGCACGTACATTCAATCTTCCTTTCAGATTCATGGAATGCACTACTTTTCTATTACACAAGCCCTTGTAGCTCTGATTTCCAACCCGGATCTTTAGTTGCAACCCTGTGTGGTCCTCAAGTGGGATTTGATTGCTGACAGATGCATTTCTTTCTATCTAAAGTGGAATTCTTGATCATCGAGACTTTTGCCATGATATTGTACTGAAACATTTTTACTTTAAGTTCAAATGAGAATACGTGCTCTCAGGCTTACACAAAGAAGAAAATTGGAGAAACTGTACCTATCCACACCTTACTAAAACTTTGAACATTTCAAAATCGTCAGAAAAAGTAACAATGAAAGAAAAAATATGCCATAACGAACTGGTAAGAAGCTCAAAAGACTTTTGTCAAATTTTTGAGGCAGAGCTATTACATACATTTTATTCTGGAATATTGACCTTAAAGGTCAAAATTGTGCTAACCAGAAATATTTTAATGGCTGCGGTTCTGGAGATCATTTGTACTGTTTAGATTAGCGTGTAATGTGTAGTTGTGCCTTGTAGGCTAACTGGTGGAAGTTTGGTGTGTACAGTATGTTACAATAAGGGTTCATGGATTTATAGGGATTGCAGGTTCATATTTATGAGTGTTGGGTACAGTGCAAATACGTGTATGGTATATTAGGAAAAAAGAGATTGAGCTTTGGAAGAAGAGGGACCCGGTTAAACAGCCATAGAGCAGGGCCGTCGGAAGCGGGGGGCTGGGGGGCTGCAGCCCCCCCCCATAATTTTGCCATATATAGTTTTTTTTTTAGGAAGTGAGCATTTTATTACAACGAAAGGTCAAAATAAGGACTGCTTAGATACTATTAACAAGCCCAGGAAATTCATTTCCAGCTGTCTGAGGGGTTGGGATTTTTCAAAATATTCTGTACGCTCCGCGCCAACCGATGGTGGCGCTCCGCTTAGATAGTCAGCCCGAGTCAGCCCCCCCACCCAATCGAAAATACCTTCCGACGGCACTGTAGAGGTTCTGTGTCCTTTTTTACGACCAAGAAGTCTCACTCTTGATTTTAATCCTTCCAGTCAGCGCTGAGAATCACCAACATACAAATGCAACTGAGGTTGCTTTAGTACTCATCAAATTTTTCCCCTGTCCCATGCTTGGCTATACCACTCTATTCATTTAACTTTTCGGCAATTTTGCTCTTGTGTATCTTCATCCCTGCTTTCTTTTTTAAACTTCCCCGCCATCGCACTGTGACACTATGTTTACCGGGCTGGAGGACTCCAGTCTGGACACGGTCCCCTTTCAGTTGGACTCAGACAGGCTCAGACTAGGACTGGGGATCTCTAGACTTGGACTCGGGCTCTTTGGACCTGGGATTGGACCTAACCTTGAATTCGAAGTCGAGTACATCAAGTCTTGCCCCTTTTTTTCGTCACGTTTTAATTTCCAAATCCAGCAAAAAGCACAACACTCAATATGTGGACTAGAGAACACTGGACTCGGACTTGGGCCTGGACTCGGAATGAGCTTACTTACTTCGACTTGGACTTGGACTCGGACTCGAGCTTGTTGCAAGAGTGGCGCCAGCGGGGGAGGGGGGTCCCAGTGGCATGCCCCCGTTAGGGAAAACGTCCAATTTCGTCGGAAAGCCTTCATCCCCACCCCTTTCCGACGATCTTTAGATTTTGCCTACCGTATAGAGAAGACCATCATGACTTTATGGAAACTATCAAAATTCCCGATTTTCCTTCCAAAACTTTTTTTCAATATTAGCTTCAGATTTTCAAACATGATTGTGAAAAGAAAGTCAAAACATTTCCCATTTTCAACCAAATTCCTGGCAGTACTGATTTTGAGCACATTGATCTTCAATACTGAAGACTCCAATCGTTCAGTTCTCCTCTGCAAATAACCAAATTTCTCCAAAATTTCTGCACGAAATTATTCCAATACACTAAGGTCTTTGAGACGTGGAGGAGTCGCCGTGGACAGACCCCCCCCCCCGCTCGCCAAATTTTGGCGAAATTTAACATTCGGAAAGGAATGTGGGACAATTTCGGAAAGACGCTGAGTTCTAAAAACTAAATTCTGATACTGTTTTAATTACAAGAATTACTCCTAAGCGTGCTCGAAATCGCAAAAAAGATATTCTCCCCAAAAGGGGAAAACATCACATTCAGGGTGAAATTTTCATGAAAAATCAGCAAGATTGCAAGATACATAGCTACACAGTCGGACAGGCAAAGGAAAAGAGTTAGTACTCTAAGATTTACTTTAGCGTCAACACAATGCCCAATATGGTAGATCCGAATGCTTTCATATACATTTGTCCAAATAAATAAAAAGTATTAGTCTTTAACATTTTCATGAAAAAGAGTAAAGATTTGATAATGAAGCAACGTATTAGGGAAGCCTTTGGCCTAATAGAAACAAAGATTTCTCAGCCATCTTAGACTGGTTTTTAGTCATGCGCGACACAATGCCCGAAATGGCCAGTAAATCTGAATTCTTTTAAAACTTGGCACAAAAAGTGTCAACAAAAAAAAAAAAACACAGGGCTTTTTCCATGCCACCCTTGTAAGTTGTGACGTTTGGCTATATGGTTTAGGCCTAAGTATGATGGTTAAATATGAAAAAAAGAAAAAATAAATGATTGCAACTAAGATTTGTAAAAAAATCAGGCGGCTTACTCAAAAACCTTTCTTCAGTTCTACTTCATATTCAATATAGTCTCAAAAATGTTTAGCTGAAATGGTAAAATATTCCCGCGAAGGTCGAAAAACGGAGTTCTGGGTTTTCACCGACTAATGGGAGGGTGGTCAGGTTCAAGCAAGGCCCGATGGTTTGTCATCTGTCCTTCCCGGGCCCGACAGCCGAATTCGAGCAACGTTAAAGAAAACCGGCCAGGCTGTTTTTAGTTACATATAATGATAAATGGTATTGTGAGAGCGTCTCCCTACAAGTCTGACTGAAAAATCATTTGAACCCACCTTGTAACGTGAACATAATAAAGATACCAGTGGCGTAACCAGCGGGGGTGGGGGGCAGGAGGGGGCACTTGCCCCCCCCCCCCAATGAAATTCGTAGGTCGAAAAAATGAATGAAGTGGGTAGGCGGTGGCATTACCTGATACTACGTATCAGGTGGGGTAGGGTGGTAGTAGAAGTTTTATAAATGAGTGAAGATATTGTACAGCAGTTACTGAAATCTTGTTGTTTTCATTCCTACGAACACATTTTTCTTAATACAGAAAGATATAGCCCCAGCTTAATTTATATTGAAGAAAAGTCAAGACCAAAAATGAGTAAAAGCAAACAATTGATTTTAAAAGCGAGCAAATTGTTAAGGTCCCCATACAATAGCATTTTTGATAGGAAGAGTGGCAAATCGTGATTCTGATTAGGCATAAGTCAAACTTTATACAAATAAAACACATGAGTTATTTCATTGAGAAATTTTGCATGTGCTTTTCTTGAAATGTGTATGATTAATTATATATAGTTCATGAGCAGTTTCAGATTTTCACAGTTTAAATTAAGGCATGGTATGACTATTTCCACAGGTACAAAGCAGTACAATGGTCAACTTGTGCAATAAACGGAGGAACAAGCGATGATTTGACGCAGTGGACTCTAGACTCTAGCAGGTCCCTCGTTGGCATAAAGCAAACATTCATAGCGAGAGTATAAATTTCCAAACCTGTGTTTTAAAAAATTAGGGATATTTAGCTGAAATTCACAGGGCCAAAGACACTGGAAAGTGCCATTTCCGACAATCTGAGAAATTTTCTCTGTACGCTACGCGCCAACCGACGGTGGCGCTCCGCTTAGATAGTGTTATTTGTGCTAGTCCCCCCATATCAACCTTTGCCCCCTCACCCCCCCCCCCCCCCAAATAAAAAAGTCGGGTTACGCCACTGAAAAGATACGTTGGGAGTAAAATCATTTATAGACGTGACTTCGGACATCCACATATATTTTTTTTTATTGACACCTCTGTTTATTGATCATCGCTTTTAAAATCATTAATAGTAAGTATATACATGAACATCAAAATATGCATACAAGTAGCAAGCAACGTCCACATACAAACTGAAATGATTGTTTATTTAAGTAACCTATAAGTTAAACGATCTGCATAAAACATTATAATGAAAGAAACGTTTACCTTTACTTTTCTTAGATATCTGCTTTTTAACCTCCAATAAAAACTTGAATTTATAAGAGAACTCGTTATATTAGGAATTATATCTTTTTGTTTACACTGGAATATATAGTACTTAAAATGCAAAATGAGAAAGTTGAATGGATGTTTAATATATCTACAATAACCAAAGAAAATATCTTCTTTTGACAAAGTAAATTGACTGTCCAAAAACAGATGTTCTACGTCTAATATAAAGGAAGATACTATGTGACAGTTCCAAAACAAATGATCTAAAGTTTCTTCTTCTCTTTTACAAAAAGTGCAGAGGGGACTTTCAATTACTTTCATAAGATATAATAATCTATTCGTACTAAAACTCCGATGAATAAATCGAAACTGAAAAAACTGAATTCTTACTTCGCGAACAGAATACCAGGGACAGTGAAAAATTGATTCCCACTTCCCGTCTTGTCGTCCATATGAAAAGAATTATTCCACTTTGAAACTGCCTTTATTTTGCACCCTAAGTTTAAAATATAGTTATCATAGATGAATTTTGAAACACGTAAAGTGGCCATAAAAGTATGTAAAAGATATTCATTGTAATTCTCTTTAATATCAACATCTGAATTAAACGCAACTCTCCAATGAACAGGTATCGCCTTTATAATCCCCCAATATAGCGTGAAAGGACATCGCAATAAATTATATTTATTTAAAAAAGCATCATAAGAAATTGCCGTACCATCCCCATTCAAAACATCACGTACATAAATAATTCCCTTTTCAAACAAGAAACGATGAAGGATAATATTATTATTGACCCTTATACAAGAATTATTCCAAATAATTTGGTTTTCAAATTGAGTGTCTGGAATTTTAAACGACACACCTTGCCATGATTTAACAACATCAGCGATGAATGGATTTTCAATTGTAACGTCCCCAATCTTACAATTACAATTAAAAAGAAAACTTTTACCATATCGAGAGAGAAAATAATAAAAAAACAGCTTCCAGTAACCTGGTCTTCCATTAATATAACGATGAACCCAAGTACATTTTAAACCTGCCGTAAAGGAATCTAAATGGATTACATTCAGGCCCTGCGCCTAATGGGATTAATAATAGTCAGTCGACTAATTTGTTCTTGTTTATTACCTCAAATAAAATTAAAAATTATCTGATTAAGCTTTCGAATGAAAGACTCTGGAGGATTTGGAAGAACAAGGAAAAGGAAAACAACTTGAGAAAGACCGAACGTTTTAACAAGGATACTCCTACCAACAGGAGTAAGGTCCCTCATTGACCATAAATGAAGTGACTGTTTTAGTCGAGAGAGCTTGGGCGGGAAATTAAGAGTGAAAAGGTCCTCGCGATTAGTAGAAAAAGAAACCCCCAACAGAGTAACTGGAACTTTTGACCAGGTTACTGGAAGATCATTAATAACTGCTGGTTTACGCTTAACATAGGGACCTAACGGGAACAAAATCGACTTATCATAGTTAATCTTCAAACCCGAGACGTTATAAAAATTTTCAAGTATACGAATAACTTCTTTAAGAGAATCGGCAGTTTCATCCAAAAACAAAGTCGTATCATCAGCATGCTGTAAAATTTTTACTTCTTTATTAAAAATGCTAAGGCCTCTGATTGCATTGTTGTGAATTATTACTTGAGCCAAAACCTTAGCACAAAGTTAAAAAAGAGTGGGCATCCCTGTCTTACCCCCCTTCCTAAATTAAAGTCACCCGAAGAATACCCATTATTGAAAACCCGGCAAGAGCTGTTATGGTGAAAGGTTTTGATCCAACGAATGAAGTTATTACCAAACTTAAAAGCATGTAAGGTGTTGTACAAAAAGTTCCAATCAATTTTATCAAAAGCTTTCTCAAAATCTAAGAGAAAAATGAAACCAGCTTTATCAAAAGTAGGACAATGCTCAATAAGATCAAGGGTAAATCTAACATTCTCTCCAGTAAACCTTCCTTTAAGAAAACCAGTTTGTTGATGACCAATAAGGGAAGGCAAGACAAGCTTCATGCGATTAGCCAGAGCCTTAGCACCAATTTTAAAATCTGAATTAAGTAATGAGATAGGCCTAAGATAATCATTATACTTAAAGGTACAATCAGACCTAGCATGGAATAACGAATCTACTACAGTTATATCAGTGTCTGGTTAATCCTTCTATTTGGCTCCGATTTATCGATGATGTGTTTATGATTTGGACTGAGGGTGAAGAAAAGCTTAAGGATTTCCTTTCGTTCATCAATTCAGTTCATCCATCTATTCATTTCACGTACAATTATTCGTCTCAGTGTCTTAACTTCCTTGATGTCTCGGTTACTATGAACAGCAATGGGAGTGTAACCACGGACTTATATACTGAGCCAACTGACACACACCAGTTCCTGCATATGAACAGTGGCCACCCTAATCATACAAAAAAGGCTATTGCTTACTCACAGGCTTTTCGTATACTTAGGATTTGTAGCGACCCCGTTTACGGCCCAAAACAGGTGGAAGGAATTGGTTGAATATCTTGTCAGACGCGGTCATGGGAGGAAGCGAACCAGACTTCAGATTCAGAGGGCGCTGGGAGAGCACCATAACCCACGGCAGCGTCCTGTTATGACGTCACTAGGACATTTTTTACCGTAAAGTTTCACCCCGGCCTACCAGATATCAGTCGGATTCTCGAAAAGTATTTGCACCCCCTCCAAACGTCCGAGCGCATGCGTAAAGTGGTTAAACGCCCCCCCCCCCCATTAATTTCTTTCTCTCAAGGTAGGAGTCTGGGTGGTCTTTTGTGTCGTGCCACGCTTAGAAGCAGAGGAGGGGAAACGGTATTGATCCCTAGCCAACAATGTAATGGGAGGCGCTGCCAGCTGTGTTCTTCTTTGATGGCCTCTGACAAAGTTATTAGTGCCAGTAATGGTAGGAAATTCACTTGTCATAATCATGGTACCGATTGTAACACAAAGTGGGTTGTGCATGTAATTAATTGCGGTGTATGTGGGAAACTGTATGTAGGTCAGACCAGTAACATAAGGCTTCGCATGAATGGTCATAAGTCCGACTACCGTAAATTTATCGACGGGGATATTTCGAAATCTGGAACTTCTGCTTTGTATTCTCATCTCAAATCTCATGGGTTAGTTAATTTTAAATTTCAAATTCTAGAAGTTCTGAAATCTGATTCGTCTGTTACCAGGGATGTCCGCTTCTTTGAACGGTTATTAGCTGAGAAAGAAAGACATTGGATATGGAAATGAAATACTTTCTCATGGCTTAAATATTGACGATACTTTCTACAGCCAAAATCGTGGAAAAAGACAAAAATGCAACTGAGCCCCCCCCCCCCCTTATTTTCCGGCTCTGTGCATCGATGCTTGTAATCTGTTCATTTTGTACGTATTTTGCTTTTTCTCATGCTTGTAGTCCATTCTTTATGTTCGTATTTGGCTTTTTCTCGTGTTTCTAAGGTCTGTATGCTTTGCCTACTCTTTTAGTGTTGTGCGAGTTGTAATTAATAATGTCAACCAGGCAATGGTAAAGTGCTCAACCCTGTGAAGAGAGCTGTAATATTGAAAAGGTTAATAGGAACATAACCTGGTTCAATCCCCGGTTAGTGACAGTGTCATCACCAACATTGGCAAGAAATTTTTTAACCTCTTGGACAGCTGCTTCCCACCTGGGCACAAACTACATACTCTACTCAACAAGTTACAGCTGCATGGCAAACATAGACCAAATTATATCTGCGCACAACAAATACATACTAGCGAAACAGGAAGCACAACCAGCAACGCGAAGCAACTGCAATTGCAGAGAGCAAAGCAAGAGCCCATTGGAAGGCAAATGCCTCACGAACAACATTGTGAAGCAAACAACTGTAACACGCCACGACAACCACAACGAAGAAACATAAATTGGTCTAACAGAGAACACATTCAAAACAAGATACACTGCCCACAAGTCTAGCTTCAAACACAAAGACAAAAGAAACGCAACTGCACTCAGTGAATACATCTGGAAACTAAAGGATTCAAATGTAGAACACTCCGTAAAATGGAAACTGTAAAGCTAAAGCTATGTTGTAAAAACCTATTCCAAACTTTTCTATATATATATATATATATATATATATATATATATATATATATATATATATATATATATATATATATATATATATATATATATATATATATATATATATATATATATATATATATATATATATATATATATATATATATATATATATATATTTCTTTCTTTAAGTGTGGTATTAGGAACAGTTTTAGTATTGTTATATAGGCTAGTACTAGTAGTATTTAATAGAAACATAAGTAGCCTAGGCCTTGTAAGTAATAAAAAGAAGCAGTAGTAATGAGTTATTGGAGTATATTTTCCAGGATTTCCCAAATAAAATATTGTTTTGTTTTGATGTGAAGAATAATGAATAAATTCTTATAGACATAGCCTAGGCCTAGGCTAGGACCTAACGTTAGGCCTAGGGCCTAGGCCTACGGGCTACAGGCGTAGGCCTAGGCTATTTAAAGGTCAAGATCAGTCCCCGAAACTTATTTTGAAGCAACAGCTAAATATCACAATTCTCGTCTCATTTCTGTTCAAAGAATCTTTCATAGTATTTTATTACTTTAATATAACATATGAAAGGTAAACCAAGCAGGAACTTCCAGTAAATTTCACATTTGAGGAGTAAAAATGTTGTCACATGACCCTCAACAGCCAATCGTGAAACTGGGCAGTCTACTACACTGCTCCAAGTTTAGGTGACTGCTCCTGCCCTTTAATGTTATAGGCTAGCCTAGGGGTCCGTGCCATTCCGCCATCGGTACTTTCCGCCATAGAAGATGTGCTCATTCCGCCATAGAAAAAGTGCCATTCCAGTGCAGAATGAGAACAATATTATTCTGTGGAAGGTACGTAGGACAGGTTGGAACTTACCAGACTGCAAGAACACTGGCTAGGCTATATGTAGTTAGGAAATTTGTTGGAAGCATTATTGATTGGTCCTTCAGGGTTGAATGAAACATGGAAAATCACTTTACCAGATTAGTTACGGATTAAAACAGTGGTCAGTGTCAATGAACACTTATGTCTCTATTGAGTACAATCAATGATAGTAATCCCCTATACACATACACAGGTGCCAATGTGTGATTAAGTTGATATCTTTGCTTTTCAAGTCTAAAAAAATTGTTCAGTCACCGTTCATACATTTAAAAGGATGAAACATTATTCCCCATAGCCTACAATCAAATTCATTAGTAAGTA